>CM062817.1:390139767-391339767 GCA_031772625.1 Pinus tabuliformis
GCATGCAAAGATGTGAAGGGACCGAGAGGCCCTTCCCTCCCATAATATCCACCACGTGCTGCCCTGATCTCACCCCCATCGGGGATAAGATGACTTATTATTATATTAAAAAGATATTTTAATAAATTTAATTATAAAAATTATCTATATCAATAAAAAATAACACACACACACACACACATATATAAATGCACATACACACACACACACATATATAAATGCACATACACACACAAAATAAACATATATATTAGAGTGCATATCTGTTAATATAAATAATATTAATTAATCATATTTCTTAAATTATGGCGATGACATTCAACAATACAATATTTTATTAGTTGTTTTATTTTTGTGATAAAATTTTTGCCTTTATTGTTTTTAGTTCAATTAAACTATATTTAAGCTAAGTGACAAGTACTAACTACTATGTAGCCCTTGTTATATATCATATTCTTATTCACAAAAAAAAATTACTTTAATCAATAAGAGCCACATGGTGACAATGTCAATGATCTTGTTTTTGGCAGATTGCCACCACATGGATTTTGTTTGTTATGCAACTTTGTCCTCTTATACTTATTATTTGTCATGTTTTCTCTTGATTATATAGTTTTAATATATGATTGACCTGGATTTAAACAGGAACACAACAAATTACAAAGATAACCATAAACACAGAGATGCAACGGAAATAATACTTCATTTCATTAATGTAAAATACTGAAATATGCTTACAAACAAAAATGGAAATAAACCAGCTAGGGTGATGGTAGCTTATCTCTGAGAAGAGATGTGGTGGCTACATGCCTCTGAACTGCCTTACAATGAGGCTCAAGGGCCTTTTTATTATTGAACAATAAGAGCAAACCATAAACAACCAAAACCCTAACCCGAGGAGATGTAACACCAAGAGTTTATGGGCCCTGTTGGGGTGAGTTGGACAACCAAATTCCCGGGGTCGTGACTTGGTCATATTATCTCCGTTTAACGTGCATGATAACCCGTTGGAAAGATCTCTCCGAGGACTATGACGAAAAAGATGATTTTAAAC
This sequence comes from Pinus tabuliformis, assembly GCA_031772625.1. Lineage (NCBI taxonomy): Eukaryota > Viridiplantae > Streptophyta > Pinopsida > Pinales > Pinaceae > Pinus > Pinus tabuliformis. The sequence continues at coordinate 390,140,822 of CM062817.1, forward strand.
AAAAAATCGTTGACGGTAGATTGCCAAAAAAACGTCATTTAGGGCCTCAAAACCACTCCGGAAGTTTAGGACCCGAAAAACTGTTAAAAATAGTAAACTGTGTTACAATTAAGGAAACTGAAAAACTGAAAGAAGCAATGGTGGGGGTCCAAGTGGAATTGGCGGGTGGCCACCAATATCCACCTGGATCAATGATATATGTATTTATTCTATAGTATTTTATTCAAAATTTAAATGATGACATTTCTACATCTAAACAAATGCTACATAGTAGCTATTCCCTGCTGCTTAGTTTAAATATAGCTATATTAAAGTAAAAATAAGGAATTCAAGTTAGTGTTAAGGTTTAGAATCTAGTCAATTTTGGTTTTACTTAATTGTAATTCTGCATTGTGGCAATGGAGAATCTAATCCTACCCAACTACAATAATAATGTCTTATTGTAGTAATAATGTTTTTGTTGAGAAGATTGTCTAGAAAGTTTTACATTTTCTTAGGTACATTTTAAAGTGTACTTGTTCTTGCCATATATATCCCAAAAAGAATGGAAGAATATATTCCTTAAAAAAATTCAAATATTAAAAATGAAGTTACTTTATTTACTTAGTTATTTGTGTTTAACCATTTTAATTTATTATTAATAAAAATTTTACTAATTTTTTTTATTGATATTAAGTAAAATTATATATATATATATATATATATAATTTAATTGCCAAAATTAATTTCATTTTCATGTACTTAAACCAAATTTTGTAATAAACAATAAAATAAATAAGTGGTTTATATTTTTAAAATAATAATATAATAATTAAATGAATATTAATCAATGTTTTAAGCGTTTAACAGTTTTTAGTATATATTAAACAAAAAATTATAGTTAAAATCAATTTTTACTTAATTATTGATGGGTTTACAAAAATTATTTAATTCCACTAATAAAATTTTAAACATGTTAACTAAAAACATTTATTAATTTTTAACTTGTTAATTAATACTATTTATTGTGTTGATACATAATCTCAATGGAAAACCATTCTTTTAACCATCTTCTTTAAGTGCTATATCCTAAAGTATTTGAATTAATTGTAGTATTGTATAATATTCTATCTTATGTTTTAGTTGTAGTATTGTACAATATTCTATCTTTTTAAATTTTTGGTTAATAATAATAGTTAGGTTTAAAGTATGAGGGGTAACATTTAGTTTTGGAGTGTGAGATTTGGTTTAGTATATGAAACTAAAGACCAACATGTGTAAGGTTAGATTTAGGTTATAATATTTAGTAATTTAAAAATAGAATAAATAGAATCTGAATAGTTGTGAATATCAAGGAAACTGAACTCCATTAATTACAAGTTTATAATATTTGAGTGTTTTAATAATTATTAAATGCATTAATATTATTATTACCTTATTTTGTGGACCACCCACCAAATTAGACTAGGATAATAAGGATTTCAATTTTGTCTATGTTTAGAGATGAATGGTAACCATAACACTATCTTGACTCCAAAAATATATTATAGGCATACCTTCGTATTAATCCCCCCTTTCAACTTGTTCTTTGAACGGTAACCATAACACTATCTTGACTCCAAAAATATATTATAAGCATACCTTCATTTTAATCCTCTCTTTCAACCTGTTCTTTGGGTCCAGTATTTTAACTCAATTGCAAATGTTATGTGAGAGTGATGGCCCTCATTAATATGTTGTGGCAGTGGCGGTACAACGAGCAATCACGTCATTCATAAAACCATGACTCTGGAGAGATCTTTGCACATAACTTGGTACATTTGTTAGATTTTTTATTATTTATGTACAAATGTAATAATTACAGAATAAGATCTCAGTCACTAGTTACGAGGCATGGAACAATAAGATGTTCAAAATTATAGCCAATAACATTACACATAAATGTTGAAAAAAATTGTAATAAATAAAAAAATAAATTGTAAAGTTTTACTTTGGAAAATTGAAAATAATTTAACATTTTTGACCAAAATAATAAGTGATCAAGCCAAAACCTAATGCATAATCCCTGCTGGCAGCAAACATGATAATAGATAGAGTAAATTTTATTTATAACCTAATATAAATTAAATAATATATTTTCTGATAAAATTAATAAAATATATTACATATTTCTGTTTTCATGATACTTTTTCAAAGAGCTCGACTGATCACTATCCCGGTCACGGCTGTTTGTAAGATCTTACATTTGAGAAATAGAGATGGGAGATACATAGTACATGATTTTGGTAACCATTAGAAGACTTTACTGTAGGAAAAATCGTTTTTAATGGAACGATTTAATGGCAGTGTACGAATTTCCAATCAATCACATTCATTTATCTACTCCCTTGAAGAGTGTACCCTGTGAAATTAATAATGGTTTTGATGTTTGAAAGCGAAGGGAAGTTCAGAAGACAGATGGAAGTGAAATCCCAGTACTCAAGGTGAAGAACTAGGGCATGGGGAAATGATTGTAAGCACTGATTTGATCAGAAATTATATTACGTTGTTAGATTTTTTTATTATTTATGTACAAATGTAATAATTACAGAACAAGACTTCAGTGACTTGTTACAAGGCATGGAGCAATAAGATGTTCAAAATTATAGCCAATAGCATTACACATAAATGTTGATAATTTTATTTTGTAATAAAAAAAAATTGTAAAATTTTACTTTGGAAAATTGAAAATAATTTAACATCTTTGGCCGAAATAATAGGTAATCAAGTGAAAACCTAATGCACAATACCTTTTGGCAGCAGATATAATAATAGAAAGCTTTACAACTTAGTATAAAGAAAAAGTTATAAGAATCATTTTGTAACATTATGACAAATAAAAGAAAAAATATAAACAAAAAATTAAAAATTTCACTTTTATAAAAGACATTTATATTGAAATTTAGTCTTTTATCAAAATTTAAAATTTCATTACACAAATAAACTAAACTTATTTTTTTTCCCCTGGAAAAATCGTAATCTTTCATTATAATTTGAAAAATTACATATTGTAGATGCATCAAGATGCATATGCTAGAGTCTGTCAGCCTGATGGCTCAACAGAATAGATATCAGAAATATTAGCATAGTTGACCGGATCATCACACAGGATGTTCGTTAAGGTCCTTTTGTTTTATATACATATTGCCACGCAGGGCCATTTTATATACTTTCCGTCCAAAAAGTAATCAAAAAACTGTACAATTACTTCAAAATTTATATCAGATATTCAGTTCATGGGCTGTCCGCCCTGTGGTAATGAGGGTCTATGTATGGCCGATGATAATATTGAAATGCATTTGACCCTCGCTGTTCCTGGATCAACCACTCTCCTCGGGGTAGTGACGTGGCCGCCTTGGATAGTTCGTCGGCACTGCTGTTGTGTTCCTTGTAAATATGATTACAAGTAATATCATTAAAATGTACCTTCATAATATTTATTTCATCCAATATATTTCTGAGTGTGTGAGTGTGGCAAGCAATTGTAGCATTAAACCAGTCTACGATGATCTTCGAATCGCCGAAAATATGAATGTTCATGCAATTATGACCCAATGAGAAATGCATGAGGTGACGAAGTGTTATGAGCTCGGCAAAATTGTTTGAGCCAGTCCCCAAACCCATTCGGACTTTATAGTAGTGTTGTTCGCTCATGTAGAGGATAAATCCGCCCCCGCATCCCTGCTGTTGGGCTGCGCCATCAAAAAATGCCCATGGGGTATTTTTATCTATGTGAGGAGGGTCGCGGGGCCTTCGGGCTCGAGGTTGGGGTGGTTCCGGCATATCATTGTAAGCTGATATAATCTGTGCATATGAGTGCGGCCAGCTTACAGTTTTGCCATCAAATATTGTTCGGTTCCGTGCCAACCATAGTTGCCAGCTGATAATAAGAGGGAGGCTCTGTAATTTGGATCCCTTGTGCCGGTGATACCAAACTTCCCAAGCCCTATTCAAATCGTCACCCTCCCAGGTGCCCGTGAATTGAATCGCAGATGATATGTTTTGCCATAGATCCGTCAGGGCAGTACACTTCAGAAAGAGGTGTGTTGTTGATTCAGCAGCGTTTTTACACAGCGAACACCAGGTAGGCCCGTGGATGGCTCGATGCATGAGATTTTCCCCGGTGGGGACTTTGTTTTTTAGTATACACCAGAAGAATAATTTGGTCCGAGGTGGCGCTGTGAGATTCCAAATAGCCTTCCACCAGAAAGTTATCAAGTCTGGAACTTTGTGTGATATCAGCACTTGGTAGCCCCCTTTTGGAGTATACATACCGCTGTCTGATTGATGCCAAATGAGTTCATCCGATCCCTCTTTTATCCTAATGTGTGATTCGTGAAGAGCTGTAATATATTCATTCCATTCATGGTGCCAGCATTGAGGCAAATTGATTTGATGTGCGGATTTCCATCTTTGAGTAAGTATGGTGGTATTGAGAGGATCCGCAATGTTGGCTATGACCTTGATTTCTTGGGAGTGTATATGCTGTATAAGATTCCTGGTTAAACGATGTCTTCCACCGCTCCCAATCCAGGGATCAATACCAATGCGAGCCGACTGTCCATTATTTATTCTCCAAATCAGATTGTCCCTGATGAGAGGCAATGAATGAAGAAGTGCCTTCCAGACAGATGAGATGCCAGTTTTGGGCCAATTTGGGAGTCGAATCCATTCCATGATATTCATTGGCCAAACGTATTTATGATATGATATGCTAGTCCAAAGATTTTGACCCGTGAGCAAAGTCCACCCCATTTTAGCAGCAAGTGCCTGTGCGAAAAGAGGCAGGTCTTTTAAGCCCCAACCTCCCCATTTCTTGGGCAAAGCTATCCTATTCCAGGCCACCCAGGAAAAAATCCTCTTGTCTTGGTTCCCATTCCATAGAAATCTGTTGCAGATTTGGTGAAGTCTGGCCAAGATGTTTCTAGGTATCCAAGCAAGTGCCATCCAATAAACAGGTGTGGCCTCAAGGACCGATTTTACCAGTACAAGTCTACCGGCTCTTGATAAGTATCGGTGACTCCAAATTTTTAGCCTCTTCTCTAGTTTTGATACGAGCCAAGTCCAATCAACAATCTTCTGACTGACAGGCTTGATCTAGAATCCCAGGTATTTTAGTCCCCGATCTAGAGGATTGATGCCATAAGGAAACAGTCGATGCGCATATTGGGACTCATGAATGGAAGTGCGGGTGAATATGATGGAAGATTTTGAGTGGTTTGCTAACATGCCAGTGGCAGATGAGAAGAGGGATAGGATCTTTGAGAAGGAGCGGGAATCCCTGATACTGCCATCAAGAAAAATAATAACGTCATCCACAAACAGGAGGTGGGTGAGATAACAATCATCTGATATCTTGAGACCACCAAGATCACCATCCCTCTTAGCTGATGCAATCAATCGGCTGAGACCATCCATGACTATCAAAAATAGAAGAGGAGACAGGGGGTAGCCTTGTCTGAGTCCTCTTTCAGAATGGAAAAAATGAGATGCAGACCCGTTAATGAGCACACTGAAGGTTGGAGTGGTTATACAGGCCATGATCCATGTGATGAAGTTGTGGGGGAAACCCAAGTGGATAAGGAGCATCTTAATATATAGCCAACTGACACGGTCAAAGCCTTTGCCAGGTCGATCTTTAGGGTGATGGCCTTTTGGTGTTTGGTCCAGATGGAGTGGATGGCTTCCTGGGCCGAGCCAATAGCTTCATGGATCTGTCGGTGTTCAAGAAAAGCAAATTGTTGAGGAGCAATATGACGTGACAGGATAGGGCGAAGACGATTAGCAATGATCTTGGAGATGATCTTATAGAGACAATTGCAGAGTGAGATGGGTCTGTAATCATCGAAGGAGGATGGGGAGTCCGACTTAGGTATGAGGGCTATAAATTTCGAGTTGATGGCATTATACATTGTTCTGGATACACGACATTCCTCCACTACCCTTAGCAGATCATGGCTGAGCAGCTCATAGAAAGCAAGGTAGAATTCGATGGTCCAACCATCTGGACCTGGGATTTTATCCTTTTTGAACCATTTCAAAGTGCCCTCAAGCTCCCCAGGTGTCACAGGATCAAAGAGAGCCTCTGCTTCATCCCCATTTACAAACCTGGGGAAATGACCAGCAATATTTATAATGTCAGCAAGAGTCGAGCCTGGAGGGTTTTTATAAAGATTCCTGAAGTGTGATGATCCCAGGTGAGAGAGCTTGTTAAATGTATCAGCCACACCTCCTTCCAGATTCGGCATGCTCCATATAGTATTAGTGACTTTCCTGCCCTGTGCATAATTGTGAAAAAACCGAGTGTTTTCATCCCCTGCCTTTAACCATATAGCTCTGCTTCGAAGACGAATAGATTCCTCTCTGTCTTTTAATATCTGTGACTTCTGTCTTTCAAGCTCCACCAGGTGAGATTTATCTTCAGCAGTGACAAACCCCAAACCTCTTTCATCCATTAGGGTGCAGAGCTCAGTTTCTATGTGCAGAAGAGCCGAATTTTCCCTCTGATGCTTCTCTTTGGCCCAGTTGATGGATAGGTGCTTTAGCTGGGTTAGATTGGAGCAAAATCCCTTTGCTAATGTGTCTGATCTGTCAATCGGATTCACAGCCCAAAAATCCGAGACCATCCGAATATAAGATGGATCCTGAAGCCATATGTGATTAAATTTGAAGGGGGCTTTTGGTTTTTGTATAGGACCCGAGATCTCCAAGTATACAGGGGAGTGGTCCGATATGCCACCAGCTCCAACCCATTGTTTGTATTGATGCAGCTACTGAATAAGGGATCCTTTCATGATAAATCTGTCAAGTCTGCGCGCGAGGGCCGCCTCGCCCACCCTTCTGTTCCACCATGTGGGTAGAGGTTTGTTCATAGGGACATCAATCAGATTGTGTCTTTCCAGTAGATCAGTCATATAGCCAGTGATCGAGTCGACCTGAGCCATAGATCCCCAAGATTCACCATAACCCAGAGAAAAATTGAGATCACCTCCAATGATGATATTCTCCTTAGATAAAATAGAAAGTCCAAGCAGATGTTGCCAGAACTGCTCCCTTTGCTGACAAGGACCATAGATGTTTATAACCCTAAGGCTGGTCCCCAGCTCTGCCGAAAAAAGGTCTATACCCATATACCCCCGACCTCCCCAGGAGGCTATAACTCTGATGGATTTGGGATTGTACCCAATAGCAAGACCTCCGGATCGCCCAGTAGAGTCTATGGCCGAAAAAATCCACCCCGGGCACATAGAGGTTAAGGAATCAGAGATGAGATCGGCCGGGCCAAGGGTCTCTTGAAGTAGTATGATGTCAATAGGAATAATCTCAAAAAGTCTCCGCAGGGCTAGTTTCTTTGAGGCACTAGCCATGCCCCTGCAGTTAAAGGAAAGGCATTTCATGGGGGGATGCTGGCAGGGGTGTTCGCTGCTCTAAGAACCCCGTCAAGAGTAGATTGACGGCCAGAGGCTACTTCAACTCCAGCACGTCGGATAGCCTTAGATAGGTCAGATTTTCTCCCCCGAGATGTCAAGGGGGTTGATCTAGGAATGGCAAGACCCAAACCAGCAAAATGCAAAGGGGAATCCTGGGTTATAATGCGAGGACGAAGGTTATAGTGATGAGACTTTGTCCCCCGAGATGAAGAGGGAGAAGAGGAGGGCGAGGATAGGGAGTGCAGAGAGGGGGCTGGTGGAGCCATGACAGGAGAGGATGGCAAAGTGCATTGTGCAACAGATATAGATGGTACAAGCATGGAGGAGCAGAGAGTAATACAAGAGAAAGGAGGAGAGAGAGATGTACCCGAAGCTTTGGTGGCTTCTGCTGCCACCCGTGATCTGGTGACTGGCGGCGAGGGAGAGCTGTGAGTCGCAACCGCTGCCTGTTGAGATATATTGACCGAGGGCGAAGGACCAGGTGCAGGAGTGCGCTGATTAGCCTGTAATACTGTCCTGGTGGGTACAGTAGTTGCTATGGGGGTATCTTCTGCCTTCTTGTTGAGGGGGCAATCCTTGAATAGGTGCCCAACCTTGTGGCATCGACGACATCGAAAAGGAACCCCCTCGTAATCCAGAATCTGAACCCTGGTGTAGTTTCCCCAATGCAGTGTGATTTTCTCCTCCAGCCCCTCGCGGTATCCAAATGCACTAGGATGCGAGCAAGGGTTCTGTTCCTTGATTCCACGAAAGTTCTGTCATGATCAAGATATGTCCCCAAAGCATTCCCTATACGAATGAATACCTCCTCACACCAGTATTATAGAGGAAGACCAGGCAGGCAGACCCATAATGGACCAGCCCCAATTTGTTCTCTCTCGGGATCAAAGAGAGGGCTCCATCTCTTTAGCAGGACCGGTGCCATCTCAATGTGCCAGTATCTGCTGAGCACCAAGTCTGTGTAGGCCTCTTTTGCAAAGTGAAGAGCAAACCAACCTCTAGGTAAAACTTGTACCTCTGGTAATTCATGGAGTACGCCTCCCCAGATTTCCTTGACCCATAGCGTGAGTCGAGTGGCCGAATACGCCCTTCCACGAACATGACCAACCAGTATAGTGCGAGCCATGGTAGCTGCTTCCCCAATGGCAGAGGTCTCACCAAACCGGATCGAGATATCCTTTGAGGTTGATTTTACGCACTTTGATTTCCTTTTCCGCGAATGAGGTGCAGATGGGTGGTCTGCTAGTGGATCCGGGGTGCCGGCCGGAGGAGTGGATTTTACAGATCTAACCCTAACTGCCGGAGTCTCAAAACATCCTGATGGCGAGTGGAGAGAACCAGATGGGTTGGGGACCACCGGGGGTAGGGGATCAGCAGTTGTCTCGGCGAGGAAGGTAGTACCAGGCGGATTTGGGTCGAAGGGGGGCGACGAAGGCGCGACAGTAGATAGGATGTGTAGGGTTCCAGGGGACAGTGGGGGTGTATCCAGAGCCGATGATAGCAGAGTGGTGTGCCCGACTGAAAGCGATGCCGACTGGTGTTCCGGCAAGGTAACCACCGGAGAGGTGTTAGGCGGAAATAGATCTGACGGAAGACCAGGACCGGCTTCCGAAAATGCGAAATAAGGGCCACCAAATATAATGCGGTCGGGATGGGGGTCTTCGGTGTAATCTACCTCCTCCGATTCCATTGCTTCTCCCAATATACCTACAGAGGAAGACATCCCGAAAACGACAGATGGCCGGGAAACGGGATAGGTAACAGATAACCGTCGGCTAAGGGTACGCGGGTAGTAATGGTAGTGGGCTGCAGTGATGGCCTGCGGTTATCCGGTTCCCTGCGGTAATAGACGAGGGTTAACCAAAACCCTTACAAAGTCCTGTGGTGCCCGTCATCTCCCCATATTTTTTTTTTAAACAAAGTCGGTTGCTATATTAGTGGCTGAAAAAAGGAGAGGAGTCAGATCTCCTGAAGTACATTAGATATCGATGGCAACTTGGATCAGGAGAGTTACAAAATAGAGATCTCTCCTTGATCCTTTTTCTGCTTGTTCTAATTCTAAAATTACCTGAGCTACTGTAAATTATTACAAATTGAGACAACCAAAATTGACATTTGCAGAACATTTTAATCTATTTCAATATGACTAATTTGCCTTGCGGTGGATTCTTCCAGATTTGGGTCCACTTCATCCTATTTGGCACTTGAGGAACTGGGGGCTTCTTTATTTCGCTTATCCATCATATACTGCAGGATTGAAATCGATTCTTCCGCATGGCTGCATCGATTTGATAGGTGACTAAACTGATCATGCAGAGAGGCAACCCTATGCAGGAAAAGATCTATTTCAGCCCTGTATTTCTCGTTCAGGATGCGGTTATGATCTTCAAGCCTCGTCTCTAAAATCCTTTGTTGATTCTCCAGAATGCATTGCTGGGCCCTGACTTCCTCTAATTCAGCTTGCAAGTCTGCACAATGCAGACAATCTTCGTTACGTGCCATAGTTGCTGTTGAGGGTGATTGGGAAGAGAAATAGATGCGAACGAAAGAAGGGATAAAGCTCACAGCGCAGGGGACAGAGAGGATGGAGAAGGCAAAACACTCAGCGGATTTTATGAGGGTCTTAAACCGCCTGTAGGCGCAAAAGGCATTCAGATAGGTAGATAAAAGGAAATTTGTCCAGAGGTTCGAAACTGAGCTTAGAGGGCAGAGATTGTTTCTGGGACAGAGGCAATACTGTCCGCAGGGAATCACTTGAGAACAGGAGCAATTGGGAGCCAAGCGTCGGTGGGAGATAGCGCTGGAGAATGAAGGAGGGGGGAGTAATATAGGAGGGAGCTGAAGGGAGATGAGGCAGGAGAGGGGCCGTCCAGTCACGGGATACCGAAGGGTGTTCTGCTGGCAAACCTGAAGAGAATCTAGATGAGTCTGTGAATCAGGTCTGTTGGGAGATCTGCCGGCGAGCATGATGAGAATGTCCCACTTGATGTGTGGCTTGTGGATTTCGTGTCCTTGTAATATCTTTTTGCAGAGGTCGATCCCATTGACAGCCCAAGGAAAATGGTTCATTTCAGTCCTGTCAATGTTTTTGGGCTTGGCGCTGATGATTTCATTTGGAGTCATGGCAAAGGTTGAAGAGTTTCCCTGGAGTTGCATCTTAAGGTGCCAACTGGTCTTCCACACGCTCTGTTGGCGCTGTCATCAGCCTTCTTATTAAGATTTCAAAGTATATGGTAATATTGGATGTCATCCATTTCCTAGTGGAGGTTTTGGTTGCGTCTATTAATTTGTTGAAGCAGAGTGTTGGGAGAGTTCTGCTGATGGACCATTAAGCGAATTACAACAGAGGAGTCCCCAAATACCATTGCTTTCTTTATTCCCAATTTACCTAACTGAGTTAGGCCCTGAAACAAAGCTATAGCTTCGGCTCTGTTATTCAAAACCTTCCCTAGGCTCCACTCATATTGAATACACTCCCCATTGGCATTAATAATCAGTCCCCGTGCTCCAGCTATACCAGGATTTGATTTGGATGCCCCGTCGAAAAACAAAGAATAGCAGTTGCTCTTCTGTATCCAATTGGCCAATTCCTGTTCTTTTAGTCTGACTTTCCATGATCTAGGTTTTGCTTTGTTCTGTGCTTCACTCTTGTTACCTTCCTGTACTTTATGCTGTCTGTCCAAGATGTAGCTTATTAAGTCTCGCTCCTCGACACTATATTGTGTTGCATCGATTTTTCCAGTGGTGTTGATTGAAATAATTTCCAAAGTAAGGATTTTGGCTTTGCTGCAGGCTGTTCGTGTATTTGTGCTCTTGTCTTGAATTTTTTTTTTGTTTCTAGCTAGCCAGATTCGCCACAGCAAGGTGTGGGGGAGAGTGTTCCATACTCTCTTCACCAAGTTACTTCTTTTTTCTTTCCAGGGACAACATTTTCTCCATTTTTAGATTGTCTCAGTTATGGTGTGCTGAGGATCCCAGTTTAGATTGCCAATTGAAGACATCTTTTTCCAGCATTCTACAACAAATGGGCATTCGATGAATAAATGGTACATTGTCTCTTCAGCCTTGCAACAATTGGGGCATCTGGAAGGGCCATTGATGCCTCTTCTTTTAAGGTTCTCTGCTGTTAGGATTTTTCCTTTAAGCAAAAGCCATATAAAAAATTTAATTTTTGGGAGAGATTCTATTCGCTAAGCGATTTTCCAATGAGTCCACAAACTAATCTGAAAGGTACTGTTGCATAGGTGTTGGTGGCCTGCTCTGACTGTATAATCTGTTCCTGTTCAATCCCAACGAAAGCCATCCGTTTTATCTTCTTTGATAGGAGCCTTACTTTGGAGAAGCGTCTTCAGGCAGCTGAGACTAGGTTCTAAGGCGTTGGGAATTTATGGGAAGGACCAACCAGTCCAAACATGGGAATGAGGATCCCAGCTGGAAATTTGAGCTAGCTTATGGATACCTCTCTTGTTGAGGTATTTGATGACTGGAGTGGCCTCTTTATTCATAATCAAGGGTTGTTGTCCCAGGATTTTGTCAGTTCCGAAGTTGATGCTGGCTCCCCCCCTGGGACTTTTGAAATATTTTGGATCATAATAGGAAGTGCTTTCTTGCATAACCTCCAGATTTTAGTGGAGTCTCTATTGGGGATATTGGAGTCAAGAAGATGCTGTCTGGGGAAATTTAGATATTTGATCTCCAGCACCGTTTTCCACCATGTTGAGGGTCCTGTTATTAACCTCCATACAATCTTCACGCCAAAGGCCATATTTAAAAGTTTTGGTGATCTGATACCAAGGCCTCCTCTATCTTGGGTTTGGATAACCTGCTTCCAGCTGACTAAATTAAACTTGCTTTTGTCATTCTTTCCCCTTTGCCAAAGGAAATGGCGAAGAGCAACTTCCAATTTGTGGTGAAAAATGGCAGGAGCCTGATAAAGAGAGAAGCGATAAAGGGGAAGGGAAGCGATACCTGATTTAAGAGGATGAGTTTGCCTGCAAGGTTGAGCCACAGTGTTCCCCATTGCTGCACTTTCCTCTTTACTTTTTCTATGATCCCGTTCCAAGTTTCAGCCTTCAGAGGCCCCAAACTCACTGGCATGCCCAAGTAAGAAAAATGGGTCCATTCCAAATTGCATGTGACACCAAATATGTTTGCAATGCTGTGGGTAACATGGTTTGAAGTGTTCCATCCGTATATACAGCTTTTGAGTTGATTTACCAAGCCTCCAGAGTACTCCATAAATTGATCTAGCAGTTTCTTGAATCGTCTTGCAATTGTAGTGGAGGCTCCCCCAATTAATAAGGTATCATCAGCAAACTGTGAGTGATTAATATTTTTTACTCCATTCCCGAATTTGATGCCAGTTATAAGACCCACTCTTCTATTGTGGTCCAAAGCTTGACTGAAGGATTCTGCCATGAGAATGAAGAGATAGGGGGAAAGGGGGCAGCCCTGTCTGAGACCCCGGGATGATTGGAATGCTTCTCCTGGTCTACCGTTGATCAGGGGGGAGATCCAGGGCCCGGATATACAGGCAACAATAAGATTAATGAAGGGGGTTTCGAAGCCCATCTTATTTAGTACAACAATTAAGAAGGAGTGCCTTACTCTATCGAAGGCATTCGCTAGATCAAGCTTTAAGACAAATCCTTTCTCTTTCCTGGAAAGACTTGAACGAACGGCTTCTTGGACAAGAAGAATGGAGTCAGTGATATGTCTGTTGGGCAGAAATCCTCCTTGATTTTCAGATATCAAGGAGGGGAGGAGGGGTTTGAGTCTGGTGGCTAAGATTTTGGTTAGAATTTTGTATGAAGAGTTGCAAAGGGAAATGGGGCGGAATTTGGAGAAGGAGGAAGGCCGGTTTTCCTTGGGTATGAGGGCTAAAAAGGTGGAGTTGGTGAATCCTCCAAGTTTCCCTTTCCTTTGCACCCACTGAATCATCTTTATTAGGTCTTATTTATCAAAGTCCAGAACTCCCTGTAGTAGCAGATGGGGAATCCGTCAAGCCTTGGTGCCTTATTAGGGTGCAGGCTCCAGATTGCTCTTTTAATTTCTTCTTCTTCAATTTCCTTGCTTGGATTGTCGTTCATCTCCTTTGTGACTCCTTTGGGCAGATGCTGGAGCAAGTCAGAGTAGTCTTCTACCCCTTTGACTTCAGTTAGGAGGTCCCTTTAGTGCTTAGATGCAGCATTCCTTATGGCCTCTTGAGTGTTGTGCCGATTTCCTTCATTATCCAAGATTGTATTTACATTGTTTCTGAGCTTTCGAGCAGTGGCCTGTTTGTGGAAGTAAGCTGTATTTTTATCTCCCCCTTGGAGCCATAATTTTCTGGATTTTATGCGCCATTTGGTTTCTTCCCCCCTATTAATGTAGCTCAGCTGTGCGTATAATGCGTTCTCTTTCTCTTTGCTTTGCTGCGTTAGTCCATGCTCTTCAATCCTTGCCTGCACATCTTCTAATTCATTTTTAACTTTCTTTTTGATCTCCTCTGGCTCCTGATAACTTTCTTTGGCCCAATCTTTTAGTGCCTTCTTGGTTCTTTTTAATTTGGTTTCCCAAATAAAACATGGCGAGCCTTCCACATGTTGGCTCCATGTTTCCTTAACAATTTCTCTGGCCGCAGGAATCCGATTCCAAAGGGGACTGTATTTAAAAGGGATGGGGCCAAGAGGACAATGGGTTTCCAAAGTTAGGGTGATGGGATAGTGATCAGAGGCAGAGGTATTGAGGATGTTGGTGTATCCTACAGAAAAAGATGAGAGGAACGAGATGTTAACTAGAAATCTGTCTAGTCTTTCCATTATATTGCCGCTACCAATCCTACGATTGCTCCAGGTGTATCTGCGATTTTTGGGAATAATATCAACTAATTCATGGTCCTGAATGATGGTCTCCAGGTGGCCTCTAAAGGGATCTGAAGCGAAGGTGCCTCCCCTTTTTCATTGGCATGCAAGATCAGGTTGAAGTCACCTGCGACTATAATATTTGTATTTCGTTCCCCATCAATGCTTGTCTTCAAATCATCCCAGCAAATTTCCTTTTCTCTGTAGTGGTTGGGTACATAAACATTATATATGATTACTGTTTGATTTCCTGTTCTGCTGTCAAGAGTAGTTCTGATCCAGTTCTGGTGGGGGTTTGCTGCAGTGCAGATCCATTTGCTGCTGTCCCAAATGGTGACAATGCCTCCCGAGGCTCCTCTAGATTCGCTAATACTTCCCAAGTATTGTTTCTGCTGATCTATAATTTTTTTCATTTCATGCTGATCTTGTTTTGTCTCCTGTATCAGCATAATTTCTGGCTTCTCATTGTGAATTAGATCTCTGAGGGCAGCTATTTTTGAGGGGTGCCCTAGACCCCTGCTGTTCCATGAAAGGATTTTCATCATGGTGCATTGGGCGTGCGGAGAGGTGCTCGCCTCTCTTGGTCTTTACCACTTGTCTCTTTCTCTTGGTGTCCAAGGATGAAGGACTCTATTGGAGTTTGTGTGCCCATTGCTATGTCCTTCTGGGCGTTCTCGTCCCTATGTTGCTTAGCGGATTTTCTGCCAGGTCCCGGTTTTTTGAATGTATCGCTGGATGCTCCATGTTCTTTTGAAGAGCTTCTGGTAATCCTTGATGAGAGGGGCTCGAGAGGGGGTTGGGAAGAGATGATTTGAGGTTGATGGGAGTCTGGAGGCTCTATGGAGGGATTCTTAGGGACGGAATCATCGATGGAAAGGATAAGAAAGGGGTTGGAGGAGGAAGGGAGGGGCGGATCGGGAAGGAGGGGCGGATCGGGAAGGAGGGGGCCAGATGGAACGAGAGAGGAAGAGGAAGGGCACTGGATAGAGGGTCCAGGATTGTCAGAGTCCTTGGAAGGCTTGGGGCAGGGGGGGGGGCTGATTTCTTTTTTTTAACAGGTTCCCAGTGTCCGTCTTGCTCATCATTCTCTGCATTAACAATTTTAGTGCATTTGTTAGCAAAATGCCCGTATTCGTGACATACCTTACATTTGAATGGTATCTGCTCATAGTCCAGTTGCTGTATATGGCTCCAGTCGTCCACTTTTAGCTTTATTGCTTCCAGCAGTCCCCGACCTAGATCCACTTCGACGCAGATCCTTGTGCAGGCTTGCATGTTGTCCTTGGGCTCGCTTCGATCAATGTATTTGCCAACAGCATTCCCTATGGTCCGAACCGACTCATATCCCCAGCAATGGAGAGGTAGGTGAGGGAGGCGGACCCAAACAGGAACGACACTAGGGATATCCAGTTCCGGATCGAAATCTGGGGTCCATTTATTGAGGTAGAGACCCCTGGAATCCATGAAATACGGCTCGTTTCTGAAGATCAAGTCCTTGTCTGCTTTGGATTCGAAGTGGAATGTGTAATACCCTTTTCTGCAGAATCTTATTGATATTTTCCCTGGGATCTTGTCTGACCAGTTTCGTTAGACCCATCTTTGAACTGTTCTTGGCGATGGCCAAAGGCCTGTAAATTTCCCTATGAGTCCTTTCTCAGCAAGGGATAACGCTGCCATGCGAGGAAGGGTTGGAGGCAGCTGAACTTCCTGAAGAACATCTAGCTTTTTAACAAATTTCGAAATTGCTGGTCTGGGGCGCTGGGGAGGAAGAGATTTTACCAGATCCGAGAAGGCTTTTTGAGGATCGTGATCCTCCTGAGGCGGATCCGGGAGGGCCATGGCAGGGGCCAAGGCCCAGGCCGCTGCGCTGCTGGTTGGGGTCGATCTCCTAGGGCTCAGGTGCACGCGCAACTCCTGCGGGTCGCAGTCCGTTTTTAACAATAATAACTCTTCCGCCATCTCCCCATATTAGTTATATAATATATTGTAAATTAAATTCGAAACATGTGCAGAACTATGTGAATGGTTCAAACTAAACTTATTATATATAATATTGAAATGATATATTTATATCAAGTTATTATGTTGAAATTTGTGAATAAGTTTGAGTTATTATATTGAAGTTTGTAAATAAATTTAAATGTAGAAAAAAAGTTAAATGACATATTCTCCAATTATTATTATTTTAAATTTAAAATTGCATTCTAAGTATTAAATGATATGTAACTTTAATATTTACTATTTTTTATAATTATTTTTATATATTTAATTTTAATATTTATTTTTTATTATATTTTCAAAATTAAAAAAATTTAAATAATTTTTTTTTAATAACAAAGCAATATCAATGATGAATAATTCTTACTTTTTGAATGAGAGATCACTAAAATTTTGATATCTAACCTCCATAATAAAATCTATAATATGTTATTTAAAAATATGGTTTTACCAACCAAAATTTATTATTTTTAATGGGAAAAATTCAGAAAAAAAACTTAAAAGATAAATAAATAAATTATTAAACCTCATATAATTACTATTATATAATACAAAATTATAATTACTAAAATTTAATACAAAATTCCCGATAATCATTCATCCTGTACACATTTTCTCTTAGCAATAAAGCAAAGCAAAAACAAATATATAGGAGGATAAAAGTTCAAATCAATAGAAAATTAAATTTCAATTTCGAGAATCACAAACTCATTTACTTGAAACCCATTCAATTCCATGTTCAAGCGTACAAAATTAAATTCTATTGTGGAGATAAGGCATTTTTAACAGTTAAACACATAGATCGACAACCTACCTTCTTAATCAGTTTATGTAAACACTCGACTCTTTTGTTTCTCAATCTGTGGTTAAGGGAGATCTACACAAAGGACAACTCTTCTGAGATTGGACATCAAACCATTTTTTCAAACAACCTTTATGGTAAATGTGATGGTAATTAGTGATCAGCAGGGCATTTCGTGCAAACTTGCTTAAGCAAACAGTGCAGACAACGTCGTCGTTTTGAAGCTCATGCCCCAATTCCTCCTAGATCACACTAAACGTTCCTGACTGAAGAACTTGGCGCTGATGGTCCTCAGCCACAATACTAACAGGGCTTGACATTATATCTTCATCTTCCCACAGAACTTCAACAGTTTGCTTGAAAACCCCAAGAA
Source organism: Pinus tabuliformis (assembly GCA_031772625.1). Classification (NCBI taxonomy): domain Eukaryota; kingdom Viridiplantae; phylum Streptophyta; class Pinopsida; order Pinales; family Pinaceae; genus Pinus; species Pinus tabuliformis. The sequence goes on from CM062817.1 coordinate 390,158,285, forward strand.
CATGGTAGAACGAACTCCTTAAAGATCCCATTAAAAAGGCAACATGCAGCAGGAGCTTAGGGATTTTAATATGATGCAGAGGAGCTGCCATGATCGTTGATCAACAAAGATTGATCTGTAAAACATCCACTAAGATGACTGATTATCTTTTCTTTGCATATTCCTTTTATATTTAACTTGCAAATCAGAGATGTGATGAGGAAGAAACATATAGACCGAATGGCACTTCTCCCTCATCCTGGAAGTATGTGTCTATGCACAATGCTTTTAAGAAAAAATGACAAGTGAATGAATTCATCTAGACAATTTGTAACTTATTTGTTGTCAAATTAAAATGTGCGATACGCAAGGATATAAATGTCACGGAACTCTAAAACTCGCTAACGTATTGCCCTTGGCCATAGAGCCCTAATGTCGGCGACGAACAAACGTCAACCAAATTTTCCAGTACAAACCTTTTTAAACTAAGGTCAACATTACATATTGTATAAAAAAAATTCTAAAATTTTATTGTACTATACAAACTAATACTTCATTGTGATTACTAAATGCCACTACCAGTAACATAACAACATAAACTCATTATATATCTATTAAAAAAGAATTTTTTGTTTTTAAAAATATTAACACAAAATTTTAATCATATACTAATATATTTTTTTAAACTTATATTCAATTTTTTTAACTATATAATAATATTTTTTTAACTTATATTCAATTTTGTAGCCCTATTATAATAATATTTATAATATTTGTAACTTATTATAAGTGAGATTTAATTTTTCTAATAAAATCATTTTTTATAATTGAAATATGATAATACATAAAATTATAATTATAATCAATTAATAATATGATTGAATTTTCGATTTTTATAATTGAAATATGATGATACCTAAAATTGTAATTATAATCCATTAATATTTTGATTGAATTTTCGATTATCTAAATTAATTTAAAATAGGAAAAAATAAAAACTTCATTTCATATTTAATCAAAATAAAATCTAACTATCTCTTAAAATAATTATTCAATTATAAAGAAATTTATACAATGAAAATTTTTCATTTACTATGGCTAAGACTCCCACATCGTTTTAAAATAAACTTCATCTATTTAAATAAAAACTAAATTCCAATTTTCTAATTTCAATTTCATGTTAAATACAAAATATACATCAACTTATATTAGATATCATTTTGGGATTCAACTGCGTTATTAAGTCCACGTATAGAAATATTTGTGTCTTATTTTCTCTATTAACCAAAATATATTTGTAATAATATAATGTTTTAGCATTTTTATCAAATATTTTTTTATATTTTTTTTATGGAGAAATATATTTAATTATTATTATTATTAATATTATTAGAAGAGAGTTCATAATAATTTTTTTTTTTTTTTTTTTTTTTTTTAAGTAAAAGACTTTTGTATTATAAAAGTAGTACAAAAATTACAGATTTATGAGTTTTAGAGCTCAACATAAACCAACCATGGATATGGGTTTGAAGTTGAGAGAGAAGATAGTGTAGGCAAGCGTGAGGAAGCATATGCTCATAGAGGAGAAACTAGAGAACTTCCTAACAGTTCCATAACAACAAAATAAGCAAAACCATTACTAGAACTAAGAACAGAGAGACATTAAAACCGCAGAAGAGGCTACCTTGAGGAACGAGCGACACCCAACTAGCACTATAGAGGGTCCTCCTAGACCACGGGGCATAATTTATAGTAATCTGGGTCATCTGGCAAAAGGAGTCCCGTCGAAGCTCGCTGGTTGGAGTACGATGAAACTTTGATTTCCGTTGAAGAAGAGTGCCACCTTGATTGCTGACCCGACTACCTTTGCTGTTGGAGGGGCCTGAACCAACTAAAGTAGGTTTTGACTTGCCGTGAGACCAACATCGTCTAGGAGAAGGGTTGCGAGGCTTGTTGCAGTTAGGTTCAATGTGCGCTGGAGAGAGCGAAGGGGGGTCGTCTACAGTGTTAGTAGAGGGAGACATAAAGCCCTAGAGTTGCACGCCTAGGAGGTTGGTAATGCGACGTTAGGTTGCTTTTGCATGGTGCAAATGAAATTTCATGTCGAGGACATTGCCTTCCAGTAGAACATTGACATCTTCTTGGTCCTTGTAATGGTAGCCAAGGATGTTACGTAGATCCCAGAGGTGGTCTCCCATGACTCTAAGCTCCTAAGCTTTCGTGTTGGCCACCATTCTGTGGTAACGATGAGTGATGCTACAATCGAAGTGCTCATCCTCTTGCCCATGTAAGGAAGGGAGGGGAGATCTACCTCTTCCTCAACCACCTTTGTGGGATCAACCTTGTTCTCACACCATGTTTGCAGTGAAATAAATTGTAATTTCCTAGATCTAAACACCGTCTCCACCTTCGAGCAATCGAGGAAATGGGTAGCCGTTAACGTAAGCACCAAGCCATTTAACATTGTTTATGTCTCGCTATACGACAAAGTGATTGAACCCGTTCTTAATGCAGTTTAAATGCAGGAGGATAGTTGTCTTGCCACCACCTCCTTACTACAGACCCAATGCACCATGGAAGGTATGCCAATGGCGCTGCCGAAATTCAATGCCAGTTGAGCTATGAGTTGGATTCAAATTAATAATAATATTAATAATTATTTATTTTTAAATTCATAACGATACCAGACACCAAATTCACATAAAAATCCCTTTAAATATAGTAATTTTTTAATATATAACTATTAAAAAAATAAAATGACCTCTCATCTACACGTAGATCCACATGAAAATACATATATCAATCCTTTTAATATAATTACGTGAGGTTGTAACTTTCATTAAAAAAGTATTATTAATATTAAAATGATATTTGATCTATGAGAGCTTTCTCGTGCCATCAACGTGAAGGTTTGGAATGATTATCACTTCATTATTGTAATATTATAAATCGAAGAACCAATCGAAGAGTTGCACTTATTGTGAATTTTAAGTAATCGATTAGATGTTTTCTTAGTAATTTATTGATAGGTAGACTCGATTGAGATCTCTTAGGGTTTGAATATGGTTTTTGGAAGTTTTTTTTTTTCCTATAAAACATGTTATGATTTTGTTTTTTTAATAGACTCAATATTTATAAGAAGAGTTTCGGTGTAAATTACATGTAGAAAACCTTTGTCGATGCGTTTCGAACCAATTAGTGTGGTTCATGGTCAGGACAAGTTGAGGAGTCAGATCATGGCCGCACATTAAATAGGGAGAGCATACCTTCCCAACAGCTAGATTGACTAGATTGACTATCTACAACTATATAGAAAAACGGCTAGATAATATTTTAGTGTTTAAAAATCAAAAGATAATAAATAATTTTATATATTATTATATATTAGAATGTTATTCCATTATATTTACTTTATATATCTTATAAATATATTTAATACGTTTTTAATTTATTTATTTAAATCATTAGGGATAAGTCAAGAGGGTTTTTAGAAAAAATATTCTTTTCATATTAAGTTAATTTATTTAATTCCTTTTGATTTATTTAATCATTTAAAATTACTAAGGACTGTTATTTTATTAATATATTATCCTTAGGTTATTAAAATAACTTATTATCATTAGGGGTAAGTAAAAGGGGTTATTCTAATAATATTGATTTAGTGGAATTAAAATTATTAATAATAATATTGATATTGATTTCATAATATTGGAATTAATATAGATTCTATGGTGAAGGGGGTTTAGAAATTTTTTCTTTGTTATTAAAATTAATTTATTTAATCACTTAAATTACTAGGGATAAGAATGTTATTAAATTTCATTTTATTTATACATTAATCTTAAATTATTAAATCAACTTATCATCACTAGGGAGAGTGAAAGGGGGTTTTTTTTTTTCTTTTGACAAGTTCGGTTGCTATGTATTAATCTGAAAAAAGAAGAGAGAGGCAGTTTGCCATACATATAGTGCTTCTTGAGCATTGTGGATCCAAGGAATTACAAAAAAGTTCATTTCCTTGATCCTGATTCTAGTGTTCCTACCTATGAGGCATCTTCTACTACTATAGATCCTTACAAACTGCAAACACCAAAATTTACAACTGCAACACATGGCTAATCTATCTCAATGTGACTAATCTTCCTTGCTGTAGAATCTTCCGGGTTTGGGTCTGGCTCGTTCGGTTTTGCACTGGAGGAGGATGACGCTTCTTTGAACTTTTTATCCATCATGTACCTGAGGACGGTGATCGATTCTTCGGCATGACTACATCTGTTGTTCAGGCTGCTGAACTGCTCATGCAAAGAGTGAACTCTATGCAGGAAGAGATTCATCTCGGCTCGATACTTTTCATGTAAAATTCTGCATTGTTCATCGAGTTTTGCTTCCAGATTCCGAACTTGGTCTGCATGCCTTGTTTCCATACTGCGGACATGGTCTTCCAGGGTCCTCTGTTGCGCGCGCACCTCCTCAAATTCTGCCTGCAGGTCACGGTAGTGGAAGCACTGTTCTGGACGCTCCATTGGCACTGGGGTATGCCTATTTGTTCTGGTCGTATCTCTGATGCGGGGGCGCTGGACTTGCTGCTTGCCACTAATGGCTCCCGCTGAATACTCGGAAATATTATGATCGACACCTCTGGCAGAAAGGGAGTAGACAGAGGCGTCTCTGAAGCAATGATCACAGTCACAAAAAGCTTCTCCGGAATGAAGGATCCTGAAGCTCAAAATAGGTATATATAACGCATACATGCTGTTGAGGCGGGAACGAACCCGTCTGCGACTTCCAAAAATGGTCCACACAGCCCAAAGCAAATCCTGATAGGCACAGGGGATCTGTCTGGCGGGACGATTTCCCCCTGCTATTCGCCTGATTCCCACGCTCTGAGCAGATCTCCCAATCCGAATTCTGATCAAATTCCTATCAACCATACCTGTTCTGTCCCTTGCACTGATTGTTTGCTGGTAGTCATAGATGCTGTCAACTGTGGTACAATGAGCGTTGACTGGATGCGTGTAATTCATGGGAGCGGTTGGAAAGAGGAGGTGTTATTGCAGTACAGGTTGCCCTTGGAGTGCTCACATGCCTTGTTGGCAAACATGTCAGCCTCCTTATTCAGTCCACGGAGGATATGGTAGTAACGGACTTCTTGCATGGAATCATGGAGGATTTGGTTCCTGTAGTTGATCTGTTGCAGGAGGATGTTCGGCGTGCTCTGCCGTTGCACCATGAGCCTGATGATGATTGCTGAATCCCCGAAGACTACTGCTGTTCTTATCCCAATCTTGATCAGCTGGAGGAGCCCTTGATACAAAGCCAATCCTTCTGCCCTGTTATTGGATAATTCTCCCAATCCCCATTCGAATTGAAGAATTTTTTCGCCATTCGCATTGCAGATTAGACCCCCTGCCCCTGCTTGGCCCGGATTAGATTTAGATGCGCCATCAAAGAACAGTAAGAACCTGTTACAGTTTCTCAGCCAAGTAGCAAACTCCTCCTCCTTTAATCTCAGCTTGCATGTCCTGTGTGTCTCTTTCGTTTGCACCCTTCTTTGGCTTATCTCCTGAGCACTGATTATGTTTTCTTGTACATGGCTAATCAGACTTCTCTCTTCGACGCTGCAGTTGGTGACCTCTATCTTGCCTTTGGTATGGGCTGTGATTGTCTCTACCGCTAAGATCCTAGCCTTGTGGCACATAACTCTGATATTGCAATTTTTTTCTTGAAAGATCTTGCCGTTACGGGCTAACCAGATTCGCCATAGGAGGGTTATTGACATGGTGTTCCAAATCCTTTGTGTCAATTTACTCTGTTTTCCTTTCCAGGGACAGTTTTTCTTCCAGCTATAAAGAGTGTCTGCAATAGATGCCTTAGGCTCCCATGGAGCATTCCCGAGAGATGCCATCGTCCTCCAGCATTCCTCGGCTACAGGGCAGTCTATGAACAGATGTTGTAGTGTCTCTTCTGATCTGCAGCAGTTTGGACATCGAGAGGGTCCCATTATGCCTCTTTTTTTTAAGTTTTCTGCTGTTAGAACCTTCCCTTTTAAAAGGAGCCAAATAAAGAATTTGATTTTGGGGGGTGCTTCTGCTCTCCATACCAGCTTCCATTGACTCCAAACATCCTGTGGGAAGATGTTATCGCATAAGTGTTGGTGCCCAGCCTTGGTCGTGTACTGTGTTCCAGTTGGATCCCAACGGTAGCCATCTTGCTTGCCTTTTTGCGTCGGGGCTTTGCTGTGTAGAAGGTTCTTGAGAGCAGCAAGGCTGGTCTCTAGCTCTCTAGGGTATTCCGGGAATTCCCAACCTATCCATGCTTGTGAAGAATTTTCCCATTGTGATATTTGGGACAGGTATACTATTTCTTTACTGATGAGCCAATTTATTGCAGGGATTGCCTCCGTTTGTGATCCAATTGGGTGCTGTCCGAGAATTCTATCTGTAGAGAAGTTGACACTGTTCCCTCCTCCAGGGACCTTTGAAATATTTTGAGTCATGAAGGGTATGGCTTTCTTGCAGAGTTGCCATATTTTTGTGCTATCTCTGTTGGGAATATTTGTATCCAAAAGTTGCTGCCTCGTACTGTTTAGATATTTAGCCTCTAAGACCTTCTTCCACCAAGCTGTGGGACCAGTGATCATTCTCCAAATTATTTTAGCTCCAAGAGCTAAATTCAGTATTTTTGGTGATCTTATTCCTAGCCCGCCTTTTTCCTGAGATTGGATGACATTCTTCCAACTGACAAGGTTGAACTTTCTTTTTTCCGTTTTGCCTCCTTGCCAGAGGAAATGCCTGAGATTCTTTTCCATTTTCTGATGAAAGGTTGCAGGTGCTTGGTATAAAGAGAAACGGTAAATGGGTAGAGAGGCCAAGCCTGATTTCAGAAGAACAAGCCTTCCTGCTAGGTTCAGCCACATGGTGCCCCATTGTTGGATTTTTCTCTTTATTTTGTCGAGGATTTCACTCCAGGTGTCAGATTTCAATGGTCCCAAACTTACTAGCATCCCAAGGTAAGTGAAGTGGTTCCAATTGAGCTTGTAGGAGACTCCTAGAGTGCTTGCAATGCTGTGGATGGTATGGTTGGGAGTGTTCCAACCATATATACAACTTTTTAACTGATTAACTTTTCCTCCTGAGTATTCCATGAATTGGTCTAAGATCTTCTTGAAGCGCCTTGCAATGGTGATGGACGCTCCTCCTATCAGGAGAGTATCATCTGCAAATTGGGAGTGATTAATATTTTCTGTGCCATGCTCAAATTTGATACCAGTGATAAGGCCTATTCTTCGATTGAAATCCAGGGTTTGGCTAAGGGACTCAGCCATGAGGATAAACAAGTAGGGAGACAGGGGACAGCCTTGCCTAAGGCCTCGAGAGGATTGGAAAGCAGCACACGGTCTTCCATTAATTAGAGGGGATATCCAAGGGTCCGAAATACAAGCTTTGATCATTGTGATAAAGGAGGAGTCAAAACCCATTCTATGAAGGACAACAAACAGAAAGGAATGCCGAACGCTGTCAAAGGCATTGGCAAGGTCCAGCTTGAGGACAAACCCTTTCTCCTTTCTACTTAGGCTGGAGTGAATGGCCTCTTGTACAAGCAGGATAGAGTCAGAGATGTGCCTATTGGGGAGGAATCCCCCTTGGTTTTCGGAGATCAGAGATGAGAGATGAGGTTTGAGCCTGGATGACAGGATTTTTGTGATAATTTTGTAAGATGAGTTGCATAAAGAAATTGGCCGAAATCTTGAAAAGGAGGAAGGTCTGTTCTCTTTTGGTATTAAAGCAAGATGGGTTGAGTTGGTGAATCCCCCAATTTTTCCTTTCTTTAGAACCCAGCGTATCATCTTTAAGAGGTCTTTCTTGATCATTTGCCAATACTCTCTATAAAAACTGATTGGAAACCCATCAGGCCCAGGGGCCTTGTCTGGGTGTAGACTCCAAACTGCATTTTGAACTTCTTCCTCTTCGACTTCTTTCTTGAGACTGTTATTCATTTTGAGAGTGACTTCCTTATTCATGTGCTGTAAAAAACTTGAGTAATCCTCTTCACTTTTGTCCTCAGTCAAAAGATTTTTGAAGTGATTTGTGGCTGCTTCTTTTATCGCTTCCTGAGTATAATCGCTGTTCCCCTCATTATCTTTAATTGTATTCACAGTGTTTCTGACCTTTCGTACTGTAGCCTGCTTATGAAAATAGGAAGTATTTTTATCTCCCTCCTGCAGCCAGAGCTGTCTTGACTTCAATCTCCATTTTATTTCTTCATCCTTTGTAATTTGCCTCAGCTGTGAGTATAATTTTGTTTCTCTCTCTTTGGCTTGTTGGGACAGCCCAATGGCTTCTATGTGTTGCTGCACATCCTCTAATTCTTGTTTGATTTTCTTCTTGTTCAACTCGGGCTCTTGATAGTTGTTCTTTGCCCATTCTTTTAGAGCCTGTCTTGCTCTCTTTAATTTTGTTTCCCATATGAAAGTTGGGGAGCCTTCCACATGTTGAGACCAAGCCTGCCAAACCACATCTTTTGCTGCTGGGATACGATTCCAAATGGAGCAATATTTGAAGGGAAGAGGTCCTAGCTGGCATTGACTATGCAGAGTAAGCGTGATTGGGTAATGATCAGAGGCGGAGACATTGAGGATGTTCGACTGGCCAGTGGTGAAGGTAGATAAATAAGCAATACTTATGAGGAATCTATCAAGACGTTCCATAATATTGCCAACTCCTATTCGTTTATTGCTCCAGGTGTACCTTCGGTTCTTGGGTCTGCTATCGACCAGATCTTGCTCCTGCATTATGTTTTCAAGTCGATTCCTGAAAGGATCGGGGTTGAAATTTCCCCCTCTTTTTTCGTTGGAATGCAACACCAAGTTTAGATCCCCTGCAAGTATGAGGTTGTTATCCTGCTCTTCTTCTATACTTGTTTCCAAAGTGTTCCAACACTCTTCTTTCTCTCTATAATGATTCGGGGCATATATATTGTAAATTTTTACTGTTGTTCCATCTGTCTTGTTCTCTAGATTAACACAGATCCAATGCTGATGTATTCTGGAGGAATGGCAGTTCCATTTGTTGCAGTCCCACATTGTTAAAATGCCACCTGAGGCTCCTCTTGCTTCACTTGCACATCCACTGTAACGCTTTTGCTGGCTAATGAATTTATTAATTTCAGATTGGTCTTGCTTTGTTTCTTGAATGAGTACTATTTTAGGGTTTTCACTTTTGATTAGGTCCTTGAGGGCTACTATCTTGGAGGGGTGCCCTAATCCCCTGCTATTCCAGGATAGTATTTTCATCATGTTTTACTGCTTACATGGAGAGGTGCCCGCCTCTCTTTGCCTTTGTTATTATTTTCTTTGTCTGAGAGCCCAAGAATAAAGGATTCTATAGGAGTCTGGGAGCCCATGGCGATATCTTTCTGGGTGCTTTCTTCTCTATGCTGTTTGGCCGATTTCCTGCCCGGCCCGTGCTTTTTGGGGATATCACTGGGAGCTCCATGCTCCTTTGAGGAGCTTCTAGTAACCCGAGCGGAAGGGGTATCAGGGGAAGGATGAGAGATTTGGGGGGGGGGAGGAATGAAGGGGAGGTTCAGAGAAGGGGATTTAAGGCTCAGCTCCTTCCTCAGAGAGGGAGGCAAAGGGATTAGAAGATGGAGGAATGGAAGGGTCGGAGGTCCGGAGGGGAGATGGAGGGTGCTGAATAGGGGATTGTTGGGAGGAAGAGGAGGGGTGGGAAGGGGGGGATGATGAAGGGGAGGGGGCTGATGGGATGGGCTAGGGACATCAGAATCCATAGATTTGAGAGGAAGGGATGATTTTTTCCTTTTAACAGTTTCCCATTGTCCTTCTTGCTCTTCAGATTCTACATTAACTATTTTAGGGCATCTATTTGCAAAATGTCCATATTCGTGACATACCTTGCATTTGAAGGGAATCTGTTCGTAGTCCAGCTGCTGAATATGGCACCAGTCATCCACTTTCAGTTTGATTGCTTCCGGCAGTCCACGGCCCAAATCAACCTCAACACAGATCCGCACACAAGCCTGCATGTTGTCTTTGGGTTCGCTGCGATCTATATATTTTCCCACCGCGTTTCCTATTGCTTTAACCGAATCGTCCCCCCAGCAGTGAAGAGGAAGATGGGGCAATCTGACCCAGACAGGAACTGCATTCGGAATATCTAGCTCTGGATTGAAATCCGGGGTCCATTTGTTAAGATAGAGGCCCCTAGAATCCATAAAATAGGGCCCGTTTCTGAAAATAAGGTCTTTATCCTCCTTGGTTTCAAAGTGAAAGGTAAAATATCCTCTGCCACAGAATCTTATTGATATTTTGCCCTGGATCTTGTCCGACCAGTTTCGCTCGACCCATCATTGCACAGTTTTGGGAGAAGGCCATAGTCCTGTAAATTGCCCGATTAACCCTTTCTCAGCAAGGGAGAGGGCTGCCATGCGAGGGATGGTCGGAGATAGAAGAACTTCCTGTAAAACATCCAGCTTCTTTACAAACTTAGATGCTGCAGGTCTAGGTCTCTGCGGAGGGAGAGATTTAACCAGAGATGAAAATGCTCGTTGCAGCTCCGGATCCCCACCAGGCGGATCCGGGGGGTCCATGGCGCGGGATCTTCAGACAGCGGTCGGTAGCGATGGCAGTCTCCAGGCGCGCGCGCGCAACAGCTTCTAAGATAGTTACCGATGGTCAACTTGAGAGTGAAAGGGGTTTTTTAATGATATCTATTTAGTGGAATTAGTATTATTAATAATAATATTAATTCAATAATATTGATTTAATAATATTGATATTGATTTAATAATATTTATTGGAATTAATATAGATTTAATTTATATTGATCTTATGGTTAAAAAAAAAAGGGAGGAAAGACTCAATATTGTATTTTTACTTATTTTCTTTGGCTTTGAGTGGGAAGAAATCGATTTGTACACATACACTAGTACTATACACAGCAATTTTGGGATAATAAACTAGTAAATTACTGTAAATGTAAATTTGGAAAATTCATAAATATTAGGTAAAACATGTAGAATGTATATACATGTTCACTGAAAGTTGTTTGTTTATACTAAAAGAATGTTTAAAACCAAACATGTAGAATGTCTATAAATATTCATTAAATGTACTAAAGAGACGTTTGAGACCATTACAATACTAGTTATACATTATACAAATAATATTGAGAAATTTAGAGAAATTACAAACTAAAATAAAATAGACCTATGTTTAGATATATAGAAATGTGCAATGGTTGAAGAACATTGTGGCAATAAGTAATCCATTATAACATGAAAACCAACATCATGCTCAATGAGATTGTCTTTATGACTTTGGCCTCGCTTGTTTAATTAAATATGGCCAAAAATATTTTATTACCATCAACATCACAAAATCATAAGTGTTTAGTTTTAATAGGTATGCTTGACATGTGCTTTATGATAGTGAACAAAAAAATTGAGAAATAAGTGTTATATTATACCACATAATTTACGTGACCAAGTAGTGGAGAAAGTTTGTCTTTATTTACATGCCTCCAACATAATGATTCGCAAGAATGTATTTTTATTGACTCTTAGAATTTTGGTGTTAGCAAACTTTTCATTTATTTAGGATTTTTTTTCTTACGGGAACAATTATCATTTGTATTAAAAGAGGGTGTGAATGCACCCTAAAGCAAGTTAATACAAAACAAACTTTCAAATGCCTTAGATCATGGTACAAAAAAACCCAAAATCTCAAGATGATTACATATTATCTAAGATGTTCTTACATTCCTTGCAATATAACTATAGAGCCAATTGGTTTAATGCCTAATACATTGAGCTAGTAACAAAGCTACCTTGTAATATATTTAAAAACTTGGACTAAGGAAAACATACCCCCAAAGAGATTGCTATTTGAAGTCTTCTTGATAGTTCTACATTTTTGCTTGCGATGTCTCCTTGCGCTCATTGAATTGTTTCCTCATCCTTGACCACTGGTTGAACGAAACTAATAGATATCTTAGGAAGGGAGGACAAAGAATGCAAGCTCCTAGTAAAACCCAAGATTAATTCATAAAGCATACTGAACTATGCTTCTAGTTTCTTTAGTTGCATGCTTTGACAAACCACTAACTTTTGATAACTATGCATTCTTATATCTTGGTTATTCAATTTGGCATACCATTCTACCATTACAATGAGAAAATGGCACCTATAAACCCTCTATCTAACATGAACTCCTTTCTTGAAATTTATAAAAGTTTAAGCTTTCATAAGGGAAACAACGACTAGAGTGCATGTGGCCTTCCATCCTTACCCAATTCTTCCAATTTAATGTGATTCTAAATGATGAAAAAACTTATGATCTAATAACATACTAGGACCCAAAGCTAGAGGGACTACCTATCAACTCCCATTCAGATGGTGATCATTAATTTCAAAGTGAATCTAAAGGCAAACCATAAGGTTAAAAGCAAACCACTTCACTTGAAAATTTAAGTCATCATCAAATCATAGGACCCTGCCGACATCTAGATTGGGCAATTCTAAAACAAGTTTCCTATAAACCCATTGTTTGTCGACGTTCCAAAAGCACTTATGGAGACCAAGAACCAAAATGAAAGAAATACCACATCTGTTACCCCAATCCATCCCTTTAATATTATTACACTTCACTTTGCGCATGTGAGAATGAGGAGGTATTGTGTTTTGAGATGGATCTATTTCCCATCTTATCACCTTAAGATCAATGCTTCACTTGTTTTCAAGTTGCGTAAACAATGACTTATTGATCTAAATGTCATGGAGGTAAGTCTTGTAGCCCAATTTGGCCCTCTTTAAATTGAGTTATCTCTGCAAATTCTATCTTATGTGGACCCTCATCTTGTAATTGCTAGCCTTATTTTATTTCTTAAAATGTATCTTTGCTATGCTAATTTACCACTCACAATAAACCTCTACCTTAATCATTTAAAGTCTCTAGTCAAAATCTCACCCCCTTAAACAAATACTTTGGTCTTTTATTATATCAATTTTACAAAGTGAGTTTTCAATCATATATGAATTTGATAATTTTAAGGCTCTAACACTTAGCTTCATTAACTTCATTTTTATACACTTAATATCACATATATATATATATATATATCATCCTAAATCATTTTTAATAACACTATGTTATTACCATAGCCCTTTCAAATTTATCGAAAACATCAAGTTCTATAGTTTTATTAATATTTTATTGATAATAAATACATACCTTGTAAATTTGAGTCTGATTAAAATTCTTTCTCTTGAATCTAAAATACCAACATTGGTTTCATATCTTTTATAATCCATAAACATGTGATAAAGGTGTTAGGAATAAAAAATAAATAACGTGAAGCATAAACATGTGATAAAGGTGTTAGGAATAAAAAATAAATAACGTGAAGCATAAACATGTGATAAAGGTGTTAGGAATAAAAAATAAATAACGTGAAGGTAAATTCATAAAAAGTCAACCCACTTTAAACATAATGCTTTCCATATAATTATAATATTAATCACTTAGTTTTTAGGCAGGTGATATAAACCATATTATTAATTAAGATATCCATGCATGTGATATCCCGTTGGGTTCAAAACAAGAGTTAAAACTTAAACACCTTTCTATTTGATATGTTTTACTGCCATTAGTCTCATCAATTAAAAAGTCAACCCACTTTAAACATAATGCTTTCCATATAATTATAATATTAATCACTTAGTTTTTAGGCAGGTGATATAAACCATATTATTAATTAAGATATCCATGCATGTGATATCCCGTTGGGTTCAAAACAAGAGTTAAAACTTAAACACCTTTCTATTTGATATGTTTTACTGCCATTAGTCTCATCAATTCTCATCCCTTTGATTTATCAAACTCACACATCACATTTAATTTTCACCTATCTCCCTACTCGATATTAAATTTTAATCATCCATTTATCTCTACCTAACTTTACATTGTCTTTTAGTTATTGGTTTTGATTGAAAATTGGAAAAGAATTTGTATCAAAGTTTTTTTTGGTTGCTAGTTTATGTAAGTCCCAAGGTGACTGCACGACTAACCTGCGGCTTGAGTACCTAGAGGCATCTAAGACATTAAAATCACCCGGGGATCTACTATGCTTGGGTCACACCAACACTTAGCATGGTTGGATTTTTCCCCATGGAGTTTCGAACCAGTGACCTTTACACCATAAAGTGTCTTAGCAGAATACCCTGTCACCGTTTGTTCTATTCTCAACAAACAATAATTTGTATCAAAGTTAAACATAAAACATATTCCAATTTTTTCTAGGATTTTGCCATATATGGTTAATTTGGGAAACAACTTTAGCATAAGAACAAAATCCAAGATGATTTTACTTGTGCTAAAACAATTTTTTTACTCTAAAAATAATCCATATATATATATATAGAGTACCATAAAATATATAGTTAGAATTTAAATTTCATTTCAAGGTTATTTCAGGAAAATAGTGACGCAACCAAGTAAGAAAATGAGGTAAGAAAATAAAGTTGTTTCATTTTGTGTTCAAAATCATTAAGTAAATTTTAAAGACTAGTTTCCAATTTATATGATACAAGAAAGTAAATTGGGGAAAGATTAAAGTTCTAGGCATAAATAATTCAACTAGATTTGAATAAACTATAAGAAAGGAATAACATATTTTGCTAAATTCTGTGGATTTAATGAGAAGCCATTTATTTACGTGGATTAATCTTAGGGTTCTTGTTAAAATATAAGTTATAAAAATAGAAATGGTAAACCAATCCCTGATCAAATAAAAGGGCTTGACGCTATAAAAGCAAAGAGGTTTTTTATGTAGGGAAAAAGAGATCATGCTTAGGAGATGTCGGTGGGCCAAATTTTAATAGAGTAAATTGAGATCAACCAACAAAGTTGTCCCCACCATGCAAATTTGGTTCATCTTGCTTAATGATTGTAAACTCTTCTTATGTATTCCAAATCTTTTCTTATTTCTATATAATTGTAGATTTTTGTAATAATTGGTTACAATCATGAGTAATTTTAATGTTGACGAAACCTCATTACTTTTTACTAAATGACTATCTTGAACACCATTTAATAAATTAGTTTTTTAGCAATTTTCTTCTTTCTGAACTTTCTTACGAGCTTGATATACACTATCACTCGTGAGTCATAAAAATAATATTCCTTAAAGAATGAATATTATAATAAATTGATGATTCAAGGTATTAGGAATGAATTTGGAATTTTTATATGAGAAAGGTATACAATATTGCTCATCAATCATACGGATTTTGTTTCTTAAATAATCAATGTCATAAATATCTACATTATTACAAACTATTAAGTTTGAAGGTTAATTTATGGTTTTCATGCATGCCATAAGTTTATTCCTGCAATTTAATATGTTTTCCTCTCATTAAATACTAAGACAAATAAACACTATTACTTAGCATTTAAAATGTTTTTATGTGTTTTCATCTTATTAAACTACTAAGGAAAATGCACACTATTACTTAGCATTTGATATGTTTATGTTCCTTTGTGCTAGCAAATGCTTACAATACTAAGGCAAATACACACTATTACTTAGTATTTAAAATGTTTATGTGTGTTTTCCTCTTATTAAACTACTAAGACAAATACACACTATTACTTAGTATTTAATATGTTTGTCTTCCTTTATGCTAGAAAATACTTACGATATTTGTTAGACACATTTTTCCTCTAAATATTTCTTTCACTTATTTTTAAGTATCTTTGTGGTAGGCCTTGATTCTCAAACTTCAATTTGAATGATTTATGGTCTTCTCTCTGTTATTAAATCTTCACCTTTCATCTTAAATACTATCAATAATCTAACACCTAAAACACTTTTAAAACTATTGTTCCAAAGTATTTTGGGCAATTACCATTTGTATATATCAGGGGTCACCCCATCTGGTCCAAGGAGCCAACCTGGACGTAAAGGGGGGAGGTCTTATTGACCTGGTGTTGTCGGTGATACAACTCCCTCCAAAATTTCACTGTATTAAAATTCTAGAGCGTACTTAACTTTTCCATTAAGAGTCGTGTTAGTTGTCAAGTGTCATTTCAAGTCATTCTATATGTTCTTGATCATTCCTAAGTGCCGTCACATTGATTAGAACATCTCTAGTACATTTCATGGTCATAACATCTTTCTTTGTTGTAAAGCGACACTTCTGGTCGATGTGACAACCCCACCCAAGGTTCTCGCATAAGCTGCATTGTAAATATATTGTAAATATTTTGAAATATTTGAAATAAAAAAAAGGGGACTGAGTCAAGGGACACAAATTCCAGAGCTGGGGAGGAGGATTTCTTGCTTGGGATGTTATGGTTTCTTGTGCAGAGAAAGAAACTTGAATTGCAAGACAATCATTAAAGGTTGGTTGGTGCATGAATTAATGAATTATCTCTTGAAATTAAATGGGCTATAAGAGAGAGTACTCAGGCCCATGTTGCTTGAGAAGCAACCACAAGAAAAGAGGACAAAGGATTATGAAGGGGCTGCAAAACTGCCAGGAAACAAGGACATCACAATAAATACAGGCCCAGGTAGTAAGCGCAAAAAAGGAAGGGAGAATAGAAAAAAATAGTACGGGGGATTCATTCGAAGGAATCTAGAGGAAAACAGGGAGGGAGACTAAATTGAGCATTGAGTAAGAGCTTTCAATAAGCAACGTTGAAGATAAGAGAAGATAAGAGAAGGGGATTGGTTCTCTACCCCTGGAGGATGTGGGTTGAGTTTCTAGTATGTGTAGCCATGTAACAGCTTGGGGTCCCTGGAAGCTGTGAGTTGAGAGAAAGGTCTCTGGAGCCCTATAACAACTTGGGTCCCTGGAGGCTGTGTGTTGAGAAAAAGGTCTCTGGAGCCCTGTAACAACTTGGGTCCCTAGAGGCTATGGGTTGGGATGGAATCTATGGAGCCCTGTAATAACTTGGGTCCCCTAGAGGTTGTGGGTTGAGATAATAGACTCTGGAGCCCTATAACAACATGGGAAGAGGCCATCCTGAAGCAGAAGCAGAGGAATACCTGAATGAATACTTGTGGTTACTGCCCGGTTGGTACAATGGATTATAGATTCCCTAGAAGGGGGTGAATCACTATGTGTGCACTTGGGTTGAGGTGGTGCACCTTTTTACTCCCTGTGTTGACAAAGAAAGTAGTAATCAATTGGTGGGA
Organism: Pinus tabuliformis; assembly: GCA_031772625.1. Classification (NCBI taxonomy): domain Eukaryota; kingdom Viridiplantae; phylum Streptophyta; class Pinopsida; order Pinales; family Pinaceae; genus Pinus; species Pinus tabuliformis. The sequence continues at coordinate 390,175,483 of CM062817.1, forward strand.
TTGAGGAAGGATGTCCTCAGGAGTCTCTGTTTCAGTTGGCAGCTGGTGTATTATACCTAGAAGTAAGCATCCCCCCCAGACTCTGGAATCTGGCTTGGGGGTGACAACTACAAGTAAAAGTGGCTACAACTGTCTATAGTTGGGTGGAGAGTCCTTGTCCCAGACTTAGTTTCTCTGCAAGTTCAAAGATAAGTATCTATGTATGCATGTTTACCTTTTAATGAACCATGATGGATTGTTGTTGGTAATGGTTATGGATTCAGGGACTCTATCTGTGATGTTAATGCTTGCATATGTAGTGCATCTCTGTGGGGATATGTCACTGATATATGTGTATGTGTGTTGAATCTGGACGCAAAATGTTGTGTGATAATTTGCTGATTGTAGACACAGAGCATCTGAAACATAAATGTGCAAATTAACCACATGATAATCAAGGCTATGCTATATCATTGAGTTCGACATTACTCTGAATAAATGCTTAATTGTATTAAAAGTAGTAAATAAGTAAGAAACCGAGGAATATAAGGCCCTGACACAGGTCGCAACAAAAGCTTGAATAAAAACTCGAAACAATGGGCTCAGAAACCCATTTTGTTAATGTGAAACAATTACATGGAAGACCCTCTACTTAGCAGGGTTTTTATTTGCTTACATTTGTTGTTGCTAAGTTACAAGTTCTTGTGCTGCATGGAAAACAACACATTACTATCGAGGGAAGTTTCCTCTGGGGCCAGTCGAGCCCATCAACTTTACCTAAATGGCCTTTAGCCTTGCATTCTTAGCAGAATGGAAATCTGTCATTGGCATCTTCATGTTGTCGATGAGGCACCAGAAGGCTCTATGTGGAACCATAGAGTTGCTTATAGGCTCTACATGGATTTAGGTATTATTGGCATGTGCCAGGAGAGGTGGGAACCTCTTAGGAGCCCACACCAAGCCTGCGGTAGGTAATTGATGCAGGAGCACCTACGTCACCATAGGTGGAATTTCCTATCCGAGGGTAGGGAAGACCCATAGGATAAGATCCCATTGGGGAATCTACCATCCAATTTCAGGAGGGTAGCACCATGGAATGCCTTAAATATCCATTGACATAGTTACGAAGCCCTGATGTGGATCTAGAGGTCTACCAAACCTATGAGATAGATCCATGGTTAAGAAGATTGGATTGAGGAAGCTTGTGTAGTAGCAAAGCTTGTCTTTGGGGCGATTGTAGAGATTCCCTTTGAACACTTCACATATGGCCAGGTCGAGATCCTTTGGTTGAGCCATCGCAAGGATTGAGAGGAAGGACTCATTGCAGCACAGAGGAGCGAAGCCTTAAACTTATAAGGAAGGATTGGATATCCTTATCCCTTTGTAGATCAAAACCCTGATTGGAAAAGCTTTCGATTGGCACGACCGAATCTCCCCTTACAAGATTGGTCAGGAGCGCGATGACATGGACAGAAAGCCCGGGGAACCCGGAAGCCCAAAATCCATTGACAGAGAGTCGAGCAGATTTCAGGATCCCGAAAGCCCAGAATCCCATAAGTTTCATTAATTGAGCACTAGGAAGTCTATCAATTATTGAGAGTAGGAACCGTTTATTGACAGAATCCTGTGACAGAGATTCGAGAAGAGGTCGGGAAACCGAAAGCCAAAAATACCGTAAGTATTTTAATTACAATTTTATAGAGCATCGAGGACCAGGGACCGTCAAGAGACGACGGTGGGAACAATTTCTGTTCCTCGTATCTGTTAATCGACGGAGTTGTGAGGTATGCAATGAACAATTAGCTCAGAAGTATTGGGGCCAAAAACTGTCATAAGATAGTGACAAAAACCTATTTCCATTACCTGGATTTGTTAACCTAAAAGGAGTTTCCCGGAGGTGGCTTAACTAGAGGCCCAAATCCTGTAAGATATTGAAATTGGGTGTCGGGTTGCCTAGAACGTTAGATGACGGTGCACAGGTTGACAAAGAATTTCTATGTTACCTAGGACAACTAGCTCGAAAGTATTTTAATAAAAGCGTCGAGGTTGTGGGGCTCGCAAGGGAGTGATCACGTGTCAAGGTTTTCCCCGTAAAGTATACATGGGCCATCCCGGAAGATAGGAAGGCCATAACTATTTTTAATTGAATTTTAAGAATAGTTGGGGATCTAGGGTAGCAGGGATGTGTGGTGGGATAGCACGGGAGTTTAGAATCTCGTAAGAGAATTTTAATTTCATTTCTAAGAGTTCCAAGGACCCAGGGTAGCAATATTAAATGGAGATAAAAGGCCCCATAATGGTACTGCGACAATTTCCCTTTGTAATCCTCCCATTGTAACTCAACTAATTCTACTTCCAAGAGTGTGCAGACAACGTCGAAGGAGGACAAATGAACAAAAGAATTTCTACCTCATTCCATGAATGTCAAAGAAGGGGTTCGGTACATTACAAAGTGGTATCAGAGCATCTAGGTTCAATACTTGGACTAAATGGGCTTCGTCACGGGTAAGTGATGATTTTTGAAAAATAATATATATATACTAAGTGATTGTTTAGGTGTTAAAAGTCGGTCTGAACTATTGCTTCTTGCTTGCTAATAAACTTGTGCTAATGTGACTTTTCTAGTGGATAGGAGCTCGGTGAGAGCAGGCGTATGGTTGTGAATATGTTGTTATTATTAATTATGCACTCTTTGAATAATTGAATAATTGTTGCATATGATTTGTGAATGGGATTGCACATTAATAGGGTTGTTTTGTCACAACAAATATCTCCATGGAAAATCCATGAATGCAAGTTCATGATCATGATTTTGTGTTTATTTATTATTTTGAAATGCATAATGATGTGTATGATTGAAAACACATCAAAAGCAACATAAAATAGAGAAGTTACAATAATGAAGGCTAGAATGGTCAAAACAGTTACGAAAAGTCACAACATGGAAGTGATGGGGTTAGAGCTAGTGAAGAAGAGAGGACAATTGGCCAAGGGGGAGGGAATCACTCCCTAGACTAGATGGACACCTTGAGAAGTCTAAGGGTTGAGGTGAGAAGCTTGAAGGCTGATAATGAGAGGCTGGTAAGAGCCCAAGAAAGACAAGCTGAGACCAATGCAGTCATCTTACAAATGCTCTCAGATTGGAAGAGGCAAAGGAAATATGAAAGGAGGGCTAGCCATAGAGACAGGAAAATATTTCATGAATTAGAAGAGAACACCAACATAATAGATGGTGGTAGGTCCAAAAAGAGGCATAGGCAGGGAAGTGAGGACACTGTGGCAGGAGGTGAACCTTTGAGCACTCCAAGAGGAGGAACTTGCATGTAGGTTCATTGTTCAAGCAAACCATCTAGTTATGTTGAATGGAGATTTCACCACTCTAGCCTGTTGGGTTGTGTTATATTCTTTCCACGACTAGCCCACATAGTTAACCGGGGGGTTAGAGGGGGGCGGAGCCCCCCCTTCGTTGCGCCTATTGTGTAGCGGGGGGTGGGGGGGGGTCACAGGGGGTTTGAGGTGTACCTGTAACCCCACTTTATGGGGTCCAGGGCAACACCCCAGAAAATTTTGGTTTTGGACCCTATGTTAGGTTAGGCGGACCCACCTATGGTTTTGTGCATGATTTTCGCACATGTTTTTTGGATGCGATGGTTTGCGGTCCATGGTTTTGGACGCGATGGTTTTCGGTCCATGGTATTGGATACTTTGGCATGTATAAATATGTATTATAACATTGAAAGGAACATAATGAAAAATCAAGCTGGTAGTCCCAGTTTTGGGATCCAGGGGAAAATCTCTGTGTATATGTGTTTTATCTGTTATGCTCTCGCATTGTTTATTTTCTGTGTTTTAGAATTTGTATGCAGGTAATTTCTGTACAGGGTTAAAACCTACATAGTCGTCACCATCACTTAGAAAGAAATGAAAGAGATCATATACCTGAATAATTTAAGAAGGAAAATCCACCTACGTTTTATGGGGATATGAAGAAAGCAGAGGATGCAGAAGCATGACTACTAGGAATGAAGAAATTCTTCAGAATACATGACTATTATGGGAATATGAAAGCTAGAGTTTCCTCTTACAACTTAAAAGGAAAAATAGACATATGGTGGGAGGACTTGAATAATGTTAAAGCCATTACAGAGAAATATTTGACGTGGGAGGAGTTTGAGAAGCTCTTCAGGGAACAAAAAGAGTGTTGCAAGGCAGGAAAAACCCCATATTAGTGAGGTTGATCACTGCTATGCAAGACAAACGTGACAGAAGAAAAAGGTGCATGTCAGTACAAGTTTCCAAGAATGAGGAACCTGACATAAAAACATAAGATAAGGAACCTGAATTTCTTCAAAAGTACCCTATTTTGCAACTATATTCAAATGTCTTTCCAGTGGAGGTTCTTGGATTACCTCCTCACAAAGATATATATTTTTATATCGAGCTAGTACCTAGAGCAGCACCAAAAACTAAGGCTCCATATAGGATGAGAACCCCATAGTTGGTTGAGCTAAAACCGTCTCTGAAGGAAATGCTTGATAAGGGTTACACAAGGCCAAGTGCGTCCGCTTGGGGAGCATTGATATTATTTGTAAGGGAGAAAGATGAACCCTTATATTATGCATTGATTACCGACAACTAAATAAGGTAACCATCAAGAACATGTACCCACTACCAAGGATTGATGATCTCTTTGACTAGTTAAGGGGAGCAACAATTTTCTCCAAAATTGACTTGAGGTCAGGCTACCATCAAGTAAGAATCAAGGAGGAAGACATTCATAAAAATGCTTTCATAACAAGATATGGGCACTATGAATTCGTAGTGGTACCTTTGGGCTTACTAACACCCCTGCGACGTTCATGTGCCTGATGAAAAGAGTGTTGCATCCATACTTGGACAAGTTCATCATTGTGTTTGTTGATGACATATTGGTTTATTAAAAAATGGAAGAATAACATGAAAAGCATCTGGTTACAATGTTACAATTAATGAGAGAATGTAAGTTCTATGTAAAGCTTAGAAAGTGTGACTTCTTCTAATCATAGATACATTACTTAGGGCACATCATCTCTAAGGAAGGCGTATCCGTTGACCCTAAAAAGATCAAGGCCATAAGGGAGTGGCCAAATCCAAAGAATGTGGATGATGTTAGATCATTCATGGGATTGGTAGGATATTACAACATATTTATTCAAAGATTCTCCAAATAGGCCATCCCATTACAACCTTGCAGAGAAAATGGAAAATATTTGAGTGGACGACACAATGTGTAGAAATCTTTGAGTAGTTAATACAATTGCTCACCAGTGCACTAGTGCTATGATTCACAGATCTTGACAAGGATTTCATGGTGTGTACAAATGCCTACAAAGAGGGAGTCAATATAGTCTTAATGCAAGAAGGGAAAGTCCTATGCTATGAATCCAAAAAGTTAAATAAGCATGAGGAAAATTATGTGACACATGATTTAGAATTGGCTACTAGCATTCCTGCCTTAAAAATTTGGAGGCACTACCTCCTTGGAAGGAATTTCATGCTCATGTCAGACCATAGTTGGCTCAAATATATGTTTGGGAAAACGAAGTTGAATTCTCGGAAAGCAATATGGTTGGGCTTACTCAACGAATTTGAATTTGAAATTAAGTACATAAAAGGTAAGGAAAACAAGGTTGCTGATGCTTTGAGCAAAATATCCAAGTAAATCACTTGGAAATGATAATTTCATGCACAACAGATATGGAAGAAAGAATCAAAAGTGTTGGACATCAAGATAAAAAATACCAGCAAATGAAAGAAAGCTTATGGCAAAGCGGTGAGGATGAAAGGTATCACCTCACTTAGAACGACCTAGTCAGATTCAAAGGTAGAATTTATGTTCCTAAGAGTGATGAAATGAAAAGAATAATAATGAAAGAGTTTCATGTTGAGCCTTATTCAAGCCACCCAGGGTATCAAAAGACCCTTACAACCATTAAGAAGTACTATCACTGGTTTAATCTGAAGAAGGAAGTGGCAAATTTCATAGCAAAATTCATAGAACGCCAATAGGTAAAGGCCGAATGCAAACATTTAGCATGATTGTTGCAACCTATCCCTATTTCGGAATGGAAGTGGGAGGTAATTTCTATGGATTTCATTCCAGGATTGCTCAAAACATCTAAGAAACATGATGAAATCATGATAGTGGTGGATAAGCCAAGCTAGGTAGCTCGTTTTGTGGCAGTTGAATCCACCAATTCCGCTAGTGACATAACACAAATATTCATAAAGGATATTGTGAGGTTACATGGCATCCCCAAGGAGATTGTGTCAGATAGAGATGCCCGGTTCACTTCCAGGTTTTAGAAGGAACTATTTGCAGGATTGGGAACAAAATTATTATGTAGTACAACCTATCATCCACAAACAGATGGGTAAATAGAGAGGATCAATCAAATCATTGGGGACATGTTAAGGATGTATGTGATGCAGCATCCTAAGAAATGGGAAGAATATCTTCCACTTGTGTATTTTGAATACAATAATGGACACCAAAAGTCCATAAAGATGAGCCCCTTTGAGGCATAGTATGGCAGGAGTTGCAACACTCCTATTAGCTGGAGTGAGCTAGTTAATAGGGTCCATGTAGGACGTGATATGATTAAGGATATGCAACAACAAGTTCAGATCATAAAGAAAAATTGAAAGTGGCACAGGATAGACAAAAAGTCTATGCAGATAAGCATAGAGTACACAAAGAGTTCCATGTTGGAGAAAATGTTTACCTAAGAATTAAACCCAAGAAAAGTTTCTTAAGAATGGGGACATGTGTCAAGTTGGCACCACAGTATTTTGGGCCGTTTGAAATCCTTAAATGGATTGGACTAGTAGCATATAAGTTGGATTTACCTCCATCAGTTAGAGTTCATGATGTTTTCCATGTTTCTTTACTTAAAAGGTATGTACATGATTATAATCATGTGATTGATTGGTCTGTGCTACAGGTGGAACCAAAGGGAGAGTTCCAACCAAAACCAATGTGCCTTCTAGACTGGAGCCATAGAACAAGTCAAGGTGTAGTGGAAGCACTTTGGGCTAGAGGAGGCCACGTGGGAAATGGATGATGCCATGAAAGTTAATTATCCCTTCTTGTTTGATGGTTAAAACAAGCGTGTATAATTGTAAATATTGTAAAGAGTTGTGTGTATAAAGCTCCATGAAACAATATGTGTTGTATTTTAATTCTGGTGTTGCATATGGGTAATCAAACACCGAGGGTGGTGTTCCCTAAAGGGGTAGGGGAATGTGACAACCCCACCGAAGGTCCTCACATAAGCTGCATTGTAAATATATTGTATATATTATACAATAGTTGAAATAAAAAAAAAGGGGATTGAGCCAAGGAACACAGATTCCAGAGCTGGGGAGGAGGAGTGTTTGCTTGGGATGTTATGGTTTCTTATGTAGAGAAAGAAACCTGAATTGTAGGACAACCATTAAAGATTTGTTGGTGCATGAATTAATGAATTGGACCTTGAAATTGATTGGGATATAAGAGAGAGTACGCAAGCCCATGTTTCTTGAGAAACAACCAAAAGAAAAGAGGACAAAGGATTATGAAGGGGCTAAAAAACTTCTTGGAAACAAGGACGTTACGGTGGATACATGCGTAGGAAACAAACACAAAAAAGGAAGGGAGAATCCTTGGAAAAAAAAAGGTCTGTATGGGGGATTCATTTGAAGGAAGCAAAAGGAAGAAAGGGAGGAGACATCCATTCGAGAATATTGAGCCTAGAGGAAAATAGGGGGGTAGACTGAATCGAGCATCCAACAAGATATTTTAGCAGGCAGTGCAAAAGAGAAGAGAAGGTGATTGATTTGTTGTCCCTTGAGGTTGTGGGTTGAGTTGCTAATCTCTAGAGCCATGTAACAACTTGGGCTCTCTGGAGGTTGTGGGTTGAGACAAAGGTCTTTGGAGTGCTGTAACAACTTGGGTCCCTGGAGGCTATGGGTTGGGATGGAATCTATGGAGCCCTGTAACAACTTGGGTCCCTCGGAGGCTATGGTTTGAGACAAAGGTATTTGGAGCCCTGTAACAACTTGGGTCCCTGGAGGCTGTGGGTCGGGATGGAATCTATGGATCCCTGTAAGAACTTAGGTCCCCTGGAGGCTCTAGGTTGAGATAGCAGACTCTAGAGCCCTGTAACAACTTAGGAAGAGGCCATCCTGAATCAGAAGAATATGAAGAGTTGAATGAAGACTTGTGGTTACTTCCCTTTTGGTACAATGGATTATGGACTCCCTAGAAGGGGGTGAATCACTATGTGTGCACTTGGGGTGAGGTGGGTCACCTTTAGACTCCCTGTGTTGACAAAGAAAGAAGCAACCAATTGGTGGGATTGAGGAAGGAGGTCCTCTAGAGTCCCTATTTCAGTTGGCAACTGGTCTGTTAGTACCCGAAGCAAGCCTCCCCCCTTAGACTTTAGAATCTGGCCCGGGGGTGACAACTGCAAGTCATTAGAGAACTTTTGAGGCCTAAAATGGGCCTCCTAAGAAAAATGTACAGCCAAAATAAAATTTATAAGAACTAATAGGATTCAAGATGATGATGTTAACCATGTGGGATGATTCACCATTTTTGGGGTAAAAAAGTAAAAAGATTAAAAATTAATAAAATAATAAAACTACTTTTTCAACTTATCTCCCTAAGGTTTTACTCAAATTTCGAGTGAGAGTACTCATTGGATGCAAACTTTAATTCCCCATCCAGGGAGTACCCATGTTGCATACTTTTGATGGACCTTGCTACACGAAAAATGAAAAATATATGAAAAATCATGATTGCAATCATGTTTTTCATGTATTTCTCATTTTTCGTGTAGCAGGGTCCATCAAAAGTATGAAACATGGGAACTCCTTGGATGAGGAATCAAATTATGCATCCAACGAGTGTTCCCACTCGAAATTTGAGTAAAATCATAGGGAGATAAGTTGAAATACGAGATGAAAAAGTAGTTTTTCTTTTTCCCCTCTAAAATTTGATGATGTAATCTAATCTTATTTTATTATTTCCACTATTATTTTATAATTTCCTTAGGAGGCCCATTTTAGACCTCAAAATTTCCCTAATGAAAAGGGGCTACAACTGTCTATAGTTGGGTGGAGATTCCTTGTCCTAGACTTAGTTTCTTTATAAGTTCAAAGATAAGTATCTGTGTATGCATGTTTACCTTTTAATGGAACATGATGCATTGTTGTTGGTAATGGTTTTGTATTAAGGGACTACATCTGTGATGTTAATGCTTGCATATGTGGTGCATCTCTATGGGGATATGTCATTGATATATGTGTTGAATCTGAACGCAAAATGTTGTGTGATAATTTGCTGATGGTAGACGCAAAGCATCTAATGCATAAATGTGCAAATTAACCACATGATAATCAAGGCTATGCTATATCATTGATTTGGACATTACAATGAATAAATGCTTAATTGTATTGAAAGTAGTAAATAAGTTAGCAATTGAGGAACATAAGGCCCTGACGCAGGCCATAACAGAAGTTTGAATAAAAACTTGAAGCAGTGGGCTCAAAGACCGATTTTATTAATGTGAAATAGTTACATGGAAGACCCTCTGCTTAGCAGGGTCTGTATTTGCTTACAATCATTGTTACCAAGTTACAAGTTGTTGTGCCGCATGGCAAGCAACACATTACAATCGTGGGAAGTTTCCTCTGGGGCCATTTGAACCCATCAACTTTACCTAAATGGCCTTCAACCTTGTATTCTCAACAAGTTGGATATCTCTCATTGGCGTCTTCGTGTTGCCAGTGAGGCACCAAAAGGCTCTATGTGGCATCATAGATTTGCTTACAGGATCGACATGGATTCAGGTACTATTGGCATGTGGTAGGAGAGGTGGGAACCTCTCAAGAGCCCCCGCTAATCCCGTGGTAGGTAATAGACGCAGGAGTGCCTACGTTGCCATACGTGGACTTTCCTATCTGAGGGTAGGGAAGACTGAGAGGCTAAGATCCGATTGGAGAATCTACCGTCCAAGCTCAAGAGGGGTAGCATCGTGGAATGCCTTAGATAGCCATTGACATAGTTACGAATCCTTGATGTGGATCCAATATTCTGAGACAAAGCCATAGTCAAGAAGATTGACTCGAGGAAGCTTGGGCAGTAGCAAAGATTGTCTTTGGGGCGATCACAAAGATCCCCTTCAGACACTTCACATATGGCCGGTTCGAGATCCCTTAGCTGAGCCATGGTAGGGATTGAGAGGAAGGACTAGTTGCAGCGCAGAGGAGAAAAGCCTTGAACTTATAAGGAAGGACTGGATATCCTTATCCCTTTGTAGATCAAAACCATAACCAAGATGGTTTTTTATTGGGGTGGCTGAATCTCCCCTTACGCGATTAGCCATGAGCGAGATGACGTGGCCGAAAAGCTCGGGGAACCCGAAAGTCCAGAATCTCATAAGTTATTTTAATTGAGCACCGGTAAGTTTTACAAGTGTTGGAGAAGGAACCGATTATTGACAGAATCTCATGATTAAGATTCGAGCAAAGGTCGGGAGCCGGAAGCCCAAAATACCATATGTTGTCTTAATTGAGCACTTGGTAATCTGTTAATTTTTGAGAGTATGAACTGTTTATCGACAGAATCCCATGATGAATATTCGAGCAAAGGTCGGGAACTCGCAAGCCCAGAATCTCGTAAGTATTTTATTTGAAATTTTATAGAGCATTGGCGACTAAGGATTGTCAAGAGACAATGACGAGAAAACTTTTTGTTCCCCAGATTTGTTGACTGACGGAGTTGTGGTGTCACACAAAACAATTATCCCAGAAGTATTGGGGCCATATAATGCCAAAATATAGCGACAAAAAATTCTTTCCATTACCTGGATCCGGCAGCGCGGAAGGAGTTGCTCATAGGTGGATTAGCTGGAGGCCTGGTAAGCCCAGAGGGCCTAGATCCCATAAGATATTGAAATTGAGTGCTGATTTTCCTATAATGTTAGTTGATGACGTGTGGGTTGACAAAGAATTTCTCTGTTACCTGGGATAGTTAGTCGGGAAGTATTTTAATAAAAGCGTCGGGGTTGTGGGGCTCACAAGGGCGTAATCATGTGGCCAACTTTTCCTCGTAAATTATACATGAGCCATCCTAGAAGACAAGAATCCGTAACTATTTTTAATTGAATTTTAAGAATAGTCGGGAATCCGGGGTAGTAAGGATGAGTGGTGGGATAGCCTGGGAGGTCGGAATCTCGTAAGGGAATTTTAATTTCATTTATAAGAGTTCTGGGGACCTAGGGTCACGAGATTAAATAGAGATAAAAGGGCCTAAAATGGTACTGCGATAATTTCCCTTCGTAATCCTCCCACTATAACTCGACCAATTCGACTGCTAGGAGTGTGAAGACAACATCGAAGAAAGACAACTGAACAAAAATAATTCTACCCCATTCCTCGAATGTCAAGGAAGGGGCTGGGTATGTTATAGTCGAAGTCACACACACTTTGCCCATTGTACTTGGGGAATGTATGTAAACTGGAATTTCGATGTCTATTTATTATTTTCCAAGCCTTTCTAAGTTTTATCGATGGGTTGGTATCCACCACACTTGTTTTCATCTCTGAACTCATTATGTTCGTCCCTTGTTTCATCTTCTAGACACAGAAAAATTTTGGTTGCACATGTGAACCCATTAAGGAAAGGAGCAAAAGAGTGAACCCTTAAGCCTTGAACATGAATCCTTCATTGTTAGGAAGTTCACCCTGCACCCTCCAAAAGCGCATGGCACACTTCTACACATCCTTCCCCTTCTTTACCCTAAAGAATCAAGTATTACTTTGAGTGCACTCCTTTGACTCAAAGAACTGCACCCTCCTTGAGCACTTGTGCGGACTCCGAAGTCATGAAGTCTCACCCTTCAACCTTCAACAATGTACCATATTCCCTTCTTGCTCTCTTGAGCACAAGAGTGCACCCCAAAGCCCTGAAGCCTCATCCTACAGCCTTTAGCAATGCGTCCTACACCCTCCTTGTCTCCCTTGAGTACACAACGCACTTGGGAAGCCTAAATTCCTTTCCTTCATCCTTTAGATCTGCGCCCTCACTTGAGTTTCTCTCTCTCTCTCTCTTCTTGAGCTCCTGAGGATATCCCAAAGCCTTGAAGCTCCAACCCTTCCGCCTTTCACAGTGTGCCCTTGCGCCCATAAGTTTCCTTGTCCTCTCTAAATGCACTATTAAGTCATGAACATAAATTTGCATGAAACATGCTAGGATAGAAGATTTTTCAAGTTGATGTTTTCTTTCCATGAGTGATTTTAGTCACAGGTACCCTAAAAACAACATGGCAAGGATGCATGAAGATATCAGCCAAAGAGAGCAATCAAAGGAAGCATTCAGGAACAAAGAACACTGTAATCTTGATGATCAAAGTAGCTCTAAGCACTCCATGGGATCAAAGACCCTTTGCAGGGTGAAGACATAAACGACCAAAAGGTGCATTCAAAAGCAAAGATACAACTCACAACCATGTCACTTACTGAAGAAATTCCATGTCATTAGTAATAGTGACTTATCATGTCCTCATCACGTGATGATGTGGAAATTATGATGTAATCATGTAATTATCATAAAGACAAAGAAGTGCAAGTCCAAGAGCCATGTATGGACAAAAGAGACATGTATAGAAGTCCAAAATACATGTAATTCCAAGATTCATATGTAATTCTAAAAGTCATTTGGAAATCTAAGGGTTCTAGAAGTCCAAAGGTCATTAGAAGTTGGAAAGTCAAGCGTCACGAGGATATGAAAGGTCATGCCTCAAGTTATAAAAGGATCCTCATTACTCAAGCAAAGGACTTTTAATCTTGGCTTATCCCATGAGGCATTAGAGAGATAGAGATATTACTTTTGGGGAGCAAGTAGTGGTTCTAACGCTCCATTATTGGAGCTAGTGATGTTCATTGTACTTATGTATCTTGGAACTTTTGTTTAATACTTGAAGCCATTTGGCCAACACATTTTCATGCATGGATTGTGGATGTTTTAAGACTACTCTTCTAATTTTTATGATTCATGTTGGCTTTCACATGTATTGATTTAATTGAACTATTTTGGTGACTTTGGTGCTAAACTTGCTGGAAAGGTGTTGTAATGATTTTAACAATCGTTGCGTATTTGTGAACTATTTCACTTGATTCTAGACGAGTCTTTCTTGTCTATGTGTGTGTGTCTCCACTAGATTAGTACTATTACTTCTCTTTTAGGGCTCACTTTTATTACCCTGAAGTTAAAGAACCTTGATGCATCTGCAATTGAACATTTCACACGACACACTCTCTTGCTCATTCAAAAGCACATGTGCGCTTCTCTCTCGTGCTAACTGCTTAAGCCAAGGCAAATATTTAATTAAACCACAGTTGCGCCGTATTTCTGGATGGGACTCCTACACCAAATGATTTGAGGTCTAATTTGGACCTCATATAGGGGAGATCTCCTGTATGTTGGCGGCATCCAACACTATCAACATTATGGTGCTAGAAGGAGGGAAACCAATTTTTTATGGTTGATAACTCTTCACATCCCAATCATTCAATTTCTGGACAAGGCAGTAATATCCCAAGCACTATCCCAAATCCTATTCCTGAGCTAGGAGGGTGTTCTCATCCTGGCTCGAAGTTGGCTTACAAAGTTACCTACGAACAACTCCGGGCAATTCGACCTATCACCTGTTGGTTTGCGAAAGCTATCAGTTTAATCTATGGTTCTCATAATGTTCCTCATCATCCTAAGAAGAATGAAACAACTTGCACTGGTGTGTTGGTTGCATCAGTGGAAGATTTGGTTTTCGCCACTCTTAAGGAGTTAGCAAAGTCTTATGAAGACATAGTTTAGCAAGACCTCCTTCCACTTGTTCAGGAAGAGTACGAGGAATATATTTCTCTTTCTAATGGAGAACAACCGAAAGTTTATTTTGAGTTTAATGATGGTGTAAACGGTGAAGGAGAAGGCTCGTTAGATTAAAAAAAGGAGGAGGAGTAAAGAGATGAAGTCATGACTGATCAAGACTTGGATTAGATGGACCAAGGGCCACTTTCTCTTCCAGATAACATTCATAGAATGCCTAGACATCCACAGAATTTGTTATCTAAGTTTGATGTTGACAATAAAACAAAGGCAGAAGATCATATGATGATTTCTACATGCATCTACAGATGTTGGAGGTACGGCTTGTAGGATTTTCCCTTTTACTTTAGAAGGTAGAGAAACAACATGGTACCTTAGTTTGCTTGTTAATTTAGTCCATGGTTCGAAGGAGTTTAAGAAATTATTTTTGGAGCAATTTTCCGATGACAAGACTCCCGCCATGTTATTAAAAGAGCTCAAAAATATTAAGATGGGGGAAAAGGAGAAAGTCAAAGACTTCGATCAAAGGTTAAATCGCATATTAAAAAATTCCCCCCCAGACATGTAACCTCATGATTCTACCACCATAGATTATTATACAACTACCTTTCCAACAAACATTTCCTCTTTTGTTAAATGATCCGCAAAGGAGACATTGGATATAAACTTTGTAGACGCAATTGCCATGGAGAAAGACTTGTGTGCCATTGGAGTTATTACAAATGATGATGAATCTAAAGACTCCAAGGAGACTGGTAAGAACTCTCAACCTTCTTCAAGTAAGGATAAATAAAGGGATTATGTAGATATTGAAATCTTGATAATATCTTTAAAAACACTCACCAATGAAGTCTTAGAATTAAAGAGAAGGTCAAGTGAGATCTCTACCGATAGCAAGCCTCCCAAGTCTTTCTCATTCATAAGGAATAATAACAACAACAATCAACAGATTAAATCATCCCATAGTTCAAATGGTGTGTTTAATATTAAAAGTATAGGCATGGATAACTATTGCTCCTTCCATCAGGGATGATATTTAGAGAAAATGTGCCCACTGGAACCACAACATGAATGCCCTCGCAACGCACATTGTTGATAATTTACTAGCAGATGAGTAGTCTGAACTGACAAAAGAAACAAATGAACATGTAGCGGTTGAGGAAAGTACAAGTAGTGGACATGCAGTTAACACTTTTGCTTTGATTTTCAATACTGACAAGAAGAGTGTTGAAGCACCATTGCAAAGTGAAGCCCCTCCTCAGAAACAAAATGATTGTTATAATTTGAGGAGAAAAGGGTCCATTTTTGACCAGGAAGTGACAAGACAAGAGTTGAAGAAGAAATTGTTAAGAATACTCGCACCACCAACTAATCCTGCTCAGAATGCAAAAAATAAGTCTGGAAATGCTACTGCCTCTAAGGACACTTCCAATAGTAGCAAACACAAGTCTATCACTGTGAAATTTTCTAATAAAGCTACGCCTCCAAACACTTCAACATTGCCTGCTAACAGTGAAGTTATTTATTATAACATAGTTGAATATTTGAAGAGAGTTGGTGCCAATATTTCCATCTTTAAGCTCACAAAGATAGCAGGCTAGCGTGAATTGCTTATCCAAGCCTTCTCACAACCTTCATCAGGTGATAAAGCTTCTAATTCTTAAAAGGTGTCCGATAAGTCTTATGGTACTCTCGAATTTGTGGTAAATGTTGTAACATTAGATACTAACAATCTCTGCCCCCCATTTTTGTTAACTATTGAAATCTTTAATTACAATGTCCATAATTGTTTGGTCAATTCAGGTGCATTTGTGAATTTAATTCCATTATATGTTTCTAAGAAATATAACGCTAAATGGGATAAAACCAATGCACAAATCATTCAGTTGGACAAATCCCTTGTCCAAGCTACTGGTGAACTCAAGAATGTTATTATCTATTTTTCATCTGATCATCGGGTAGACCAATGTATGCATATTTTAATTGTGGACATCCCTGAAGCCTATGGTGTACTCTTGAGTCGAGACTCTTGTAGTAAATTACAAGGGTATTTTGCTACAGATTGGTCACATTTATGGCTTCCATATAAGGGAAGAAACAACCAGATTCAGGTGGAGAGTGAACCATACATGAAATATACTGTGATACCACTTGAGGGCCATAATGAGCCCACTGCCCTAGCAAACCTTATCTTTGGAAATTATTTCCTAGAAACCGACCACATGCGTTATAAAGCACAACCATCACCCGTCCCACCTGGTACATAGTTGGAGTTCCTTCCATGTACTCCAAATGGTACTAATGAATCTTGTAATATAGATGTACATAA
This sequence comes from Pinus tabuliformis, assembly GCA_031772625.1. Taxonomy (NCBI): domain Eukaryota; kingdom Viridiplantae; phylum Streptophyta; class Pinopsida; order Pinales; family Pinaceae; genus Pinus; species Pinus tabuliformis. Next base: position 390,191,700 of record CM062817.1, read on the forward strand.
TAGTAATAATAGTATAGGAAGCATTGTAGTAGCTAATAATAAATGGACTATGTACTTTGATGGTTCTAAAACGCATGATGGCTTTGGATTTGGTTGCATACTTATAGAACCACACAATAAGAAGTACATCCTATTATTCCCTATGGAGTTCGAGTGTACAAATAATACTGCCAAATATGAAGCACTCGTTCTTGGTTTAAAGAAAGCCATCGACCTGAAGGTAGAGTTGCTCAAGGTAATTAGTGACTCACAAGTGGTTACTCAACAGGTATGGGATATTATCCACTGTGTTTCACCAAATCTTAAAAAATACCAACAAGAGGCATGTCGATTGATTAACCATTTTAAAGCTTTTATTATCTTTGTTCCTAGAATTAGAAATGCCGCAACAGATACATTAGCTAATGCAACTTTTAGAATGTCGCCTTTGAAAAATGGTTTTTCTATAGAGATTATATACAAACCATGTGTGCCTGATAACGTCACTAATTTTCGTGTTTTCAATGACGAACACCATATATTGCATTTTATGGCTAACGCTGATGTATTTAAAGATGTTTCGATTGAAGAAGATGAGCACAACAAGGCTTTACAGGATGCATATAATACAAAAAGAGGCAACACTATGCCCAAGGGTGTAGTGTTGTTGGAAAAATTATATGACTTGCAAAACCGGTTCAGAGGACTAATTAACACTAAGACTCGGAGCTCAAAGTTTTCATCTGAACAAGTCAATTTGGGAACCCAAGACAATACAAAATATGTAAACCTTGGTACATGTTTTTCTCCATAAGAATGACAAGCATTCATATGATTATTCAAATAATACCAAGATGTATTTGCATGGACGTACGATGATTTGAAGACATATGATACTCTTATAATCCAACATGTCATTCCAATTAAAGAAGGGGTGAAACCTTTTCAGCAAAAGCTAAGGAAAGTTCATCCAACGCTGGAACCCCTAATTCAAAAGGATCTAAGGAAGTGTTGGCAATGTTGGATGCCACCAACATGTAAGGGGATATCCCCAATGTGAAGTTCAAATTAGACCTCACACCGTTTTGTGTAGGAGTCCCATATGGCTGTATAGTCTGATCACCATTTGAAAGGTTTCAAATATATGCCTTGGTTACAAAACACACACAAGAGATCACAACATCTCTTTGGGGAAACAAGTATGTAAGCTTTGGGAGACACAAAATGTAAGATGCATGGGGAACCTCCACAGCTGGTAAGGGAGAACGAGCCTCCAGTTAGGAAAGTAATAGTATTATCCTGTAGGGGGACCCAAGAACAAAGAGGAAGACTTTTTGATTACCTACAAATTAGTCCACATAACAAACAACAATAAAAAAACATAACAACACCTATTCAATAATAACCATATCTAAGTAACGATATAGTTCATTAGATTTAGTATGTAATCAAACCATCAAATAACATAAACATAACAAGAATAGTCCTACTACATCCACGATACATATAGCCAACTCATAGAGCTTCTGATTATGAATGAAAGATACTAAGTACATTGTTACATAGATGAAACACTAGATCTAGTAGTGGAACATGAAGCCACGACTTGGTTCTCCAAAGAATGATCTATCTCCTATGTACTAAAAGAGAGTCCAAGTCAAGACTCCAAGAATCCAAGCCCTTAGCTTGATTTATGAGGAGCTGCTTATAACAAATGATAATGAGCTTTGGGCTTCCTCATGACTCTTCAACTCCTATGACTTTTAATATACATGAATTTTACATTCCATATGTGGCTATTCACATTCCACATGTGTCCCTTGGACTACATTACATACAACTTATAACAAAAGACAAATTACATATGAGATAGTGGCTATGTGAGACAAAACTGATAATAGGACAAAGTCTTATCAAATTGACAAATCATTTTCTTCCTCATGGAGCTCATTGGTGATGTATGTGTGCCATGATCTGAACTTCGCAGAAATGACTTTGACCTGAACCGACAAGTCTGCTGCATACCACATCTTCACCTCTATTGCATTTATCAATATGGTCTTGGAGCTTGATTGTACATTATTCCACAACCATGAGAGTTTCATGTGGGCTTTGACTGGCATGATGGCATATTGTAGAATAATGTCTTTGGTGATCTATAAGCATTCCTGTCTTGATTCTTGCTTGATCTATTCTATGTACTGTATGATCTCTTGGAAGATGATTTCCCTGCCTTTGATTTCTTCAAGTGATCCTACTGAAGGCATCCCATATTTATGTTCTAGAGACTCAAAACCATTGTGCATAAGACAATAAGAGGAAATGGTGTTAATCACCTGTTCTCCAAGACAGTTGTAATGCTGATTATGGAGTCTCAATTGTACTCTGTATATTTTAGCGGTAACCCTATCCTTTCTAACCAACTGTGGCAGAGAATTCAGGTATTTGGCAGCCCATTCTTGAATTTGATCAAATGATATGATTACCACTTTTAGGAGCTTCAAGACTTCTTGTGCTTTCATATGAATGCCAATGAGAGGAGCCATTACCCGTTGTAGAAATATCATCTCATCGTATAACCATGCCATGGTGTCCTCCATTGGCCCTAGTTCCTCTTGCATGGTTGACCACCATTTTACTGTATTAATGTTGTGTGAAGATAACCGTTGTTTTTTTGCAGCAAGCTGTTTTTCTTGTTGCCTCACTGCAGCTAGCTCTCTCCTTAATCATGCATTCTCATTCAACAAATATTCAGAGTTGTCCTGCGTTGTTGTAGCAAAAGCAACATTTTCTACCATGATTTCCCTACGATTCCTTCTGGTATTGGAAATTATCACCTTCTCTATAGATACTGAGATAAGGTTCTGAGGATCATTTGGGAAGTATCTCCGCCTTTGCTGCACGATCCTCTTCTTGAGCTAATCAAACGTGACATTGCACACATCCATGACTCTGTCTTCAGGTGGAGGTGTGATTCCCATTTCATCAAATGGGAGATGACCACCTATGAGAGGAGGTTCTTATAGAGAACCTAGTTCATCATATATGGCTGGATGGTATCCTTTTCCTCCAAGTCTTCCTCTATCACCTAAGTGAACTGTTATTCCTCTAGTCTCTGTGATGCTTCTTCCTCTTGAGACTGCTTTGATGTTCCTCTTCTTGTCTCCTTCTTTCCTCTTCTTCTTCCCATTTCTTCCTAAGCAACTCATCTTGCTTCCTCTTCTCCTCTTATTCTAATTCTGTCCTTTCTTGTTCACCTTGAATAATTCTTGTATTAAAAGGATCAACTTTCCATTTCATGCTTGATCCTTTTCCTAGGAGCTACACTCTTTGCTTGAGGGGTTATCTGTGTTGCGTCCTGTACCTACACATCTTGAGTTGGTGGATCTTGGGGTTAACTGACCTCCATTCCTAGGTGTATATTTATAACTAAATTGTACCAGTTCTTCAACTTCTCATATTTTGCGGTATACATTGATGAATATCCCCAATTGAAACTAATTCTTTCACAATGTTGGCTACACACTCTCCTAGTATCATATCCATGAAATTCCTTAACTATGATGTGTAGGTGATCCAACTCTTGTATTTTTTCACTTGCCGCCTTGTGGCCCTTCAGCTCATACAATCCAATCCTTAAAGGGAAGGTGGACCAAGGGGATTTCTTCCTTTTATGAAGAACACTTGACAAACCCTTATCTAACTGATATGCTACTTATTTCAAGACCACCTTATTGGTCACATATCGTGGCATGAGGTGAGGGGAGATCTTACATCCAAAGAATCTGATATAAATACCCTCAGGCACTGCAAACCAATCGGTGATATCATGTAGTGAATCCTTCACTTGATCTCATATGTCATATGGAATATGACTGTGAAGATGTGATCTGCCAACTTGCCGTATGTGCCTATGAAGCTTGATTCTGACAACACTCTGCAATGGAAGTAGACTGGAAAATTATTTTGCGGGGTCCAATTCCAAGTGACATTCCTGGGAAAGCATATCGTGCACAAATTCCATCTAACAGAAATGCAGACACATAAAACTCCCATGCCTGGTTTTCCCTCAAAGATTCCTTTGCATGCCCCACATGACGCTACAACTCAAATGACAATATATTTTCCCAATTTAGGATCTTACCATAGGGTACCACCATGTTGAGCATATATATCCAGTTTTCCTCAAACACCTCAACGTTCTTTCACCCATGCAACCGATAACATATAACAATAAGATATTTATATACATCCTTGAGAATCCTGGTCAGATAAACTGCGAATGGGTGATGATGGAACTTAGCAGGCTTTCGACACTAAGATTTAACGATGTCACTTGTGTCAATATTGGCCCATTTGGTGTAAACGCTGTTATTGGCATATTTTGTGGGCCTAAGCATCTTATAGTAAGTTTGCATGTCTTCTCCATAATAGGTGGCGAGATAACCAACGCTTTCACTACAAAGCACAAGATGAGAGTCATCCATGTGTGTAAGAATCCACTCAATCACTTCTGCACAAGGGATAACTAGGAATTTGCACGCGATCCTATGCATATTGGACCTCTTGATATTGATGGATACCTCTAGATCCTCCAAGTTTTCAGAAAATGTTTTTGCATGAATGTGTCTTTTATGTCGTTCCATGTGACCTCAATAGACTTATCTATGAAGCATTGTATATCCGCATAAATGGGAATGTTAAGCTTTGTAACTTCAACTGCTTCCTCAATGCTTTCCTCTGAAGATTCTTTGGAGGACACGTTACATGTAATGGGAGGCATGGTTCTAATAAATGATGAAAGAGTAATAATACTCGTAGCTCGAACACATGTTTGTGGAAGAACACTCATGGCGACAATGATTAGATTTATGAAATATCCTAACTATCGCAAGTAACATCTTAGCAAATCATATTCAAAGATCCATTAAATGCAACTGATGATGCAAGCCTATCAATGATGGCACATAATTTCTTGCATGGGTAAGAAATATGCATGCAAACAAGGAGGGCGCACTTCCAAAGTATGAAGGGAGTTTATGGGTCATTTGGGGCTTTGAAATGCGCTCATGCGCTCAAGCAAGAGAGGAAAAACATCAAGGGCGCAGGGCGCATAGATGAATCACGAAGGAGAAAAATTTGGGCCTTCAAGGTGTGCTCATGGGCTCAAGCAGACTAAAAGGGCACACTAGCGCACGCTGAAGAGATGAAGGGATGGAGCTTTAGGCCTTCAGGCCTTCAAGGTGTGCTCATGCGCTCAAGGGAAAGCAGGGCAGATTGGAGCATGATGAAGGGAAAACATTCAAGCCTTTGGGGTGTGCTCATGTACTGAAGGAGGGGGCAGTTCTTTGTGACGAAGAAGTGTGCTTGAGGTAAATTTGTCTTTTCTAGGTGATATCTTATGAGTTGGTCAGGCTTCAGGTTCTAGAAGTGCGCTCTATCACAAAATGGCTTAGGGACAAGTCCAACAACAAGATTGCATGATAAAAATGTGGAGAGGAAAGATCTACAAGTTTTTATGGGTATTGTCGTAATGATGATTAGAATGTGAAGAGTTAAGGAGAATGTAGAGTCACAACTTGTGACAACAAATTAACACTTGTACAGGTAAGAATGAACAAAAAAGATAGTAATTAAACTGAAAAGAAAAGAAACGAAAGCAAGGAAAGCAAGATCGACAACAAAATCATGAAATGAAACCAATATACTTGACATGAAAAACTTACTTGGAAAGCAGATCAACGAAGAGTTTTTTGATATGAAGATGTGTGCCCAACCTAGATGAGAATGATTATGAGAATGAATGATTAACGAGGTTAATTTAAAAGAGATTACATGCAAATATGTCTAATTCATGCTTGCCACTTGTTGACAAGTGACTGAGTTAGTTACGAGAAAAGAAGTGGGCTCCTATTTCCTAGGAGTGCGCCGACATGCAACGAGGAAGCTCATGCATGCATTCTAGAGGGATGCATGTCTTTGTGCCGAAGGAATGCGCTTAAGGAGGGCACACTTTCTAAGCATGAAGGAGTGCGCTCTTCTTCAGCCTGAAGGAGTGCGCTCAACACAAGAGCAAGTCTTCGTCAACTTGAAGTGAACTTTTTCCTTAAAGGGTGTTTTTTATTGCTTTTGTGAGTTTTTTTGTGCTTTTCATGTGTGTGCATGGCGACGAAGGGTTAGATAAGACTGACGCTTATAAGGGTTATGTGGCGACACTTAGGAAACATTGACTTAGGAGGATGCAACACTTAGAGAAAACATAAGAATAACAAATCAAACAGTGTGACAACACCAGGGGTCTTGAAATGACAATTCATGTAGGCTCCAAAATCGACTTAGGCAAAAAGTTTGGAGGGTTGTTTTCGTAACGAAAACACTTGGTGACACAATAGGAGAACCCCAATTTATTTGATATGGTTTCATTTATGCACGAAGTCTCAATTCCCTAGGAAGTATTGATTAAATCAATAAGTTACCTTAGCTCCCCACTCTACCTAGTTAGAGATATAGTCTCCATTTCATCACTCAACATCACACAACATAAAGCAAGCCATATCATTATCCTATCGATGAAAGTAAGGGTAATATAACACGACGAGTTAGAAATAATTAGAGTATAAGTTTTACATCTTTGGTTGATCCAGGTGGATGTTGGTGGCCACCCACATATCCCACTTGGACCCCCACAACTATCTCTTTCAGTTTTTCAGTTTCCGTAATTGTAGCACAATTTACTATTTTTAGCAGTTTTTCGGGTCCTGAACTTCCGGAGTCGTTTTGAGGCCCTAAACGATGTTTTTTGGGAAAACCGGGAGCAACATGGGTTTTTGACCGATGTTGCTCTTCCCAAAGTTGTAGTCCTCAGATAGATCTTTCTAACAAGCTATTGTGCGCGTCAAACGGAGATCATATGCCAAAGTTACGACCTTGATGTACCAATTTACCTGAAATGGGGCCCACAGTTTGGCGTTTCATCTCCTAGGGTTAGGTTTTTGGATGTTTTGGGTTTTCTATTATTTCTCAACAATAAATAAGCCTTCGAGCCTCATTGTAACACAGTTTAGAGGCATGTAGTCGCCACATCTCTTCTCAGAGATAAGTTACCATCGCCCTAACTGGTTTATTTCCATTTCTATGTGTAAGCATATTTCAGTATTTTACAGTAATGAAATGAAGTATAATTTCTGATACATATATGTATTTATGGTTATCTCTGTAATCTATTGCGTTCCTGTTTAAATTCGGATCAGTGGTATCAAAGCGGTCTACTTTTTCTCTGTTTTTCTTTGCATGTCCCTAACGAGGTTGGGATATAAGGAGCTAGGGTTCGATCTGGTTAAACCTTTGCAAGATCAGCCTCGCAAATCTTGATGGCCTCACATGGTGGATGAAAATAAAGACGAGGGGGCAGGAGATCCTATCAAAATCTTGCTCGAAGAAGCCCTCGAGTGACAAAGAAGCGCGATGATGGACAACTTTGCCTAGATCCTTCAGCGGCTACCCAGAGGTGACGCATCGACTTCCAACAGCTACTCTGGAAATTCCACACCGTTTAAGGTACAAGTTAATTTTGAAATCCCCATATTCGAGGGTTAGATAGATGCAGATGTCCTAGTTAAATGGTTAAATCTGCTAGAGGGTTATTTTTTTGTTCATGACTTTTCCAGTCGGGAAAATATTATTTTCGCTCTTCTCAAAGCAGCCCCCCACGTCAAGGACTGGTGGGAAACCTACTACGAGCAGAAGGATGAAAGTACGAGCTCACTATTTTCAGCCACACCTACTTGGAATTCATTCCAGGATTCCATCAAGGAGCAGTACTACCTTGTCAAAAGCTATGAGGACAAATACATAAAGTGGACCACGCTGTGGCAGGGAAGGGACCAAGATGTGCCGGAGTTCACAAACATTTTTCATACCCTTTGCACACAGTTGGGTATCAAGGATTCTGAGCTACATTTGGTACTCAAATACCATGGTTGCCTACACAGATACATCTAGGAAGAGATGGAGTTCCTGAACATCTCCTTGCTCGGCACAACGTACTGATACACTATCAAAATTGAGTAGAAGTTAAAAAAAAAGAAGTGAGACTTTGGATCTGCGAATCCGAAGCAAGGGAAAGGCTTCCCCAAATTGCAAAACCAAGGACAAAGCCAAGACGGGGCAACCCAAGACAACCCGTTGAAGCCACAAGAAAAGAACAACACCATGAAGTCAAAGAAGGACACAAGAAAGTGGTGTGAGTTCCACAAGAGCCCCACTCACAACACAAGTGAGTGTCGGACCAAACAGTTGCTGGTGGCCAAGTTGAAGGCTTCCGAATCAAATGCATGTTTCGACCCTGAGTCAGAACTCGACAAGGGGAATGGCAAATGGGGTCAAAATTCGCCTTTTCAATGTTTTCCTTCAAGGTTCGCACAACAGTAGTCAATTTCCTTACCTTGGTTGAAGCCTCTGCATCATCGGGTATATCCAACTCAGGTACGGATTGGCAGGCCTGCTCAATCATTGTGACCAGGTTATGACGTTGTGTCCGCAACTCCTCCTACTCATTCAAGGCCTGAGTATTTTCTATGAATAGATGCTGGTTGTTGACTTTGAACTCCCTGACGACAGTGAGTGCGCGTTGTTCTCTGATCTTTAGTTCATCAATGACCCCCTGATGTAGCGCATGAAGAGACTCGAGCGGTAGCGCGACAAGGTTTAGCCCCATGTCTTTTACTGCGTGAAGTACAATGATTCTCATCTGATTCCATGCAGACTAAATCTCCTAAGGCCATCAAATCTCTGATACTGCACTCCTTCCCTGTGTCAAGATTGCTTGTGCGCCGCTCGCCTTCCCGACATCCTCCTGAATTCTATTTGCCTAGATCTGTAGGTCGCGTAGATCCTTCTGGACGCTCCCGAGCGTCTACTTGTATTGCTTCTCGAATTGTTGAAACACCTCTATCATCGTGTCCCGAATTTTGTAGTCGATCTCATTGAGATCATCCTCTATCAACACCATGGGATCAACATGCATTTGTTTATAATATTTCTGTTTCTTTCACTACCCACTTTTCTGCTCCTACACACGCTTTTTCAGGATGAAAGGAGTGGTTTTCTCCTCACTGCCACCTCCTCCTTGCTTTGACAAATCTTGCTCATCGTTGTTGTGGGAATCAGACTTCTCACTTTCCTCATCATCCTTCTGTTCTAGCTTTGCCTGCGCTTTGGTAGCACGCTCCTCCTCCATATGGGCATTCTTTACAGCTATTGTAGCAGCCTCCTTCTTCTTTTGTGTAGCCAATGTGCGCACAACTTGCTAAGCGACGTCCTTCCACTTCTGTGCAAGATAGCTTTCTGCACCTGTGCTTGTTCCTGCATCTAACTCCATAGGTGTGCACCATTCCTGCGGTCAAATCCCCACAACCCCCTGGATATATGTATCCGTCACCATATAAGGCAACGAGTGCCATTTCTTCTCAGGGTCTTTGCGTGCTTTGATCGAGACCCTATGAAAATTGGCTTTGAATTCTACATAGGCCGATAGCTGCGCATACAAGGTGGGAGACAACCTTGGCCACTGGTTAACCACCATGTGCATGTCCATATCCATCAAAACCCAAAATATCTTTGTCTCCTTAACACGCTCTGGATCTTTTGAGGCCCATAACGAGGCAAATCGCGCTGCCTCGGGCAATTCTTCTTTGTGCGGAGGAAATTGGCTATCCTCCGGTAACCTCCAAGCAACCAAAACAATTTAAAATAACAACCAGGCATAATGAAATGGCCTGCTCTCCTCTTGGGCCTCTCAATAGTTCGCGAGGAACTCCTGACGTATATACTTGGCCCAGTTGTACTGAACCCCCTTCGTGCATTGAGATGCGAGTGATATGACTGGCGTTGGAACTTCATATGCGTGACATTTTCTCATGACATTTCCTGCTAGAATATGGGTAGCCGACTGTACTGCCAGGTTTGATATGGACGTGATCGATTACCCTCGTGACTTTTTTATTAGCCCAAACTCCTTCTTCATCTTATCTGCCAACTCTTTCTCTCCAGTTTTTCCTCTGAACTCTTTTGCAGGGTTCGCCCCTTTGTAAGGTAACTTAGTGATCCTGTGGATCAACATGTCGGTGATACGGATAGGCTCTCCTAGCCATAGGCAACCATCATGTACCAGCGTGAGGAGCTAGCGCACACAGATCATATTAATGGGGGAGCGATGATAATGCGACACTAACAACAAATTGAGCAACCCTGACTGCTCAACACCGCAGGCCCACTTCATGGGCTCCAAAATTGTAGCCCCTGTGTCATCATAGTAGATTTTCTTCATATACTTGTGATTTGCCAAGTGCGGAAACTTTGTATGGTCTGTGAGGTCCCAATCTTCCATTTTAAGCAACAGAATGTGTGCCAGCCTAGGACCCTCGAACACAACCTGCTCAGGCAGCAAAGGTGTCGAAACTGAAAATTTCCCTGTATCGGGATCCTTCGTGACTTTATTTTTTCCCTTCTGTGGAGGGATATACTCAGGCAACCTCGTCATAGGCTCCACCCCTTCGGCATCAACATCCTTGATACCCTGGAATTCTTCCTCTTCTAGGTCCACTACTTTTTTTGGTTGCTTATCCTTTTTCTGCTTCGCCTGTGTCTCGGTATGCTTCCTTGGTGATGTGCACATCGACACTGACTTCTTCTATTTTTCCTTGCTAGCAGGCTACTTTTATTTAGCCCCATCTTGTTTCGGCCTAGGCGACCTCGGCGCCGTGGGCACCGTAGGCGTAGCCTTCATACTAGACATATCTAGTCCTGGCATGTCGGGCACAACTACTTGCGAACTCAGGGCTTTCGCAGGGTTAGTGGCAGTCATTCTCTCCATAAATAACTCTCGGGCTGCTGAAGAACAATTCGCGAGTGACATAAATTCTTCCCAAAATGCTCGACTCATATGTGTCAGACAACAAAAGGCTGCAACACTCAGAATGCAAAGTGTTCTCTGCTAGACCGACACACATAATTTATAGGGGGATTTGAATTCAAATTCGATCATTCCCCCCAAATTATAATAATAAATGTTGTTTTGGTGGCAAATCTTCAAATATTTTTTCCTTAATTTCCACCACCCCGCTCCTCTTAACCATTTTCTACTCGTCAAATCATGAATAGTAACTCCAACAGTCATTTTACTAATGGGCTGCACGGTACCTTTCCTTTCACACATTGTCCTAAGCGCAACTCCATCTGGTGCATCTTCGTCAATCTTCGCACAGCTTGGTCGCTGCCTTGTTCTCTGAACCAGGCAGTGTAGATTATAGTCCCGCACTCCCTTGCAACTGTCTGGAGCACTAAGATTGTCTTGCTGCCATATAGTCATTGTGCAGGATCCCCCGTATACAACTTCAACCTGCTCCCATTCACTTTTCCCGGGAAGGGTTCCCCATTCAGCTTCGCGAGCTGAACTGCGCCACCATCTGTAATTTCCTTGACAATATATGGCCCTAACCAATGCATATGGAATTTACCCAGAAATTTAGTGAACTTACTATCATATAACAATACAAGATCGTTTACCTTGAATGTGGAAAGCTTGATATGATGATCATGCCATGCTTTTTCGCGTTCCTTCTGTACTTGTTGATGGAATCCTGCCAAAAACCAGTCTTCTTCGAGCTCCATGAGCTGCGTGAGCCGTTCTTCTAGGGCCTCGCGATTCCCCATATTCGTTAAAGATGCGATGTGCATACTAGGCACAATGTATTCCATCAGCATTACGGCTTCGACCCCATAGACTAATTGGAACGACGTTTGTCCTGTCATCTTCTTACAAGTAGTCATATAAGCCCATAACACTACATGTACGTGTACATCTCAATCATTCTGTAGCGCGTTACAGATTTTTGTCAGTGCGTTCTCCAAAATTTTATTAAAATCTTCGACAATTTCGTTTTCTTGCGGGTGATATGGTGTACTCTTCTAATGGTAGACTTGGAATTCATCAGTCAACGCACTGATCGTTTCATTCAGAAAGTGCGTACCCATGTCACTCATCAACACTTTCGGGCATCCAAACCTTGTTAAGACATATTCAAACAAGAATTTTGTTGCTGTAGCCCCTGTACAATCTTTTACAGGCTGTGCTTCCACCCATCTGGTTAGATATTCCATCGTAGTGATAATGTAGCGCACACCCGTTTTCTTTCCAGGGGCTGAATTGGCCCAATAAAATCAATCACCCACTTCTCAAATGTCTGCAAAGATACTTGAGGATGTAGTGGTAGCTCATCCCTTCACGACAATCTGCTAGTTATTTGACATGCATCGCACGCCTTATAATATGCCTTAGAATCCTTGTGCAATGTTGGCCACCATAGACCTGGGCGCAAAATATTTTGCGCAGTTGCTTTGCCTGCATAATGGCCTTCCGCAACTCCCCCATGAGCTTCGGCAAGAATGTTATCACACTCAAAGTCCATCACATATCTCCACAATATTTCATCTGCACCCATTTTGTACAAATGTCCTGCGATGACTGAAAAGTCGATTGTGCGCACTACTAATTCCTTCTTCTGCTGACTTGTATATCCCTCTAACACCATCCCTATAGTTAATAAGTGAATAATGTCTACTAAATGGTCATCCGTTATGCACACCACAAAGAGCTCCGCATCTGGAAACCCTTCCTCCAAATTAATGGGTTCTTTGCCTATTTCAATTCACGACAGATGGTCAGGTCCAACATTCAATTTGCCCGACTTCACAATGACTTCAAAGACATACTCTTGAATAATAACAACCATCTGCAAATTCCCCCCCCCCCCACCAACACAAGCTTGTTGACCACATATTTCAAGGTAGAACGATCTGTATACATCTTGAAATGCCCTCCTAACATATAATGCCTAAATTTTTGCAGCGCGTAGACCATGGCCAACCCTTCGCGCTCAGTCGTTGAATAATTTTTCTTGGCCTTTGATAACTTCCTACTTGCAAAGGCTATAGGATGGTCCATTTCTCCCTCACTAGCCTGTGTTAGCACTACACCCAGCACAATGCAAGAAGCATCCACATGTACATGAAACTCCTTTTTCTAATCAGAAAATACCAAGGTTGGCGCAGTTACCATCTTTTATTTTAACATATCTAAACTGCGCTGACATTCTTCATCTCAACAAAATGTCGCATCCTTCTTTAGCAGTTTTTCCATGGGCGCGATAATTTAAGCATAAGCTTTGATAAATTTTCTATAGTATCCCGTATGTCCTAGTGTCATGCGTAGTTGGTTGACATTCCTAGGGGCCTCCAAATTCACAATTACCGCAATCTTTGTAGGGTCCACCATTAATCCCTACTTGCACACAAGATGACCCAGCAAAATCCCAAAAAATATGCATTTTTTCAAATTCAGCGCTATCTGGTATCTGCGAAATGTATCCAACATAGGGTGCAGACTTTCTACATGGCACTTCACCAAGCCAAACACCGTCCAATCATCAAAGTACACTTCTAGGAACTTATGAATGAATTCCTTGAATGCTGTTATGAGTAGGCAGGAAAGTATCGTAGGCACGTTCTTTAATCCAAATGGCATAACAATGTACTGAAAGCAACCCCACTCTGTTGCGAAGGTGGTCTTTCTTCTATCTTCTGGGGAAATCTTGATCTGATGATACCCAGAAAACCTGTCAGTAAAGGAATAAGCCTCCTTCCCTCCAACATTTTCTAACACTTCGTCCATAAATGGCGTTGGAAATGGATCGTGAACACATGCATCATTAAGCTTCCGCAGATCTATGCAAATCCTTATTTCACCCTTTTGTTTCTTCTCTTGGACCACCATCGGGCTCACCCAATTGGATTCTTCAACAGGTTCTATGATGCCTGCCTCCAACATTTTATCCAGCTCTTGGCGAACCTTTTTGTTATACTTGGGGTTAAGGCAACAAGGCCTCTGTTTAGCAGGCTTCGCATCCAGCTTCAATGTGATCTTCATAACGCACAAATCGTTGATTATGCCCATTAAATCTGAAAACTTAGTCGGGAAGAGATCCTGGTATTTGCAAAGTAATTCAACAACTTTATCTACTGTAGCGTCATCCCAATAATCTCCAATTTTCGCGAACTTTGGTTCTTCTTCAGTGCCAATGTTTACTTGCTTCATTTTCAAAGGTGTAGAGATGTCCGAGTTCTCTATTTATGGGCCTTAGACTTTGTGATGCCCTTCTATCTCCATAGTATTGATATTCCTTGGGTCTTCTTCCTCCTCTTCAGCGGTCACATTATAACATTCCAATGCATGGCACAGCTGGGTGCTCCAGTCCGGTTGGGTCCATTCCATAGGTTCCTTCAGTGTTATGAAGATAACCACTTTAATCTCTTGCAACGCTTCATTGATGCTTACAAATCCATCTTCAAAGTTGAAAGTCAATAAGAAACCTTCCTTCAATACATCCCATTCCGCAGTGCCATGGCAGAGATCTGTTTCAAGATACCAGTTCATGGGGATTGTATCCAAGGTATGACAAAATATGTGTACCCATTCTGGCTATGGTTCTGTCCCCCATTCCTTAGTTCATTTTGTCAAGTGATCGCATGGATCATCCTTTCCATTATACTTTTAAGTCATACTGGTATTAGCACGTCCAAACCGTAGCTTCATCATTATTCTGTAATCTTTCCATCCAACAAAACTATCCTTATGCATACCCCACCGTCATGCAGGCATAGCGCACAACGCCAACTCCAATGCTTGAAAGTAGTGGTCCTCAGGGAATTCATACTCAAATTCATCTAAAAGCAGATCTACGCTAGTTAAACCATCATAATAAGGTAACTTTCTTACCTTCGATGAAACACAACGTAGCGAATTTGTCATCATATTGCATCGTAACGTAGAAACTTCATGTAAGATATTATGCCAATGCTCTAATTCCTCGTCTGAATTAGAGGTACAGGAACTCTCCCGGTCCCATGCAATTCATCCATCTGCCGTTAGATTGATCTAGTCCTGATATCGCGCTGTTATCTTGTAGATTTGATCCAGCTCGTCGTCACTTTCTTCATAGTCGTGGACCGCTTTAGTATATAGCATGCTCCTTCTACTACAGGATCCAACAACACTATAACTCGAAGAGATTTTATTTCAAACGAAAGTGTCCTTTTCTTCAAATTAATGACCCCATTCATATCAATAGCCCAATCGATTCCCATGAGCACGGGGTAAGGATTACTGTCATCGAAAATTTCTATAACTTCAAAGTCTGTTACTACACTCGCACCTTCAATATCAACTGTTTCTCCATATAACCGTCCCATGGGGATGATTTTCTACTGGTTCTCCATGTTGAGCTGAATGGGAGACCACTGCATCGTAGGTCTCCCCACCCTTTCCCATGTCTATTTCGGTAGAAAATTCGCATCGGACTCCGGATCCAATATGACCTGGTCCATTTCATAATCATCTATCTGTGCTGTTAGCACATCTCTCACCTTGTTCATGCCTTATGCTTACCGATCTTTCTAACCGCACTGTGTTCATTAGGGGCCTTTTCTTTATCGACACATTTATTTATTAATTCTTGCAGTCCTTCCACAACCTTGCTATCGCGCAACAACTTCATTCAGGGCTCCAAAAACGTAGTGAGTACAGGAGGATCAACCTATGTTGGCGCACTGATTTCTTGCATCTTGTCGTGGATTCTTGAGGTGGAGGCCTCAACGAAGCTCTTCTTAGCTTCCATAAATGTTTCCTTAGCGCGATTCAGATCAAAGCCAAATTCTTTCTCTGGAGTTTTGCGGGCCCATCCATCTTCTTTAGGATGTTTACCTTTATCAATGCCAGTCATCATTCCACTTCTCAACACAATATTAACGCTTTGATCTTCCTCGCGAAGCTCAACCCTCATCATTTTTAAATTCTGCGCAGGCTACGTTTTCTTCTCTTGCATATTAGATATTAACACTAGGAATTCCTCTATGGTATGGTCGAATTGTCTACAGTATTGACATGACAGGTGTGTAGGATTATGGAAATCTCGCGCATAGTGCCCCGACTGTCCGCAGTTGTAGCAAATAATCTAACCGCAACTCTACCAGGTCCTCCTCCTTGGCCCTGAAAACCTCCACGCTCTTCTCTGGCACCTTGATGTGGAGGCTGAGTCTCTACTTGCATACGATAAGTAGAGGTTCTTTCCATTATTAGCTCATAGCTTCGACAGTGGTGCTCATCGTGGAGCACAAATTTGTAGAAATTACAGGAAAACGGCTGAGTTGTTTGAACAAAATTCTGAAGCAAAGGGCAGTTATCCGTCGCATGTTGCCCAGTAACTTGGTAAATGGAACACCATAGTGCGACCCCTGTCCTTGGCCCTGCTGGGGTTTCTGGCTTCAGGGGAATTGTCCCCCCCGTAATATAATTCGTGAACACAGGACAATGGTCCTTATTGTGCCTCTGGCCCTTGCACTTCAAAAACCAAACTTCTGTGTGCATGTTAGGCTTAGTCTCTTTGTCTTTCTTTAAACTCTATAATTCTAGGTGTAGGCTTGCTAATTGTGAGGGGATTTGCTTCACCCCTAGGTTTGTGTCATGAATAGGTGATGTGTGCAGTCTCATCGCAATCTCCAAGGCTTCTGCATGTGTATCTATCTTCTGTCGTGACAGATAAATTCTCAAATGGGGAAAAAGCAACGCTACAAACCAGCCGCGATGCTGGCTATTTGAGATCTGCATGTTAGCTTGTCTGATATGGCACTTCAACCTCTGATCAAAGTCCCAAGGCATCTCCTCAACCTTCATCATGATCTCTTTAAATTCAATCACCGACTATGAGTCATATTTGGGTTTACTAAACTCTTTGTTCAAATCCGTCTGAGTTTCTCCTAGCGATGCATGCAGATCGTCAGCACAATTATTAATGTACCAGGTTAGCGCGTGATCTTGTAAGGCGGCAACCAGCTGATCCTTCTTTATATTATCATCAGTAATTTGCTGTGTTATCCACACAAAATTCACAACAAACCAAAAATGTTCTGGATCTTCACTTCCTATGCCCTTGAAGATCAACATCTTCATTGTGTTTGCCATGTTGAATGGTGGTAAAAGAGGTGGAGGTGTGGGTGAAGGTGTATGTGGTGGAGGTGGAGGTGGAGGTGGAGTGGATGGATGATTTTTCCTAGGGATACCCTGAGTTATTAGCTGAACAACAGTTCGCGACATAATATGCACCACCCCTTCGTCGTCGCTTGAGGGAGGTCCAACCAATGGGATATACTCTGGTCCTGATCTTGTGCGATTTCTAAAGACTCTTCCACTTCGCGTAGCTTCGAACATCAAGGTAATGGCATTACCCGTTTTTCACATAATATCATTTTAATCCAAGTATTCAATGATCTTAAATACTTACCTCGTGGTCCTTTGAAGAATCTTCGCCCTGCTTCGCTATAGCTGACTGAGGTATCAACTGTGAACTCTGTGACAAATCCTCCCAGAATTTGATCGAACCAATGATCGAAAGCTCACACGATCTTGTTTTCAGAGGCTTCTAGTCGTCACACTAATTCTGGAGTCCACACTATGGGACTATTGGGCTTCCACCTTCCTTGAATGTCTACCAATTTAGCCAACCACTCATACAGTTCAATTGGGAAGGTGCAGAAGAATATTTTGTGTATCTTTGTATACAGATATCTATCCCACCAATCCTCCTCTGATAGGTGTAGAATCCTATTTTCTTGCACTACAAACTCATCAATCTTCCGATCCAACCAGTTTTCAATTTCTTTCTTGGTCGGATTCGAATGATGCGACATCACACATCTCTTTTAAGTAGATCCTGGTCCCGACAACAGAACCATTTGTTGGCTTAGGGGTCTTGACCCAGGTTCAGAGTTAGTTGTGCCAACAAACAAACCCCTACACTACTGGCCCTTTTGGAAACAACCCACGTAGCGCAGGCTGCAGTCTCACCCAAAGCAGTATGGGGGGATGCAAGAACCAAGTTTCCGCATCGAGAGACTAGTGTGATGTCTTCTAGCGCCTTGGATCTGCCTCTGCGCAAATCGATAAACTTCCAGGGTACGTCAGTGCAACTCCTTTAAGCGGCCTTCAGACATTCATGAAGGTCCACGACCAGTCCTTGCAGACCCTTAACAATCAATTTACCTACTTACGTGCATCAAAAAGTAACCCTAGATTGGAGTTCGCGTAGATCTACTTTATTCATTTGCAAACATAAGAGAAATGATCTGAAACTTCGCGGAAGCAACTAAGCATTCATTTCATACATTATTAAGGAATATTCAATAAATCCATGTGGAATTCAATCATTATTTCATAAAACATGTCATTCATCGAAAACATATAACATAAATATATATAAATGGAAATACTCAGTAATTCTCTGTAAAACTGTCTTTATTGATCTTTAATGACTGATTCTAGACTCAAACTACCCTGCGCATGCAACTATAGGGGTCCGCGTGTTGATCTAGGTTGTCATTTATGTCAATATCCTTGAGTTGTCTATTTCTAGATGATGATGTCAAGACTCTTGTTTGACAAGGATACCATGAATGAAGATGTCAAGCCACTAAGAAGAAGTCTTGTCCTAGATGCCTATTGTTCATAATGTCCTAGATGTCCTTGAACTAACCATGAAGACACTATAACCTCTTGTATCCTTGCTCTTGATGAAGAAGCCCTAGAAATCATGATGATGTCCTTACTCTTGATGAAGAAGTCCTTCTTATTGATGCTCATAGTGACTCTTGATGTAGAATCTCTCCTTGTGATGATCTAATGACATATGGCTAATAACATATCACTGCACTATCATGGCTAATAACATATCACTGCACTAATATATGATGACTTTGTTGGATGCGTGATGCTACACTATCATGATGAGAACACTCCTACATGATGACTCTATGATCCTATGACAAAGCCATGAAAAATCCATGCTGTCCCAAACAATGGAGAAGCCCTAATGACCTTGTTGTTCCACACTAAAAATTTCAAGAGCAGTCACAAAGAAAAATTATTTTGGACACCTTGGAGGCATCTTTTCATAATGAGTCCTACACCATATTAAAGAGGATTTTTTCCTCTTTCTAACGAGCCCTTACTTGCCCTCAAACTCCTAGCGGTTGAAGAGAAATTGATTTTTGAAGTTATATATCTTTAACTTAATTTCTAGCTGACCTATGATCACTGCTCAAGTCGGCCTCAATTCCAAAGGTCGTGTCCCTTCATTCCAGAGATGAAATCACTATAAATACACAACGTAGACACTCATTTCAAGCACAATTTTTGGTCAAGATTTCAGAGAAGAAACAGAAGCAGGATAGGAGGCCGAGGAGGGCTTTTAGATCACAGTTTGGGCATTTAAATTATCTCTTAAAAACTTGGATCTGCACCTGTGACAAGTGTGTGTGGACCTGTAGCATTGCAGAGGGTCAAATTTTTTGCCTCATATCAGTAGACTAGTGCAGAGGCTTGGACAGTCAACAATAAAGACTTTGTTACAATGTTGTGAAGCTTGGATTGCAGCAGTATACACTTGAAGGCACAGTATTGTGTGAAGGTTGAACTGTAACAACCTACAATTTTGTCCTTGTGGCCAGCCTTCTCTGTAGAGTGAATCTCAGCCCTCTCCTGTCTTGTGGAAGGATATTCGAACCTGTAGTGTTGGAGACTTTAAGACATCTGATAAGAACAAATTTTTGGAATAGTGAACTGCACAATCTTTTCTTGAGAACAGATCTGAATTAAAAGTACAGTCTTGGGATTGTTTGGAGACATGATATTGGGCTTTATTTCTGACCTTGGTTAGATGCACAATCTTGGATTTTCTTCACAATGATACACTTTGGAAGCATTAATTTTTACAAACATTTGAAAGCATAGTGTTGGGTTGTGAAGTCTTTTTGCAGACCAAGTAAAGAGAGGACTTGTAGTGGCATCTTTTGAAATTGGGAACAATGAAGTCTTTTTGCAGATTTTTGAAAGGGATTAAGATTGTTGAAACAATATTGGAGAAGCTCTTGGATGCCTAATTAAAAGACCTTCTTGAAGCTTTGTTGGCTTACTGAAAGACATTCTTATAGGCCACACTTGGAGCAGCCTTATTGAAGAATTGTTGTGCAGACTTGAGAGCAGCCTTTCATAATTGGAACTTTGTACTCTCTGGAGCAGTTATTAAACTTGTTGTAGACTTCATGAAAAATCCCTTGAAGAATTGATTAAATACCTTGTTGAGTCACATTGAAAATCGAAGATTGAGGAGAATTCTTGCTGCAGTTCATTGAAGATACATTGAAGTGTTGTATTGAAGATCATAATGTAGTGTTGATGTCATGATGAGGTAACTTGAAGAGATTGATTGGGTATTATGAAGAACAGTGGTGACACTTTCTGTATGACAAGGTTGTCATTGATGAAGTGATTGGGAGAAGGCATCGCTGAAGATTGACAGGGCTCAGTGAAGATGATTTTGGGAGTCGTGAGTTACTACCAAACATATCTTGACGAAGTATTGTAGTGGGTTGGAGCCTCAAAAAGACAAGGTTGGTGCCTTGGAGGATAGGGTTGGAGCCCTAGAGGATCGATGTCCTCAAGAAACCAGGTCGGAGCCTGTACAAGAGAAGGGTTGGTGCCCTAGGGGTTGGAGCCTCTAAACACAAGGTTGGTGCCTTGAGAAGATAGGGTCGATGCCCTAGAGGTCGGAGCCTCACAAAAGTCCAAGTTGGTGCTTGGAAACAGGTTGGAGCTTGGGAGATTGAAGATCAGTGTCTTCATCTAGGGTTGGAGCCCTATATACATTGTACTTGATTTATTGTGAAAAAAGAAATTAATAAAAGCATTTATTCTTATTGTTCATTTTATGTTCTAAATATAAATGATCTAACTGGTAAAAGTAACAATTGAAAAGGAATACTGATTCACCCCCCCTCTCAGTATTTCCAACACCGCGCACTTAGTTGCAGACTCTATCCAGGCCTCCGTGCACTCAGCTGCGGAGTCTACCCAGGCCTCTGCGCACT
Organism: Pinus tabuliformis; assembly: GCA_031772625.1. Classification (NCBI taxonomy): domain Eukaryota; kingdom Viridiplantae; phylum Streptophyta; class Pinopsida; order Pinales; family Pinaceae; genus Pinus; species Pinus tabuliformis. The sequence goes on from CM062817.1 coordinate 390,212,712, forward strand.
CAGCTGTGGAGCCTTCCCTTCTCTACCTAAGCACAGGAAGCAGAGCCTTCCTGCCTTAGCTCCTTTGCAAACTCTTCAATGAACCCCAATTCTCTATCAAAACTTCTTGTTAACTTGTCCTAAGACTCACTAGGACTCGACTATTTATGGACTTTTCCATATAATATAGTGCCATGGTTCGCGGACCATGGGTGAATCTCCAAACTGACTCTAAACTTTACTTAAAACAAGGGTCTAAGCCCCTTTGACTCTTATTCATCTACGCGCTCCACTTCCATATATCACAGAAACTTTACATCTTTTACAAACCTATTACAAAAAATGGCTAATTGATTCCATTATGCCCCTGGGGACCCCATCCCAACAGTAGGCCTCGACAATACCCTGATGGAGTCACTTCAAGAACACAAGCATTGCTTTGCTATGAGTGAGCCTGGACAGTACCCTGGCAAATTCGCTTGCTTCCCCTCCATGTGTAGGAAGCCTTTCTCTTCTTTCACCTTTTATTTTTCTTTCTTTTCATAGAACCGTGCTTAGGCACTTATTATTTTTAACTGAGGTGGATGAGGGATCATGACTTATTGAGAGTAGAAGAGGTTTCTCCTTCAGAGACAAGGTTAAGACCTCTGATGCTTCGATCACTAATAATTTTCCCCTTATCTTACTATACTCAGATAGATAGGAAATAACACGTCATTAATAGATAAGATCAAGAACAGGAATGAGAATCCTAAATAGATACATGCATCATGGTTTGCTTATAACTTTCGTGTTGAAGGATTGTATTTTCCATCTGAAAATCATCCACTTGAAAGATATTAACCAAATCAAAGGAGAGGGTAACAGATAAGCCAAGGGTTGTATGTTACCACAAGTTTCCCTTCATCATCCTAAAGCTCAAAACTAGATTTATTCAAGGACTAATGAAACTAAAAAAACAAAGTGAGGAAAATAAATGCAAAATAGGAATGCAATGCATCTAACTAAATGAAACCTATCCTATCCTAAACTAAAGAGTACATGGTTAGGTCATGTGAAATGGAACTTCCATTGTAGGCATAAAAGCTTCTCCTGACCTTTCGGTTGAAAGATGTGTTCGTGTAAAACCAAAGTAAGGTACAATGTAGTGAAAAAGACAAACAACACAAACATGTTCAATGACACATAAAAAAAAAGTGCAATCACAATGGTGTAACACACTTGACTACTTTATCAAACGAAAATATCCACAAAAACAACAACTATTAGGTTCATGACCATACAAGACTCGATTAAATGCATGAAAGTACAAGCCATGAGACATAGGTCCTAGTTGATAAGATTCTTTGAGGGAATCTGCAATAGGATCATGGAAACAACCTTTCAAGAAAATTTGACAAGAAAAAATGATCAAAGATAAATCCACATCATAAGAAATATCAACAGGTTTACCACAATCTGTGTTGGCATATGAGTTGAATTCTTTGATGGATGACGCATAAGGTAGGTTAGGTCGAAAGATTTGACATTTATTAAGACCACTCTTTGTTTCCACATCGCAAATTAAAGATTTGCTTGAGGTGGGATGTAGCAATTGAAGTTCAACAATCACATTAAACTTTCTTCCTTAAGGGTTTAAAATTTTTATGTGAAGAAAACAAGAATCCCTCAAGAGAGAGTCGACATCCCACGAGATGACATTTATGACAAGATTTTGTGAGAAAATATTAAATTGACCAAAATCACAAATACTATCTCGGTGACAGGAACCTAACATAAGCATCAGTGCAGGCCTGAAGTGTCTTGCTCACTTGACTTAAATTTGAATTCTGACAAGATTGAAAATTAGACTAAGAAAAAATGGTTAGTTACTTATCCAAAAAAGAGTCATCATTCAAATCATGAGATTCATAAGGGAATTGAGGTTGATCAAATATATTTTCGAGATTACCACAAAAATTCTCAATGATAAGAATACCATCTTCTTGATCAAAAGCAGGTATACTTGAAAGAAAATATTCAATGATCGCATCAGACTCCATTTGAAACTTATGCAAATCTAAATCTTCTTGCAGGAACAAATATTCATCCATGAGACTTGTAGTGACAAACCTAGGGTGCTAGATTAGGCTAAATTTATTATCAACCAGGGTAAGTAAACTTCGAGGCATGCGTCTAAAATCTATAGACATAAAGGATTCCTAACTAAGTGTTCATTGTGGTAGGTTACAGTACTTCTTTACGGAAGGTTAAAATATGTTCCTTATCACTTTAACACTCAGGTCACTCAAGTCATCTAACTGTCCTAAAGACACTGTGTATTGCTAGACCGATATTTTAATCCCCTTACAAGGATGCTGTGCGTAAAAGCTCTGTTTAGTTAACACTCAACATTCATGAAAGATCAAAAACATACTACAAATTTAAATACATGCAAACAGAGTCTATGAGGATGCTTTAAAAATATAACGATGGATCAGATCTCTTACGAGATACGATATAATGATCTTAACGATAAATCCTTTAAGCTATCACCATAAACACCATTCATAAGGATTGCTAATTGAATCAACGAAATCATAAGCATAACTCTAATCACTATGCATGCTATTCAATATTCAAAAGCTGCTAATGAAATGAAAATGGCAGTATACCCGTCCACGCAGGGCCCGTCCGCGTTTCAATGGTATACTGGAATACGCTCAAGAAACTAAGGTATTAACGCATGAACAATGTTATAATGAAACCGTGACTGTAATCGAGTTTTGGTATTAAGTTCTGAAGATCATACAAAAGCTCTGCTTTCAAAACGATATACAAAGATCAACAACCATGTAACTGTAACTATATCCGTGTTTTTAAAAACAACCAATACACGAATTTCATTTGGATTGAATGTACATTCACTATGCAGCTTTTTCCACTTTTACTATGGAATGATTTTTGGGTCATTTCCATTCTAAACCGATTTCCAAAAAGAAACAAAACGAAACCGGTTTGGGAAACCTATGGCTGTTGCTGCGTTTGTCACCAAAAGGCTGGGGCTTTGACCAGCGTTGACCGCATAACAAGGAGTGTTGGATTCGCTGTAGGATCGATGTTTCTCCATGCTTGTACATTCTAGTTTTCGTTCCTATCCCTTGCTTTAGCTTGCCTATCATGCCACGTGTCAGATGATGAACCATTTACAGGATGTTGTAACTTCCTGTAACCTTTTTATTAAAAATTCCTAATTTCTAACATAAAAACTCATAAACTAACTTTAATGCAAACTAACAACTATAATACTGTTAACTAATCAATTTCAAGGAATATAAGGGATCTATGGAGGGAAAAGGTAGACAAATGATGTGTTTCAAGAGGAAAAAGAAGGTCATAGAATGGTACCAACATCTCCCCCAAGCTTAATGAATTAGCATGTCCTCATGCTAATCCTGATGTGCTGCCTCTAAATTCTGTCCCTGCCTGCACCTGTGCTGCTTTCAACAATGCATCCATGTTCTTCTTAGCTTGGGCATCTTTCTGATTGTGGAGCTCATGCTTTAAACTCTTGTACTTCTCCTTGAGGGCTTTCTTTTGGTTATACCATTTGGTTGCCCACTTGCGAATGTCAGTTTGTTCAGCCTCGAGTTCCTTGATATGCTCCCTCAACTTCTCATTTTTCTGTTGAGTCTCTTTACTCTGTGCTCTTAGCATTTCATTCTCTTTCTTGATGACTTTTTCCAGCATGTTGGCCTCCATCAATTCTTCTTTTAACTTTTCAATTTGCTTTTCCAGCTTCCTTTGTTTCCTAATGGTGGGTGGTGACTCTTTTTCTTGCCTATTGTTGCTCTCAACCTCCATCTCAGCTTCTGGTCCAGGTTGTGAGTGAGCACTGCTCTCAATGTCCATCGGTGCAGGTGCATTCGATTCTGGTTGGTCTTCTTGTAGCTGGGTCTTTTGTGCTCTCCTGGATCTTCTTTTATAGGTAGTAAAATTTTTATCTTGCCCTGCTTTCTGGGCATCCTCTTTTCTCATTTTCCTCGTCCTCACACTACTAATGGGTGGAGGTACATTGCTTGATTTGTGCACAGGAATCTCTTCATCAATGTCATACATAAATCCTGAGTGCTCTTGCTGTTCTTACTCATCCTCTTCATCTTTGATTTGGTTGGCAGCCAAGAATTCCTTCCACGTTATTCCCCTTCTCTGTAACTCATACTCAATAAGAATTTTAAGTAGCCCGAAATGATATAAGCTCTTGTCCTCGTTACCTTTTTTCTTTTGGATGGTTTTCGACATTTTGGTTAGCCTCTGCAAGAGGAAATATGGTAAGCTAATAGTGCACTGCCCCTTCAAATGTAACAGTAGTTTGATGTGGTATAAATAAACGATGCTGTAGCGGCCCTCACAAGTTACAAATTTTTGGATGATATACACCATTTCATCCCACGGATGCATCAACCAGCTCCTAGGGACACCTTTCTTCCAGTTAACGGATGAGACCCTCGATCTGGACATGAATTGGGTCCATGATTTTTCTCTAAACTATTTTGTCTTGAAGTATTTCTCCCCTTCTGGGCTGATCCCTAAGGACTGTGCTATGGTGTCTTCTGAAACCCTGAATGAAAAATTACCTATCAAGGCTTTCTCCCCATTGAATGTAAAGGCAAATTGTTTAGTGACTTCCTCATTGCTTCCATGAAACTTCTCCAAGAAGGGTAGCCATTGTTTTTCTTTTAGAATTGCAATGCAGTCATCGTGGTACTGAGAACTATCGAATGTGCTTGGCTCTACCCTATTAGTCATTTTGACAGAGAAATTTTTCTCTAACCCTCTTTGTTTATGCCTACGAATTCAACAAAGGTATTTTGGTTTGTTACCTTTGTCTTTTGCTCCACACTGCTGACCTGGTGGCGCCCTCTGTTCTTCGAAACTAGCTCCTTCAGTGACTTAAGCGATGCCCAGATGACTGTCTTGTAATTATGGTAGAGGTCGAAACTTGTAAACCCAAATGACTGTGTTTTCCTTTCGTATCACTTGCTACTCTCAGTCTTTTCTGTTGAAATCACAGAAGTCGAATTGCTAATATAGAACAACTGAGAATGAAATGATTTTTTTTTTTAATAACCGACCTGACTCAATTCATAGCATATTCATATTTTATGACAGAGGAGTAGCTGTACCGGGTCGTATGAATACCATCATGAGAACGCTGGAGGCATGTATGGAGTAGTGGAGTATGATATCAGATAGTTGTTTGCATCATTTGACTTCGTCGGGTGGTTATGTTATAATTTGGCCGATTCAAACATAATGAATTGGCCGATAAAGAGTTAATACCAAAGGCTGGAAGGGTGATATAAGAGGGGATTGAGAAATCGTATAGAGAGTATGGGGATTTTAAAAATCGTATAAATATGGGATAAGCTAGAGTGTTGGGAGATGATAGAGATTAAGAATATGATAAGGGGTGATAGGTATGTAGGTGTTTTTGAAATTGATCGTAGCAGTCATAGTCATCACATTTAACATTAAAAATTAATCTAAGAATTTAAATGTTAAAAATAAAGAATACAATACACTTTTGTTGGTTGATCAAGCGTTGAATTGGCATGCTAGGTAGGACTAGTCTTTCTTGACTAATCTTTGCTGTTCATGACAGGTCCCTCTGAGATGGATTTGAATGCAACAGGTCCCTCTGAGATCTGGAAAATGTTTGTGCAGCTTCTTTGAAATTTGGAAAAGAATTATATGTGTGCAGTTTCCTCGATCTTTGGTGTTTGATGAAGCCTCGGTGACAAGCAACCTTTGAATCTCCGTTGAAACTTTGTTGAAGATTTGCTGAAGTAACTTGAGATAACATTCTCTTAACAGGTCCCTTTTATGTATGTTGAACAGGTCCCACTACTGTTGGTGCTGGTAACATGGTCTTCTGGACAGAACAGGTCCCACTGCATAGTGTTTTTAAACAGGTCCCTCTGATTAGAACAAAGACAAAAACAACTTCTTTATTGAAATCTGGAGTGCTGAAACAAACTCTTTGGAAATTTACAGTGAGGAGATGAGATAAGAAATCTTTGAGAATTTACAATGAGGAGATGAGATAAGAAAACAAAATTCTGATGCTTCTCCCCCACTAAAGCGTTGACTTGTCCTCAAGTCATTATTCAATTGATGAATCAAACAGGAAACAAAAAGAAAAGGAATTCTTACCAGCCAAAGAATTGGTTTTCAAGTAAGAATTTTGGGTTAGAGTGTGCCAGAGTCTGGTTTGCACATCTAACCCATTTTTATTATTATTATTTTTTTGTTTTTTGTTTTTTGTTTTTTGTTTTATTTTGTTTTGTTTTTTTTTTTTTTAATTTCTTTTGAATTTCTGAATTGAAATGAAATGAACTAAGGCAGAGATACTATAGCTGAAGGCTGCAATATCTCAACCTCTCTCTGTTGAGATGCAGTTTGAAGAAAATTTTGCTTGCTGATGGGCTTATTGTAAAGTTTCAAGCGATGACCATTGACAGTAAAGGAGTGGCCTTCTCCGTCAATAGTAATGAGCTTGACTGATCCATTGTCATAAACTTTAATGATTTCGTATGGGCCCATCCAATGTGTGGTAAACTTGGCTTTATGATCTCTGAATTTAGAATCAAAGAGTAAAGCCCAGTCTCCTTCCTTGAACTGCTTCTTCTTGATATGTGCATCATGCCATTGCTTCCTTTGTTTTTTCATGAGGATTGTTGTTTCCTCTGCTTGCTGCCTCATTTCATCCAGCTGGTTCAACTGCTGAATTCTTTCTTGTTGTGCTTCATTCAGATCAATTTCCAAATGTGCAACCATCTTAAAAGTATGTATTTGGAACTCAATAGGAAGCATTACCTCTTTGCCATACACCAACTGATATGGTGTAAATCCTGTAGTATTCTTCCACGTGATTCTATAAGCCCAGAGTGCATCTTTGAGCTTTTCTTCCCAATTCTTTCTGTTCATTTCCACCGTCTTAGTGATAATTCCTTCCAAAGTTTTATTTGTGGATTCCACCTGACCATTGGCCTGTGGATGGTAAGGTGTACTTTTTCTGTGCTTGATTTGATATTTTTCTGTGATACTAAATTTGAAGTAAACTGAGTACCTTGATCAGTCACTATCTCCCTTGGTACTCCATACCTTACAAAAATCTCTTCAAAAAGGAAGTTTACCACTGTTTGTTCAGTTGCTCTAACTAGTGCTTTTGCTTTAGCCCATTTTGTTACGTAATCGTTACATACTAGGATGTACTTCTTACCATTGGAGGTTGGATTAATGGGTCCTATGAAATCTAGAGCCCATTTTTCAAATGGCTCTAGGTGCACTTGGGGCTGAAGTGGCATCTCATCTATAGCTGTTGGCCTGCCCATTCTTTGGCAGCTATCACAATTCTTCACGTACTTCTTGGAATCCTTAAAAATGGATGGCTAGTAGTATCCAAGACTAAGAATCTTGAATGCTGTTCGCTTAGCTGCAAAATTCCCACCACACGTTTCATCATGGCAAGATTTTAAAATATCAATTATCTCATCATTTCTTACACATCGTCTAATAATCATATCATAACCAGTGTAAAATAAATCGCCATTAATCCATGAGTATCGAGCACTTTGTTTGACTAGCCTCTTCTTTTCCTTTGGAGTAAAGTATGGAGGTGTTCTTCCTGTAGACAAATAATTGGCCAAGTCAGCATACCAAGGATTCACTATTGAAATTGCAAATATATTTTCATCTGGAAAAGAATCTTCAACCGGAACAACCTCACCTTGATTTTGCAATCTAGAAAGAAAATCTGCCACCTGATTCTCCTTACCTGGTCTATCTAACACTGTGATGTTAAATTCCTGTAACAATAATAACCATCTGGTAACTCTGCCACTAGCTACCAGTTTATTCATTAAATTCCTAATGGCAGAATGGTCAGTATGTACAAAAACTTCATAACCAGTTATATAATGTCGGAATTTATTCACAACATATATGATGGCAAGCATTTCTTTTTCTGTGACTGTGTAGTTTAATTCTGCAGGTGTTAGATTTTTTCTAATGAAATAGATGGCGTAATGACAAGATTCCTCTTTTTGGCCCAATGAGGCACCTACTGCAGTATCAGATGCATCTGTAAAGATGTGAAATGGTAGGTTCTAGTTAGGTCCTTTTAAGACTGGTGTGGTTGACAACTTCTTTTTGAGTGTTTCAAATGCTTGCTGGCAATTCTCATTCCAGTTGAAAAGTACATCTTTGGCTAGAAGCTTAAACAAAGGTGAAGCTATTTTACTAAATTGTTCAATAAACCTTCTGTAATAGCTTGCATACCCAAGGAAACTTCTTACCTCTTTTTGAGTCTTTGGAATTGGCAAATTGACAATGATCTGGATTTTCGATGGATCCACTTTAATGCCTTGAAAAGAAATATAGTGGCCTAATACTATCCCCTCATTTAGCATCATAAAACACTTTTCATTGCTCAGGGAGAGATTAGCTTCAATACATCTCTTCAAAACTTTTTCAAGGTTTTCTAATGCATGCTCAAATGAATCGTCATACACTGAAAAATCATCCATGTAAACTTCAACGCAATCATGAACTTGTTGATGGCTCGAAAATCGCTGCAACAACATTGGGGGATAACCACCCGGTCCGGACCTTAAAGCAGCTCCTTTTCCGTTTGGTGTGGTGGCTCCGACTGTTCAACTAGGTCCAGTTACCTTCTCCCTATTGCTATTGGTTTATAATGTATCTTTAACTACCAATAGACAGGGACATCAGATCACTTCTTCTTGCTGATCAGGCAAGAGAATGACCCTTAAGCTGATTTGGGTTCAGCCAAGCCACAACTAAAGTTTTGCCTCTTTGAGGAGAGGACTTAAAAGAATGTAGAATTTACTCTAAATGCAAGCTTATTCTATGATGCAAGCAAAAGAAACTAATCTAAATCCTATCCTAATTAGGCAGATATAGATCTAACCCAACTAAGAGCAAGATAATTAAAGTATTGAGATTTAAATATGTCTTGTTTATAATGAATATCAAGTTAATGAAGTAGTTCAATTAACTGATATTATAGTTACCAAAACACATCCCATTGAGACCTCTTAACTGAAATAATAAACCAACAACATTCAAGAAGTAGTTCATAAAAATGATATTAATTATCAAATCAGTAAATCCAATAATTGAATAATGATATGTGGAAATAGTTCACAACACATTACCATTCAATAAATCAGTTTTATAAGACAGATTTCTGAGTAAATAGTTACTCAGAAATCAGATTTTAATTCATAAGAACAGAGATACCTAATAACAAGATTGAGACAAATTACCCATATTGACAATAGTGTACAAACATGAATAAAATGAGACATTCCTGTTACCATAAAAATGAAACTGATATTTGAAACTGTAGTATTAAAATACCAATTTATTGCATCCATTTCTCTGGTCTTGGTCTCCAACAGTCCTTTACATTGCTTGAACTTCTGCCTTTAAAGCTAAAGCCACAATAGTGAAAACTCTGCCCCTCATACATAATTCAAGATACAAAGGAAAAATCCTCAATAATCCCCAGATCTGAGATTTTCTCTCCTCTCTCCTACAACTCTAAATTCCTATTACAGTAGTGCTTTTAGAAGTCTAGTATTGCAGAGGAGAGCAGCCCCTTATTACATTCTGCAATCTATTACTTATACTATCTGTGAAGGAATTCTTGAGAGGAAAGTTTGGTGAAGAGAAATATGCCAAATCAAATTGCTGGAGCATTTTCATTGATTGAGATCCTTTTCTCCATATTTCTTCCACTGTTTTCCTGCAAAAAGAAATCAAAATAAATTAAAATGCAACAATAAAATCAACATGGCATTGCTGGCATTTAAATAAAATCCAATCAAATTTTATAAAATATAAATTCTCTATTCATGCCTGGGATGGTTTAATTGGCCAAGAATATCATTGACGAGTGAATCTGCAATTAGAAGAGCCTGGACCAATGAAAATAAAACTCAGAAAAATGATTTTGTTTTCAAAATTCGGAGCTTGATCTTCTGCCTGATTTTTGACCCAATAAATGATCAAATCTGTCAATGAAATCTCCTCAGAAATATTCTCCTTGATTTTCTCTTTCCAATAAGCCGTCCTGGGCCTCATTTGGCCAAGTAAAACTCATTCTATGAGCTTCTAAAGTTGATGAGTCAAATCTGGCATGAATCTGGAAATTCTGTTGCTGGGCTAAAAATTAAAATTTTAATTAAAAATCTAATCTTAAATTAGAATTCTAATTATCTAATAATTAATTCTATTTTAATTACTACTTATAAACTAAACTAATTATTAATAAACTATTTATTAATTAATAATTAACTAACTATTATAATTAACTAATTACAAACTATATAATATTAATCTAAATAATAATTACAATTTAATTTATTTAAATTAATTATATTACATATATTACTCAATTTAATATTTATTATTTTAAACTAATATAAAAAATAAATAAAACTACCCTCCACTTATACGTTTTATTCTTTTCTTTATTCACTCACTCATCGTGAGAGTGAGTTGAAACTTTAAAACCAAGTATATAAAAGACCTTTGCTTAAATGACTTAAGTCATTCGGCGATCGGCGACATGTTGTATCGGCAATCGGCGACATGAGTGCATCGGAGTTTAATAAACTTGCACATATAAAAACTCCCGATGTGATGCATTGAATGCATTGATGATCGGGGGATCGGCAATCGGGGTAGGGTATGTATTGGGGTTCTTAAAATGTGTTCCGAATAAAACCTCCGATGCGATTCAAACTCACGATGCAATTAATTTTATTTTATATATATTAAATTTATATATTAAATTTTAATTTAATTAAATTAATTATATTTTATATAATAATTAATTTAATTATTTTGAGATTTAATATATAAAATTAATGTTTTGTTTTGATTTTATTTTAATGAAATTTAGTTATGAAATTAACTAAACTACAGCCACTTGGAAAATAAATGAAAAATAAACTACAGCCACTTGAATGTTTGGATTTTTGGGATTAGGATTTGATTTGGAAATTGGAGTGAATTTCTTAAAATCCTGATAATTAATGGTTTGGCTGCATAACTAAAAATGGAAAAATGTTAGTAAAAACTCACTATGGGTTAATATTTAAAATGAATGCATTATTGAACTAATTTATTTACAAAATGCAATATTGTACATTTTATGCAATTTTGACCCAGGCTACATAAATAATCAAATTTTCAAAGGAATGCCATTTTCAAACCAGTTGACCAAATGAGGCGAAACAAGCGTCAATGGGAAGCTTATAAAAAATCGATTCTAACAAAGCAATCAAAACAAGAATCCAAGGAAAACGAAAAATTAACAAAAGCGTAGGGCAATCAACTAAATAAAAATCCAAAAAGGTGTTTAGCCAAAATTTTTATAGAAAGGGTCCCCATTATTTGAGTTGAGCAAGTCAAAAATGGGGGGTTGTGTTTTTACCACAACAATGGCGACACGCGGGAGAAGAACCAGTTATCTCTGTTTGATATGAATAAGATTAAAGTAAAAATAATTAAAGAAGATAAAATTATGCTTGAAATGCTTGACTAAGTTCATTAGTCTGAATAAAAGCAAGAATCATCTAATTGTAATTTTTCTTAAAATTCCTCATACATTAAAATATTTCAAAACTCTACATCAGTCCTTAATTTGTTGTAGAGATAAAGCAGGGGTCACTTTACAGCTTAGCTTTTAAAATATACTCCTTTGTCATAGGTAGAGCCAGTGCTGCCAGCAAACATCTATAGTTTCGACAGGGTTACCTTTTAATCATAAATGATTCAGAATCCCATCTGTTTAAGAATTATTAATCTAGAGATAAACCCATTTATATATGTTTATTTTCTTTGAATTTTTATTTTTATTTCTCTTAAAAGCCATTGTCCTGGTTTGGTGGCCAGATAGTTGACAATGCCATTCACTGGTTAAAATTGGATTGAACAAGCTGGCTCGTGATGAGACCCCTTGTCTTATAATTGTTTGCAATCATAAGCCATTACCCTGGTTTGTTTAGCAGTGTTGGTAATGTCAGCCTATTTTTCCTCTATGATCATGGTAAGCAGGCTCATGATGAGACCTCTTATCTTTTAAGTTTAAATATATTTCTGGATTATACTCTAGAAAAATAAAACTCTTTGGGACAGGGAGAATCATTGACTCCTTAAGAGTTAAGAATGACAATTTCAAAGTTGAAGGTGCTTTGCTGTAAAGTGTCTTTACTTGGTTAAAAATAACTTTTCCTGACTGATAATAGAACTCTGAAGGATCCTAATGAAATTTTGAAATCTCAAAATGATTACAATTTGATGAAAAAGAATTTTTTCAGATTTTATGATACTTTGCCAACTTCTCTTGATTGATAATCTCTTCCTTAAGTATGTCTAAGAAAATCAAACTTCATTAAGAGATTTAAGAAAAAGCTAATAGGTGACTATTAACAATTTTTTTCCACGTATCCTGACCATTGTTAGGTAACAAATAGGCCTTCCATATAAATAATGGCAAAGTCACCAAAATCAAAGCTGAAATCCGAAGGAAAAGAATTCTTATACTAAAATGAGAAAAGAAATCAGCAAACAAAAATAAAAACGATGAAGTCTCTAAAAATGAAAAGGAAAATCCAAGTTTCGCAAGATAAATTCAAACAAGAATGTTTATACCAATGTCTCCAACAATATGAAGAAAAAGAAAATAAGCATGTAATCATTCCTTCTTATGTTGAGATTTAGAAAAACATACCTTGCAGAGTTGTGAATGCTTTAGGCTTTTAGATAACAGTGATTGTAAAATTCAGCCACAATGAATACCTTCTGTCTGATATGAATCTTCTTGTTTCCAAGCATCATCTTAATCATTTTCTAAAAAGGAATGCTTAAAGAAACAAACTAACGGTTCAGAAATTCCCTTGTGTAGCTGTTTTGATGAAGATTATCGCTGCTTATTGAAATAAAACTTGGAGAAAAGTATGGACTTCGAAAATATGATCTGGCAGAGGATTGGAAACTTCAAATGGAGAGCTGCAAACCAGAGTTTTACATCAGCGTAATTTAAAAACAAAAATGAAACTAGAGTGATGAAATGGAAATTAATGAAAGTGGGCACATGAATTTTACCATTGGATAATTGCTTTTGATCTTACCTGAAAGGTGTCAGTTTCTCCAAACTAGCTGACTCCTTATTTTAATTATCATTAAAAACATGAAGAAATCCCACTAACCAAAATCCTATAACCCAAAATCATTATTTATTTTATTTAAACTAAAGCAAGCAGTAAAATTTCAAAATAGAATGTTTAGTGCTCAGGGGAATTGAAATTAAAACAAATGCATCAGAAATGAGAATGAGAATTTGCAGTAATGACTATTCCTCAGAATATTATACGTTTCATATAAACTCCATGATTTGATAAATTGTTCAGAATCAAGACCAAATCCAAGATAATAAAATTTAAATATGAAGATAGAGGTCTTGAATTCCATTTTTAATTATGGAATTATATATTTAAAACTAAAATGTATGAGAAATTGAAATGATTTTTGTATGCTGCAAATTTGTCATCAATTGCCTTTTTCACATAGTGGTTACCCAAGCTCATTTTAACACATCGCCTCATCGGATGATCCACACAACATGTTTCTTCACCATGCTTTAAGTTTAATTTGCAAGAATTCAATTTTGTGGCTATGCCACATATCGATTGAATGTTAATGGCTTAGAGGCATGCATTGGAAGTTCTCGCATCAAAGGTTGTAATGGCGAATCGCCGATATGAAAATATGCGAAGAGAAGTTGTGCTATGAGATGGAGCGATCGCATCATTAAAGAAATATTATATCGGGGATTGGGGAATATTGACACTGTGCCTCCCATATCGCGCATCGCACATCGCAGAGTCAGAGATTTGATGTAAGCATAAATAACAATGCGACGAAGCGATTGCGATATCGGCAATTGGCAAACTTTTGGTACCCGATGTAACATGATATGATTCTTGCGATGCCGATATGCCATGAATGACATGGCTAATCGACAATTGTGATCGGCAATCTTAAGTGTATGATGTAACAATTCTCAATACGCCGATATGCGATGAAAAGTGGACCCGATAACTTTATGATGAAAATTTGATAACATATCGGATCCGAGACATCGGCCCTTTAAAAGTTATGCTCTTACCATTATTGCGATTAAACGGACGCGATAATTTTATGACTTTGATTTGAATTTCATATCGGGTCCAGAATTATGTGTTTATCGCAATATCGGTAAAGTCGATTATGAGAGATCGGCGATTCACGATAATGGAAGTATATGTCAACTGCAAAGCTTCGATATGCGAAATGCGATATGGCATATGAGTAAGATAATACATCGGAGGCATGCGAAATGTTAAGAATTACTTCTGATGAAATCTTTTGATGCAAATGGTCTTATGATATTCCTTGAAATTTCAATTGGGTTTTCTAAGTGAATAAAAGCAAAATTAAAAAATGCTTAAATTCTAATGCATCACAAATAAAATTTCCCTGAGCCTATTGCAAATTTGAAATGGGTTTACTGCTTACCTCAAGTTTTTGAAAACAAATGAAAACCTGTAAATAAAACATAACACAAATCAAATATAAACTAAGGAAAAGAGAAATTAATAAGAGATGAGAACGAACTTGCAAATGCGTACCTGGAAGGAAATTGTCTGCAAATTTTACTTTATGAATCTTCAAATTCTTCCTTTGATTTATCAAAATTTTGACTTTGTTCAAAATCATCTCATCATTTATTCTAAATCTAAGTGTGCAATCAGCCTAAATAAAATCTGTTTATTCATGTCCAGGGAATATAAAATTTATCAGAAATAAATATTAAGCTATGCTTCCCTTTCGAAGTGAAACAACAATTTATTACCTCTGCTCATTCCGAATTAATCTTGAGAAAAATCTGTATTGTTTTAGTGACTGTTCAATAATGCCTTCAGTAAATAAAGATGATGCATTTTACATCATCAAATAATAAACTAAAGATTAGAATGAGATTAAGCCACTAATTGTAGAAAAATATCAAAACATATTTGAATGTGTGCACTCGGCAAAATGGACATCCTTAAAATCAGCTTTTAGCAAACTCCGAGGAAGATAATATGAACTTCATATGATTACCGTGAAAGGTTGGACTGACTAATAATGATGGAATTAGAATTAAGCTTATCATAGACAGTCATACATTTCATGGGATAATGGGGTCGTGAAGCTTTTTTATTGTCAAATCCTTACCATATAAATTTCAAAAGAAAATCTTAGAAGGAAATCCCAAAATGAAGAAAAGTGGCTTTGAGGCAATCGATACCAAGTGCGACTTTAGTTGAATTTAATCAAGACATTATTCAAAATAGGCAGAGTAGAGATATCGCTATAAGAAATTTAAAAAAGGAAAGCAAGAATTAAAATTTTCTGATAAGGAAAAATGTTTCCACTGAATATGTATGAGAAGGCTGATTGCTTTGTTTTATTTTTTAATCTACAGAACTATTGAAAAATAAATTAACTACATAAAACAAACAAACTAAATTAATTCTACTCCTATTCTAACCATATACATGGAAATGACTAGGTATAGTCATATTTCCAGTGTAACCATTCTCTCATTTTTATTCCCGCATATATGTACAGTTCAAATGTTAGTAATAAAAATATAGATTTGACTAAACTAAGGAAACTAAATATGAAATTAGAATGTACAGTTATTGTTAGGAACTTAATTAAAATCTCTCTCTCCTGAAATTTCCTTTCCAATTGACTATCATTTGGATCATAAAAATCTGGATGGATTTCTATTAATAATTGGGAAACGTCCAAAAGAGGAGATGACAGGCCGAATTGTGAAGATGAATTTTTAGATTTTTTGACCTGAAAAGATTTGTTAGTGTTATGTACAAATGTTAAGCTATTAACCATTTCTTTTGAGAGAAAAATTTCCAAATATTTTTCAAATGAATTAATGAAAAATGGATGGAAATCTTTCAAATGAAATGGAAAATTATTCATTGAATTGAATTGCTGGCTAGATTGCAAAAATACATTCTCTTGTTGACATTGCCTTTGAAAAAATAAAAGCTTTTGATGAAACATTAGAATTGATATAAATTGGAATATTAATATCTTTCGATGCTGATGATTATAATATGAAACTTGAATTTCCCAATTGGGCAATGCATCAATTGAGTGTTTGATAGTAAGGTATTCAATATGCCAGCGAAAAGTGTAGAAAATTTGAAAAATTAAATCTGATTTTATACAAAATAAGTGGGGAAATAAAAATAAAATGAAATTACTATTTTTACAACTAATGTTACAACACATTTGGGATTGTTTTGAAATGATTTCATTTTCACAAGGAATGGCCAGAATTATGGAATTTGGGTAATTTCGAATTCCAACTTGTGAAATAGAAAACGAATTATGATTATGAATAGGAATGGGAGTTTGATCCTCATATGAATCATAAATTGGAATGATTTCTTGAATGGTGAAATCATGAAGATAATTTGCTGCTCTAAAATGAGGATTAGTTGAGATAATTCCTAAATTGAAGCATTCTTCATCCTCAGATGTTATTTGAATTTTATCATGAGGATTCTCTTGAGAAGAATAAAAATCAACATCCTCAATGTCAGAGTAATCATCATAAATGACTTCACAAGATTGCCTGGAATTCCCTTCAATTTCATCCAATATACCAAAACAAGGAAGAACAAAAATCTCATGTTCATTAGTGGCAAAAGAATGATCAATTATTGTTTCTTTATCTTGATAAAAATTTAATGGTAAATCATTTAAATCATCCTCTTTAATTTCTGAAATATCATTAATACCGAGAGGAAAAATATTACCGTCATTGAAAATATCAGGATAAAGGGAAAAATGTGAACCTGAAACAATGCATTTAAAACTGTCTCTGTTTGAGAGCTCTTGTGCATTATGCTCATTGTAAATTTCAGATTGCAGATCATTCCTTTGCGTGCGTATGCTTTCTTGAAGAAGGCTGCTTTGCTGCTGTGATTTCGGCATTTGCTCATCATGGAGAAATTCAGAAATTTGTACAACAATTTGCATTTTATTTACTTTGATTGCTACTTGTACTTGCTAATTTGCGATTTGATTTTCCGAATTTACTTCAAAGTAGGTTTCAGATTTCAAGGCGGCTTTTTCTCCAAAATTGCTGTTGTTGTCTTCTTGCATTTTATTAGAAATATTTTCCAAGCTTTGTGAAACCACTTCATCACCATTTATTTGCACATCCATATTGGAATTCTCATTTATATTAGAAGGGGATGGAACAAAGTTTGAATTAATTTCATATGGATTGGGAATGGGTGGAAGAGAACAAATATATTCAAACCAATCTAATGATTCTTCTTCCGTAGGCTTATCTTCATCTTTAAATCTTAAGCAATTCAAATGAAATCGAATATTAAAATCATTAACAGACTCATTTTCAAACCTACGTAGATATTCAATTTCTTCACATACCTGTTCATAATCATAGCTGTCGAATTTACACATGAAAATTGTAACAAATTGATCCCAGCTGTGGATTGAAGCAACTGGAAGAGTTCTACACCAGCTTCTGGCTTTTGCCGCAAATGTAAGAGTAAAAATTCTGCATAAGATGCCTTCATCAATTCCTTGAAAATCGTAATTTGAAACATTTTGAATAAATTGAAAGACATGGTTAAAAGCAGAAGAATTTCTCTTACCATTGAACTTTACCTGAGACAAGAGTCTTACCACTTCGGGTGGAGTATTGGAAGATGCACGTCCATGGATACAACTCCAAATTGGAAGTTTAAGAAGAGCCATCAAAATATGAAAATTGAAAAGACTCCAACAGACAAATTTCTCAGGCCCTCCTTCTAGCGCCAAAAATGTTGATGCCTCGAAAATCGCTGCAACAACATTGGGGGATAACCACCCGGTCCGGACCTTAAAGCAGCTCCTTTTCCGTTTGGTGTGGTGGCTTCGACTGTTCAACTAGGTCCAGTTACCTTCTCCCTATTGCTATTGGTTTATAATGTATCTTTAACTACCAATAGACAGGGACATCAGATCACTTCTTCTTGCTGATCAGGCAAGAGAATGACCCTTAAGCTGATTTGGGTTCAGCCAAGCCACAGCTAAAGTTTTGCCTCTTTGAGGAGAGGACTTAAAAGAATGTAGAATTTACTCTAAATGCAAGCTTATTCTATGATGCAAGCAAAAGAAACTAACCTAAATCCTATCCTAATTAGGCAGATATAGATCTAACCCAACTAAGAGCAAGATAATTAAAGTATTGAGATTTAAATATGTCTTGTTTATAATGAATATCAAGTTAATGAAGTAGTTCAATTAACTGATATTATAGTTACCAAAACACATCCCATTGAGACCTCTTAACTGAAATAATAAACCAACAACATTCAAAAAGTAGTTCATAAAAATGATATTAATTATCAAATCAGTAAATCCAATAATTGAATAATGATATGTGGAAATAGTTCACAACACATTACCATTCAATAAATCAGTTTTATAAGACAAATTTCTGAGTAAATAGTTATTCAGAAATCAGATTTTAATTCATAAGAACAGAGATACCTAATAACAAGATTGAGACAAATTACCCATATTGACAATAGTGTACAAACATGAATAAAATGAGACATTCTTGTTACCATAAAAATGAAACTGATATTTGAAACAGTAGTATTAAAATACCAATTTATTGCATCCATTTCTCTGATCTTGGTCTCCAACAGTCCTTTACATTGCTTGAACTTCTGCCTTCAAAGCTAAAGCCACAATAGTGAAAACTCTGCCCCTCATACATAATTCAAGATACAAAGGAAAAATCCTCAATAATCCCCAGATCTGAGATTTTCTCTCTTCTCTCCTACAACTCTAAATTCCTATTACAGTAGTGCTTTTAGAAGTCTAGTATTGCAGAGGAGAGCAACCCCTTATTACATTCTGCAATCTATTACTTATACTATCTGTGAAGGAATTCTTGAGAGGAAAGTTTGGTGAAGAGAAATCTGCCAAATCCAATTGCTGGAGCATTCTCATTGATTGAGATCCTTTTCTCCATATTTCTTCCACTGTTTTCCTGCAAAAAGAAATCAAAATAAATTAAAATGCAACAATAAAATCAACATGGCATTGCTGACATTTAAATCAAATCCAATCAAATTTTATAAAATATAAATTCTCTATTGATGCCTGGGATGGTTTAATTGGCCAAGAATATCATTGACGAGTGAATCTGCAATTAGAAGAGGCCTGGACCAATGAAAATAAAACTCAGAAAAATGATTTTGTTTTCAAAATTCGGAGCTTGATCTTCTGCCTGATTTTTGACCCAATAAATGATCAAATCTATCAATGAAATCTCCTCAGAAATATTCTCCTTGATTTTCTCTTTCCAATGAGCCGTCCTGGGCCTCATTTGGCAAAGTAAAACTCATTCTATGAGCTTCCAAAATTGATAAGTCAAATCTGGCATGAATCTGGAAATTCTGTTGCTGGACTAAAAATTAAAATTTTAATTAAAAATCTAATCTTAAATTAGAATTCTAATTATCTAATAATTAATTCTATTTTAATTGCTAATTATAAACTAAACTAATTATTAATAAACTATTTATTAATTAATAATTAACTAACTATTATAATTAACTAATTACAAACTATATAATATTAATCTAAATAATAATTACAATTTAATTTATTTAAATTAATTATATTACATATATTACTCAATTTAAAATTAATTATTTTAAACTAATATATAAACTACCCTCCACTTATACGTTTTATTCTTTTCTTTATTCACTCACTCATCGTGAGAGTGAGTTGAAACTTTAAAACCAAGTATATAAAAGACCTTTGCTTAAATGACTTAAGTCATTCGGCGATCGGCGACATGTTGTATCGGCAATCGGCGACATGAGTGTATCGGGGTTTAATAAACTTGCACATATGAAAACTCCCGATGCGATGCATTGAATGCTTTGATGATCGGGGGATCGGCAATCGGGGTAGGGTATGTATCGGGGGTTCTTAAAATGTGTTCCGAATAAAACCTCTGATGCGATTCAAACTCCCGATGCGATTAATTTTATTTTATATATATTAAATTTATATATTAAATTTTAATTTAATTAAATTAATTATATTTTATATAATAATTAATTTAATTATTTTGAGATTTAATATATAAAATTAATGTTTTGTTTTGATTTTATTTTAATGAAATTTAGTTATGAAATTAACTAAACTACAGCCACTTGGAAAATAAATGAAAAATAAACTACAACCACTTGAATGTTTGGATTTTCGGGATTAGGATTTGATTTGGAAATTGGAGTGAATTTCTTAAAATCCTGATAATTAATGGTTTGGCTGCATAACTAAAAATGGAAAAATGTTAGTAAAAACTCACTATTGGTTAATATTTAAAATGAATGCATTATTGAACTAATTTATTTACAAAATGCAATATTGTACATTTTATGCAATTTTGACCCAGGCTACATAAATAATCAAATTTTCAAAGGAATGCCATTTTCAAACCAGTTGACCAAATGAGGCGAAACAAGCGTCAATGAGAAGCTTATAAAAAATCGATTCTAACAAAGCAATCAAAACAAGAATCCAATGAAAACGAAAAATTAACAAAAGCGTAGGGCAATCAACTAAATAAAAATCCAAAAAGGTGTTTAGCCAAATTTTTTATAGAAAGGGTTCCCATTATTTGAGTTGAGCAAGTCAAAAATGGGGGGTTGTGTTTTTACCACAACAGAACTAAATCAGCAAAAATAGCTAATACAACTCTCTGAAATGTCGCTGGAGCATTACAAAGTCCAAATGGCAAAACATTATAAGCATAAGTGCCCCAGGGACAAGTAAAAGTGGTTTTGTCCTGGTCCTCTAAGGCTAACCTGATCTGGTTGTAGCCACTGAAACCGTCAAGAAAAGAGAATGATGATTTCCCAGCTAATGTGTCTAGCACTTGGTCAATAAATGGTAGTGGGAAATAATCTTTGAGCGTTGCTTTGTTCAATTGTCTGTAATCGACACAAATCCTCCACTTACCATTTCTCTTGGGCACTACTACCAATGGGGATACCTACTGACTGTCAGAGATAGGTAGATAAAATTAACTTTCAACAGTTTTTGTAATTCCTCTCTAACAATATCCTGGAGCATGGGGTTCATTCGTCTCTGCGGTTGCCTCACTGGTTTGATAGTAGTATCGGTATAAATATGGTGAGTGCATGTTTCAGGGTGAATCCCGTGCATATCGGTGTAGTCCCAAGCAAATGCTTTCTGGTATTTTCTCAATAATTGAATCAATTTCTCTTGTTGAGATGAGTCTAGGTGAGTGCCAATATTCAGAGTTTTTCCTGAACTAATCTCTATGGTCTTACTCTGTGTGTTTGTGATGGATTGAATGGGAAAAATATTGTGGAATGTTGTTTGTAAAGATTGAATGATGCATGTTTCCTGAAAATTTTGGGCTAAAAGTTCATCTGCAGCATGATATTGGTCATTTCTCAAATTTTTGGAAATATCAGGTTGAGAAAGGAACAATTCTACCAAATCATCATTATTATGTTCTTGAAAATCATAGATTTGGTTGATGCTAAAAACATATTTTACTTCTTCTTTGTCATGGTATTTATCATCAAGCCATAAATTGTGTGCTATTGCTGGTGATTGTGTTGATGGGTAAAGAGTGAGTTTTTTCTTTCAGTTCCTCGTGAAATGATCATATTACCTGATCGACATCCTATGAATGCATCAACAGTTGCTAACCATGGTCTACCAAGGATGATAGGGTGCCTTCCTAAATTGGATTTGGGTTGAAGAACTAAAAAGTCCACTGGATACTCCCAAGAGTCCAGCGAAACAATTATGTCTTCCAAAATCCCTTCAGGAATCACTTTAGACCTATCAGCGAGTTCTAGAACAATTGTTGTGTGATGCAAATTTGTGAGCTGGAGTGTTTTCATGGTTTCAAGAGTCATGACATTTATTGCGGCCCCAAGATCTATTAAGGTGTTTGGAATATGTATGTTGTTAATGATTGTAGTGACTCTGGGAATACCAGGATCAACATACTTTTCCATTGAGATGGTGTTTGTCATAAGGCCAGCTAAATGTCCAATAACATGAATGGTTTGTGGATCAACCCTTTTTCTAGTGGGCTTCTTAAGGTACAGTTCTTTGATTGCTTTAGTA
Organism: Pinus tabuliformis; assembly: GCA_031772625.1. Lineage (NCBI taxonomy): Eukaryota > Viridiplantae > Streptophyta > Pinopsida > Pinales > Pinaceae > Pinus > Pinus tabuliformis. The sequence continues at coordinate 390,235,035 of CM062817.1, forward strand.
TATATGGGAATGTCTTTTATGGCTTGTAGTAGTGGAATTTTTATATAGACATTCTTGAGCTCGTCTAAAACATCAAACTGTGGTATAGACATTGGAAGTTTTGTTTGGACCAATCGGTCTGGAAAAGGTGGTGGATGCAATGGTTGTATTTGTTTATTTTTGGTGTCATCGTTTTGTTTTCTTTGATTTGCAGTTTCATTTTCATTTTCTTCTTGTTTATCAGCTGTTGGAGATTCTTTGTGAAGTACCTTACCAGACCTCAACTTGATATTTTGCAAGGGTAATGTGGGATATGAGGCTCCCTCATCTACATTGTAGGCTGGCCTCTCTGCTCTTTTATTTGGATTTGGTACATGTTGAGCAGGGATTTGAGTAGGTCTGGGAGGTTGTGAGTTAGATGGAAGTTGTAATTGTGTTGGATTTATTGGTGGAGGAGCAAGCAATGCTTGTTGAGTGGGTTGAGGTTGATGTGGGTAAACAACTTGCTGCTGAGGATATTGCTGATATGATTGAGGATATGGCGAGTATGGATGATGATATTGTTGATATGGCTGCGAGTATGGTTGGTATGATTGAGGATATGAATGATATTGTTGAGAGTATTGTTGAGATGGTCTCCATTGTTGTTGGGGGTAATTTTGGTGCTGCCATGGCATGGGTACATTCCATGAATTCTGAGCATACATCTGATCATGTACAGGAAATTGCAAATTCTGATTTGGGAACATACCTTGAGGTGCTGGTTTTGGCTGCCATGGTCTCTTTGCGCCCATGTAATACACATTTTCCATATCTGCATTAGCTGCCACATTACAATTATGAAAAACCTTGACTTTAGAGCAATGAAATATATCATGATTTTCAGTACAAAAGGCACAAACTTGAATGTTTTCTAATGGGCAGTCTTTTAAGGCATGTTTCTTCCGGCATTTTGGGCAAAAGATAGCCATCATCTGATCTTCCTCTTCCTGTCTCTTCTTAGCTTTTAGAGTGTCAATTTGGGTTCCTAAGGTATTTAACAGATCTGTTTTGAATTCTTCTAACAGGTTCCCTATTTCAGCCCTTGTGACACTTGCTGAAGCAGATTTTGTGGCTTTGGATGATATGGTTCTTTTTCCAATTTTGGCTTTGCTCCTTGAATACTCTTCACATAACTCAGCAATTTCTTCAAAAGGTAAAGTGGAAATATCACCTTTGCCCATCAAGTTAAGATCATCTAAGTATTCCTCTCGAATGCCTTTCAAGAATATTGTTCGAATCAAATCAAGAGGCATGGTTCGGTGTTTGGATTTTTGTAAATTGTAAACAAACCGTTCTAAGTATTCCTCTAAATTTTCATCCTCTTGTTGGTTCATCCTAAAGATATCATCTTTGGAATCTTTTGATCTATAATAAGGTTGGTATTTCTTTAGGAATATTCTTCTCATGCCATCCCAATCAGTTATCGCATGTTCACCAAGCCCCATGAACCATCTTAATGCTGATGCTTTTAATGTTGCTGGGAAGAGTCTAAGCCTATGGGCATCATCTGTGTAACCATATGTTCGACATACAATGTCAAACTCAAACAAGAATGAATCTGGGTCTTCTGAAGCCATGCCATAAAAGTTTGGTAGCACAGATGGAGGTATGTTTTTCATTTTTATTTCATCATCTTCTTGTGGTTCTTGAATAGGAAATTTAAAGGTTGACTCTTCCTCATCTCTTCGACCTTGATTTGGTACTGATCCATCTCCTTCCTCAGCCATTTTGATAGGTTCCTCTGTTTCTTGTTCAATGTCACTTGTTTCAAAGAGAAGATTAAAGAAAGATTGTTGAGTCACTGTGCTACTTTCTCCTTGCATAGACGATCCAGGGAAGTGTTTCTTCTGTGATTTGTGTGCTAATAGAATTTTCCTCTCGATGAGTGTGAGTCTTTGCCCTGATTTTTTTTATCCTCTAATTCTTGTATGGTGACTTCCTCAGCTAGTATTTTGTGTTCAATGTTTCCTAAAGGGTCTGCTCCTGATGGTAGGTTAGTTTTTGGATGGGGGTTTTTATGAATCTACCTTTATTATTTATAGATCTAGGCATAAGTAAACATGACTTCTAAATCTATGTTTTTGCTTGTTTTTGTTTATTAAATTTATTTATTTATTTATTTTAATATTTTTTTTTTTTTTTCGAAATCCTCTAACTACGCCTCCCCTGCAACGACGCCAAAATGTAGTGACAAATCTAGGGTGCTAGATTAGGCTAAATTTATTATCGACCAGGGTAAGTAAACTTCGAGGCATGCGTCTAAAATCTATAGACATAAAGGATTCCTAAATAAGTGTTCATTGTGGTAGGTTGCAGTACTTCTTTACGGAAGGTTAAAATATGTTCCCTATCACTTTAACACTCAGGTCACTCAACTCATCTAACTGTCCTAAAGACACTATGTATTACTAGACCGAGATTTTAATCCCCTTACAAGGATGCTGTGTGTAAAATCTCTGTCTAGTTAACACTCAGCATTTAACACTCAACATTCATGAAAGATCAAAAGCATACTACAAATTTAAATACATGCAAACAGAGTCTATGAGGATGCTTTAAAAATATAACGATGGATCAGATCTCTTACGAGATACGATTCAATGATCTTAACGATAAATCCTTTAAGCTATCACCATAAACACCATTCATAAGGATTGCTAATTGAATCAACAAAATCATAAGCATAACTCTAATCACTATGCATGCTATTCAATATTCAAAAGTTGCTAATGAAATGAAAATGGCAGTATACCCGTCCACGCAAGGCCCATCCGCGTTTCAATGGTATACTGGAATACACTCAAGCAACTAAGGTATTAACGCATGAACAATGTTATAATGAAATCGTGACTGTAATCGAGTTCTGGTATTAAGTTCTGAAGATCATACAAAAGCTCTGTTTTCAAAACGATATACAAAGATCAACAACCATGTAACTGTAACTATATCTGTGATTTTAAAAACAACCAATACACGACTTTCATTTGGATTGAATGTACATTCACTATGCAGCTGTTTCCACTTTTACTATGGAATGATTTTTGGGTCATTTCCATTCTAAACCGATTTCTAAAAAGAAACAAAACGAAACCGGTTTGGGAAACCTATGGCTGTTGCTGCGTTTGTCACCAAAAGGCTGGGGCTTTGACCAGCGTTGACCGCATAACAAGGAGTGTTGGATTCGCTGTAGGATCGATGTTTCTCCATGCTTGTACATTCTAGTTTTCGTTCCTATCCCTTGCTTTAGCTTGCCTGTCATGCCACGTGTCAGATGATGAACCATTTACAGGATGTTGTAACTTCCTGTAACCTTTTTATTAAAAATTCCTAATTTCTAACATAAAAACTCATAAACTAACTTTAATGCAAACTAACAACTATAATACTGTTAACTAATCAATTTCAAGGAATATAAGGGATCTATGGAGGGAAAATGTAGACAAATGATGTGTTTCAAGAGGAAAAAGAAGGTCATAGAATGGTACCAACAAGACCTTAATAATCGTCACCATACAATTTAGAAAAAAGGAAATGATCAGGGTCATGGTTGTCCAAGGATTCAAGTTGATTAACGGGTTGAGTGTTGACATGAGAAACATCAAGAGTCGAAGATGAATAATTAATAGGATTAGATGAATCATCATCAAGGGAAATATTTGAAAGAAAAATCAATTCTTCATCAACAAAATTGATCTTCTGATTTATGGATCAGTTCGGGTTCAAAACAAGGAACATCAAAAGGAGGCGGGCAAGGAACAAAAGGAATATCAGATTCTTCTTCCGGATGCCAAAGTTCCATTTGAACAAGAGAACATGATGAATTTGATTCAAAATATTTCCTTGACATCTTGTCTAAGAAACGAAACTTTTCATCCAAGAATTGCAAGTTCACATCCTCATCCGGAAATTCAAAACGAAGATGAAGGAACCAATCAACAAAATCTTCAAGAGATTCATTCGATTCCATTATAAGTTGATCGATTTCATTAAGAAAACCTTGATATTCATATTTGTAAAAAATATCAATGAAGCTCATTAACCAATTTCTTAGAATATGAGATAGAAGATGTGGGTAAAGAATAGCACCATTGTTTGCATGACCATCCAATGTAAGAGTAAACAACCTTGCAAGGATTTCTCCAGAATAAACACCACTTGATTTTTTTTTTGAATCAATCATGTAATAAAATATCGTTTTTGTACCCTTTCCATCGAATTTCAAATGCGACAAGTTATGTAAAAATTTTGTGGGGATCAAAAGGTCTAAAGCTTTGGAAAAACAACTCGGTATTATGATCTGGGATGAAGCCATTAAAGGTGAGAGATTTAAACATATTTCACAGGTTCAACTTGTCATCTAGCCCCCCTTCTAGCATGAAAATGTTGGCGGTGCTGGATGCTGCTAACGTGTAAGGGGATCTCCCCGATGTGAAGTCCCAATTAGAGCTCACATCGTTTGGTGTAGGAGTCCCATCCGACTGTATGGTTCGGCCACCATTTGAAAGGTTTCAAATATATGCCTTAGTTACAAAACACACACAAGAGATCACAACACCTCTATGGGGCAGTGAGTATGTAAGCTTTGCGAGACACCAAATGTAAGGTGCATGGGGAAATTCCACGGCTGGTAAGGAGCACGAGCCTCCGGTTAGGAAAGTAATAGTACTATCCTAAAGGGGGACCCAAGGATGCAGAAAAAGACTTGTTTATCACCTGCATATTAATCCACATAATAAACAACAATCATGAAAACATAACAACACCTATTCAATAATAACCATATCTAAGTAATGAAATAGTTCATTAGCCTTAGTATGTAATTAAACCAACATATACCATAAACATAACAAGAATAGTCCTACTACATCCACGATACATGTATGAAGAAGTGCCAACTCATAGAGCTTCTGATTATGAATGAAAGATCCCAGTTACATAGATGAAACACTAGATCTAGTAGTGGAACATGAAGCCACAACTTGCTTCTCCAAAGAATGATCTATCTCCTATGTACTACAAGAGAAGTCAAGGAAAGAATCCAAGAATCCAAGCCCTTAGATTGAGCTAGAGGAGCTATTTATAGCAAATGACTATGACCTTTAGGTGTCCTCATGACTCTTCAACTCCTTTGACCTTTCATATACATGACTTTTTACATTCCATATGTGGCTATTCACATTCCACATGTGTCCCTTGGACTACATTACATACAATTTATAAAAAAAGACAAATTACATATGAGATGGTGGCTATGTGAGACAAAACTGATAATAGGACAAAGTATTAGCAAATTGAGAAATCATTTGATTCCTCATGGATCTCATTAGTGATGTATGTGTTACATGCTCTGAACTCCGTAGAAATGACTATGACCCAAACCGGAAAGTCCGCTGCATACCAGATCTTCACCTCTAGTACCTTTATCAATATCATCTTGGAGATTGATTGTACATTATTCCACAACCATGAGAGTTTCATGTGTGCTTGGACTGGCATGATGGAATATTGTAGAATAATGTCTTTGGTGATCTCCAAGGCTCCCTGTCTTGATGCTTGCTTGATCTATTCTATGTACTGTCTGATCTTCTGGAAGATGATTTCCCCGCCTTTGATTTCTTCAAGTGATCCTACTAAAGGCATCCCATATTTATGTGCTAGAGACTCAAAACCATTATGTAGACAACCATAAGTAGAAATGGTGTTAGTCGCCTGTTCTCAAAGACGGTTATAATTCCAATGATGGGGTCTCAACTACACTAAGTCCATTTCAGCGACAATCTTGTCCTTTCTAACCAACTATGGTAGAGCATTCAGGTATTTGGCAGCCCATTCCTGAAGTTGATCAATCACTTTGCTTGCCACTTTCAAGAGCTTCAATAATTCTTGTGATTTCTTATGAATGCCAACAAGAGGATCCACTACCTATTGTAGAAGTATCATATCATCGTACAATTGTGCCATGGTATCCTCCAATGGCCCTAGTTCCTCCTACATGGATGACTACCATTCTACTATAATAAAGTTGCGTGAAGATAACCATTGATTTTCCGTAGCAAGGTGTTTCACCTGTTGCTTCACTACAACTAGATCTCTGCTTAATCGTGCATTCTCATTCAAAATATATTCACAGTTGTCCTGTGTTTCTATATAAAAAGAAAAATTTTCTGCCATGATTACTGGGCAACCAAGACAAACACACAAATCATAAACTTCTCACTGATTGGGAAACCAAGAAAAAGCGCACTCCTTTCCTTGGAAACATCGAAGAGTAGAAAAGATGGAAACATCTAAAAAATTGGTAAAGAAGGAAACATCTAAAAAATTGGTAAAGAAGGAAACATCTCAATGTATTTGCTTTATCTAATAATGTATTTGATTTTTATATAATAAGGAGAATGTTTGCATTATTTATAAAATGCTCATCTCTCCCTCATAATAAATGATGATATTTCTAGAGAGATGTTCTGTTATTCTCTGTTCTTTGTTATGTGATTCTCTGAATCAGTTTCTCAGAACTGCAGGTAGATCAATTGGTATCAGAGCATAAGATCTTGGAAGCCATCCACCTCTTCGATTTTTTTTTTAGGCTCATAGATTTCAATCCATTCGATGGATGAAAATCATGCCTCCTCATCAAGAGCCCTCAACTGCAGACTCTCTAGTCCATGACTTAGCCATGGCTCTTCAAGAGCTAATTACGCTACAACAACGACGCCCTCCAGGGAAATTGTAGCTCAATACATGCTTTCAACTGCCCAAATTCTCAGGCCAAATGAATGGTGAGGCTGTCGATTCTTGGCTCCGCAGTCTCTCCAACTATTTCAGAACATGTCCAACTATGGAAGAGGAAATGAAACTTCAAATCACTAGTCTACAATTGGAAGGCCTGACACAAACATGGTGGGATACTCATTTGGAGAATATGTCCTTGGTTGTCGAACTGGGAGAACCAACAGAGAACAGATCGACACCTATCACATCTTGGGATAAATTTTTCCAGGCCTTAAGAGAATGCTTCTATCCCCTAGGATATATCCAAAATCTCCTTTCCAAATGGTTACAGCTTCAACAACTACCAAATCAATCAGTGCAAGCTTACATTGATGTCTTCTGTAAGTTGCGCATTCAACTCCATATCTCTGATCCAGAAGAGGTACTAATTATCAAATTTAATTCTGGTTTGCTAATGCTTTTTCGCTGAGAAGTTGATTTGTTTGATAGTACTTCATTGGACAAGGCATTTATTTGGGCCCTGGCTGTGGAACGCAAAGTGGGTCCTCGAATCCGATCTCCTCAAGCTAGAAATGGTCCATCTCCCTCTGGTTCTTCTAATATAGCCTCTGCCTCATCCCCCACACCTCACAATACCCCCTGGTGTACATTTCATAAGACCAACTCACATGCTTCTGCAGATTGTAAAGTACTGAAAAATCTACGCCCTAACAAGACTCTTATTATAGAGGTCGAGCAACCAAAGGCCACTACCCCTCTTGCAGTTGTTTCTCTCGAAAACCCTACTGAAGTGGACCCCTCTCTCATCCTCATGACTGCTAATGCAACAAACACCTCTGGTGCACCTCTATTTACCCATAATTGTCAAATTAAACATGAGTTGGCCACTCTTATTCTTGACAATGGCAGTCAAAAGAATCTTGTGGCACAAGACTTGGTTCAACACCTTTTCCTTCCCACCACTCCACACCCACACCCTTATCATCTCGGTTGGGTCCAAAATGACGGTCCTCGTCTTACCATCTCCCAATGATGTGTTGTAACCTTTGCTATTGGCCCTTTTCATAATACTGTGGTATGTGATGTTTCTCCTCTCGATTGTGCCGATTTGTTACTAGGCATTCCATACCAAGAAGCCTGACATGATGTTTATCATGCTAAAGATCACCAATACCACTTGCAGCACGATGGCTGCACCTATGTGCTCACATCCTCAGCTAGCACATCAACCCAACCTTCTATTGGAAAAGCTCCTATTACGAGAGCCAATTTAAACTAATGTGTTTCTTTGTGCTTGGTTCACCCTATCAAGCCAGAGAACCTCACCCATCTAGTCCCTCCTGCAATGGCTCCTCTACTCCAAGAATTTGCAGATGTCTTCACCCAACCCACAGGGCTGCCTCTAGCATGCTCTGTTGAACACAAAATCGATCTTATTCTTGGTGCTTCCTTACCCAATACCCCATCTTATCGCCTTGCTCCTCGAGAGGCCACTGAAATCGAACGCCAAATTGAACAATTGTTTACATCCGGTCATATTCAACCTTCATCCTCGCCATGTGCATCTCCAACTTTTATTATTCCCAAAAAGGATACTTCTGAATGGTGCCTCGTGACAAACTACTGAGCCATTAATAAAGCCATTGTTAAAAACTGCTACCCCCTACCCACATTGAGGATTTGTTGGACCACTTACATGGGGCTTGTTTCTTCACAAAGATGGATTTGACTGCAGGCTACCATCAAGTTCGCATGCATGCATCCGACACATGGAAAAATGATTTCAAAACAAAGTTTGGGCTATTTGAATGGTTGGTCATGCCATTTGGACTGACCAATGCACCAACCACCTTTATGAGATTCATTAATGATGTTTTCAAGGCACACTTGGGTAAGTTTGTGGTCATTTACCTTGATGATATTTTGGTATTCAGTAAATTTTTGGAAGACCATCTTCAACACGTTCGCAACATACTTGAGTTATTATGAACACATCGACTTCAGGTCAAAAAGAAGAAATCCTATTTTGGATTTATTGCGAACCCCTATGCTATTCAATATTTGGGATTTATTATTGACAACATAGGGGTTCGTCCAGATCCATCTCAGGTACAGGCTTTGGCACAATGGCTAGCACCTTTCCATGCACATGACCTCAAGAGCTTCATGGGAGGTATTAATTTCTATAGAAAATTTGTCTCTCATTTCTCACAGTTGGCTCGCCCTTTGCACCAGTTGTCAAATCATGCAAAGTTTATTTGGGATGTCGAATCTGAGTGCCAGTTTTCTCAACTCAAGAATGCATTATGCTCGGCCCCTGTTCTTTTCTTTCTAGATATGAATCAACCATTTGAGCTGGAAACCGATGCCTCTCAATTTTCCATTGGGGTTGTTCTTAAACAGGGAGGTCACCTTGTGGCATACCATTCTGAGGTGCTTGCGCATGCTAAGCTCATGTAAAACACATATGACAAGGAATTCTACAGTCTAGTGCAAGCTTTGAAGCAGTGGTGCCATTACATTCTTGGCAAAGAGACCATCCTCCATACATATCATCATCCACTGATATTCATCAACTCACAATGCAAGATTCAAGAGAAACGCCATCTAAAGTGGGCTGCTTACATTCAACAATTCCATTTGGTGATTAAATTTAAGAAGGGGACAACAAATAAAATGGCTGATTTGTTAAGTCAACCACCTACTCAGATCCTTCACATTCTAGAGGTGCGTTGTGCTGCATATGATGCCTAGAAATATATGTATGCAATAGATCCGGTCTTTGGGGAGATATGGGAAGCTCTGCAGCAACCTACAGTCATCAACCAAACTCCCTTTCTTGATTATACCATTCGTGATGGTTGGTTGTATAAACTTAACCAACTCTGTGTGCCACAATTTGATGATCGTCTCCTTCTCATCCGTGAAGCACATTCCTCTTCATGCGGAGGGAATTTTGGCACAGCCAAGACCATTCTCAATCTTCACCGCCAACCTAAGCAAGTGGAAAAATTCATTCGCGCATGTTCTCTTTGTTCACAAAGCAAGCCCTCAAAATGTAAGCATGGTTTGTATCAACCATTACCAATTCCCTCTCGTCCTTGGGAATCCATTTCCATGGACTTTTTAAGTGGTCTTCTTACTACTTTCCGCAAACATGATGCTATTTGGGTAGTGGTATGTCATTTCTCCAAGATGGATATCTTTCTTCCTTGTCATAAGACTACCTCTGTTGCTCAGACCACGGATATCTTCTTCCAACATGTTTGTCCAGACTTCGGCTTGCCAAGTAGCATTATTTCTGATCTTGACATTCGTTTTCTCAGTACATTTTGGCGTACTCTTTGGTCTTTGTTGGGTTGCCAACTTCATTTCTCCATTGCCTTTCACCTACAAACAGATGGACAAACCGAAGTTGTCAACCATACTTTGGTTTACTCCCTTCACAGTTACATTAGGGGAATTTCGAGGTCTAAAATGGGCCTCCCAAGGAAATTATAAAATAATAGTGGAAATAATAAAACAATATTCAATTACATCATCAAATTTTAGAGGGAAAAAAGAAAAAAACTATTTTCAACTTATCTCCCTATGGGTTTGCTCAAATTTCCAGTAGAAACACTCGTTGGATGCAAAATTTGGTTCCTCGTCCAAGAAGTACCCATGTTACATACTTTAGATGGACCATGCAACACGAAAAATAAGAAATACATGAAAAACGTGATTGAAATCACGTTTTTTCATGTATTTCTCATTTTTCATGTAGTATGGTTCATTGAAAGTATGCAATATGGGTACTCCTTAGGTGAGGAATTAAATTTTGCATCCAACGAGTACTCCTACTCGAAAATTGAGTAAAACCTTTGGGAGATAAGTTGAAAATACGAGTTGAAAAAGTAGTTTTATTATTTTTTAATCTTTTTACTCTTTTACTCCAAAAATGGTGAATCATCCCCCATGGTTGACATCATCATCTTGAATCCTATTAGTTCTTATAAAGTTTATTTTGGTTGTAAATTTTTCTTAGGAGGCCAGACCTCAAAAATCCCCTAATGTTTTTCCAGAAACAAACAGTGGGATACATATTTGCATATCATTCAACACAGTTACAATAGGGCAACACACTCCTCAACTGGTTCTTCCCTTTTGAGGTTTGTTTTGGGTTTCATCCAAGTGAACCCTCTGAGATGCCACTGGCTATCATCCCTTCTGGGTCTGCACATCAATAACAGGAACAAAAATCAGTTAAACATTTCATACACTCCATGTCTCAACGTCAAACTCAAGTAACTACTGATTTGCTGGTAGCCCAAGATCACGCCAAACAAAGGCATGACAAGCAGTGAACACCGTTGTCTTTTCAACCTAGAGATCGTGTCTAGCTCTTGTTGGACAAGCAACGCTTCAAGGGCCACCACCATAAGTTGCACCCTCTGCGATATGGCCCCTATACTATTCTGGAACGCATTGGCGACAATGCATATCGCTTGGACTTGCCTTCCCATCTTGGCATCCACGATGTGCTTAATGTTAATAATCTCAAGCTCTTTGAACCACCTCTCCTTGAGGAATCTGTTACAGTTCGTCATCTGGTAGATAATATTCCATATTTTCAGCCTCCTCTGCTCAACGACACAATTCTTGACTCCAGGAAAAGGAATACATGCCAGCAGCCTTACTTATCTTATCTGGTTGGTCAGAAGGGACACACACCAACACAGGAAAAATGGATGACTACCGAAACATTGCAACGCACTTTCCCTCATTTGGTGGAGGAAGCAAGGATGATTCTTGCACTAAACAGGGAGGAATTGGGCAACCAAGACGGGCGCAAAAATCATAAACTTCTCACTGATTGGGCAACCAAGAAAAAGCACATTCCTTTCCACGGAAACATCTAAGAGTAGAAAAGACAGAAATATCTAAAAAACTGTGAAAGAAGGAAACATCTCAATGTATTTGCTTTATCTAATAGTGTCTTCTATTTTTATCTAATAAGGAGAATGTTTGCATTGTTTATAAAATGCTCATCTCTCCCTCATAATAAATGATGATATTTCCAAAAAGTTGTTCTGTTATTCTTTTTTCTTTGTTATGTGATTCTCTGAATTCATTTCTTATAACTGCAAGTATATTAATTTCCCAGGGATTCCTTCTGGTATTGGCAGTTATCACTTTCTCTATAAATACTTAGACTGGGTTCTGAGGATAATTTGGGAAGTATCTCAGCCTCTGTTGCACGAAGGCTCTTCTTAAGCTGATAAAACATGACATTGCACACTTCCATGACTATATCTTCAGGTGGAGGTGTGATTCCCATTTCATCAAATGGGAGATGGCCACACATGAGAGGAGGTTCTTCTAGAGAACCTGGTTCATCATCTATGGGTTGGATGGTATCCTCTTACTCCAACCTTCCTCTATCTCCGGAGGCAAATTTTATTCCTCTAGTCTCTGTGCTGCTTCCTCCTCCTGGGACTTCATTTGTTGTCCCTCTTCTTGTCTCCTTCTTTCCTCTTCTTCTTTATGTTGCTTCCTCTTCTCCTCTTCTTCTAATTCTCTCCTTTCTTGTTCAACTTGAATAACTCCTGTGTTCAAAGGATAAACTTTCCATTTCTCGCTACATTTTCCTATTGAATCATTCTTGATCCTTTTCCTAGGAGCTACACTCTTTACTTGAGGGGTTATCTATGTTTCCTCCTGTACCTGCACATCTTGAGCTGGTGGATCTTGGGGTGAACCAACCTCCATTCCTAGGTGTATCTTCAAGCCTTTGAGGTGCGTTAAAGGAGACTAAAAGGGTGCATTGGTGCACTCCGAAGAGACAAAGGAATGGATCTTCTAGCCTTCAGGCCTTCAAGGTGCACTTAAGCGCAAGGAGGGTGCACTGGCACACGTTGAAGGGATGAAGGGAAAAAATTTAGGCCTTCGGGGTGCGTTCATGCACTCAAGGAGGGCACATTTCTTTGTGTCTAAGGAGTGCACTCAAGAGACAAACTTATATTTTCTCGGCACAATGTTTTGAGTTGGTTGGGCTTCGAGTTCTAGAAGTGCAATCTATCACAAAATGGCGTAGGGACAAGTCCAACAACAAGATTGCATGATATAAATGTGGAGAGGAAAGATCTACAAGTTTTATGGGTGTTTTCATAATGATGATTAGAATGTGAAGAGTTAAGGAAAATGTAGAGTCATAGTGTGCAACAACAAATTAACACTTGTAGAGGCAAGAATGAACATAAGCACCAGTAAATAGACTGAAAAGAAAATAAATGACGACAAGGAAAGCAAGATCGACAAAAAAATAATGAAAGACAACCAATAGATTTGACATGCAAAACTTACTTAGAATGCAGATTGACAAAAAGTTTCTTAATCTAAGGATTTGCACCCAACCCAGATGAAAATAATTATGAGAATGAATGATTAACTGGGTTAATTTAAAAGAGATTACATGCAAATATGTCTCATGCATGCTCGCCACTTATTGACAAGTGACTGAGTTAGTTAAGAGAAGAGAAGTGGGCTCCTATTTTCTAGGAGTGCACCCACATGCAACAAGGAATCTCATGCATGTATTATAGAAGGGCACATGTCTTTGTGCCAAAGGAATGCATTCAAGGAGGGTGCACTTGCTAAGCATGAAGGAGTGTGGTCAAGGAGGGCACACTTCTTTAGCCCGAAGGAGTGCGCTCAACATAAGAGCAAGTCTTTGTCAACTTGAAGTGCGCTTTTGCCTTAAAGGGCGCTTTTTCTTGCTTTTGTGTGCTTTTTGTGTGTGTGCATGGTGACAAAGTCTAGTTTCTAAGTCAAGAAAAGTTATGAGTTCACCTAACCATGGGTTAGATAACACAGACACTTCTAAGGGTTAGGTGGTGACACTTAGGAAACATTGAATTAGTAGGATGTGACACTTGGAAAAAATATAAGAATAAAAAATAAAAAAGTATGATGTAACTAGGGGGCTTGAAATGATAGTTCATGTAGGCTCCAAAATCAACTTAGGAAAAATTTTTGGAGGGTCATTGTCACAACGACAACATGAAGCTGCTAGATGCTCAAATCATCTTCAAGGTTAGACACTCTACTTGGGTTTTGAACTTGGTCCCAGTTAGAAAGAAGTATGGTGAGATAAGATTATGTGTCGATTTTCACAATCATAACTAGGTATCAGATAAATATAATTACCCTGTGCCGTCCATGGAACAAATCCTCCAAACAATATTTGGGTCTGAGATGTTCTCACTACTAGATGGTTTTTATGGCTATAATCAAGTTCTCGTAGTAGAATTAGACCGTCTTAAAACCACCTTTAGGGCCAAGTGGGGAACATTCACCTTTAATGTATGCCATTTAGGATTATCAATGTCGGGGCTACATTTCAAAGAGCGATTGACATCACTTTCTGTGGCCTGATTGGCCAAAGTGTAGCTATTTATTTGGATGATGTTACGGTGTTTTTTAAAAGAATATCAGATCATGTACACCATCTGAAGAAAATATATAAGCGGTGTCATAAATATGGGATTTATCTCAATCCAAAGAAAAGCATATTTGGTGTGTCAAAAGGCACTCTCTTAGGACACACCATTGCAAAAAGCAGAATCAAAGTTTATCCCAAAAGGGCCAAAGCTATAACTTAGATCTCGTTCCCGGTGAATAAGAAAGCTATGTAGTATTTCTTAGGGAAGATTATTCCTATGAAAGTTCATATCTGACTATGCTCAGATAGTTAAACCATTACATGACATGTTTAAGAAAGATGTGACTTATAAATGGGACACAAGGGAAAAGGATACTTTCACTCAAATTAAATAAGCTATTGCTGATGCACCTGCATGATTTAGTCTTGATTATGGCAAAGATTTCCTGCTTTACATTTTTTCTTCAGATTCATCTATTTTGGCCGTACTAACTCATAATGATGCTGAAGGAAACAAATGACCCATTTCATTTATGAGTGTTGTCTTATAGGGGTCAGACTTGAATCAATATGTCGTTGATAAAAAAGCTTATGCTGTGTATAAGGCAGTAAGATATTTCAGGCTCTATCTCCTTAAATCCCACACGATCATATATGTGTCTCATCAAACGGTGAATACACTCTTTGTGTAACAAGAGCTGGGTGAGAAGAGGGAAAATTGGATGACCTGCATATAAGAATATGATCTAGAATTTAAGCCACTTCACACCATTAAGGGTCATGGCTTCTGTCAATTAGCAGTCAAAGTGAGAGAAGAGGGAAAATTGGATGACCCATTTACAAGAATATAATCTAGAATTTAAGCCACGCCACACCATTAAGGGTTGTGGCTTTTTTCAGTTAGCAACCAAAGTGAGAGATGCCCTGGAGAAAGATATTTCAGGTTGGGAACATGAAATAGAGATGTATAATGTTGAACAAGTTCCCCAGAACAAATCAACAACGCCATGGTATTCAGATATATGATGATTCTTAGAGCACGACACCTTTCCCACGCATTTATCGAACAAACAAAAGAGGGCAATCAACCTTAAAGCTTTATCCTACCAACTCGTTCATGGAGTGATTTTTAGAAAGCACCATAACGGTGTCTTGCTAAGATTCCTTGAGCCTCAAGACATGAAAATGGTACTCAAATATCTGCACGACAGACTGGTAGGTGGTCATTCTGCGGGCGATACAACTATGCATAAAGTAATGAGGGTTGGTTATTATTGACCCACTTTATTTAGAGATCCTCCAACTCTTCCTCTGTCTCCTGAGTCAACTTTTCTTCCTCTAGTCTCTGTGCTATGTCTTCCTGTAGGGACTGCCTTTGATGTTCCTCTTCTTGTCTCATTTCCTCTTTTTCTTCCTGTTTCTTCCTGAGAAACTCATCTTGCTTTCTCTTCTCCTCTTCTTCTAATTCTCTCCTTTTTTGTTTAGCTTGAATAACTTCTGTGTTCAAAGGATCAAATTTCCATTTCTTGCTTCTTTCTCCTATCAAATCATGCTTGATCCTTTTCTTAAGAGCTACACTCTTTGCTTGAGGGGTTATATGTGTTGCCTCCTGTAACTGCACATCTTGAGCTGGTTGACCTTGGGGTGAACCAACCTCCATTCTTGGGTGTATCTTCAAGCCTTCAAAGTGCACTCATGCGCTAAAGGAGACTAAAAGGGTGCACTGGTGCACTCTGAAGAGACAAAGGAATGGATCTTCCAGCCTTCAGGCCTTCAAGGTGCACTCAAGGGCAAGGAGGGCACGCGCTGAAGGGATGAAGGGAAAAAATTCAGGCCTTCGGGGAGCATTCATGTGCTCAAGGAGGGCGCATTTCTTTGTGACTAAGGAGTGCGCTCAAGCAAAAAACTTGTCTTTTTTGGGCACAGTGTTTTGAGTTGGTTGGGCTTCAAGTTCCAAAAGTGCACTCTGTCATAGAATGGCTTAGGGACAAGTCCAAAAACAAGATTGCATGATATAAATGTGGAGAGGAAAGGTCTACAAGTTTTTATGGGTGATGTCATAATGATAATTAGAATGTGAAGAGTTAAGGAAAATGTAGAGTCACAACTTTGCGGAAACAAATTAACACTTGTAGAGGCAAGAATGAACATAAACGTCAGTAAATATACTGGAAAGAAAAGAAATGACAACAAGGAAAGAAAGATCGACAACAAAATCATGAAAGACAAACAATAGATTTGACATGCAAAACTTACTTGGAATGCAGATCAACAAAAAGTTTCTTGATATGAAGATGTGCGTCCAACCCAGATGAGAATGATTATGAGAATGAATGATTAATTGGGTTAATTTAAAAGAGATTACATGAAAATATGTCTCATGCATGCTCACCACTTGTCGACAAGTGACTGAGTTAGTTAAGAGAAGAGAAGTGGGCTCCTATTTTCTAGGAGTGCACCCACATGCAACAAGGAAGCTCATGCATGCATTCTAGAAGGGCGCATGTCTTCATGCCGAAGGAATGTGCTCAAGGAGGGCACACTTTCTAAGCATGAAGGAGTGCACTCTTCTTTATCCCGAAGGAGTGTGATCAACACAAGAGAAAGTCTTCGTTAACTTGAAGTGCACTTTTTCCTTAAAGGGTGATTTTTCTTGATTTTGTGAGCTATTGTGTGCTTTTCATGTGTGTGCATGGTGACAAAGGATAGTTTCTAAGTCAAGAAAAGTTATGAGTTCACCTATCCATGGGTTAGATAACACAGACACTTCTAAGGGTTAGGTGACAACACTTAGGAAATATTGACTTAGGAGGATGCGACACTTAGAAAAAGCATAAGAATAACAAATCAAACAATGTGACGACACAAGGGGCCTGAAATGACAGTTCATGTAGGCTACAAAATTGACTTAGGAAAATTTTTTGGAGGGTCGTTGTCACAACGACAACAAGAAGCTGCTGGACGCTCAGATCATCTTCAAGGTTAGAAACTCTACTTGGGTTTCAAACTTGGTCCTAGTAAAAAAGAAGTCCAGTGAGATAAGATTATATGTCAATTTTCGCAATATTAACCAGGTATCAAATAAAGATAATTACCCAGTGCTGTCCATGGAACATATCCTCCAAACAATATATGGGTCTGAGATGTTCTCGTTGCTAGATGGTTTTTTTGGCTATAATCAAGCGCTAGTAGCAAAACCAAACCATTTTAAAACCACCTTCAGGGACATGTGGGTAACATTTGCCTTTCAGCGTATGCCATTCAGGCTTATCAATGCTGGGGCTACATTTCAAAGAGCGATGGACATCACTTTCCATTGCCTAATTGGCCAAAGTGTAGCTGTTTATTTCGATGATATTACTTTGTTTTTTAAAAGAATATCAGATCATGTATGCCATCAGAAGCAAATATATAAGCGGTGTCGTAAATATGGGATTTCTCTCAATCCAAATAAAAGCATCTTTGGTTTGTCAGAAGGCACTCCCTTAGACACATCATCGCAAAAAGTGGAATCAAAGTTGATCCCAAAAGGGCCAACGATATAAGTCAGATCTTGTTCCCAGTGAATAAGAAAGCTATGCAGTCTTTTTAAGGGAATATTAATTTCCTATGAAAGTTCATCTCTGACTATGCTCAGATAGTTAAACCATTACAGGAGATGATTAAGAAAGATGCAACTTATAAATGGGACAAAAGGGAAAAGGATGCTTTCGCTCAAATTAAACAAGTTATTGTTGATGCACCTGCACTATTTAGTCTCGATTATGGCAAATATTTCTTGCTTTACACTTTTTCTTCAGATTCATCTATTGCAGCTGCAATGAATCATAAGGATGCAGAAGGAAACGAACGACCTATTTCTTTTATGAGTGTTGGCTTATAAGGGTTAGAGCTGAATTACCCTGCCATCGATAAACAAGCTTATGTTGTGTATAAGATAGTAAAATATTTCAGGCCCTATCTCCTTAAATCACACACAATCATATATGTGCCTCATCCGACAATTAGGACGCTCTTTGTTTTGCAAGAGCTGGGTGAGAAGAGGGAAAATTGGATGACCCGCTTACAATAATATGATCTAGAATTTAAGCCACTTCACACCATTAAGGGTCATGGCTTTTTTCAATTAGCATTTGAAACAAGAGATGCTCTGGAGAAAGATATTTCAGGTTGGGAGCAGGAAATAAAGATGTACAATGTTGAACAAATTCCCTAGACCAAATCAACATCACATTGTTATTAAGACATATGACGATTCTTAGAGCAGGACACCTTGCCCGCACATTTATGGAACAAACAAAAGAGGGAAATATGCCTTAAAGATTTATCCTACAAACTCGTTCATGGAGTGATTTTTAGAAAGCACCATAATAGTGTCTTGCTAAGATACCTTCAGCCTCAAGACATGAAGAAGGTAATCAAATATATGCACGATGGACTGGTAGGTGGTCATTATGCGGGTGATACAACTATGCATAAAGTAATGAGGGTTGGTTATTATTAACCCACTTTATTCAGAGATTCTCATGCTTATGCCTGCAAGTGCCCAACTTATCAGAGATGCACAGGGCGAGATCAAAAGTTAGTCGCCCCACTGCTACTAGTAGTAGTCGAGGAACCATTCCAACAATGGGGACTAGATGTTATTGGATAAATATTTACACATTCGTCAAAGCAACACCGATACATTCTAACAACAATAGATTATTTTACTCGGTGGACAAAAGCGGTTCCATTAATACAAGTTAATGACCAAGAATTTATCCACTTTTTGAAGCATGACATTATAATCAAGTTTGGCGGTCCAACGTCTCTTGTCTTTGATAATGGGACTTATTTTTCTTCATTGAAACATTATGAATTCATATTAGAAAATGGTTTGTACTAAAACATGCATCTAACTATTGCCCGCAGGGAAATGGTTTCACTAAATCAACAAACAAAAATATTATTCGCATAATCAAGAAAACCATTTTCTTTGAGCAAAGGAGCTGGAACAATGATTTGAAAAATGCTTTATGGGATGACCACATAACTCCTAAGCCTTATCTCAAGACCTCACTGTACTTTTTGCTTTATAGTAAAGAAGTTATCTTTCCTCCGAACTTGTATCTTCGAGCCTTTCAACTCTCCTAAGAGTCCCAAGGTAGACTGTGCCTTTTAGTTCAAAGCAGGATAAAAACTTTGCTCAAACTTGAGGAAGAAAGACTCAAAGGTGAAGAAAAAATTGTTGTCCATCAAAACCGTATTAAGCACTAGTTCAAAAAGAAATCGACAGGAACTAAGAGTTCCAATGTTGGTGACTTAGTATTGAAGTGGGACAAATCCCACAAAGAGAAAGGTAAACACACAAAGTTCCAACCTCTTTGGACTGGCCCCTTCACCATCGAAGAAAAGCTTAGTCATAATAGTTTCAATCGGAAATACTTCGATAGGAGGAATGACCCTCTTCCCGTAAACAACCGAGATTTGAAGTGTTATTCCCAATAACATATCTAAGTTTAATTTCCTTTACTATCTTTTCTTTTTTATATTTTCCTTATTATCTATGTCAGTCTCATGTGTGTCGTATCAAACCATGTCCTGCCTTATTTTTTGTCTTGGTCATTGTATATAAATAAGACCTTGTGTGAAAAGTGCATGGCTCAGAAACGCTGTGTAGTGGAATAAAGAGAAAATGTGACAACCACAACACTTGGCTATCTGTTATATCTTCTTCTTTGTTTGAGAAGATTCCATAGGTTGAGGCTGTTGGGTGTGTGTTATATTCTTTCCACGACTAGCCACACATGGAATTGCCTATGGTTTTGTGCATGGGTTTCACACATGGTTTTGGGCATTATGGTTTTTTGCCTTTGGTATCTTGTAGATCCAGTCAAGGGAACTATAGTTATGTTATAATATAAGTTAATGGATTGGGGTTTATGAATGCTTCGACATGTATATATATGTATTGTAACATTGAAAGAAATATAATGAAAAATCAATCTGGTAATATCGGTTTTGGGATCCAGGGAAAATATCTGTGTATTTATTTTGTGTTTCTCGCCATTGTATATTCCCTGTTTTTAAGAATTTTTTTGTAGGTTATTTCTGTACAGAGTTAAAACCTACATTTGGTATCAAAGCTATTTTGGCTTCAAAGAGATGCCTTCGCTGTTGAGGGGTATTGCTCGGGCCTGTGGTAGACACTGTTTAGAGGGAGATCTGCGAGATCTATTAATGTGGTGAAAGAAGATGGCGAGCAGTGGAAAGATATAGATCAAGAAATTTAATGGTCAGAGTTTTGAGTTGTGGAAACTCAAGATGGAGGATCTTCTGGCAGATAAATATTAGTGGATCACATTAGATCTGGGTACTAAACTAACGACAATGTCAGTTGAAGACTGGGCGAAGTTCGATCAGAAAGCAAAGAGAAAAATACGATTGTGTATCTCAGGTTCACTATTGTTGAATGTATCAGGAGAAGCTACGACGAAGGCTTTGTGGGACAAGTTAGGGACTTTGTACCAATCTAAGTCTCTGGTGAACAAACTGTTCCTACAAAAAAAGTTAGATAACGTGAGGATGAAGGACAAAGACTTGGTGACAGAGCATATGAACGCCTTTAATATTATGGTAAACCATTTGTTATATATTGACATTAAAATTTTAGATGAAGATAAGTGCATCAATTTGTTTTGTTCTCTAGCAGATTCATGGGATAGTCTGGTTGTTGCAATAGGTAGAAATATAACTACCTTGAAGTTTGATGAAGTAGTCTCATCCTTGCTATTAGAGGAGATGAGACAAAAAAATATGGAGGGACAAAACGGATATGCCTTGTCAGTACGAGGATGGTCCCAAAACAAAAACAAAAAGAAGTCGTCGAGTGAGAGATCTAAATCTATAGGGAGATATAAATCTCCAAGAAAACCTAAAAAGGTGTGTTGGAAACATGGAAAGGAAGGGCACTTCAAAAAAGGTTCTAGATCTAAAGATCCTAAGAAAGGAAAGGGATCTGATGATGCTCCTTCTGCAGAAACGAGAACAACCTCAAATGAAGGTGGGGATGTGTACTTGGCTTCTTCTTCAAGTACACATGTAGATCATGAGGCATGGTTGATTGACTCAGGTGCATCCTTTCACTTCACTCCCCATAGGGAGTGGTTCTGTGAGTATGATAAATATGATGGTGGTGATGTTTTCTTAGGAGATGACAGGAAGGCTAGAATCGCCGGTCTTGGAAAAGTCAAGTTGAAGTTTCAAGGTGGAAGGATTAGAACACTTCCATGTGTTCTACATATTCCTGCTGTTATCACTCAGGTTGTCCCTTGGCTCCTTAAGGGATACAACCGAGGTAACCACAAACCAATCTTTGGGCTGCAGGTCCTAGCCTACCTGCAGTCAGAGAGGGCTCTCTCTTTATGATTTAACTTTGTTTTGGGTTGATTTTAGGCTAGTTATGGTGTACAAAGGTTTTGTTTTGATTTTGGTGGGAAGGAGATGTTTTCAAGCAGAGTTGGGATGCATAGTGTGAGAAGTTCAAACCATTGGGCATGGAGTCATGGATTAGGGCTTGCTGTTGCGTTTTCTTGGTCACAAGAGGAATATAGAGCAGGATAGCTACACATAGAACAATATCAGGCTGGAATAAAGATGGAATGAAGGTCAGAAATGAAAGGCAACTAAGAATCTTTCATTAGCTAACATAGAGGGAAGGTGGATGAAAGTTTGTCTAGGAGCAGTAAAGAATTCCTAAAAAACAGTCATATATGAAAGAAACAGGGTAAACATGATCATTTAAGTATGCATATTCATAACCATTTCTGAGGAAAACATATAGAAATAACAAGAACTGAGCATAAGGTGCAGTCAAGCAAAACTTTAAGCTATTCTTTTTTCTTGCTATTTAGATGGTAACACAATTGTGCATAAACATAATAGAACTGTAAACAGAGGTAGAAAAACTTATTGAGCCATGTAGTAGCACAGGAATTCCATAGTCACTCTTTAACCATTAATAACACAACAATCAGTTCTTCATCCAAAACATTCCAACAGTCTTTGGTTACAGAGCTTCTAAAAAATACAGCGCAAGTCCAACATGAGGAATATCAACCAACCAACCCTTTAAACAATGAATTAGGGTGGTTTATATAGGGAAAATATATAAAAATATCTATTACAGCAGACCTTAAACAGGTTTGAGGGAAATAACTTCTTTAACCTAATTTTGTCCTGAAATTAATGCAGGAAAATATCTTTGAGCTGCGCTGGAGGCAGAGGTGTCAAAATGAGTTAATATGGTGTCCTTTTGGCTCTGTGCTGTTCATTTAGACATAACTGTGCATTGGGCTTTGATCCCCTACTCTCGAGTGGTTTTGATGTGCATTAACTGTGATCTGAGAGCCTTAAATGGCTCTACCGCTTTCTTTGACTTTGCTTGGGGGCCTTTAATGTTCACCTGCTTTGGTAATGCCAATCTGATACTCTTTGCCGCTTCACTGATACTCTTTAATTTAATCTGGGCTTCGTCTTTCCTCTGATACTCTTGAAATTGTCAAATCGCCCTTTTTCTGAACCTTCATGAAGAAATCCTGTCAAACTGCGCCTTTTCGGGCCTGCTGGTAGCCGAGCAATAGGCAGCCTTCCATTTTGACCATTTTTTCTTAGCGATGATAACGCTAATCGCGCATCAAAACTGCCTCAGTTTTTCATTCTGGGCATCCTTCACTGCGATTTCACCCTTTGCGC
The DNA here is from genome assembly GCA_031772625.1 of Pinus tabuliformis. Lineage (NCBI taxonomy): Eukaryota > Viridiplantae > Streptophyta > Pinopsida > Pinales > Pinaceae > Pinus > Pinus tabuliformis. Next base: position 390,257,947 of record CM062817.1, read on the forward strand.
CTTTTTTCAGTGATGACGTCAGCAGTGGGTCCCGGTACGATGGTGACGTGGCAGGGTGACGTCAGCAAGGTGACGTGGCAGTACGGCAGGGTGACGACGTGGCACAAGACGCAGTGGCGGGTTGATGCGGGGGTGATGTAGTGCTGCCATGGCAATGACGTCAGGGGCGGAGAGACAGAAGGCGGTTTGTGGTTTCATCGGACCACCTTCTGTACGAGAGCGGTAATTGTCAGAGGGGCTCCGATGCAATAAAAGGCGGACACCTGTCTTCTGTACGACGGCAAAACCGCCAGGCTATCGGAGGATAACCGTCGATCATCAGGGCGGATCCGAAATCGCTGAGAGCCGTTGGATCTGGGCGGGTGGATCGAAGGGCTGACAGAGTGCGGAGCTGGCGGCAGGTTTATATGCGGGGGCCCGCCCGAATATTAAATTAATATTTATGTGCAGGGGGGTCAAAACTTTGGGAAATACGGGTTTTTGAGGCCTCAGAAGGGGTCCGATAACCTAAAAAAGGATTTTCACGCTTAGGAGGAGTTCAAAGGTACTTTAAGACGGGTTTTATGTGTTTTGAAAAGGGTTTATGGCCAAAAAAGGGGGTTTATGCCTTGGGAAAGGTAAAACACGGCCAAAGATGGATTTTATACATTTGGAGGGGAATTTTATGCATAGGAATGAGTCCTAATGCATTTTTAGAAGATGGTTTGAGAGGCAAGCTGAGGGTTCTGGCTAAGTTTCAGGGAAACTTAGCGATTTCCAAGCATAGTCAAGGTTATCTTTCAACCAGAGGGAGGGGATATGTACATAGGGGAGCTATTTAGTGCTTTTTAGTAAGGAGAAGGGAAAATAGATAGGGATTTACATAATAATGCTAGAAGTTAATATGAATTTGTGAGGTGAAGTGTAGGGGAGAGGCTAAGTTTGTGAACTAAAACTTTAAACATAGGAAGTGAATGAACTGTGGAGAAGTGATTTTTACACAAGAAATGTGGCTTCTTTTCACTGAAGAAAGTCAAAGCTTGACTTAGTATTTTACAAAAAAAGAAGTGGTAACAGGACTGGTTGGGAAAATCCCAAGGTCCTCAAGGGGATGTTAGTGAGTGATTTGGGGAATAAGAAGAAGGGGGAGTTAGACATCCCTCGCTTGAGTTGCTCCAAGGGAAAATTGCCTTGCACTTGTGATCTGAAGTAAAATAACACTTGAAAACATGAAATGGATCACATAGCTTGATTCTGCAACCTAAAAACTACTTACCCAGCCTACTTACCTAACATTTTTTTCTTATTTTTGGTTTGGGTGCACTTAGACTTGCAGACCCTGATTATCTTCTTTTCTTTTGACTGCCCTCCTATCTAAATGTACCCTTATCTCTTCCAAAGGCCCAAATTAAGCAGTTGGGCTCCTTCATTTCTCTACCTAGCTACTGATCTGCCAAGCTTAAGCTGTTTGGACAGATATTCATTCTCTATCTTCTAAAACAAGTAATTTAAACCTAGGGAAGCCAAGATTAAGCTGTTTGGCTTTCCCTTATCTGTAAAACTCTTCAAAAAAGGTATGATTCTTCAAAATGGAACTTCTTGGAAATATGGAACCTTGTAGCATGAAAAGATGACATATTTGGCATGTAAAACAGTCAATCATGAAATATGAAACCTATTGCAATAGGAGGATAACAATGGCTCCACTTGGGGATGGTTTTTAAGGATGAAAAGCCAAGAACAGCAGGTCAGAATGCCTTGATCTTCACTTGTTGCTGTGAACTGAAAATTTCCTTCTTGTCAATGCCTTTGACTGAATTCTCATAAGCTGATATGTAGTATTCTTTTGAGCTGAATTGCAGAAAAATCCCAGCTCCGCTTCTTGCCCTTTGGGTGCTTGTAATCATATTGAAATCCGCTTGAGCACTTCTTTGTAATTATTTCAAAAACAGAGATCTGAAATAGAACTTTCTTTGATCTTTCCTTCAAAATTTGCTGCATTGTTCCCTCTTATTGGCCTGTTATAAGAAAAAGTGCTGAAAATACTAATATTAATGTACAGATAGTATACAAAACTGTGCTGCCTTCACCAAATGGGATCATGATAGTGCTTTAGCATTCGGCCATTGACAGGGCCTTCTTCAGCTGTGATGCCATCCAAATTCTTCAGAAAATATGTGTTGTTACCTTGAACAACAGAAATAATAAAGGGGCCTTTCCACAGGAAATCAAACTTGCCATGATTTCCTTTGTCCTCTCTTCTTGAATCCCATCTTAAGACTTTGTTGCCTATGTAGAAGTCTTCAGCCTTGGTTCTTTTGTCAAACATTTTCTTGAGCTTTTCTTGTAAAATCTGAGCTCTGTCGTACACTTGCTCTCTTGTTTGCTGCAAATGGATGGTCTGGTTCATTCTTCTTTGGATATCATTTAGCTCTGCCTGCATTTATTGCAGCAATTTGATAACAGGGATTCCCAAAGAAGAGGGGAACTTGGCCTCCATGCCATAGACTAACTCATATGGGCTCATTCCTATGGACCTCTTGGTTGACAATCTGTCTGCCCATAGGGCATTTACAAGCTTTTTGTGCCAGTTCTTCTTGTTCTCCTCCAAGACTTTCTTAATGATGCTAATTAGACTTTTTTTGGATGATTCGGCCAAGCCATTCCCTTGAGGGTAATAGGCTATGGAGTGGCCTAAGGTAATGTGGAATTTGTGGCAAAAACTGATCATTTTCTTGGATTTGAAGGCAGCAGCGTTATCTGTAATGATCTTCTCAGGACAGCCAAATCTGGACAAAATGTTGGTTTCAAGGAATTGGATAATGGTGGAGTCATTGGCTTGCCTACATGGGATGGCTTCAATCCACTTGGTAAAGTAATCTGTGGCTGTTAGAATCCACTTATGCTGGCCAGAAGAGGATGGATGGATTTCTCCAATGAAGTCAAGACCCCATTGTTGGAAAGGCTTCTCGGTTGAAATAGGCTTAAGGGGCAAGGGGAGAAGCTTTCTTTTGCCTTCAAAGATTTGGCATTTGTGGCATGAAACAACAAACTTTCTTACATCAGCAAACAAAGAGGGCCAATAGAAACCAGCCCTTAGTATCTTATCAGCAGTGGACTTCCAATATAAGTGCCCTCCACAGTCCCTTGCATGGAATTCTTTCATGACACTGTCAGTTTCATTCATAGTTAGACAATTTAGCAATATTCCTTCACGATTTTTCCAAAACAAGGCACTATCTAAGACACAAAACTTTGATGCTTTCATCTTTAAAAATCTCTTTTTGGTTCTGGACAACCCTGGAGGAGCGCACAGGTTTAACAATATAAAACATATATCAGCATACCATGGGGATTGCAAAAAAGCTTGACTGATCTGTGGAGTCGCCAGCTCCTGTTCATTGTCCAGTTGATTAATGTCTAAGGCTTGAAAATTGGTTTCGGACATCAGTTTGGCTAAACCTTGTCCCTTTATCAGCTTGGTGGGTTTTATCTCGATGTCGTACTCAAGGATATTGGCAATCCATTTGCCTCTTTTGCCTTCTATGCCCTCTTGAGTTAATATGTCTTTTACAACAACATTTGGTACATAAGCAATCACATGTGAATATAAAATGTAAATTCTGAAATCTTTGACTGCTTTTACAAGGGCATATGCTTGCTTCTCCATGATTTGGTACTTCAAGGGTGCATCTCTAAGGGCTCGGCTAAAAAATGCAATTGGCTTTTCATTTCCTTGATCATCTTTCTGCAAAAGGACAATAGCAATAGTGTGTTCAGATGCAAATGAAAAAATGATGAAATCTTTATCAAATTGAGGACTTGTGAGGACTGGGGCTTGGGTTAAGGCAGATTTTATGCCCTCAAAGGCTTGCTTGGCCTCTAAAGTCCATTTTACCTTGGAATCCTTTTAACATTTTATTTAGCATTCGTATCAGCTCGGCCAAGTTTGGGATAAATCTCCTTAGGAAATTGATCTTTCCTAAGAATGCTTGCAATTCTTTGATGTTTCTCGAATAAGGGATTTGTAAGATGGCTTGAATTCTTTCAGGGTCAATTCTAATCCCATCTTTTGAAATGATATGGCCTAGCAATTTTCCTTCTTCTAGGCCGAAGAGAGATTTCTTGGGGTTCAAAGAAATGCCATATTTCCTACAGGTTAGGAACACCTGTCTCAAATGTTTTAGGTGCTCTTGATCAGATTTTGAGAAAGGAGTAAGGTAATCAAGGTAAACCACTAGGAAATCATGGATTTCCTTGGCAAATGCAATGCCCATGGCCCTTTGAAAGGTAGCACCTGCATTCTTTAGTCCGAAAGGCATCTTCACATACTTAAATGTTCCCCACGGTGTTGTAAAGGTTGTCTTGTCTTGGTCATCCAGGTGAACAAGTATTTGATTAAAACCTGAAAATCCGTCTAGCAAAGAAATTCTTGATGACCCCACTACTCTTTGTAGAATGTGGTCCATTTTTGGCAGAGGGTAGTGATCTTTAAGGGAGACTTGGTTCAGATTTCTTAAGTCCACACATAGTCTAATCTCCCCTGTTTTCTTCCTTGTGGGAACAAGATTGGATACCCATTCTGAAAATCTAATGGGTGCTATGATACCAGCCTCAAACATTCTTTTCACTTCTTTCTCAATCAAAGGGAGGAGCACAGGATTGATTCTCCTTAGTTTCTGTTTGAAGGGCTTTTGATTTGGCTTTAAGGGAATGGTATGTTGAATAACAGAGGTGTCATAGGACTTAAGGTCCTCATAACTCCAGGCAAATACATCTTGAAACTCTTTAAATAATTCAACATATTTTGGTTTTTGATCGGGAGGCAAAGACTTGGATAGTTTAATCATTTTGGGCTTCTCTGCTGTCCCAATATTACAGTCTTCCACAATAGCGTTTAAGGGCTGCATCTTTGGCTTTTTGGGGACATCGTTTGAATCAAATATATCTTCTAATGGAGTGAGGCCAGTAGGTAGAAAATTGTCTTTTAAATCAATCACTTCGGCCTCTGCTTCAACTATTTCTTCTGAATGCATTTGCTTCAGTTCTTGCATGTTTTTCTCCTAAAAAATGGTTGGGTGCAGCATTTGATTTGCTGCTTTAGCTGTTATAGTTTGCTCATTTTGGCTCTTGAAAAATTTGCTGTTGTGGGTCATTCATGGCATCTTCATCAATGTTTAAGCTTGAGAATTCTTGCTGTAAGGTAAGAAAATTGTTGATTTGAGCATCATCCTCAAACAGTTGCCAATATTTGATATTGTTAGGGACAACAGGCCCGTGCTTTATCTCAGCAGTAAAGTGGTAATTGGGCTCAAAGGGCAGCCTGCAAGTGCTAGCAAAAGTAGCTAGACTATGAGCATGCATGTTATGGTTTCTAGAAATCTTAGCAAGCTTGGATTCGGTGAAGGAATTGAGTATTTCTGTGGCAGCATACCTATAAGCTCTTAGCCTATTGTCATTAGTAACAAAGCTACCTTTCATCTGTTGAATGATCAAATCAGAGTCACCTAGAGTGGACACTTTTGCAGCTCCTAGAGCTTTGAGCATTTTAAGGCCTAAAAAGAGAGCCTCATACTCTGCCATGTTGTTGGTGCATTTGAAGTTTAGTTTGTAAGCATAACCCTCTACATGGCTATTATGTATATTGTGAATCCATATTCCTGCCCCTGCTCCTAGCTTATTAATAGAACCATCAAACTCTAAATACCATGTGATTTCTTGCTTGTGGTTAGTATTCAGAGTTTCAGTCATTTTAGGATTGGGTGGACCTTGGTTTTGTGCTTCATGTGATTCTTCTTGTATGCTGGTTGCACTAATTGTTTTAACAGTTTCATGGGTATGGGCAACCGATTCTTGATTGATGCATGTTTCTTGTTCTAAAGGCAAAGGCTTCTCATCAGTGGGAGGGCAGCTATCATCATTGAACAATATAAAGGAATCCATATCAGAATGGATGGAGTAAGTGGGAAAGTTTTGGGGTTTTTCCTCACTACTTACCACATACTTCATCAGTGTTTCTCTATACAGTCTCTTTGGTTGCCCAAAGACTGAAATAGTGGAATAAGAGAGGTCTAGTTGGAGAGATCCTTGGAGTTTTTCTCCCCAATATCTTGACAAGAGCATACCACACTTTGGTGGAATTTCAGCAACCACCACGTCCATTAGGATCGTTTTATTGGGAAATTGGACTAAAGACACACAAAGGTCTTTTATTAAGCCTAAACACTTGACCTGACTAGAATCAAATGAGAATAAGTCTTTGTAGGGTCTAGTGATATCAAGGTTTAGCTTCTCCATTACAGCTTTGGGCATTAAATTGTGTGAAGCACTTGAATCAAACATAGCATTGTGCAACACTTTATCATGAATGTGCAAACTGACATAAAAGGGTAGAACAACTCCATGTCTTGATTTACCATTGACCTCAGGACCAAAAAGTAATTCAGGTTGATTATCTAAGACATTAACATCATCCCTGTTCTCTGGTATTTGTAGTGATCTTTTGATTTGCTGTCTGTACACATCATGTTTGGCAAGCTCAGAGAGAGGAATAGATATCTTTAATTTACCAATTTCTACTTCTAAATCAAAAGGTTTTTCTGACTGTGTTTTAGTATTGTGACTAGCAGATTTTCCCTTTTCAATTGTATCTTCAGTGATCTTCTCTTGGTTATCAGTGATTTCTTGAGATTGTTCTGTTTTGGGAAGGCTTCGAGGAGTGCTATTTACATTGTTTTTTAAGGAAAAGGATACAAAAGGCTGGTTATTAGAGGGCTGCATGTCAGATACATCCTCTATGGTCACTTCTTTTAATTTTGGGTCTGTTTTGTCAGCAGGTTCTGTGATAGCGGTCTTGTCCTTTACTTTCATAGCTAGCTTGGCATCCTTTGGCTTGATGGGATCAGACACATCAATAGTTTTTGTTCTCAATTTGTATTGTTTATGGACTTCATAGACAACCGAATCATAGCCTTGTTTGAAGTCAAATGACTCTCCAGACTTGGTCTGAAATTGATCTATATCATGGTCATCTTGGTCTTCTTGGGTTAGAAATACTTGTTGTTCTCTTTTCAAACCCATCAAGTTTATGTGAGTGTCCTCTATCTGCTCATTAGATGTGGATGCTTCAGCATAGTTTTCATGAAAAGGAGGTCTTATATCATGGTCAGGACTTGCCCTTCCAACGTTTGGGTTCTGATTTTTTCTGAAGTTTGGATTTCTGATAGGATTGTTTTGCTGTCCTTCCCATGTGGCTTTTTCTTTCGATAGTTCCCATTCTATTTTCAAAGGTGTCCATATCTTTGATGATTGTGTCCAATTTTTGCTCAAAGGCTGAAGGTTCATCTTTGAAAGTGGTTCTTCTCTCAGCTCTTGCTCTATTTCGCTTGGCAATCAGATTTGCCTCCACACTAACAGCTACATTCTGCATGTTTGCTAAGGTTTGAGGGGCTCTTTCTCTTAACTGATAAGCCATGTCTGAATCAAATCCATCAGGGAATTTGTATAAGGCAAGATCAGGTGGAGGTCTAAGGTTTTGTGGAATAGCGTTATAAACATTGTTAAACCTGGCACAATAGTCTAAGACAACTTCTTGAGGGCCTCTTTTGATAGTTTCATACTTGGATAATATGTGCAGAGGGTCCTTCTTTTTTTCCCATCTGTTAAGAAATGCTTGGTAAAGGGCCTCTAGGTCAGCTATGGAATTTGCAGTAAGTGCTCTAAACCAAGGCCTTACATCTCCTGTTAAACTTTGGACAAAAATCTTCATTCTTACACTATCATCATCTATTTCATAACTCTCAAAAAAGTCCTGCATTTTCTTGGTATGCTGCAGGGCTGTGCCAGAACCAGTAGCATCAAAGTATGTGATTTTAGTTTGATAGTCCTGAGGCATAGCCCCTGGATTTGCAGGTAACTGTAAAGGTGCATATCTGTTAGCCATATTTACAGGTATAAGTGGTACGACTGAAACAACTGGAAGAGCTGAAGTAACAGTGGTGGTAGTGGTAGTATGCGCAGTGAATGGAGGTGTGGAAAAGGTGCTTGGAGAGGTGGATGATGAACAAGGGGACGTAGGGGTTGAACGAAACAAAACTTTAACAGGGGTTGGAAAACAGCTTGGCTGAACTGTTTCAGGACTAGAATCAGCTTGCTCTCCTTGTTTTTGTTTGCTAAGGTTTCTAAAGATTAAATTGGGATTTTCAAAAACAGCTGGTGGGTTTGGGTCTGGGTTTGACCTAGTATTATGTGTTTTCTTCTTGGGAGCCAGCTTCTAACTTGTTTTTTTTTGTTGGAATTTTCTGAATAAGGTCCCCAGTTGAGTCGCCAATGATGTTATCACTTAGGTTGTCCCTTGGCTCCTTAAGGGATACGGCCGAGGTAACCACAAACCAATCTTTGGGCTGCAGGTCCTAGCCTACCTGCAGTTAGAGAGGGCTCTCTCTTTATGATTTAACTTTGTTTTGGGTTGATTTTAGGCTAGTTATGGTGTACAAGGGTTTTGTTTTGATTTTGGTGGGAAGGAGATGTTTTCAAGCAGAGTTGGGATGCATAGTGTGAGAAGTTCAAACCATTGGGCATGGAGTCATGGATTAGGGCTTGCTGTTGCGTTTTCTTGGTCACAAGAGGAATATAGAGTAGGATAGCTACACATAGAACAATATCAGGCTGGAATAAAGATGGAATGAAGGTCAGAAATGAAAGGAAACTAAGAATCTTTCATTAGCTAACATAGAGGGAAGGTGGATGAAAGTTTGTCTAGGAGCAGTAAAGAATTCCTAAAAAACAGTCATATATGAAAGAAACAGGGTAAACATGATCATTTAAGTATGCATATTCATAACCATTTCTGAGGAAAACATATAGAAATAACAAGAACTGAGCATAAGGTGCAGTCAAGCAAAACTTTAAGCTATTCTTTTTTCTTGCTATTTAGATGGTAACACAATTGTGCATAAACATAATAGAACTGTAAATAGAGGTAGAAAAACTTATTGAGCCATGTAGTAGCACAGGAATTCCACAGTCACTCTTTAACCATTTATAACACAACAGTCAGTTCTTCATCCAAAATATTCCCGCAGTCTTTGATTACAGAGCTTCTAAAAAATACAGCGCAAGTCCAGCATGAGGAATATCAACCAACCAACCCTTTAAACAATGAATTAGGGTGGTTTATATAGGGAAAATATCTAAAAATATCTATTACAGCAGACCTTAAATAGGTCTGAGGGAAATAACTTCTTTAACCTAATTTTGTCCTGAAATTAATGCAGGAAAATATCTTTGAGCTGCGCTGGAGGCAACGGTGTCAAAATGAGTTAATATGGTGTCCTTTTGGCTCTGTGCTGTTCATTTAGCTATAACTATGCATTGGGCTTTGATCCCATGCTCTCGAGTGGTTTTGATGTGCATTAACTATGATCTGAGAGCCTTAAATGGCTCTACCGCTTTCTTTGACTTTTCTTGGGGGCCTTTAATGTTCACCTGATTTGGTAATGCCGATTTGATACTCTTTGCCGCTTCACTGATACTCTTTAATTTAATCTGGGTTTCGTCTTTCCTCTGATACTCTTGAAATTGTCAAATCACCCCTTTTCTGAACCTTCATGAAGAAATCCTGTCAAACTGCGCCTTTTCGGGCCTGCTGGTAGCCGAGCAATAGGCAGCCTTCCATTTTGACCATTTTTTCTTAGCGATGCGCGATTAGCGCTAAGCACTAATCGCGCATCAAAACTGCCTCAGTTTTTCATTCTGGGCATCCTTCGCTACGATTCTAAGCGCTAATCGCGCATCAAAACTGCCTCAGTTTTTCATTCTGGGCATCCTTCGCTACGATTTCGCCCTTCGCGCCTTTTTCGGTGATGACGTCAGCATGAAGTTAGCAGTGGGTCCTGGTACGACGATGACGTGGCAGGGTGACGTGGCAGTACGACAGGGTGACGACGTGGCACAGGACGTAGTGGCGGGTTGATGCGGGGGTGACGTAGTGCTGTCGTGGCGATGACGTCAGGGGCAGAGAGACAGAAGGCGGTTTGTGGTTTCATCGGACCGCCTTCTGTACAAGAGCGGTAATTTTCAGAGGGGATCCGATGCAATAAAAGGCAGACACCTGTCTTCTGTACGACGGCAAAACCGCCAGGCTATCAGAGGATAACCGTCGATCATCAGGGCGGATCCAAAATCGCCGAGAGCCGTTGGATCTGGGCGGGTGGATCGAAGGGCTGACGGAGTGCGGAGCTGGCGGCAGGTTTATATGCGGGGGCCTGCCCGAATATTAAATTAATATTCATGTCCGGGGGGGGGGGGTGGTCAAAACTTTGGGAAATACAGGTTTTTGAGGCCTCGAAAGGGGTCCGATAACCTAAAAAAGGATTTGCACACTTAGGAGGAGTTCAAAGGTACTTTGATATGGGTTTTATGTGTTTTGAAAATGGTTTATGGCCAAAAAAGGGGGTTTATGCCTTGGGAAAGGTAAAACACGGCCAAAGATGGATTTTATACATTTGGAGGGGAATTTTATGCATAGGAATGAGTTCTAATGCATTTTTAGAAGATGGTTTGAGAGGCAAGCTGAGGGTTCTGACTAAGTTTTAGGCAAACTTAGCGATTCCCAAGCATAGTCAAGGTTATCTTTCAACCAGAGGGAGGGGATATGTACATAGGGGAGCTATTTAGTGCTTTTTAGTAAGGAGAAGGGAAAATAGATAGGGATTTACATAATAATGCTAGAAGTTAATATGAATTTGTGAGGTGAAGTGTAGGGGAGAGGCTAAGTTTGTGAACTGAAACTTTAAACATAGGAAGTGAATGAACTGTGGAGAAGTGATTTTTACACAAGAAATGTGGCTTCTTTTCACTGAAGAAAGTCAAAGCTTGACCTAGTATTTTACAAAAAAAGAAGTGGTAACAGGACTGGTTGGGAAAATCCCAAGGTCCTCAAGGGGATGTTAGTGAGTGATTTGGGGAATAAGAAGAAAGGGGAGTTAGACATGCCTCACTTGAGTTGCTCCAAGGGAAAATTGCCTTGCACTTGTGATCTGAAGTAAAATAACACTTGAAAACATGAAATGGATCACATAGCTTGATTCTGCAACCTAAAAACTACTTACACAACCTACTTACCTAACATTTGTTTCTTCTTTTTGGTTTGGGTGCACTTAGACTTGCAAACCCTGATTATCTTCTTTTCTTTTGACTGCCCTCCTATCTAAATGTACCCTTATCTCTTCCAAAGGCCCAGATTAAGCAGTTGGGCTCCTTCATTTCCCTTATCTGTAAAACTCTTCAAAAAAGGTATGATTCTTCAAAATGGAACTTCTTGGAAATATGGAACCTTGCAGCATGAAAAGATGACATATTTGGCATGTAAAACAGTCAATCATGAAATATGAAACCTATTGCAATAGGAGGCTAACACCTGCATTGGCCAGAAATCTAATTTCTGTAAGCAAGATGGATGATGAAGGTGTAAAAATAGTGTTCAAAAAAGATACCTGCAAGATGGTTAGAGGAGAACTAGTATTGATGTGGGGAGTTCAGATTAGAACTCTGTACAAGCTTTTGGGTAGCACTGTTATTGATGGGTGCAACAATTATGTGGTTCCTGAAAGTGGAGTAGAAAACCTTGTTGTCTTTGGAGAAAAGACCACACTATAACATCAAAGGCTTGACATATTGGAGAGAAGGGCCTTAAAATACTTCCTAGTAATAATATGGTAGAAGGTATGTTTAATTGCTGTCTAGATTTTGATTTTTGTGAACATTGTGTATATGGGAAGCAAAATCGAGTAAGTTTCAATTCTAGTGCTAAGAGGGCGAAAGGGATATTAGAGCTTGTGCATAGTAATGTGTTTGAACCCGTGTTAGTTCCATCACTGGGTAAGCATGTGTACTATGTATCATTTATATATGACTTCTCAAAGAATACATGGATATATTTCCTCAGGAAGAAATCTGAAGTTTTTGATAGGTTTAAAGAATTTAAGGCTCTGGTGGAAAATCAGACAAAGAAGAAGATAAAGGTGCTAAGGACAGATAATGGTGGATAGTTCTGCAAGAAGGAATTTGAAGAGTTTTGTAAGAAGTGTGGTATATCACGATAGAAGAATACTCCATACACACCTCAACAAAATGGAGTGGCAGAAAGACTGACATTGATGGAAAAGGAAAGAAACATGCTCAATGGTGCCGGGTTAGGACAAGAATTCCGGGTAGAGGTGGTGGAGACTACATGTTACCCGGTTAATAGATCACCTTCATCAACGTTGGAGATTAAGTCTCCACATGAGGTATGGACTGGTAAGAAACCCTCTCTTTCACATTTGAGGGTATTTGGATGTGATGCATACATATATGTTCCAAAGGAGAAAAGAGCCAAGTTGGATAGTAAATCTGAAAGGTGCATCTTTATTGGGTATAAGGATGGTTTACTAAGGTTATAAGCTTTGGAACCCAAAAAAAAGGAAGGTTGTTTACAACCAAGATGTGGTGTTTAGAGAGGTGAAAGATGTTACTAAACATGAAGTCCTACCAAAGGAAACTGAGAAGATAGAGTTTGAGCTAAAAGAGGAAGAATCAAACTTTACAACAGAAGAGGAATCAGAAGATGAAAAACCACAAACTCCAGCTCTGAGAAGATCAATTAGAGAAAGAAGGAAACCAAAACAGTATAGTCCATATGCTTTCTATTCAAAATTTTCTTTATCTATTACTGATGATGATCCCAGAACTGTTAGGGAGGCAGTAGATTCAGAGGATGGTAAACTCTGAAAAGAGGCCATGGTTGATGAAATGCCATCTTTGGACAAAATTGAGGCTTGGGATCTGGTGGAGTTGCCAGCTAAAAGGAAACTCATTGGAAGCAAATGGGTATTTAAGAAGAAGATGAACGCAGAAGGAAAGGTGGAGAAATACAAAGCTCGATTGGTAGCAAAAGGTTATTCCCAGGTGTCGGGAATTGATTTTGGTGATAGTTTTTCTCCTGTTGCCAAGGTAGCTTCTATTAGATTGCTTTTATTTGTTGCTGCTTCTTTTGATTTTGAGGTAGAACAAATGGATGTGAAGACATCATTTCTTCACGGGGATCTGGAAGAAGAGATCTACATGAAGAAACCTAAAGACTTTGCGGTGAAGGGTAAGAAAGAACTATTATGCAGGTTAAAAAAGTCTTTGTATGGGTTAAAATAGTCAACAAGGATGTGGTATCAAAAATTTGATACATTTATATGGGGACTTGGCTTCATCATAAGAAAAGTGGATCACTGTGTGTATTTTAAATTAATTGGTGACCTTGTTATTTATCTAGTCTTGTATGTGGATGATATGTTGCTAATTGGAAATGACAAAGAAATAATGCAGGATTTGAAGTCCCAATTGTCCTCCAAATTCGACATGAAGGATCTTGGTGCTACGAACTACATTTTTGGCATGGTAATTAAACGAGATCGGGCAAAGAGGAAGCTCTGGTTAAACAAAAGGAAGTATGTTGAGATAGTACTGTAGAGGTTTAATATGCAAGATAGTAAACCGGTGAATGTTCATATTCTTGTAGGTGTAAAGTTATTTGCTAAATAGTGTCCCAAGGCATAAGAAGAGGAAGAGTATAGGTTCCATGTTCCATACGCAAGTTTTGTCGGTATCCTGATGTATGGAATGGTCTGTGTAGACTAGACATTGCACATGCAGTGGGGGTATTGAGCAAGTTTATGTCAAAACTAGGGAAGGAGCATTGGACAACAATGAAGCGTGTTTTCAGGTATTTACGTGGCACTAGTGATTATGGTCTGTGCTACCAAGGAAGACTAGGATTGGACAGAGTTTTGGACATCCATGGATTTGTTGATACAGACTGGGCTGGAGATATAGATAAGAGAAGATCTACAAGTGGGTATGTGTTTAACCTATTTGGAGGTGTAGTTAGTTGGATGAGTAAAATACAGTTTGTAGTGGCACTTTCAACTACAACGAGTTAGAATACATGGCAACCACTCATGCAAGCAAGGAAGTAGTTTGGTTGCATAGATTGTGTTCAAGTATGGGGTTAGTACAACGAGATATAAGGATAGACTGTGAAAGCCAAAGTGAAATTTTCTTAGCAAATAACCCTGCTTATCATTCAAAGACAAAGCACATTGATGTCCAATATCACTTTTTGAGGGATATGGTTGAGGACAAAGAGGTGCTGCTGGTAAAGGTTGACACTTTGAAAAACGTTGCAGATGCATTGACGAAGTCTGTGAGCACTGAGAAGTTTTTTTGGTGCAGAGAAACAATGGGTGTTGCAAGGTTGGACCAATGACTAAGCTCTCCTGTGACCCCCTGTGTGGAAAGAAAACAACTACCCTGGGAATTTTTTTTGAGACCCCATATTAGGTGGGAGGACCTTCCTATGGTTTTATGCATGGGTTTTGCACATGGTAATTTTGGGCATGATGGTTTTTTTCCCATCATATCTTGTAGATTCGGGCAAGGGAACTACGATTATGTTCTAATCTAGGGTTAATGGATTGGGGTTTATGAATGATTCGGCATGTATATATATATGTATTGTAACATTGAAAGGAATATAATGAAAAATAAATCTGGTAGTCCCGGTTTTGGGGTCTAGGGGAAAATATCTATGTATTTGTTTTGCGTTTCTCGCCATCGTATATTTTATGTTTTTAAGAATTCATTTGCAGGTGATTTTTGTACAAGGTTAAAACCTACAGAGCCTAGTCTAGACGTAAAATATCATACATCCAAAAGGAAAACCTTGAGGGAACCTATTACATTCACATCTATTATAGTATCCACACTCCTCAACTTGGTGAAATCTACTTGGTGTGTTACATGCTTATCCAATCTAGTAGAGAAAGGATAAAGGGAAAATATAAAGCGAGAAAACTAATATCAAAAGTCTTATAAATAATTATATGAAGGGGAAACCTCCTCTGCTCTCAATAAGTTGGGATCCCTCTTCCACCCGTTGAAAATAATAAGTGTCAAAGCAAAATCCTATTAAATAAATAAATAAAGGGTGAAAGAAGAGAAAAACTTCATGTGCGGGGAGGTGAAGCAAGCGACTTCACTGAGGTAATGTTCATGCCTACTGGAAGCGAAGCGACGTTTGTGCTCCTGCAGTGACTCCAACGGGGTATTGTCCAGGACTGCAAGCAACAGAGCAGTACCAGAGATGAAACTCATAATCCAAATATCTTCAACTCACTGCACATATTACCCTTCCTAGATTGAAGCAATTGTGATATGGCATATCTTTTGTTGTGTTTGAACCAAGTGAAGTGAAGTGAGGTGCTAAGTATATAAACAGGTTGAAAGGGGGAAATCAAGGCAATCTAATTGGTGAATCAATACTTCCCGAAGGATTGGCGCTTAACTAAAAAGCTATTCCTAAGCAGAGAATTTGAAGTTCACCTAGTGTGTCGCCAAGTGTTTTCGCTTCTACAACGCCCTCCAAAATTTCACTGCATTCAAATTTTGGAGGCTACTCAACTGTCGCATTAAGAGTCGCCTCAGTCGTAAAGTGTCATTTCAAGTCATTCTATATGTTCTTGATCATTACTAAGTGTCGTCACATTGATTAGAACATCTCTATTACATTTCATGGTCATAACACCTTTGTTTGTTGTAAAACGACACTTTTGGTCACAGTCCCAGACACTTTTCCCATCGTAATTGGGGAATGTATGTAAACTCGTGTTTTGATGTATATTTATTATTGTCCAAGTATTTCTAAGTTTATCGATGAGTTGGTATGCGTTGAACTTATTTTCATCTCTAAACTCATTTGTGTTTGTCCCTTGTTTCATCTTCTAGACTTAGCCAAATTTTGGTTCCACAAGTGAAACCATTAAGGCAAGGAGTGCAAGAGCGCACCCTTAAGCCTTGAGCAAGAATCATTCATTGTTCAGAAGTCAACCCTATGCCCTCCAAAAGCACATGGCACACTCCTAAACACCATTCCCATTCCTTGCCCCGCACTGCGCCCTAAAGAATCAAGTCTTCCTTTGAGCACACCCCTTTGACTCAAAGAACTACGCCCTCCTTGAGCACATGAATGCACTCCTAAGCCCTGAAGCCTCACCCTTCAACCTTAAACAATGCGTCTTGTGCCCTTCTTTCTCTCTTGAGCGCAGGAGCGTACCCCAAAGCCTTGAAGCCTCATCCTTTAGCCTTCAACAATGCACCCTGCGCCCTCCTTGTCTCCCTTGAGCGCATAACGCACTTAGGAAGCCCAAATGCCTTTCCTTCATCCTTTGGACCTACGCCCTTGAGTTTATCTCTCTCTTCTTGAGAATATGAGTGCATACCGAATTCTTGAAGCTCTAACCCGTTAGCCTTTCATAGTGCGTCCTTTCGCCCATAAGTTTCCTTGTCCTCTCTAAGCGCATTATTAAGTCATGAACAAAAATTTGCATGAAACATGCTAGGATAGGATATTTTTCAGGTTAATGTTTTCTTTCCATGACTTATTTTAGTCACAAGTACCCCAAAAACAACATGGCAAGGATGCATGAAGAGATCGGGCAAAGAGAGTAATCAAAGGAAGCATTCAAGAACGAAGAACATTGGAATCTTGATGATAGAAACAACCCTAAGGACTCCATGAGATCAAAGACCCTTTGGAGGGTGAAGACATCAACGACCCGAAATTGCATGCAAAAGTAAATATACAAGTGGCAAACATGTCACCTACTGAAGAAAGTCCATGTCATCAATCATAGTGATTTATCATGTCCCCATCACATGATGATGTGGAAGTTATGATGTAATTATGTAATTATCATAAAGACCAAGAAGTGGAAGTCCAAGAGTCATGTATGAACAAAAGAGCTATGCATATAAGTACAAAAGACATGTAATTCCAAGGGTCATATCTAATTCCAAACATCAATTGGAAGTCCAAGGGTTTTAGAAGTCCAAAGGTCATTAGAAATTGGAAATTCAAGAGTCACGAGGATATGAAAGGTCATGCCTCAAGTTATAAAAGGATCCTCATTACTCAAGAAAAGGACTTTTAACCTTGGCTTCTCCCACGAGGCATTAGAGAGATAGAGATAGTACTTTTGGGGAGTAAGTAGTGGCTCTAATGCTCCACTATTGGAGCTAGTGATGTTCATTGTACTTATGTATCTTGGAACTTTTTTTTAATACTTGAAGCCATTTTGCCAACACATTTTCATGCATGGATTGTGGGTGTTTTAAGACTACTTTTCTAATGTTTACGATTGATGTTGGCTTTCACATGTATTGAAGTAATTGAACTATTTCGGTGACTTTGGTGCTAAACTTGTTGGAAGTGTGTTGTAATGATTTTAACGATTTTTGCATATTTATGAACTATTTCACTTGATGTTAGATGAGTCTGAGTCTTTCTTGTCTATGTGCATGTGTCTCCATTAGATTAGTACTATTACTTTTTTTTTTAGAGGCTCACTTTTCTTCCCTTGTAGTGAAAGAACCTTGATACATCTACAATTGAACATTTCAAAAGACACACTCTCTTGCTCACTTAAAAGCTCATGTGTGCTTCTCTCTCATGCTAACTGCTTAATCCAAGGAAAATCTTTAAGTAAATGACAACCAGGTTGTTTTTCCGGATGGGACTCCTATACCTAACAGTGTGAGGTATAATTGGGACCTCATATCGGGGAGATCCCTTGTGTGTTGGCAGTTTCCAACACCGTCAACACTTCCATTAGATTCCTTGACATAAATCCTTAACATGGTCATTCTGGGAAACAACATAAAGAGATGAATGGGAACCCCCATTTATATTCAATGTTCCACCTTTTTATGAAACAACCTCATTTTCTTTAAGAAGTTATTAGGGGGGGCTAGTGTTATAGACATTTTTGTGCCTTGCAGCTATAAGCATGAAATGTCCATAATCTAAGGGATCCAAAGTCCCTAAACATGTTGTTCCTACCCCTAGAGGAACAAGGCTAACAAACCACAGCAATTCACAGAAGTTCTCCACCAGAAACTGCTCAAAAACAAGTCAATTCAGGATCAATTCAGAGGCTCCACTAGCTGTCTGCGCTGAAATGCAAAGTCTGCACTGGCTACCTGCACTGCAACGCAGGTAGAAGCACTACCAGGGTGCACTGAACGAGAATTGACAAATGGCAAGTTCATTCAACAAGGTGTCAAGACCCTGGAAGCTTCCAGAATCTTCCTCAATGACACTTGCCTCAGTGAATTCGACTAGTGATGAGTAAGAGGTTCTCAATCTCCAAGTGGAAGCAAGAACCTCCAAGTGGAAGAAAGAACTGACAGAGGGAGAGGACACTAGTCAGATCTCAAGCTGACTCACCCTCTCTCCAAACATCTATATATGGATCTCTCCTCCATGAGATCTACAAGCTGGAATTTTGTTATTGCAAAGAATTGTTGTTGGTTTGAGATTGGAATCATTGGGTGCTTAATGCTTTGAAGGAAGGGGAATATAGGAATTTCATTTGCTGGGAAGGAGATGCTGGATTGGAGCCCTCTGGGTTGTATCTCTTCCTGAACCTTGTTATTCATCAATAAAGCTATCTTGGTTTCTCCTATATACTGGTGTATCTTTGATGTATGATTGCATTAGTATGTTTAGTTTATTTCTAATCCTGAACTAGTTATGAATATGAATCTATGTCTTTGTGTAGTGTTCTCTTCTTGTGATCTTGCAGAAACCTCTTGAAGCTGGGCGAGCGAGAAGGCAAGTAGCTGGGAACTCCCAAAGAGAAGAGAAACTGGATCGAGGGACAAACGGAAGACACCGGTTAGTCCATCCATCTCTCTTCATTCTTAATTCATAAAGGAAGAATACTAGAGTAGCTATTTCTGTTTGTTGCTAAGGCACTGTCACACCTTAGGTGGATAGGATCGTCCTGCATAGGCATTTTTCCCCACAACAAATTGGCGACTCCGCTGGGGACATCTGTTTAGTCATTTTATTTGTGTCTCTATCATTGTTTGTTTCATAGAATCAACAGCAACAATCGAACTGCATCTGCTATTCTCAGATGCAAAGTAGACAGCTGCTGCTTTGATCCAATAACTGGATTTGTCTATGATCTGAACAATGGATTCACAAATGATTTGATGATCCTTTGTGATAGATCTTAGCCCTTCCTCAAAGCATCCCTTTGATTGTACCTTGCTTGTTGCTTTGATTTGGCCTGAAACTGTAGATTAAATAGCAAACTGTGACCCAGAACCCAGTGAGAAACTCTCATTTCTCCTTCAGCGCAGACCTTGTGAAGAGGTTCTGCATTTCAACGCAGGTCCCGTGAAGGCTACCTGCGCGGAATGTCAAAACCCCTGTGTTGAGGGTGCGCTGATCCAGTTAGGCCTTGTGCAGCTGGGGTTCTCTGCTCTGTTTTGCCTTGTTTTGATCTCTAATTTTTGCAGCCTGTAACCAGCATAGGTACCTGTCTGATAACTCCTTTTCTTTGCTTAAATTCCGCCTCCTTTTGTACAAAAAGGCTGTGAGTGTTTTTATGTGTTTGTGGCGTCATTTACAGTTTTCCTTTGCAAGAGTGAAATAGTCATCCTGTAGCCCTTGATTCAGATCTGCTGATTGTGATCTTAGGAGAGAGTTCATTGGCTGTTTACAGTTGATTATACATTTACTTTTGCATTCGGTTTGAGTTTGTCTCTTTTAAGTGTAGAAACAAGTATTCATTTCGGAAATCGTTAAGTGTTGTAATCTCTTCTACCCTCTCTGATTTCGAAAAAGTAAACTTGGTTGTATTTGTCATTTAAAAGCAAATTCAAAGTTGTACAAAAATCTTTCTTTGTAGGCATCAATACTAAGAAAGCGGAAAACAAACACCTGCATTGTGCATTTTCATCTTGATAGTTTGCATGTTTGATTTAGGAAAAGTGCATTAGAGTGTGCTGATTGCTCTTTGAGAAAAGATGGTGTCTTTCTTTTCCCTTTGTAGCTAGGATTTTCATGGTTGAAAAGATATAAAAAGCATGCTTATCATCTTTAGACTGCATTTTAGGAATTGTATCATACATCTCGTGGTGAACCTCAAAAGGCAAACTTCTAAAAAGATCAACCTAAAATAAATTGAATGAACTTAACAACGCTTTGCAACATAACACACAACATAGAGGTCTAGGCTAGAGACGTGTTCCGGCGTCGTAAAGCCTGGTGACTGTCGGTCTCGTTGATGGTGGGTGATTCCTCCTGAGGGACGATAGCGCCAGTACGGATTGTGCTCCCACGTACCGTCGCGCATATATTGGGAGACCCCTATAGGCATAAAACCTTTATCCTTAGGAAGCCGTGTCGGCCGCCCTACTGATCGCAATGCACTGAACACAGCATTCAGGAAGATCGACCGCCCGTACCCTAAAAAGTATTCTGCGATTTTGCAAAAAGTTTGGCACACCCTCTACCTAGAACTCCAGAGCAGTTCCTTTTGGCCTTTTTCAGACTCTATAACGGAAAAAGTCCATCCGAGCATTTGTCACTTCGGGCTCGTTAAAACATCGAAGGAGACTAGAGTCATATTTAGCTTTTTCTCGACTCTTTAAAAGTGAAAAAGCAAGTTGTGTCGAAAGCGTCGTTAAAATTTATTTTAAACAGAACAATCACCCCTATTCCTGCGTTGATCTTTAGGTTGAGAAAATGGAGCACGCCAACCAAGGAATTCCCCTTGGTGGAAATCCTAGTCCCTTCTCCTCTTGGGGAGATGTTGGTGCGCCCCATATGGCCACATTGTCGCTTCCAGGACTGACAATTGGCCTGCCGGTCTGGCTCTTTTCAACCAATGTCGTTCAGAACACCACTATTCCTGAACAGTCGAATCAACAGTTAGACTAGACCAGAGTTACCCACCAGCCTTCTACT
The DNA here is from genome assembly GCA_031772625.1 of Pinus tabuliformis. Taxonomy (NCBI): domain Eukaryota; kingdom Viridiplantae; phylum Streptophyta; class Pinopsida; order Pinales; family Pinaceae; genus Pinus; species Pinus tabuliformis. Next base: position 390,278,777 of record CM062817.1, read on the forward strand.
TCATCTAATTCTCCCTCTCCTCCTTCCTCTTCGCTTGATGGAACTGGTAAAACAAAAAACCAAGTTCCTAAGGAGAAGAAGAAAAGAAGAAGAAAGAGAAGAAGAAGAAGGAGCCAAAAGCGACTGGGGGCAAACAAGTGGCGTCTGACAAAAATCCACACACAACACTGACTAGGCCTAAATCGCCATGTGTCATATGCAAGGGAGACCACTTCCACAGAGATTTTCCCTGCATCCCTCAAATACTAAGGGACTGGTCTCCCCGTTTGCACAATTCGGTGGCGTCAACCTCTGATAACCATGTTGACAGCTCACCGTCAACTAGTGAAAGTGAAGTCACAGGATAGAGAGGGAAAGCTAGATTTCCCTGCAAACTGTGTGAAGGCGACCATGCCATCCACCGTTGTCCCTTCTTAGACGAGGCTAAAAGAGTTTTGGAAGATCGCCCGGTTTTACCAGTGCAACTTCCTCCTGGATATCAAAAACTCCTGCCAAGTCCTTCACCAGTTGAGAACCCGGCTGGCCCGCTCAGGTGGTCAGCCGAAGCAACTATCATTGAAGATGAACCGTCTGAATCCATACCTGACGAAAGTCAAAAGGTTGAGGCGGCAGTTGACCCGGTTTTGCCTTCAGAGGCTCTATCCTCGAATGATACCATCACAGAAGAGAATAAAGACGACACCGTCCAAATCCTCTTCATCAACACAGACTCCGATGGAAAATGGGGCAATTCGCCCATTCCTTTATCGCAGGAAGGAACTTCGTCAGAGTCATACCCAACCGTCTATTCGGTCCCACCACCAAGCAACCTAGTTGTCTCGTTCGACTGGAACCAACTAGGCAGACCCCGTTTGCCAGCAAGTATACCATTCAGGATTATCATTCAAATATACAGAATGGTAATGGCTGGCACCATTATTGATGAGGGGGCATCTGTGAGTATCCTTTCCTCTATTGCTTGGAAAGCGCTTGGTTCGCCAGCGCTTTTGCCTGAAATGAGAAATCTGACAGGCTTTGATAAAGGAACCAGTCGACCTTTAGGGATCCTCCCCAATGTGCCCATAACATTGAAAGGGAAGACCGTTCAAATGAACGTGATGGTCGTTCAAGGACCCTTGGATTATAACATACTCCTTGGACAAGACTATATATAATGCATGGGAGCCATCGTCTCCTCACTCTTTAGAGTAATGTGTTTTCCGCACGAAGGAAGAGTGGTCAAGCTCGTGGACCAGCTTTCATTTCCCGGATCATGCATCGCAAATAGTCATATACCATCCCTAAATGGTCTCTTCACGCAAGAAATGTCTCAACCCACGGTCCGTCCTCCCGATGAGCGCGAGTGATTCGGAAGGATATGACTGGAACCCAGGGGGCATGCGTCCTGGTCTGCTTCGGCAGGAAAACTTTGGGTATAGGGTAGGTTTCCGCGGGAGAATATGACTAGTCCATACCCCGTCCGTGATTGGAAGAGGGGTTGTTCTAGAATAAGATTCTTTTGTCAAAGTTATGTGAGTTGGCGGGCATCGTCGCTCACCTTTGTCTATTTCAGTAGACATTGCCGAGGAAGTGTTTTATTCATGGCCGCGAATGGAGCAATCTTTGGTAACCTGAAAGAGGTAGGCCTCTCTCGGTAAAACAAATGTTTTATTGGACTAAAGAAGGGGTAACCTTGAAATCGTACTTTATGCCTGGGGGTATGCAAACCTTTTGGAGTGCAAGCAAGGGGCGGCTATTTATTTTTTTAAATTTTTAGGTCCTTCCCTTTAAACCTGTAGGTCTAACCCTTTAAACTCGTAGGATTAGTCGTTTTCGAACTTGCATAACGAAAGGATCCGGAGCAAAGCTTTGTGAGATGAAGCTCCATAAAAAATAGAATCTTAATGAGACATTCTTATCATATGATTGGATTAATCGAGCAGTTTTAGCACACAGTTCATGCTCGTTAAAAAATAAACACAAGATCCGAGCAGTTTTAGCGCACAGTTCATGCTCGTTAAAAAATAAACACAAGATCCAAGCAGTTTTAGCGCATAGTTCATGCTCGTTAAAAAATAAACATAAGATCGAGCAAATGTTTCCACCCGCATTTAAGCTCGTTAAAAAATGAACTATCCTGGTAAATAACCACAGTGAATGTAATATCATCAGCCATTAAAGCCTTGGTCGTGTTTGCACCGTCACCTCCACTTTTCCATTGGCCGATCGTTCACCTCCATATGATTGTTTACCCATTTTGAGGAACAGCTGCGAAGAGTGATTTCACTAGCCATCCTTGTGACACTGCCGTGATTGGAAAATTCCAACCCGTACCTGGAATCAGCTGCTAACCCGTTTCATCACTCGTTCCTCAAAAGACGAGTCTTCTTTAAGCTCTTTTCATCTGACTCGTAAAATATGAAAAGATTGCCGAGTTTTGGCCTTCCAGCTCGTTAAAGCGACCGGAAGTGCTATCCCTCCTCTAGATTTTAATCTTTTTGGACCTGAGAGATTATTGCACAAAAAGATCGAGCGCTTGTTTTGTTCGGCTCGTTAAAACTATCGAAAACTCATCCCTTCTGTATTGTTTTATACTTTTTCGGACTTAAGGGATTAGATGACGAAAAAGGACTTTTGGAGTTAACTTTATGTACCTTTTTAGACTCTCTAAAAATGAAAAGGACCGAGTTATCTTTGTCGTTAGACTCGTTAAAAGCATTAAATAGCGACAAACTTGTCTTTAGACGAGAACGAGTTTCACTATCGCTAGGCTCGTTAAAACATAGCGATGGGCTTGCCCGAAGGGCAAGTTATAGAACAAGCATATGTTATCCTCCTCAAGCTTGACAAAAATAAAGAGGTACTGGTCAGCAATGACTGGGGAAAAATTGTGAGAAACTCAAGAAAACTTTGATGGTAGCAAGTCGCTCTTGAACATGACACTTTTCCTCCGTACCACAATCGGGTTGGGTTGTTTCATTCACCGATCACATCACCATGGTCTCACCATACCATCCATATTTGGGGTAATGCTACCGATCCATCGCATAAGTGTCGCCATATGTTCAAGAGAAGTCGTTCAGAGGAGTCAACCGTGTCCCATCCACTGCCATACATTATCCTTCATCCTTTCATGACCGCCACCCTGAATCATATGTCATCAGATCATTTTCACCTGCATCAAAATCATTTGCTCCGTTCCATGTCACTGATGTGGGATTCATTAAGGCCCTCCTTTGATGGATCGCTTCTTGTCGACATCAGCTCATTATCCAAGAAGTTGATCTAGGAACAACCCCTTCAGTACTTTGAAACTTGCATGCCTCAATGGCAAGTTTCTCACTTCCGGCCACAGGTATACATCAATGACCTTCGACCGAGAGATTTTGCGTGGTGTTCGACGCCAAGTCCTTTATTCACACCACGTGAATTGTACTGCAGTACCTTGAGGGTCATTATCATTATCGGTGATTCCTCTCGCGCTTGTTAACGATTTACCTCATTGACCGGTAATCAAGCGATGTCTTTCCATGTTCGACTTCAGAACATTTCTCACATGGATCGACTTGTACTTAGAGTGAAGATCGAACGAGTTTGAAGACCCCGGATCTAGTTTCATCCATCCGGGCTACGATATATATTCAGGAAAGATAAAGACATTGACATGTACATCATTGCAGCAGATAATCATCCTACCCAAAGGATGATAATTTCATCAAAATTATCAGTCTACCATCAGACGATTGTCTGTTCTATGTACAGAAAAATGAATTTATAAAGCTGAGCATGGGAATGCCCACCTCGGCTAGATCATGAAAGTAGTATGAAAAATAATATATTGTATTGTATTGTATTACAGGTCTCCTCCCAGCAATGAATGAACTTCAGATCCTCCTGATAAAGCATTTCACCCGATAAACAGCCTCATACTTTAGGGGGCAACTGTTATAGACATTTTTGTGCCTTGCAGCTATAAGCATGAAATGTCCATAATCTAAGGGATCCAAAGTCCCTAAACATGTTGTTCCTACCCCTAGAGGAACAAGGCTAACAAACCACAGCAATTCAAAGAAGTTCTCCACTAGAAACTGCTCAAAAACAAGTCAATTCAGGATCAATTCAGAGGCTCCACTAGCTGTCTGCGCTGAAATGCAAAGTCTGCACTGGCTACCTGCACTGCAACGCAGGTAGAAGCACTACCAGGGTGCGCTGAACGAGAATTGACAAATGGCAAGTTCATTCAACAAGGTGTCAAGACCCTGGAAGCTTCCAGAATCTTCCTCAATGACACTTGCCTCAGTGAATTCGACTAGTGATGAGTAAGAGGTTCTCAATCTCCAAGTGGAAGCAAGAACCTCCAAGTGGAAGAAAGAACTGACAGAGGGAGAGGACACTAGTCAAATCTCAAGCTGACTCATCCTCTCTCCAAACATCTATATATGGATCTCTCCTCCATGAGATCTACAGGCTGGAATTTTGTTATTGCAAAGAATTGCTGTTGGTTTGAGATTGGAATCATTGGGTGCTTAATGCTTTGAAGGAAGGGGAAGATAGGAATTTCATTTGCTGGGAAGGAGATGCTGGATTGGAGCCCTCTGGGTTGTATCTCTTCCTGAACCTTGTTATTCATCAATAAAGCTATCTTGGTTTCTCCTATATACTGGTGTATCTTTGATGTATGATTGCATTAGTATGTTTAGTTTATTTCTAATCCTGAACTAGTTATGAATATGAATCTATGTCTTTGTGTAGTGTTCTCTTCTTGTGATCTTGCAGAAACCTCTTGAAGTTGGGCGAGCGAGAAGGCAAGTAGCTGGGAACTCCCAAAGAGAAGAGAAACCGGATCGAGGGACAAACGGAAGACACCGGTTAGTCCATCCATCTCTCTTAATTCTTAATTCATAAAGGAAGAATACTAGAGTAGCTGTTTCTGTTTGTTGCTAAGGCACTGTCACACCTTAGGTGGATAGGATCGTCCTGCATAGGCATTTTTCCCCACAACACCTAGAACCTAATATTATTCTATCAAATTAAAGTTTATCACCATCCCTTGAACACAATATATTAATCGAGATAGACATGAATTATGGGGGCTCAATCGGCTTCACATCTGTTGGATTATGATTAAGGAGTCCCCCACACCCCTTGAACTTGATATATTAATTTGGATAGACATGAATTATGAGGGCTCAATTGGTTTCAAATATGTTGGATTATGATTAAGGATCCCCCCATTACAATTATATTCTTTTATTCCTCTTGATTTAAGAATATTTAATCCTTGATATAATGTCAACAAATAAACTTGGTTTTTTTTGTGGATTCTCTTAACCCCTAGGAAAAACATGTTTCTTGATTTCCTTTTAGATCAAAGACAACCCTCTGTCCGAAATTAAGTTGATACTGAGAGGCAAGGGTGAATCAATATCAAGAACCTTTTAACAATTTAAAGAATTAAATAACTTAACCATGCATTAAATAGAATCCACACCATATGAACACACGATGTATGTGGAAACCCTTGTGGGAGAAATTATTAGAGGAAAATTCAGCCTAAAAGTGCCCATGAAATTTTTACGTAATTCCATGTCATAATATGTAAACCAATCAAAATCATTTAATTTTAAAAAGAGGTACATGTCTTAAATAATTTTAAATTGTTTAATTTGGGTACTTGTGAAATATTTTATTATTAATTTGGGTATCGAACAAATATTTTGTATTGATTTTGGTATTTGATTAATATTATCTACCCATCTTACCCATATGAATTTGAATATAAAAAAAATATTAATGCAATGTAAATCTTGATATTAGTAAAAAAATATAAATTAAAAATACGAGCCAATTTGACATTAATAACCATGCAAAAAAAAACTGAAAAAAGTAGTTAAAAATAAAATAATTTTGTATATTTAAATATAAAATATAAATATAGACACTTGAGTTATATATAAAAAAGCTAAATAGTAAAAAAATAGTTAAATATAAAATAAAAAATAGTTAAAGATAGTCAAGTCTGAGTAGCACAACCAATTGAGAAAGGGTTTCGTTAGTAAGGCAACCTAGTTCAAACCTCACCAGATTGCTAAGCACGTGCACTGGGAGTATATATATATATATATATATATATATATATATATATATATATATATATATATATATATCTATATCTATATCTATATCTATATCTATATCTATATCTATATCTATATCTATATCTATATATTATATATATATAATATATATATATATATCTCTATATATATATATATAGTTAAATAGTTAAATATAAAATAGTTAAAAAATGTATTCCATAAAGGACAAATTATTGGATTCCGGCCAAAAAAATATATTTCAAGCGAAATTGTGACCTCAATAGACAACGTTGTTAAAGAAACAAAAAAAAAAGTTAAATATAAAAAATATATAGATAATTAAATATAATATATAAATATAGATAATTAAATTTAAATATAAAGAATATATAGACAATTATTTTAATAAACGTGCCATATATCAAGGGATTTCGATAAAAGTAAAAAAAATAGAAATAGTATATTAATTTTTTAGAAATAGAAATAGGAGACCACTTTTAGGTTAAAATTCCCTCTAATGACCACAAAAAGTCTTTTGATTTATTAATGTAAATGCAAGCACTAACTTCAGTTTACATCAAATTTTATAAACATCAACTTACAAGAGGCACCAACATCCTTACTTTGCAACCATCCACTTGCTAGAAGCATCTACTTCCACTTGTTTGCAGGCATCGACCCCCAAGAGACATAAATCCCCTCTACTTCTTTTGCAGGCACCAACCTATAGGAGACATCAATCCTCTCTACTTATTTTGTAGGAACCAACCTACAGGAGACACCAATCCCCTCTGCTTCTTCATAGTTTCAACCTTTCCACAATACTTGTAAGCTTTGCAACTCTCTATTGGTGTGTATCATTCAATCTTGCACACAACAATACTCTTTTTGTTCAAAATGCATACTATGTGATTTCTTTTTCTCTTGTTAGTTATGAAAATCACACCAAAATACACACATTTTAGACTCATCCTAGTCACATGTCTTCTGTGTATTTCATTTTTAGGTTTTTGTCACAACTGCAATTGCACGAAACAAATCGTTTTTACAAAACAAACACCTCCACAGAATAATATAACTCTCACACTTCACACAATTCTGCGCTCCACCTCCATGATCAAATCAAGCTTCTTAGGCTTAGAGTATTTATATAGAATCATGTCAACAAATCCTAGCAGGGCTGACACTACATTGAAAAACAAATAAGCAACCTAGGTTATCATTTTGCTGAAAGTCTGGTCCAATTGAATAAGATATATCCTTTTTCATGGTTCTTTGGTCCTTCATGGTCATAATTTTAGTCCCAAGAAATGGTTGTCATTGATAAATCTCCAACAGATCCAAATTGTTTATTTACTCAGATTTCTTACTACAAACTCCAACTGTTAAAAAATTTTGGCACTTAAAACACCAAATTTCTAATCATGGCACTCGAGCTCCAACAACCACAGACTGAGACCAAGGGCTTATGCTTAAGGCGTTAAGCCTTGTGGCGTGTGTATTGCAATGCTTTTACATTGAAAAAGATAATCCTTCATAATCTAAATCCAAGTGTTTTCTTATGTAGTTGCCATCACATAATGTCGAATAATTGGATATTTGAATATCCTTTAAGAAATGTGAAGTGGGTTCCACCTTTGTGTTAGGTCCTAGATCCAGGGATTCAACTCCTTTCTCTCTCTTTCCCACAAGCATGGATTTCTCCAAAGACTGAACAACACATAAACCTTCAATGGGATCCACCTTCACCTCAAAAATTTCACTAGGCCTAAATTTGAGAGTTTGAGGTCTAGTCCCTTCTTTTTCGTTCTCTTTCTGCATGCCCAGATTATTCCAAAGCCTAGATTACACTTCAAATTGGCGTGGGGTCCATCTTTGTCTGGAAATATATTCTAGGGACTACATCCAAAGTCTGGGAATTTTTTTAAGTATTTGACCTTATATGACCTGGATGGTTGGATGTCCCTTTGGGCGTGGAACCTCGACACCGGACAAAACCCTGATTTGTTCAATTCTAGTTGAATTTGGATTCACACCAACTTTTTTTGCTGCATACAACATGCACCATTAGATGTTTGGATTCCTGGATGGTCTTTTGCCTCTCGACTAAAAAACATATAAAATGTTGAAATTATCTAACACTGCAAATTCTTACAAAACAACTTTGTAGCACAAATCATGAGGCATCAGATTCTGCCACATCGATTCCCTGTTGTCGACACCTAATCTTTGGGATTAGGTAAATCCATGTAAATATTGTAAATAACAAAATAAAGAGAATTGGAAGATGAAGAGACATTGGGAGATGAAAACCAATCGTCTACCTTTCCATGTATATATCCATGTTCCATCCTAATGAAAAACACAATGAAATTTGTGGAGTTACTCATGGTCTAACATGGTATTAAGGCTGACTCCCAAATAATATTTTTCTGCAAGTAACTCTTGCCACTTTCCTCATTTTTCCTGCCACTCTATGTCTGCACCAAGTATTCCACTCCTCTTCCATTTAGACATGTCCTTGCTAATTTTGGAAGGTTGTACGTGTTGTCGCTCCCAGAGCCAACCTCAAATTGCTTACAAGACCAGTGCCTGGGCACATCTAGATTCTGCGTGTCTCGTATGATTCTCAAGAAATTGGAGACATCACATATGTTTTATATATGTATATATTTAAATGGAATGGGTTGGTTCATTCATCTAAAGGAGTAAGACATGAATTTATGGTACTTCTTCACATGTACAAATTGCAGAAATATATGCATAAAATAGTGTAGGTTGAGTAGTTCAAGGACTTACAGTTTAATAATCTTTTGCAGTGTAATGAGAGAGGATAAGGAATAACTCATCACATATAGCTTAAAGCGTCAAGAATTCTACACTTATCACATAGAGCTTGATGCATCAAGAATTTCTACACTTATCTGAGTTACAAGTAGATATAATCGATAAAAGAGAGAGTGAATGCAAGGAATCATGTAGCGCAATTTTAAAGATATAATCTCAATAATCCATACAGTCACATGCATTAATAAGTCAATACAAATGAATATGTGAGGAAGTATGAAATATTTCTAGCAGCTATGACTGAATGAATTTAGAGAAGAAACATGAACATAATGGGTTTTAAACAGAGGGATAACATACTGTAATACTCGAAAGGGGGAATCACCACCATTTTCTTGATATTCTGAAAGATTTGTGTTGTAAAGTCATACAGTTTGAAAATAAAATGTAGTGTTTTCTTTAGGATTTCTGAAACCTTGCAAAGTGTTACTTTCCCCTATTTATCTAGAGAGGGGGAGCGTTGAACATTCATTACAACAAAATATCTTCGGCCGAGTCTCAACTGTCAGGTCGACTAGCTATCTCGGCCAGGGATGGATTTGTGGCCCAAAAACAATACAAAATATTAATTTCCTCATTAAAGGGAGGCACATTACAGGATAACAAATCAGTCAACAATCAGATGAACACGTTAATAAAATATCTTTGTGCCCATCCCTCTGATCGCTTCTGCTTCAGGTTGAATTTTGCTCGCAGTATGGTCTCATGTGTTACTTAGCCAACTCCCGTCGCTTCTGACTTTACTGCTTGAACAATTCATCCTTCAAAGCTGGCAGTGGGCACTATCAGTTTCATGTCGCAGTACTGAAGTAGAGGACCTCGGGGCGGTACTTAGTCTTCCATTTGTATGGGGACACCATGCTGGATAATCAAGTCCTCCCAAGCTACTAGGTCCTTATTTACTTTTGTTAGCGTCGACCCTAGTTCCGTGTCATAGAGGGCCTTTCTGGATAAGACCATGTCGTGTTTGAATGCTCCATCTTCCTTATTAAATGCCACAACTGCCGACTCACCACGCCTTTAAAGTTTTGTACTTCTTGGTCACGGAGTTCTCATATCAGGATTTCTCATTGAAAATCCTTTACAAGACGGGGCCTTTAGATCCACTTTAGCTCCTTTCTCTTCATCTAATTGGGGGGATATGACCAAGTGCTTAGTCCTCAGGCGCTAGGGCCTTTGGACTCCCCTCTGGGGGGCTTCTTCCTTTGTTGCTTGGAATCCTGCACACCGGTGGTTTATAATGCTTGCATTTGATATCTCCCCTTAACCCTTGCGATCGCCGATATGCAGGATTGGGCCCACCTGGGGTATCGCAATCGCAATACAGGAGAGAGTGTGAGGATGAGTGGTTTTCAGAGGGGGGTATGAGTGGTAAGTGGTAAGTGAGGGGGGGGTGCGAAATAATATGAGAGGAACACGTGTCAATGGGGCTCGGCGGGGAAACTGCTATTTCGGACCCCCCCCGCTGATAAAGGGAAACATGGTGCGGGGGGACGAAAAGGCCTGGGAGTCGTCCAGAGATGGGGGGTGTTTATTTGATGGTGAAGGAGGGACCCTGGGATTGAAGATGTCATCAGTGCCACGTGGCAACTCCTGAGTGGTGACACGTGTCACTCGGATACGACCCCATAGGACCCCTGAAAATGCCAAATCTGCATGTCAAGTGTCCTCCGTGTTGCCATGTCATGTTGACATCAGTTTCCATGTGTATTCATTTGGACCAATGGTATTCTGCCATGTGGCCCTCTAGAGGAGAGAGAAAATACACGTCTGCCTTTGGTTTTGTAACTGATTTCCTTTGTAAATCAGCATCGACCCTCCTCGACTGCTTTAACACTATCGACATATTCCCCCACAATTCCTTAAGAATGGTCCATTGGACCCGCCGATCACCGATTTGTTGATATCAGAGCTTTTCCCCTTTGTACTACACTTTAAAATCCCATTGATCGCCGATATGCCACGCCTTTGATCTTTGACTTTTGCGATCGTCGATATTGACGATTGATCCATCACAGGTTTGTTGTGTCCTCCCCCGCTGTTGCTACTAGGAAACTGCGATTGTGATTTGCAATGAGCTTGACCATTAGCCATTTTTCCTTTGGTTTTTGGTTTTGAAAGGGTATCTTCAATCTTCTCTAACTTCTGATCCAGGAGTTCGTTTTTGGACTTCCACCTACTGTTGGAAAGCTTATTCTGAACATTATCTAGTGGCAAGGGTCCGATTTAGATTTGATGGCTTCTGTGGCTTGAAATATGGATGCAAAACTCTATGTTATTTGGTACTATTTGTACAACTAGAACTCTGTTTTCAGAGGGTGAAAAAATTGGCTCCGCCTGGGGACAGTGCCTTGCTAGGAACGTGCTGAGAACCTGCAAACTATGAACTTCTCCATTGGGCATGGAGTCTTTCTAAACAAACGATAATTCTATGAAAGTGGAATTTCAACATAAACTGGAAATTTCATATAACAATTAAAATACACACACCGGCATTTACAATGAGTGCAAGACAGGTACCTTTAGCTTTGGAAATAGAGTTTGAGGAACTGACAATTTAATGGCAGTTCTAGTGATTCACCGTCTAGATTTTCAAGCATGTACATGTTATTTTCTCTCTCTTCTGAAATCTTGAAAGGGTTGAACCAAAACGGATCGAATTTTCCGTGTTTGCCTTTGTCCACCCATCGAATGTACCATCGAAGAACTAAATCTCCTAGTTGAATAGGTTGATCCTTGGCCTTCTTGTCAAATAGGGATTTCATATTTTGTTGGTAATTTGACAATTTGGCCCCCACTTGTTCTCTGTTTTCATGAAGCTCGACCAACTGATTTATCCTTCGTGTCAAGGCACTTGGTTCTTCCTCAGCTTCTTGTAGTAACTTCGCCACCGACATCGCTAATTGGATTGGGAAGACTGCAACCTTACCATACAGTAGCTCAAAAGGCGATTTCCCCGTGGATCATTTAGGAGTTACTTAGTTGGCCCATAGGGAAAAATTCAGTTGGGAGTCCCAATTCTTTTGATTCTCGACGACGATCTTCTTCAACATCCTCACCACATTTTTGTTTGAGGACTCAGCCAAGCCATTACCTTGAGGATAGTAGGTAGTGGAGTGCCCGATGATAATATTGAATTTCTAGCAGAAGATGGTGAATTTGCCAGATTTGAATACCTGAGCATTGTCAGTGATAATTTTGATAGGACAACCAAAGTGAGATAATATGTTCTCCTCCATAAACTTGATTAGCATTGAGTCTGTAGCGTTTCTGGCTGGGATGGCCTCTATCCACTTAGTGAAATAATCTGTGGCTATTAATATCCAGTTGTGTTGGCCACTGGAAGGTGGGTTTATTTCTCCTATGAAGTCTAGTCCCCACTGTCTGAAAGGTTCTTCCACATGGACTGGAACCATGGGGAGAGGAGAAATTTTTTGCCTCTCAACAAACATTTGACACTATTGGCACGACTTGACCTGGGAATGAACATGTCCAAACAATGTAGGCCAGTAGAATCCCGCCTTGAGGATTTTATGCGTTGTGGTCTTCCAGTTGTAGTGACCTCCACAAACTCCTCCATGAAAATCCTCAATCACTTTATGGTTTTCGCCCTCTACCAGACATAACAACAATACTCCCACCAGATCATTCTAGTAGAGTAGACCATTGGATATGCTATATTTTTTCGCTTGTAATCTCATAGTTCGGTATTTGGATCCATCTAACCCCCGTGGGCACCTTAGGAATAAGAGATAATGAATGATGTTCTTATACCAGGGTGATCCCTCATATTTAGCATAGATATTTTCCTCGAATGTTTTAATCCTGTTCTGATCATCCTCTGTTATCAGGTTTATCCTTAAAGCTTGGCAATCAGATTCAGATAAAACCTTGGCCAACCCCTAGCCTTTTATGAGCTTATTAGGCTTTATGTCTAGCTCATATTCTTGTATCTTCGCTCTCCACCTACCCCTTTTTCCTTCACTGTCTCCTTGCACCAAGATGTCCTTGACTTCTATCGTTGGGACAAATGCTGTGATTTCCGATTGTAGCACATACATACGAAATGCCTTCAAAGCCTTGACTAGTGCATAGGCTTGTTTCTCCAAGATGTTATATTTCAGCTCAACATCCCTTAGGACTTGGTTGAAGAAGGTGATGGGATTTTCATAACCATATTTATTCTTTTGTGGCAAAACTGTGGCAATAGTATGCGGGGAAGCAAAAGAGAAGATATAGAAAGGTGTTGAATAGTCAGGGTTGACTAGTACTGGGGCTTCAGCCAAAGCTTCTTTAATTCTAATGAAAGAATCTCGGGGGGCAGGGCTCCACTTGACTTCATTTTCCTTCTTAAGCATGTCCATAATACCCTTGACTATTTCTGCATAGTTGGGTATGAATCTCCTCAAGAAATGTATTCTCCCCAAAAAGGCTTGGACTTATTTCTTACTCCTAGGTAGAGGAATATGACTGTTGGCTTCGACTCATTTAGGATTGATCTTCACACCTTCCTGCGCTACTATGTGTCCTAGTATCTTCCCCTCACTTAGGGCGAACTGAGATTTCATAGGATTCAAAGAAAGACCATACCTCCTGCATTTCTCAAAGGCAAGATTCAAGTGGAGGATGTGCTCTACACTGTGATATCATCTAAATAAACCACCATGAATTTGTATTTCTCCCCTACGAAAGCCATGTCCATAGCTCTCTATATTGTGGCCCCTGCATTAATAAGACCAAAAGGCATGCGAGTGTACATGAATGTTTCCAACGGGGTGGCGAAAGCAATCTTCTTCTGATCATCAGGGTGGACTGCTACTTGGTTGTAACCAGAGAACCCATCCATCATGGAAATTCTGACTGAGCCAACCACCTTCTGTAATATATTATCCATCTTAGGCAGCAAATAGTTGTCTTTCAATGATGCCCTGTTCAAATTCCAAAAATCTACACATAGCCTTATTTCTCCGTTCTTTTTCCGAATAGGGACTAAGTTGGCCACCCACTCAGAGTACCTTAAAGGCACTATGATCTTTTCCTGTAGCAACTTCCTCACTTCTTTTTCAATGGAGGGGAGTAAGATTGGATTTATCTGCCTGAGTTTCTGCTTGCATGGTTTTATTCCACCCTTTAAAGTAATCTTATGATGTTAGTATAAAATGCTTTCAAATCCTCATAAGACCAAGCAAAAACATCCTTGTAGGTTTTGAATAGATTTAAATACCTTTGTTTGTATTGCAAGGGGATTCCTTTTGATAGCCTGATCATTTGGGGTTCCTCCTCTGAGATGATATTGGAATCTTCTACTTGATCGTCTATCTCGGAGCCATGGGTTTGGAGGTTACATCATCCTTATTAAAAATCCTTTCTAGTGGGACTAGTCCATGAGGGATGGTATTCCCTTTCAGTTGCAGAATTTTGCACCCAGCCACTATGTCTTCCCACAAAGTGGTTTCTTGATCTGCTTCTTCTTCTTCTTGATTGATGGTGGAGTTAGCAAACTCCCCAATGACTTCTATGAATCGTTTCACCTGCTCGTCATCCTCGAATACCTGCTAGTGCTTGACATTATCAGGTATAGAGGGTCTGTATCTGACTTCCACCTCATACCTGAGGAGAGGATTTTGAGGGGGCCTGAAACTGCTTGTTGCTACTACAAGGGAGTCATCCATTCTATTTCCTTATTTGGGTAGAAATTTGATGTTAAAGGCTAAGAAAAAGTTATCGATTAAATCCCACACTTCATTCCGGTAAGCCCTTAGTCTCGGATGTTTGGCTTGACATTGATTTTTCATCTGCCTTATGACCAACTCAGAGTCTCCAAAGATCATCAGGCATTCAATATTCATATTCTTTTTCATTTGTAACCCAAGGAACAATTCTTCATATTCCTCCACATTGTTGGTCGCGTCAAACTCCAGCTTGAATGAGAGGGGTATAAGGTTTCCCTCAGGAGATACCAACAATACTCTTGCTCCATTTCCCTCTTTGGAATTTGCCCCGTCAAATTATAATTTCCATAATTTGTTTTCATTTGCGTGTTGGTGTTCTAACTGCCTTGTTAGGTGTACTGATGTCTCTTCTAAGATGGTCTCATCTTCTTCTAGGAACATGTAGGAGAGGTCACTTTATTTTTCGTGCACTGGGGAGTTTTTTGAGCCTTTAGCTGGGGTCATAGTTTTTACAAACCTAGACTCTTTGTACAACCTCCTTTGTTTGCCTACAAACATGGGGATAGTGGCATAAGTTAGATCTAACTTGATAGAGCCCCCTATCATGGAACCCCAAGATATAGATAGAAGCATGCCGAGCCGAGGGGGAATATCTGCCACCACTATGTCCATTACCACGCTCTTCAAAGGGATATGAGCCAGGTTTACCAACAGAAATTTTACCATTCCTAAACATTTGACCCTCTTAGAGTCAAAGGAGTATAGGTCCTTATACGGCTTGGTGATCTGCAAGCCCAGCTGTTCCGACACTGCTAGGGGCGTGAGGTTGTGCGAGGCTCCGGAATCCAACATGTAAAAATGCAACAAGAGGCCATGGCTTACTACAGTCACGTAGAAGGGTGCAGTAGAAGGATCAAGTTCTTCCACATGCAGCCCAAAGACAACCATTGGCCTCTCCTCTTGAAGATTTAAATTGTCATGGGTTGGTGGTGAGGTGGACGAATGCATGAATTGAGAGACTTGAGCTTTATAAGTAGGATGATTTATAAGCTCAACCAGAGGAACATGAATCTTTACCTTTTCAAGCTCCTTATGCAGATTGAATGTAGGTTGGACTTTTTCTATACCTCCTGGCTCTACTTCTCCTTCCTTACCACTAGCAATTTTTATCAAAACAGGTGCCTCCTTTTCTGTATGTCCCTTGGAACTATTGCTTTCCTTATTTGAGGAGACTTTTATCTTGGAAGAGTCAGGATTCAACTTACCTTTCCCTTTATCTGGTACTGAGGGAATATCTTGGGGAGCAATTCCCTCTTGTTGTTGTGGTTCCCTCGACCTCTTTCTTGAAGATATTAGACCATACCTTTGGTGTAGCTATGCCTGCATGAAATCCACAAAAATTTTACAATAATAATCTATATCCTCCTCATTTGCTGTTGCTTCTCTAGCATGCCTGGTCTCCTGGTGAGCCACATTTTCATCTTCTTCTTCAGAGAAAGCGGAATACAAGTTTCCCTGCATCTCATGTGTATCTAACGATTGTTCATCAGGATCATATTCTAAATATAGAGGATGAGGGATCTGATCGAGTTGTTCCTTTCTTTCCCTTGGAAGTATCTGTAATGGAGGCCTTCTATACTATGGGTTATAACCCCGGTTGTTGCCTTAAGCATTTTGTTTGGAGAGACTCTGTAGGGACCAACCCTATACTATTTTTTTTTTTAAATACTAAAAATACAACCATAAGAAAATAACATTGGGAACTCAAAAATTATTAAGCATTATATAAAACTTTCCTGAATTTCATTTCATTGAACATATCATCTAAATTACATGTTATCAACTAAACCATAATGAAGTCATACAAAAGAACATTATAACAACATAGGTATCGTTCACTAGGAGACGAGATTCAAACTTGACTTGCCGCTAATTTCCCTCCTTAGTTGTCAGTCACCTCCAAGTGTGAATGTAAACGTGCTTAATCCGAATGCAATGACCCATCGATTGACCTCCCAGCCTACTCCTTGGGTACTCTCCTTACCCACGGACCCCCGAGCTTCAATGTGGTTGTACAATGGAGGAATGTAATAGCTGGTAGAGGAGAGCACCCTTTGGCTCAAGAGTCCTCTCTCTAAAGTCCTCTACCTCACCAAACTCACTATAGCTTGTAGTCACTACTCTGACATAATCTCATCCATCCAACAATAGGGTAAAGAAAAGTCCCCTCTCCCATGGCCTGCCCCTTCTTTTATAGGAGTCCTCATAGGTGACACTTCGAATTTCATGCATAATTAATTATTTTTGATAAACCAATAGTTTGATTATTCACCCACCCATGTGTCACTCTCATCAAGGGTCTCCAAAGTTATTTACTTAAATTTTAATTTAAAACTAATATTTTTCCTCACCTCAACAAGATTCCTATTTCTTCTCCTAGTTGTCTCTTGATCCCCCTTTTTACTCCTTAATTTGTGTTCATTACTAAATTCAATTGATAAGTCAAGATTTGATCCCCTATCTACTCCCTAATTTAACTCAAGTTATCTCTTAGATGAATATTCTTATGTTGGTTGTTGCCACATGGAGGTTCTCTAGATTTCTCTAAAATTTGATTTATTAATATTATTTTAATTCACCATCCTCTTCTCTTAATTAGGTTTAATTATTTTAGGATTAATATTTATCCTTACATTTATGCTCCTCTTTCCCCTTTTTACCTAATTAGACTACATTATCTCTCTAATATTTTCCAACATGGGAAAGGTAGAGTTTTTAAGGTAAAATATTATATTTCTTCCTATGATCCTCTTAACCCAAGTTTTATTCTTGATTTAATTACCTCAGTTTCTAACATCATTTACCCTTGATGTGAATTTACCTGGTTTTCATATCTTGATTATATTTATTAATTTATTTATTTTTAATGATTCCAAGGGTGCCAAGTTTTGGTCGTGCCCTTCAAAAACTTCCCTTGAAGTTCCAAGGGTGTCACGCCTAACAGTTTATTTGTGATGCCAAGGGTGCCAAGTTGGTCGTGCCCTTCAAGAAATTCCCTTGAAGTTCCAAGGGTGCCATGCCACTTACCCTTCAAGCATTCAGTGGCTACGAAGGGGAAAGTATAGCTACAACGACAAAGACCACTATCATCTCTTATGTTGCCTGCTATAGTGAGACTCATGGTGTTAGGTATCAAGGAATCTTCCTTGATGTTCACCCCCCAGTAAAATTCTCATGAGCGACCCAACTTTGGGACTTGCCCCCATGACATCATGATCTTCAAGGCGAAGGTGTTTCAACCTTTCCAGCCCAAGTCATGGCGGGAGTGCTAGTGGCTGAGATCAGGGACACTGCCCCACCCTTCCCATGCAGTTCCATCCAATTGTACAACCCCATCGCCCATATGTGAGTCATTCGACAAAGAAAATAATATGTGCCTGCAACCACTAACATATCATCAGAATATAGATAAACATATATAGCAGGTTTCAAAATTGACTTAAAATTTCAAAGATAAAATAATATAAATTTTCATCAAACCAGGTGTCGTCAACCCGTCATATGCGAGTGCCTCTGGTGGTTTCCTGCCATACTCAATAATGATCAATAACAAGGTTTCTCAGTGTTAGTCATTGTCATAATGGCATCATCAACATCACCTAGTAATTCACATCATTGTTCCTTGTGAGCCAGAACTAATGTAGGTATGTAACATAGGGGACACATCCATCATGGTTATCATCATCATAACATCAATGGAAACATACATATCCATCAAATCTATCAACATCGTAACATAAATATAAAACATACCTATCCACCATCATGATATCAATAGAGAACATACATATCCTTTACTGCTATCATCATCATAAATTCAATAGAGACCAAACATAACCATTTATGCTACAATCATCATAACATCAGTAGAGAACATGCATAACCATTAATGCTACAATCATCATAATACCAATAGATAAAAAACACTAATATCACAACCACTAATAATAGTCATGTGTCCATATCCTCAACTTGGGGTCCTCAAAGAATAAACTGTGGGCCTTAGGGCTAAATAAATGTTAATGTCATATCACTGTCAGTTGACTAGAGCAGGGCACTACAGACTCTTGTTCTCAAGTTCAAGCTTTCCAACCTTATGTGATAAACTCCTGATGAGTTTATCCAGTTCATCCCACTTCAGGTCTGGTGATTCTCTAGCTTGACCAGAGGAGGATGCCTCTTCTTTCCCTCTTTTATTCTCAGTAGGTTCTTGCTTTCCTCTTGACTTCTTGGTTGAGGTGAAATTTTCTTCCACCTCAAGCGCATCGATTTGGAGTTGATATAAAGTGAGAGACTTCCTTTCCCTTAGAGTAAAACCAAAGTCAGATTCAAAGGCTCCCAAAAAAGCTACTCGAGCAGCAATTGGAGGAGGCTTTATCTCACCCGACAGGTTATTATACTGCTTATTGAACCTTTTTATAAATTTTGAGATATCCTCTTTTGGCTTCTTCCTTATAGCGTTAAACTCTGTGAGGAGGTACTCATGATTTCTCTTTTCACCCCATTTTTGTGTGAAAGAGTTTTCAAGTTCCTCCCAGGTAGTGATGGAGGCATTGGGTAGGGCTTTAAACCATTTTCTGGCTTCTCCATCAAGGGATTGTACAAAAAGTCTCATGACCACATCAACTATTCTACATTTAGATTCTCAACAAAAGCACAGAAGGTTTCAATGTGTCTATGTGCAGTGTTTTCATCCTCCCCATTGAACCTAGGCATAAGCTTTAGGTAATCCTGGGGCATAACACTTAGGGGCTGAGGTAAATCAAGAGGGGCATATTTATTCAGAAAAAAACCTGGAAGATCCATCTGGATTAATGGAGGGGGATTGAGATTTTCCTAAGGAACTTGGGCCAAAAACACAGTGGTAGGAGTGGCTAGACTGAAAGCAGGGTATGTAAGGGTTTTAGGAGTAATTCCTGAGTAGTGAGTAACAACAGGTTGAGAGATGGATGAGGAGGCTTCAAAGACTAATGGGACGGTAGCGCAGGTAGTAGGAGTTTTCTCCTTCCAAACTTTCTTGAAAATTAATTTCTCTGGGTCAGATACAAATGGGGCTTTCTGCTGAGAGGTATCTAAGTGAGTGTGAGGCTTTTTAAAAGCCAGGATGATAAATGATAATGGGGTGTGTGGAGTCGCCAAGGTGATGTGGATGCAATCATAATGTATTTTCTCAACTGCAAAAAGAGTGCTAAACTTATTGTATCCCAGGGGAAAAATCCTTCAATACGTTCCCCGACAACGGCGCCAAAAGATGTTGTCGCTCCCAAAGACAACCTCAGATTACTTACAAGACCAGTGCCTGGGCACATCTAGATTCTGTGTGTCTCGTATGATTCTCAAGAAATTGGAGACATCACATATATTTTATATATGTATATATTTAAATGGAATGGGTTGGTTCATTCATCTAAAGGAGTAAGCCATGAATTTCTGGTACTTCTTCACATATACAAATCACAGAAATATATGCATAAAACAGTGGAGGTCGAGTAGTTCAAGGAATTATAGTTTAATAAGCTTTTACAAAGTAATGAGAGAGGATAAGGAGAAGGAGTAACTCATCACATAGATCTTAAAGCGTCAAGAATTCTACACTTATCACATAGAGCTTGATGCATCAAGAATTTCTACACTTATCTGAGTTACAAGTAGATATAATGGACAAAAGAGAGTGAATGCTAGGATTCATGTAGCGCAATTTTAAAGATATAATCTCAATAATCCATACAAGCACATGCATTAATAAGTCAATACAAATGAATCTGTGAGGAAGTATGAAATATTTCTAGTAGCTATGATTGCATGAATTTAGAGAATAAACATGAACATAATCGGTTTTAAACAGAGGGATAACATATTGTAATACTCAAAGGGGGAATCACCACCATTTCCTTGATATTCTGAAAGATTTGTATTATAAAGTCATATAGTATGAAAATAACATGTAGTGTTTTCTTTAGGATTTTTGAACCTTTGTAAAGTGTTGCTTTCCCCTATTTATCTGGAGAGGGGGAGCGTTGAACATTCATTACAAAAAAATATCTTCGGTCGAGTCTCAACTGTTAGGTCGACTAGCTGTCTTGGCCAAGGATGGCTCTGTGGCCCAAAAACATTACAAAATATTAATTGCCTCATTAAATAGTGGCACATTACATGATAAAAAAATCAGTCAACAATAATATGGACACGTTAATAAAATATCTTTGTGCCCATCCATGTGATTGCTTCTGCTTCAGGTTGAATTTTGCTCGCGGTATGGCCTCTTGTGTTACTCAACTGACTCCTGTCGCTTTTGCCTTTACTGCTTGAACCATTCATCCTTCAAAGTTGGGAGTAGGCACTATCAGCTTCATGTCGCAGTACTAAAGTAGAGGGCCCCTGGGTGGTACTTAGTCTTCCCTCTGTATGGGGGCACCATGCTAGACAATCAAGTCCTCACGAGATATCAGGTCCTTGTTTAGTTTTGTCAGCGTCGACCTTGGTTCCATGTCACAGAGGGCCTTTATGGATCAACCCATGTCGGGTTTGAATACTCCATCTTCCTTATTAAATGCCATAGTTGTCGACCCACTACGCCTTTAAATTTATGTACTTCCTAGTTGTGAAGTTCTCATATCGGGATTTCTCACTTAAAAGCCTTTACAAGATGGGGCCTCCAGATCCACTTTAGCTCCTTTTGCTTCATGTGACTGGGGGGCTATGACCAAGTGCTTAGTCCTCGGGCACTAGGGCCTTTGGACTCCCCTCTAGGGGTCTTCTTCCTTTGTTGCATGGAATCTTGCACATTGGTGGGCTATAATGGTTGCCTTTGATATCTCCCCTTGACCCTTTTGATTGTTGATCTGTGGGGCTGGGCCCACCCGGGGTATTGCAATCGTAATACAAGAGAGAGTGTGAGGATGAGTGGTTTTTGGAGGGGGCATGAGCGATAAGTGGTAAGTGAGGGGGGTGCAAAATAATATGATAGGAACACGTGTCAACGGGAAACCACTTTTTCGGATCCCCCCTCACTGATAAAGGGAAACATGCCAGGGGGGGCGGGCTGAAAAGGCCTGGGAGACGTCGATCTGGCAAAGTCAATTTGTGTTGTCCAGAGATGGGGGTTGTTTATTTGATGGTGAAGGAGGGACCCTGGGATTGACAATGTCATCAGTGCCACATGGCACGTCCTGAATGGTGACATGTGGCATGTCCTAAATGGTGACACGTGTCACCCAGATACGGCCCCATAGGACCCTTGAAAATTCCAAATATGCGTGCCACGTTTCCTCCGTACTGCCACATCATGCTAACTTCAGCTACCATGTGTATTCATTTGGACCAATGGTATTCTGCGACATGGCCCCCTTGGAGGAGAGAGAAAAGGTGCGTCTATCTCTGGTTTTGCAACTAATTTCCTTTGTAAATTGACATCGGCCCTCCCCTTTTACTTTAACACTATCAGCGTATTCCCCACAATTCCTTACGAATGGTCTATTGGACCCACCGATCGCCGATTTGCGATATCGAAGCTCTGCCCCTTTGTACTACACTTTGAAATCTCGTCGATTGCCGATATGATGCGCCTTGGATCTTTGAATTTGCGATCACCAATATCGGCGATCGCTCCATCGCAGGTTTGTTGTGTCTGCCCCTGCTGCTACTACTAGGAAACTGTGATTGTGATTTGCAATGAGCCTAACCCTTTAGCCATTTTTCCTTTATTTTCTGGCTTTGAAAGGGTATCTTCAATTTGCTCTAACTTTTGATCCAGGAGTCCGTTTTTGGACTTCCACCTACCGTTGGAAAGCTTATTTTGAACACTATCTAGTGGAGAGGGTCTGATTTAGCTTTGAGAGCTTCTGTGTCGTAGAAGATGAATGAAAACCTCTATGTTCTTTGGTACTCTTTGTATAACTGGAACTCTATTTTTAGAAGGTGACAACAGTACGAGTAACGCTACGCTGACCTGCGTCCATTGAATCGTCCATCCTTGCTGCGATCTGAGACTTGGAATCGCCAATCCTTGGTGCTCCCCAGGTGGTGTCACTGTGGTAGTGTGGGATGGAATACAAGCCTAGTGATAATTGTTTGTTGACTTTGTTGGCTTGACTGCTATGGAAGGTCATGGTTGTCTTCGTTGACTAGTGCATGAAAATTGTGCCACATGACTCTTACATCTGAATTGTGCATTTGAACTGTATATGCGGTGTTGAATGGTGCAATGAATATGGTTGTTACATTTCTATGTTTTCTTGGATTGTGTTGCACTTTACATGAAGGTTGGCTGGATCGTATGACCACTTGTCCAACGTTAAACTTGTCACTTGAACTAGAGGTACCTGAGTGTTGGATAGTGATGTTGTGGTGTTCAACTGTGTAAAATTCCAGTGCCAAAATTGAATGCGTTGAATGGTTAAGGTATGTTGACTTTTGAAGACATAAATATGTCAAGTAACATGTTTTTTAAAGAGGTATGTGCTTGGTTTGGTGGTATGAACTTTTGATAAGGCTGATACTTATATTAAATGGTGAAAGAATTTGCGTTGGCCATGTTTTTTTAAAGAGGATGCGTTGGTTATGTGAAACCCATGAGGTCGTGGTGTAATATGAGTATTATTTCTTTTTAAAATCACGATGCATGGAATATGGTTTATGATGGTATAAAAGTGCATTGAATTCTTTTAAAAAGGTCACGGTATAGTATATAATGGGATATATTTTGTGTGTGGAAATTACATATATTTTCACATATGTTATAGTTGTGGAGAATATAATTCATATATTTCATTAATTCATATGAATTATGTGAGATGATTTAAATGCCACAGTACCTGAATGTATATTAGAATGTGTGTGGTATTAAAGACATAATATAGTGAAGAGTAAAGCGTATGTATGGAGGTATATTGATGATCTTTTGAAGACATATTTTGGGCTCAATTCAGATTTTATGATGCATCCACTCATCTCCATTGTGGGAGTAGTTCTCTTTGGCAAAGAGAACTATAATGAGTGGTCCCGAAAGATAAAACAAATTGATTTTAATGAGTTGTGGAAAGAAATTCGTGAAGGAGAAGGAGACAACGCACCTAAAAATCCCACTTCAGATAAGGAGCTTGTCATTTGGGAGAACAAGAATAGCAAGGCCTATGCCTTTTGCAACGTTAGTGAATGAAGAGGTGAGTTGACATATTTCGCCATTTTAAAATTCCTTTGAAACCTTAAAGAAGTTGAAGGAATTATATGACTCACACTAAACTTGAAGTAGTTCAATTGATGATAAAGTTGTTCAATCTTGAGTTGAAAAATGATGACCCTTTTTCCTTAGCATTAGAAGTAAGATCAATTATGCATGACATAAAATCCACTGGTGTTGAAATATATATTCCTCTCATAGCTTATGTCAAGGCACTATATCCCACCTATTCACATTATCTTGAGTCATTGCAAGCAAGTGGCAACTTTAAGGAGATTACCTTTGAATCCCTTGAGAAGAAGTTTGTTGAGAGAGAGAAGGCTTTTGGGAAGAAGACAACTCCTCAGTCTACTGAAGAAGTTGTGTGCCTTGCACAAAAGGAGAAGAATCATGCATAAGATTCTTCTAGAGGAATAGGTGGCCGAAGAGGAAGAGGAAGGAGGAATTTCAGAGGAAGGGGGGGTAGACAGTTCCAAGGAGAAAAGTTTGATCTTCATTGCATACGATGCAATAGAGATGGACACGATGCTTCTACATGTAATTTGTCTTGAGACAAAATTGAGAATGAAAATAATGAAGGAAAAGGTAAAACATCTGACAAAGGGAAAGGAAAAGCACCCGAGTCCACTCACTATGTTGTGGCACATTGCAACATCGGCGTAACTGAAGACTTATTCAATGCTTCACTTGCTTCATGGAAATATTATTGGTTTCTTGATTCATGAGATACTTTCCACGTGAATTTCAGGAAAGATTTCTTTGAAGAATTCACTGACAATGTTGATGGAGCATTATACTTTGCAGACAAGTAAAAACTCAAGCCATCAGGGCTTGACACCATTAGGCTCAAATTGCCTAGTCTTCCTGAATTTCTTCTACATGATGTTCTACACCTCTTGGAATTGAGGAGAAACTTGATTTCCCTAGTACACATCCACCAGCAATGACACTCCATTCACATATTTTATGGAAAAGTTGAGGTCAAAAAGCATCAGATCACTCACTTGTCATGACTAGGATAGAGGAAGAAAGACTTCTGAAGATGCAAGGAACCTTTGCTCGTGCACAAAAATTTTCATACAATTATCACTATGATGAAGGTACATTTCCATCAAGTCTTTTATGGCATGCTATATTTGGACACTTGAACTATGACATCCTCCGTTTGTTGAAGAAAAATGGTGTCACTAGTTTGCCTACAATTCCTAGGAAACTAAAGTAATGTGATGCTTATATATTAGGAAAGCACAAAAAACTGTGTTTTCATTATTCTCATTCTAGAGCACATAGAAAACTTGAACTCATTCATTCTGATTTATGTGCTCCAATGTTCATTCCTTCTAAAATGGTAATTAATATATGATGACATTTATTGATGAATACACCAAATGTGTTGGGTTTATTTATTGAAGAACATATCTAAAGCTTTTGAAACATTCAAGAAATTTCATGCATGGATTGAAAATGATGCTCTATTCGCATTGATAATGGAAAAGAATACATTTCAAATGAATTTTAAAACTATCTTTGCTAACATGGGATCAAGCATCAAACGACCGTGCCTTATAATCCCTAACATAACAGAGTAGCTAAAAGAATGAACATGGAAATCTTAAATATGGTATGTTCCATGACGTTTTTCAAGAATGTTAAGCTGATGTTTTGGGTTGATGTAGTTCTATGTGCTGTGTATATAAAGAATAGGTGTCCATGCTATAAAAAACAAGAATCCCTATGAAATGTGGTATGGACACATTCCCTCGGTGAGGCATCTCATGGTTTTTGGTTACACCTATTATGTCTTGATACCTAAGGAACAAAGAAACAAACTCGGTGCAAGGAGTTGAAAATGTATCTTCTTAGGGTACTCAAATACCTCCAAAGCCTATTGTCTCTGAGATGAAGTGAATAAGAAGTTTATAATATCTAGAGATATGATCTTCTGGATTAATATGTGGAATATTCTGTTGAAGCACTCTCTCCCCGCATGAAGCTCCAACCACTAATGGCACTTTGAGCGATGTGATTGACAAAATTGGGAGACTAAATCTTGATTCAGCCTCAACTCAGTCAACTATGCAACCTAGGCCATCTTAGAAAGGTCCTCCAAAATGGTTGACAAAGACACTTGAAAGTGTTCGTCCTGATGAGGTTGGAAAAACATGAACAACAAGCTCAACCAGACAGATAAGAGGTGATGTAGATGATTCTGATTCACCTGTTATATGGATGTTTCTTATGATTGTGAATTGAATTTGTCCACAAATTTCGAACCAACTTCCTTCAAAGAAGCTGCTTCCCATGATGATTGGAAAGAAGCGATGCAAAAATAATATGATGCTTTCATAAAGAATGGCACCTGGAAGCTGGTTGATCCTCCATTGGGAACCAAACCAATTGGTTGCAAGTGGGTCTTCAAATACAAGTATAAAGTAGATGGCTCAGTTGACAAGCACAAAACCAGACTTTTGGCAAAAGGTTTTGCACAAAAGGAAGGGGTCGACTATGAGGATACTTTTGCCTCCACAACAAAATTGGGCTACCATTCGGACACTCTTTGCCTTGGCAACACGGAATGGTTGGAAAGTCCATCATATGGATGTAAAAACTACTTTCTCGAATAGAGATCTGAAAGAAAATGTTTTTATGTCCCAACCAAAAGGATTTGTTGTGAAGGTTCAGGAACATAAAGTATGCAAACTTGTAAAATCCTTGTACGACCTCAAGCAAGCACCACGAGCCTGGTATGAGAAGTTAACTGAGCATCTTCTTAAACTTAACTTCAAACATTATGATCTTGATGATGTAACTTACTTTGTCAAGAAAGTTGGAAAAACAATTGTATATCTTGTGGTGTATGTAGATGATCCTCTGATTAGAGGGAACAATGAAAGCTACATTGCATCCATAAAGAAGGAATTGAGGAAAGGTTTTGAAATGACAAATTTGGGCTATGTTCACTACTATCTTGGTATTGAAGTAACTCAACATCTGAAGTTTATATTCCTCTCTCAGAAGAAGTACATTGGAGATATGTTGAACAAGTTTGGCATGGTTGAGTGCAATCCTTTGACTACTCCAATGGAACATAACTTAAATCTCACATCCACTAAAGGAAAAGAATTCGAGGATGCAACAAAGTATAGATAGCTCATAGGATGTCTCAACTACCTGACTACTACCAGATTGGACATTTCATTTTTTGTTGGAATCCTCTACAGGTTTATGCAAAATCCTTGCGAGGGTCATTGGTCTGCTGCAAAAAGAGTTCTAAAGTACTTGAAGGGAACTCGAGACTTTGGACTTAAGTATACACGGGTGGGCAACTTCATCTTGATTGGATACTCTGATTCAGACTTTGATGGAGATAAAGAAACTCGGGTATCCGCTTCAGGTTATGTTATGAGTCTTGGATCAGGAGATGTCTCATGTAGGTCACACAAACAATTAGTTCCAGCAGATTCCACAACTGAGGCAAAATGTGTGGCAACAACTGAAGCAACAAAGGAAATTGTGTGGCTTAGGAAAATTCTCGAATATTTGTAGGAGAAACAAGTACAGTCAACTCCTCTTTTGATTGACAACAATAAAGTTGGTAAGAACCCAAATTTCCATGATCAAACAAAACACATCAATAAAAAATACCATATGATTCGAGATCATGTTGAGGCCAAGACAATCCACCTATGCCGTTGTTCCACAAATAAGCATATTGCATACATCTTCATGAAAGCGCTTAGAAGAGAAAAGTTTGAAAGATTCAGAATGATGCTTGGACTCACCAACATCCCTTCATATTAAGGGGGGGAATGTTGACACCTAATCTTTGGGATTAGGTAAATCCATGTAAATATTATAAATAGAAAAATAAAGAGAATTGGAAGACGAAGAGACATTGGGAGATGAAACCCAATAGTCTCCCTCTCCATGTATATATCTATGTTCCATCTTAATAAAAAACACAATGAAATTCGTGGGGTTACTCCTGGTCTAACACCCATAGACAAATCAAAACTCGCTACTTGTCATGTTAGTCACATGCCAAATGTCCACTTGACCATTGAAAAGTGTCGAAAATAAGTGCCACATGTCACCATCCTAGGGATTCTATGTCATTCCCCGAACCATGTCACTACTACATGTATTCATGTGTGTTTCCATGTCATACTAGGGTCCACCTGTTGTTTGGCGCTAGGAAATTTGAATCCTATTGTTTTCTTCATCGTTTCCTTATTGCACTCTCGAAGGCCCGAATACTCGGATGCCTTGGTGCATCCTGAATGAATCCAAATGCTCATATGAATCCAAATAGACTAACATCCACCCATTTCACATGCTCACTAAGTATATTCACTCCCAGATGACCCGAATTCCACATAACCTTGACTAAGTTGGAACCATTCCTAAATTGCTTAACTTAAAACATATTTTTCTTCTTCTTCTTTGGGAGTTAGACAAAGTGTCATATATTGTTGGAAAGGTCTCTAAAAGAGCTATCTAACTAGAAATATTTTAGGCTCAATTACACTAAGCAACTATATTCAAATCACCTCAAAGATAGGCTACTCAAACTGACTTCATCCATGACATTAAGCTAGACAACCTACACTCAACTATCAATGACAACTTAGTGATGCAACATGAAAATGTACCCTCAACAAGCTCCCATTGAACTTCACAACAGTGACTAAAATGATATCAATGGCAACAAACTACCAACACACTCAACACCCTCCACCCATCAAACACCTACCACCCCTTATTAATTTGAAGGACATGGGATTAGGCTTTAATACACTTATTTGTGCATGGATCATGAGATCATTTAATATAATCTCTTTGGGTGTAACCACACATTTGATCACCACCTCAGTGTGACCTCATTGCTCTAGGAACAAGCCTTGTGGGAATTGAATCTTGCCCACCGGTGAAAATTTATTCAGAATCCTCATAACCATATGCTATAGGGAATTTTGTACATGCTTTAACAAAATTCTATAATTTTAGTGTTTGCACCTCTCTTATTGGTTTGGGAATCATTATAAAATATGCTCGAAGAGTTTCATACATGTTGATATAGATTAGATCATTATATTATTTGTCATCTATCTCAATGTCATTAGAGTGGAAAAATTGGAGGAATAAACGTGCAGGGTCATTTTTACATGCGGGTCCTAGTTTGGAGAATTGGGGTCTAAAACCATCCAAAGCCATTTCAAGGCATTAAATGATATTTTTTCGCGGGGTGGGGGGTTGGGGGGGGAAGGGAACTTTCTCACTTTAGTGCTAGACCTCAGAAGGTTGATATACAATCAAATAGATTTCCAATGGTGAATTGCAACAATTAGAGTTTGTATGCAAAAGTTATGCCTCCCATAACTTATTCTACCCTGTTGACCACCATGGTATGAGTGGATGCCACATCAACCCTTGTTACTCATACATATGGGGTTAGTCACGTGTAGGTTGATTTGTGTAGATTGGGAGGTAATCCACAACCCTAGGTGTTGGGTTTGTGAGAAGTTGACCCACATGGGCTTCATGGGCAAGTGCACCCAAGTAGGGGTTTTTCACCCAAGTTGTGGGTGCGAAACCAAGTGAAGAATTAACTGTTTAGTCATTGTTTGCATGTGGACATCCTTAATGGACCAAGGAGCACCTAGTGCAACAATGAGGTGGTGAGATCAAATGAAGAAAACTATTTTCTAATGATTAGTTGGGGTTATTTTCAAAAGTTCAAGTCGGCCTAGGCTTGAAGAGACAACCTTTGAGGGCTAACATCTACTCTCATATAATACTGCAAGAAGAAAGGGACAAAACTCATTTACACCACAAGTAGCACTATCATGTGAATTTTCCTTAGAAGGAGGTCTAAGTACCTCAGGAGGCCACAACACGTAATGAAGGACGAAGTTGGAGCAAGTGGGGTCATCTCTAGTCTGTGGGAAGGCCGAATTCTGCTCAAGATTGAGGACGATTTCCTCGTGATTTTCTCCTTGTGTAGCCCTATTGAGTGAGGGTTTTTGGAGGACTTTGTTCAGTGTGTTTGTGCCCTAGTTAGGGTTTCCTCCTAAGAATATGTTGCCCCTGTTTCGGTCTATCCAAGAGTCTTAATAACTCACTCATATTTGCTCATGAATGGAAGGGTTGAGACCCTAAGATGGCGTTGACACATGTGGTTTACACCTGCAATGAGGGTCGTAGACCCGTGTGTAATTGTGCAGGCGTTTCTAGGTGTCAATAGAACCTAAAGAGGGTTGAGTTGGACAAAAGTGAGGAAAGTTGTTGGCATGGAGGAAGAAGGGATAAAGAAGGAAAATTCATGGAGAAGTGTAGTATGTCTTAAGTGGGGTTTAGGACAACAATATGTGCCAAATCACGAGTGCATCTCATCACATGAAGATAAGCATAAGACCACAAATTTGTAGAGGAGATGAGTTTGGGAGACAAGATTGAGTTGATTAGGTATGCTCGTGTGGTTTTGGGCATGTGTTCCTTTATAGCATCTCTGTGCATAGGCCATGATATATTTATGAGATATAGAGAGGGTCGAGACCCTGTTTTATCATTGATATAAGTCCACAAGGTTCGTGAAAGACCAGGATAAAGGGTAAGGTTTAGCATAGAAATTTAAGTCCAAAAGAGAGGTGATTGTTGGCTCAAAAGGGTGGATGTGGAAACCCTAGTTGTGAGGCCAAAAACTTCAGATAGAAGAGTGACCAGAACCGTGGATTCTTGGATCTGTGTTGAGTCTTCAAGAAGGTAAGTTGCATATCTTATGGTTGATGATTTGCTATGGTGATGAGGTATGCTCATGGAAAGATAATTTTGACCTTAGAACTCAGGATTGATGATTTATTTGTAATTCAACTTTCTCTTATCATTAGTCTCTGTATATCTCCTAATTTTCCTTTTAAACTTAGTTATGATAGTGCTCTTAAGGTAGTTTATATCTTTGAGAGTATCCTCTTCCATTATCCCCAAATGGTTTAACCAAGAGACCACATCTCTAGTTGAATTTATTATAAGCATTGAGTGACTTTTATTAATGGTTGAGATAGTGATAGGAAGCTTCTCAATCATCATGTTTCTTTTGTACACTAAATATCTATTATTACAAACATATTATAAAGTTTTCAAAGCCATGCCTCCTAGTGGTTTCCCACAAGGGAAACCAAACCATTGACAAAACATCAAGGATTTAGTTCTAAAATAAACTTAGAGTCTAAACTAGAGTATTAAGAACAAATAGAATTTCATAAGGACTAGAATATCAAAGGAGTTAAGCATAAGCATGGAAAAAAAACTATGAGCCAAATTGCTTAGACCAACATTTCCATGCCTAGCTAGACTAGAAAACCAAAAAAACTGACAAACTAGAACCATCATAAGACTAAGTGGAAGTGGAGACATCCACCTCAATGGCTTTGGTGTGCCCTCGAAGGAAACCACTTAAGCCCAGGGCATGAACTAGTTGGTCTACCTCATTTCTTTTTGGTTAAAAACCGCCTTGTCTCGCATGAGCACAATTTATTCTTTATCATCATTCCTCTCCATTATAACCCTCCCCAACAACATTTTCAACATCCACTATAAATTAATAGTTAGTAAATATTGGTTGTCTTCCCCAAGTATGCACCGGGTTAGGAACCCAATCAGTGATAGTATGTTAACACCTCAAAGTCAGAGAGACATGCACACTCCACTAAAACATCCACCTCAAACTCTCGGAGTTCCTCCTGAACCAATGCCCAAATCTATTATTAGCAACTTTGAGTAGAGGCCTTGGTTCATGTGCAAGCACGAAAACTTCCCATCCCTCCAAGACTACCACTTCACCTTTGACACCATACTCTTTGATTTTCAATGATTGCACTCATTGAAGATCATAATAGATTTTCTCACTAGAGCAAGCCTCAAAGACCAAAGAGCAAAGGAAGAGCAAGGGCGTGGAAAACTTTCTCCCACTTGTAGAGAGGGAGGCTAGATAGAGGGGGCTTGCAAATAAGACAACTAGATAAAGGGAGCTCAGAAGGAAGAAACAAAGGTGGAGG
Source organism: Pinus tabuliformis (assembly GCA_031772625.1). NCBI lineage: Eukaryota > Viridiplantae > Streptophyta > Pinopsida > Pinales > Pinaceae > Pinus > Pinus tabuliformis. The sequence goes on from CM062817.1 coordinate 390,310,665, forward strand.
AAAAAGTAACCAATACAACATTGTGAAATGTTGAAAAGAAACCAAAACTCGATGGAGACTAAGGGAAATGAATGGAAAATACCAAGCCAACACCGAGAATGATGGAGTGTAAATGGCCACTTCCATATAGCTGATCTTTCGTGTGACAACTATCTTAATCATATGAACAAGGACCTTAACCTCAACCCGCTACATGTCATAAATGTAAGGAAAATTCCTCTTATCTACGTTTAAACTTAGACATGTAGCACATCACCTGTGTATGTTGTGCTAGGTAGTGGTGCCCTTAGCGCTTCCCACCTCACTCGATCCAAGGGGGAGAGGTTGTGCTATGCCATGGCTTGACACTTATCACTTTGGATTGATAGAGGCATAATGTTCCAAGAGTGATGCAATTCTATATCAGAGGTGGAGCAACCCAAATTGGCAAGGTGATTTTCTATTTTATTCCGTTTTTACCAAACATGAGAGGGGAGAAGGATTGAAATGGAGGGAATCAATTTAGCAATTTTGACTATTGACTTTCAAGTCTCCAGCTACATGAGATTTTTTTGGATTAAAGCCATTGATGATTCTTTTGAAGGAAGGGGTGATCAACTAGGAGGACCCCTCAATAAAGAATGGTGAGAAATTGTTAAGTCCTGTTAGAAACACTAAGAGGGGGTGAATCAGTGTTTCTTATTATTTTTGACAAATTCTTAAAGACAATTTAGAGCATCATTATGAAGCCATAAAACATATCACATGAAGAGAAGTACACAAGGGATTTAGCTTTAACAAGCGTTGTATTATGTAATGTACAATGTACATACAATACTTTCCAGGAGAACTTGGAAGGAAGTGAAATACTCCCAAGAGTTTTCCAGCCATCTGGAAGGAAGCAAAATTCTCCTTGAAGGTTGGGCTCCCATACCAGGGATAATGGCCCAAGTACAATCACTGCTCACTAATACAGCCATTGTCGCCTCTCCTGCTCACTGCTGCCCACTAATGTCGCTGCTGCACACATATTGTTGTTGCCACTACTGCTCACTGATGTTGCTGCTGCACATATACTGCTGCTACCTCTGCGTCAACCCTGCCTCTCCTTCTGCTACACCACTGTTGTCACCTGCTACCTCTGCTTTGACTGCTACCACAATCAATTCACTGCTCGACTTTAGTGTTCACACATTTGCTGATCAAACTACTACAAATGTTGTTGTACTTATCGCCCACTATGCACAGTTACTTCTCCCACTATTTCTACTCTTACTACTACTGGAACTCACTGCTGTAACTATCTCTGCTACCATTCACTGCTTATGCAATCATAGTCCTTTCAAAGGGCTACAGTCATACCATGTATATATATATGTGTGTGTGTCAAGAAGATTGTCATGCACAGGGTTACTGTCCAATGTCATAGCCACACTACTGTGCCAAACTCTCTCTCACTGTCAATAGGTTGTTACATGTCCTTATTCATACTCTGCCACTACTATCCATAATACTTCATTGGCACCTCAGTCCATTATGCTGATGTTCCTCAAGTCAAGCTCTCGTCCACTATTTCAATTGCTTCCTTTCACCAGGGTTGCTGCCATGTTGTCTCTGTCTCACTGTTTCACAGGCATCACTATTCAACACAAATCACTATTATGTAGACAAATTACTGTCCTTGTATACAAACTCATGTTCAGCCAAAGACAATTCATCAGCATGAAGACTGGTCATATCACTGTCACATTATTGTCTTACTATCTTGTTATAACACAGTCATGCCAATGTCAAGGGTAACTGCCTCAGATATTGTCACACAATTCTGGCATATATCACCGTCTAACATGTTACTATAGATAGGTCCTCTTTTAGAAATAATTTTGCACTCAAGCTTTGTATGCTACAAACTTCAAAGGTTCACTTCAACTGCTACAATACACTCCCTGTAATGAGCCACTGTAAGGAATTACGTTGTGGCAGGCTATTGTAGTGATGCTACGATTGTAATAATGAATTTTATGATATTGTGTTATCAACAGTGCCTCCCATGGCTCGAACAAACTCACAGGACAGAGCGTGCTAGGAATTTGGCTATCCAAACATGCATCAAATTTTGTGCTCAATAAACTACAATAGTATCACACTTGATACTTGGCTAAAAAAAACTTCTGTTCAAATAAGCACAATAAGACCCAGCTAAATCCTTTACCACGTTTGATCCTTTGCACATTAGGAAATCACTTTCTTAACAAACTGTGTTAGCCGACTGCTTGGACTACAGGAAACAGAAATTTGGATCATTTTGGCGGCACCTGCATATTCATCATCAATGTGGGTTTTTAATACGGTTTGTTAGATCATCTTCAAGGTCAATTTTCAGTAGGTATTGTCTTCCCTTTTGTACACAAATAATTACATAGAAGTTCCCTATCTGGTCTTAGAAAGAGACTGTAATTGTCTTAGATGAGGCCGCAGGCATAAGTTTTGTTGAAATTTCCACAGGTCACAGGCCTGCCCTAGAAGAGGACCGTAGAAGATAATCAATGGACTGCAATGTGTTCCTTCAGCCCAGTGTGCATATCATTAGCAAGGCCGTAGATAAATCCAGAGCTCTAAGGTCTTCATTAAACCCATAGATTTTCAATCATATCATTTCTGTGAATGAGAAGCGAGTGCCTTAGATCTGATATGGACATACGGAGATTATAGGCCATAATTCTTGTGCTTCAAGCCGTTCAGCAGAAAATGCCTTTCAACCATCTGCACTGAAACCATAAGGCATGTGAACGAACCAAAAATTTCCTGGCCGCAGACATACACGGGAATTGAGCGAAATATTTCTTGAATCCCTTTTAACTAGCCGCAGATGGATGAACGGATTTTACTTTGACCAGCCGTATAGAAATCTCAGAAACTCATCTTTCGTGGTAGATGGAATCCTAATGGGAGTACCAACGACGCACACATGTGTGATAGAAGTCAAGCGAAAACCCTATCCCCAAAAAAGAACTAAAAACCCTTTGTTTGTTTCTTGTTTCTGGCCACAGAAAAAACACTTCACCTTTTCGCTTACACTTTCGAGAGATATTTGATGTGTTTATATAGTTTCATGCTCAAACATTTGATGTCCACGAGTGGCTTTGGGCGGAATCCAAATTTAATATATATTTATATTTGTTTTATTATTTGAGCCGGAGGCCCACTTGATAATTTAATTTAATTTGAAACCCTCCATCAAATTACTCTAGCGATAGTCTTTAATTTAAATTTGATTTTGGGGCCCACTTTGATTTCATTGCCATATAGCTTTATGATGCCAGTTTCACTGCCCTTGGGGTTTTGGATCCTAAAATGGGGCTTTGACTTTGTCTGAGCATGTTTTACAAACCGAGAAGGCCCACGTGACGCTCCACATATAGCCATAATCAACATGACGAGGAGAATCCATTGGCAAGAGTCTCCAAGATAAATTCACTAATTTGTTGCTTCAAAAAGATCAAACAAAAATGAGATATGTCCTTCTTTGACTGCTTCCGGTTCCAATATAATTTTTCCTTCTTTGTCAAGTTCTGGCAATATTGTTTGAAGTGGGAGTTTGTCGCCTATAACATTCTTTAAACATGAAACATGGAAAACAGAGTGCACTCGAGAAGTTGCAGGAAGCTCCAATTTGTATGCCATAGTACCAATCTTTTGCAACACCTTGTATGGACCATAATAATTTGGTGATAATTTATTATCCTTCTTAGCTTGCTTGAGGGACATTTGTTTATATGGTTGTAGCCGTAGGAATACGCAATCACCTACATCAAAACTTCTTTCGCTGCGATGTTGATTTGCCTGTTGTTTCATTCTATTCTGCGCCAACACTAGGTTATCATTTAAGAGTTGGAGGACTTGTTGTTGATGCTCGATGTGATGTTCCACTGCTTGAACCTTAGAATTTTCTCTTAAATATGATGTGATGGATGGTGGCTGATATCCATAAAGTGCCATAAATGGGGTCATTTTTGTTGTTGTATGGAAGGAAGTGTTGTACCACCATTCAGCCAAAGGCAACCATTTGACCCATTGTGTCTGTTTATTAGATACAAAGCAACGAAGATATCCTTCCAAACATTTGTTTACTATCTCAATTTGCCCATCAGATTGAGGATGATAAGATGAGCTAGGAGCTAACTGAGTACCGAGACAAGAAAATAATTCTGTCAAAAAATTTCCAGTGAAAATGGGGTCTCTGTCACTTACAATAATCTTTGGATTTCCATGTAGCTTTTGAATTGTTTCCATAAATGCAGTAGAAACTGTACTGGCTTTAAATGGATGTGATAATGCACAAAAGTGTGCATACTTGGTAAGTCTGTCAACTACCACCATGATGACACTCTTTCCCTCAGACTTCGGTAAATTTGTGATAAAATCCATAGAAACCTCCTCCCAATGTTGGCTTGGAATGGATAAAGGTTGTAATAGACCCGGGGTTTTAGTTGTTTCAACTTTATTTTGTTGGTAAACTAAACATTCTGCCACAAACTTTTGAATATCCGATTTAAGGTCATCCCAAAAAAAATTTCTTCTTAATCCTGTGATAAGTTTTTAAAAATCCTGAGTGCCCTCCTAAGGGAGAAGTGTGCAATTCCATAAGAATCTTTTGTTTGAGTTGGGAATTCTTACAGAGGTATAAGCGATCTTTGTACCATAACAAATCATTTTGCTAACTAAATGTATCAGATGTACTGGAATCTTCTTGTAACTTTCGAATAAGTGCCCACACTTCTTCATTATTCTTCAATTTCTCCCTTGCTTCATTTATCCAATCTGGTTGGATAATAGAAATGGCGCACAACAATGCTTCCACATCTTCATCCTTTCTTGAGAGTGCATCTGCCACCACATTTTGCTTCCCTTTTTTGTAGATGATTTCAAAGTCATAACCCAACATCTTTGTGCGCCACTATTGTTGCTTTTCAGAGGATAATCTTTGTTCTAAAAAGTATTTAAGGCTATCATGATCCGTTTTTACCTTGAAGTGTCTTCCCATTAGGTAGGGTCGCCATTTCTTAAGTGCATGTAGTATTGCCAACATTTCCTTCTCATAAATAGCTTTGTGTAAAACTTTCCCTTGATTGGACGACTTTCAAAAGCAATGGGTCTTTCATCTTGCATTAAAACAACACCAATCCCACTTCCTGAAGCATCACATTCCACAATAAAGGTTTTTGTGAAGTCCGGTGTAACTAAGACCGGTGCTTGGCACATTGCCTCTTTAATATGTTCGAAGGCCTTTATTGCTTCTGGAGTTCGTGAAAATGCATCTTTCTTCAATAATGTTGTTAGAGGCGCTGCCATTCTCCCATAATTCTTAACAAACTTGCGATAATACCCTGTCAACCCAAGAAATCCTCGCAGATGCTTTATGGATGTGGGGATTTTCCATTCCTTAACGGCTTTAATTTTGCTAGGGTCTACCTTAACTCCTTCATGAGATACAATATGACCCAGATATTCCACCTCTTGTACTCTAAAGAAACATTTGGATCTTTTTGCATATAATTGTTTCTCCTCCAACAGTTGTAGCACCCTGTCAACATGTTCAACATGATCCTTCCAAGACTTGATGTAGATTAGTATATCATCAAAACATACTAACACAAATTTTCTAAGGAAGGGTTTGAAAATGGAATTCATCAAACCTTGAAATGTAGAAGGTGCATTGGTAAGGCCAAAAGGCATGACCAAAAATTCATAATGACCCTCATGAATTCTAAACGTTGTTTTTGGAATGTCTTCAGTCTTCATTCTGATTTGATGATATCCTGAACGAAGATCCAACTTGGTGAAGTAAATTGATCCATGCAATTCATCCAGTAATTCATCAATGACAGGAATGGGAAACTTATCTTTAATAGTGAGCTTGTTGAGCTCCCTATAATCCGAACACATGTGCCATGATCCATCCTTTTTGTGCACCAATACTACTAGAGCAGAGAAAGAACTTTGACTAGGTTGAATTATACTAGCGTCTAGCATTTCTGCCACCATACTTTTAATTTCACTCTTTTGGGCATAGGGATATCTGTACGGCCTGATGTTTGGAGGAACACTTCTTGGAATCAGATGAATAGCATGATAATGATCACGAACAGGTGGGGGACCTTTGGGAGTCTCAAATACCTTGGAATGATTGTCCAAGACTTTTTGGAGATATGGAGAAATAGATGATTTTGATGTGGAAACATCTAGTGAACTTAATTGTGCAATTACACCTCTTTGTTCCATTTTTAGAAGCTTTGTCAAACCATTAGAGCTGATTATCTTTCCCGGTTTCCCTGTAATACCCCTTAATTCAACTTCCTTTCATTCTGCAGAAAATTTCATGAAAAGTTCTTGAAAATTAAAAGTTATTGTACCCAAGGATTGTAGCCATTGGACTCTTAGTACAACATCAGCACCTCCCATTGGAATGGAAAGCATTGTGCTAGTCAATACATATTCTCCCACGGATAGCTTGATATTATGGCACTTTCCAGAGCAATTTATTGTTCCTCCATTTGCAACCATCACTTGGCACTCTAGTGCTGGATATAGGAAGCAATTCAATTCTTTTTCTACCTTACAATGAATAAAATTGTGGGTACTTCCCGAATCAATCAACTCTATTACCTTTTTCTTCTTGATTTGTCCTTCTATCTTGATGGTTTGAGGAGTGGTAATTCCCGCCAATGCATTATAAGATATGGTCAGATTTATTTCTTCTTTATCTAGGCTTTGTTCTTGGAGTATATCCTCTTCTTTTGACCTTTCTTGCTCATTTTCTTCTTCCTTTTCACAATTTATGTAGAATAATTTCTTCTCAACACACTTATGACCTTTAGTGTATTTATTATCACAACTGTAACAAAGCCCTTTTGCTTTTTTTTCTTCCAATTGTTGTGGTGTCAACCTTATAGGTTGTGGAAGACTAGGGGCAACAACACTTCCATCTTTATAGTTGTGAGTGGTATGCTCTCTGGTTGCCATAATTTTGCTTTCCATTTTTTTTGCTAACCTGAATACCCTCTCTAATGAATCAGGTTCCCAAAGGCGAACATCATGTTGGATATTATCCTTTAAAATCCCTATGAACATATCAATCCTATGCTCCTCTGGAATATTTTTTACCCTTATGTTCAATTTTTGGAACTCCTCAATGTGCTCCATTATTGAACCTTTTTGTTTGAGACTTATCAATTGGCTAAAAAAAGTGTTGCTTTTTGTATCCTCATAATGTGTTGTCAATTCTTCCGTAAAAATTTCCCAAGTGATAATTTGCTTACGAGAGCAAAGTCATTGATACCATACAAACTGATTTGGTTCCAAATATAAAGTTGCAATACGTAGCTTTTGTGTGTTTTGCACATTATTGAGATCGAAAAGTTGCTCCATCTGTAATATCCATGTTGCGGGATCCTTGCCATCAAACATATTCATATCGATTTTTGGAATATGGTGGGTCTTCGAGCCAACATTAGAGTCTACAAAATCATGATTAACATTTCTTTTGTTCGCATCATGAGTTTCCTTTACTACCCTTTCACCATTAGTAAGTATTTCTTGTAGAAAATTTGTCAAATCTGTCTTCAAATCTGCCATGTCTGTCTTCAAATCTATCTTCAAATCGTCCATATTACCTTCCACGCCATTCATCTTAGCTTCCACGCCCTTTATCTTATATTCCACGCCATTTATTTTAACTTCTGTTAGCTTTTGTGAGAGTGACATTTGTTGCACTTGGTCTAATTTTGATATATCATGTAGTATTTATTCCTCTTCTTCATGAGTCATGCTAGAGCTTTCAGGTTGCTTACTAAGTGTTTGCATTTTCTTTCCTCGGGGCATCGATTACCGATAATAATGCTCTACTATGCCCTTTGAATTCCTTCAAAATAATTTTTCAAACCAAACTTAAACAAAAATTTTAAAAAAAATCTACACACCTTTTTTCACTTTGTAAGAGCTCGATATTGCCTCTTATGTATCTCAGTAATTGCGGATCATCCAGTTATAAAATTGTGACCTGTAGTACCCCTCTGTGTCCTCTTTCCAATGCCACCAGTCTCATCCAAATTGGATTCTTCAAGGAAGAGTTATACCAAATCTCCCACAGTGACCTCATTATAGACTAGTTCAGTAGAGCGAACTTGTACGACATGCCACGTGTACCTGTTTCAACCTTTGGCTCTGAAAATACATACAAGAAACTACAGGTTGTCCTATTTCTGTACCTTCTTACGAAATTTCAATCTGATGCTTGGAGAGAAAGTTATGACGATTTTCCTCAGGTCACCTGTTTGGAATGTAATTCAAGGGTTTGCAAAAAGACCAACTTCTTCAGATCATATCTCCGCAAATATAGTGCAAAAAGCTCTGAAATTCAGATCGGAGGTTTAGTGCGATTTTGTCTCAAATGGGTTTTTTTTTTCCGCTTCTAAAACGTCGCAGAAAAAAAATTATAGCGAAAATGCCACAATGACTTATTTAGAGCAGCGAAACCCTAAAATCCAAAGCTCTGACACCAAATGTTATGAAACCAGCTCACCAAAAGATAAAAAAGATAGATCAACGCCTTAGAATTCAACCTCATCGAGGGGGCAACCTCCTTTACATTACACAAATGAATGATTCCTTGATGATTCAAATGACAAAACCTCCTTTCTATATATAAGAGTCTAAGGAGTCACAGTATAACCCAGCCAACCTAACAATAATAATATAAAGGCACAAAAATAACAATAGAGGGATTCTATGGGGCACAGTAATAACAATATGAGGACAATTGGGGCACAACAATATTAATAAGGGATACAACTACAATAATAATGGGGTAATCATTAGTATTGTAGGGACCTAACAAAACCCTAGAGCTAGGGTTTCTTTCATGCAACCTCTCATATGCTCATACTCTTGCTTAGACATCAATGACTAGCCACACACCTATTCAATCATCTTACAACTACTCCCACTTTGACATCAATGGCACCCTGTTCAACAAGTCCAATGTACATGAGGCCTTTTTCTAGTGCATGGAATTATATAACATTGTTTGAGTTAATGCCTACGGAGCCTACATATCGAAATATAATGCCTTTGTCATCTCTAAATACTCCTCTGAAACTATCAAACTTAGGTTTCCTTTAGAAGCACCATCAAAGTTTAAATTGGTGAATCTTGAAGTTGGAGGTGACCAAAGGTCAGACAAAAATAATCGAACGGATGAGGGTGCTAGAAGAGGGTATAGAGACAAGGGAGACCGGAAGAGAATTTAAAATTATTAACTCCTCTAGGGAAACCTTCCAGTTTTTCGCTGACTAGGATGGGAAAAGAATTATTTCACAAATGCCCTTAATGATGTAATCCCATGCCAAATCTTGGGGCAAGGCTTCGTTGTGAAAGATACATCTGTTGTGTTCCCTCTGAATCTGACATAACAAGAAAACCAAAAAATAAGATACTAGGCTTTGTTGAGAATAGGGCACTTAAAAGCGTTATTTCTCCAAGATTCAATAGTGAGCAACATAGTATGTTGTTTCCTATCTAATTGATTGGAAAGGTGGGAAGCTTGATTTTAGGATTGAATTAAGAAGACGCAAGAATTAAAGAGATGCTCATCGTCTTCCTACTTGGCCATGTAGAGGAAGAAAATGGATGGTCCCTCAAACCCTTTTCATTGTATTCTATCCCATGTTAAAGTTTTCTTGTGAGTTAGAAGCCAAAGAAAGAGGGCTATGTTTGACAACAACCTCCGACCCCATATTTTTTCCCAAATATTTAGACTTCCATGATAGTGAAAGATCCTCTTGACTTATATCCCCATCCTTTTTTGTCTTGTTCATCAGAGATAATGATTTGACTCTATTGTAAAGATGACTAGAAAGATTGCCAATGATCATGGTTGGGTAAGGGATGCCAATGCTTAGGTGCTAGCCACTCCCTGCTTGGCGAATGATGGGATATTTTTTTGCTAGTAATGTGCTACATTACATTTTTCCTGGGTATGCATAGTGATTCCAAATGCTTCCAAATATTATTGAGTGGCTAGCATTAGTATTTGATTTCATGAGTCATCCTGAAAAAGTAGAGATTGTCCATCGTGGATTTCCAAAAATTTATGTTGCCGAATTATATATGTTTTACTGTTTGCTTGATTCCATATGGGGAATCCTTATGGAGCATTATGAGATTGTAGTTTTTGAATCAAATACAGACCTTGTCCATTCTTTATGTCCCATATTTGTTGCCACAATTCGCACCCTCCCTAAACACAATGCCACCATAATTTGGCACTCGTGACTTTGTTATGTTGAAAAGTGTAACGAGGTTCAGTATTCATAATGACATATGTAAATGTGATTTTATGTAATTTGATGTAAAGAAAAATAAAATTATTTTTAATGCTTGTCTCATGGGTTTCATGATCAAGGAATTTTATTTTTAGTAATGGCTCCCATTGTGAGCCCTTAGGATTGGTCATAAAGTCAAAAAGAGTCAATGTCATATGTGAAGGACCCTTCTTGCGCATGTTACATTTGTATAAGAGTCAACGAAAGTATCAAATAGACCTCCAAGACAAGCACAAGAATCTTCCTTCAAGTCGGCTTCAAGAATAATAACAATACCTCTCCAAATGACACATCGACTCAACTTGTTGTCAAGTCAACTTAATTTGATGAGGAAACAACTATTTATATGACAACTCGACATCATTTCAGGGAGAGAATTTCAGTGGTCATCAAGTCTAAAGTAAGAGGTGCAAAGTAAAGCGATATTATTAAACAAAGGAAGGAAGGATCCTAATCTAAAGAAATAAAAATTAGTCACAAACAATTATTAATAGAAGAGAAATCACTTAATTGTTATGCCCTAGATTTCTCAACATGGTATCAGATATAAGGTGACTAAATCAAGGAAGGGCATCTTATTAAGGGACACTCAAGGATCAAATCTCAAGGAAGGCATCAAAGAGAAGATCGTCTTGAAGTGTTTTGAAGACTCTTATTGAAAGGAAGCTAGATCAAAAGGCGTTGTCACCAAGACCCTAAGGTGATCTCTCTCTTGTTGAAGCAAGATTCCAACCATTAAAGACATCATCAAGAATTCATCATTGATCTTCATCAACGAAGCTTCACCACCAAAGGATCCTAAGGGATCTCCCTCTCTGTGAGATCAAGGATCATTATTGGAAAAAAAACTATCTTCATCAAGGAGAAGTTTTCTATTCTCTATATCATCATCAACATAAAAAAAAGAAACAAGGAGAAGGAGCATCCTATCAAGCAAGTATGATAATTTCCACATCTGAATCTGTCAAAATGTCTTTTTGCAAGGAAATCAACAAATTGGTTGGGGCTTCAAACTATCTTGCATGGAAGAAAAGGACAAATCTAAATCTCATTGAAAATGAGGTTATGGAACATGTCAAAGGATTTATCACTAAACCAAGAAAGGAAGATGCTAAAGCTCTTGTATAGTTTATGAAGGGGGAAATTAAGGCTCATAGGATTCTAATTGAATCCATCAAGGATCCCCTCATCCCATATGTATCTAAACATGAAACTTCAAAAGAAATATATGATAAACTGGTAGAGTTGTATTTCGTAAGCATTGTAGGGGAAGTTATCTCTCTAAGGAAAGAACTCTACATGTTGAATATGTTAAAAGAAGAAGGTATAGCATCAAACTTTATAAGGATCTCTGATATCAGGGATCAACTTCAAGATCTAGGAGAAGTAATGTCTGACAAGGAAATGACTACAATTGCACTAAATGCACTATCAAAGGAGTTGGGTAACTTCAAGTATTTATGGGAAGAAAGAAGCTACTACATTCCATGAGTTGTGGTCACTATGCAAGATTGAAGAATCCAAGCTAAAGGCCAAATCTGATATGGGAGTAGGTGAGCAAAATTAAGCTTATGCTACAATGACAAGGAGAAAGGGTGGAAAGTTTGGTTCTCAGAAAAAGAAAAGGAACATGGCTAAGATTCAATGCTATGGGTGTCAAGAATATGGACACTACAAAAGAGATTGTTCTAATATCAAAAGGGACAATAACAAAAGAGGAAGAGAAGAAGCCCATATCACCGAAGAAATGGAGGAAGCTGAAAAGAAGAAATCCAAGAAAGAGTTAGTAAGAGATCTCTACTATGACTGAGATAGTCTTCATCACTTGAGTTCTTTTAATAGTTCTGAAGTCTTCTATTGTAAGATATGGCTATCATAATTCACTAAGAAAAATGATGTAATGCTTCAAGGCATCATAGAAGCATTGAAAGCAAGAGCTCGTGACATCATCATAGAGAAGCACGAAAGATGGTTGAAATTAAATGACAAGTTAGCTATGAAGGATATAGCTCTTGGGAACCTCATTGAAAACATAAGTGGCACTTATGGAAAGAAAAGAAAAGGTCATCTAGATCAAATCTCATCATACATCAGTAAAAAAGGAAACTTATGCTAGATGGGGATACTCTAGATCCTCAAGATTCTGTGATGGAATCTTCATCGAATGGTTCACTGATCAAGAGAGGAAGCAAGTGTTTCATCAATAATTCCAAACTTGTGAAATTCATGGGATGATAGTATGATGACATAAAAGAAGCAGAGCAAGGGATTGAAGCTTTTTCAATCAAGGGAGCCGCTACAGGAAGTTTGGATGACCCAAAGGAAATATGAAGTATGTATACTTACATTTGATATTGTAGAGTCATGTCATATCATTGCAGGTAACATGGATCAATGCTCTATCTTGAGAGCATAATCAAAAGGAAGGATCTCCTCCCTCGAAGGAATGCAAGAATGCATGGGTCACACATTCACTAGATGAAATCAACATATATGTCCTCATATGAAGTATGAGGTGGAGGAACTTTGATTGGAAGTTGCTAAGAAAAAATGTGTGAAGAAACAAGCAAGAGATCGCGGGATATGCAACCATGGAAAAAGGCAATCAACATCCATAGACCAAGAATATTTGACTAGGATATCCCCATGAAAGATATGAAGATTCTAATCGAATCTGGAAAAAGAAAGAGACCCTTGACAATATATATATATATATATATATATATATATATATATATATATCTTTGGGAGATGTGTCGATATGTATGCACGATGTTGATGCAAACTAAAAGACGTCATGATGAAATACCATAACAAAGGTAATTTTGATTTATATGTTCATTTCTTATTTTTCCACAAATATTTGGATGGGCTTATGCAAGGCTGCCGAAGGAAGATCTATGATCCATATATTCCACCATCAATGCCCATGTAGTAGGATGAAAGATCCTTATGGGAACATGGCGTAAAGAAGGCAACATGACATGAAGGAAGGCCAGATATGAACAAATGGATTACTTTCTGCTGATGACATGACTAACTCATGGATGAAAGTGATGGATGGTTTGTGCCCTATGAAGAAGCCCCAAACATGAAGACTCCTAAATAACAAAAAGAAGTTCATGACATTGTGAGGAGTTCTTCAAGTAGCTGGTTGTCCCATCATCTCCACCTGAGGAGTTGTTGTAAGTCCCTCATTAAGAGGGATCCTGAAGTAGGGAGCCTAGAAACAAGTTTCTTACTTGGTAGAAACTTGGAAGAAAAATTCCTAAGCTAAGAGGGAGCTTAGGTACATTCCTTCCATAGGAATAAGTACATTCTTTTATTAGAATAGATATGTCCTCCGTAATTAAGAGGGAGAGATAGACACATCATTCTTGTCTTCACTTAGGAAGAAAAAATGGAGGATTGGGTAAACATCTAACATCCGATGCTCTTTCAGAATGTGTTAGGGCATCCAAGATAAGTGTAGTCGTAGAAGATCGATATTGTTTGACGACTTGGAATCCAAGATAAGAATAGACCTAGGGGAACACACCCTGAGAACCTGGGTGCGTATGTTTTGAGAGAGACAATGATGAGGGTGTTTATACATCATTGGTCTCACCAACATTGTGCTCATATCTCGTGGAGAGATATAGTTGTTAGTCAAGGCTTTGCTATGTGACAATGCTGGTTTATATGATGTTATAGAAATGGGGTTACCAATCTGACTCTTCTTATGATAAATACTTTAGATGAAGAATGACCAAGTACCATTATAAACACCTCCCTAGTTAAGAGAGAGTGTTGAAAAGTGTAACTAGGTTCGGTCTTCATAATGACATATGTAAATGTGATTTTATGTAATTGATGTAAAGAAAAATGAAATTATTTTTGTAATGCTTGTCTCATGGGTTTCATGAGCAAGGAATTTTATTTTTGGTAATGGCTCCCATTGTGAGTCATTAAGATTGGTCATAAAGCCAAAGAGAGTCAATGTCATGTATGAAGGACCCTTCTTGGGCATGTTACATTTGTATAAGTGTCAATGAAAGTGTCAAATAACCCTCCAAGGCAAGCACAAACATCTCTGTTCAAGTCGGCCTCAAGAAGAATAACAATACCTCTCCAAATGACACATCGGCCTAGCTTGTTGTCAAGTCGGCTTATTTTGATGAGGAAACAACTATTTATAGGACAACTCGACATCATTTCAGGCAGAGAATTTCGGTGGTCATAAAGTCTGAAGTAAGAGGTGCGAAGTGCAATGAGGAAGCTTATTATCAAGCGAAGGAAGGAAGAGTATAATTCGAGCTCTTTTATGGTCTGTTTTTGGGTTGATATCCTCCACACGTGTGAGGTAGCAAGAGATCAGTTGCAGAAAAAGGAGCCGAGAAGAATAACAATCCTCATTGGGTAGCCGAGTTGGAAGAAGGTCAAGATAAGAAGGGAGTCGAGTCAAGCTAGAAGAATACCCTATCCAAAGTGAAGAAAGTGAAGGCATAAGATAAGGTCTTGTGCATAAGCTAGGGTTTCTGAATTAGGATTGCAAACCTAATTCAAGGAGGCCAAAGGTTTGAAGCAGAGGGTCGAAGTGGAAGAGGAGTCGAGAAAAGGGAAGGAGTAGAAAGTTGACTATCGTTGTCTAAGGATCTCATCAAGGGAACTTCTGTCTTGGTCTTGGAGTGGAAAATAGATCAAGGGTCTTGGTCTTAGTATTCATTAATTGGAATCTTTATAAGAATAAGAATTTGTTTGGGTTTTCCTCTCAAGTGGGAGAGGTTTTGGCCTTGGCTGATAGCCTATATTTTGTGTCTGTTGTCTCTTTATGGTTTATGCATTGGTAGTTGTTTGATGAAGAAGAACACTAATAACCTAAGTAAAGCAAGATTCTAATCTAAAGTAGTAAAAATCACTCACAAGCAATTACTAATAGAAGAGAAATCACTTACTTGTTATGCCCTAGATTTCTCAACATGTTAAGGATTCCATGTCTCTTAGGCCTATACCTCCTTTGAATTTTGGAGTGCAAAGTTTATCCCAAGCAACAAAACCCCATTTTTTCTCTTTGTGATCACCTCCCTAGAGAAAGGAATGCAACATCGAGGTTAGAGAATGCAACACAAATTTAGGGGCAACTAAAGAAGAGAAGAAGTAAATCAGGAGGGCTTGCGACATAGACTTCAAAAGGACCAATTGACCTACTATGTTAAGAGAACGAAAGCTCCAACTATCAAGCTTGTTCTTTAGTTTCTAAAGAAGGGGAGTTTGATGCTTAACTTAAAGATAATATCCACTGAGGGGCTCCCATGTAATATGGAGGGAAGAGCATGAAGTTTAAAACCCAAATACACGTAAGGTGATTTTGAATGAAGGGAGGGTTGTTCAAGACAAAAACTTGATATTTGGTGCAACTTATGGTGGTACCCAAGGCATTCATAAAATCATCCAAAACAAAAAGCTCTCGCCACTTGCAATTATGGCATGGGGTGGTGCTAATTATTGCTAAAAATGAGGCTATGAATTTCATTGGTACTATGTTCCCCCAACAAAAATCCTGGCCACAGAAACATTAGGAGAGACTGACCACTTCATAATGGCCTCCATCTTGGCAGAATCTATTTTTAACTTTCCATTGATCACATACCCTAAATACGCTTGTGCAAACTCACATTTCTTGAGATTTTCCAACAATTGGTGCTTCTTTAATCTCCCCAACACCTATATCAAATGTGAGATGTGCTCCTCCCATGTAGCATTGTATATAGTATATCATCCAAATAAACAAATAACAAATGAATCTAGAAAAGGGCACAATATGTTATTCATTAACCTCATAAAAGTAGTTGGTCGATTGCATAAACCAAACAACATGACTAACCACTAATATAAACTTTGTTTGCTTTTGAACACAATTTTCCAAATATCTTCTTCTCTGACTCACACTTGGTGATACCATGATTTTTAAGTCTTGAATGGCAAAGTATTTTGCTTGCTACCATTGGTCCAACAAAGCAGCTATCCATGGCAAGGGATACTTGTTCGAGCATTTTTTAATTCAATGCCCTATAATCAATGCATAGTAACCAAGTCCCATCCTTCTTAGACACAATTATGATGGGTGACCCAGATGGCGAGGTACTTGGTTGAATGACATCCAACTCAAATGATTGTTTATTCACTTCACTTGTTTCTATCACAAACTTCTTGTGTAGCCCAATGTTTGGCAATGGTGTCTAGAGTTCTTGTATTACATCACTTGTTTTCACAAATAATTGTGTAGCGTTGAGAAATCAATGCTAATAGGATTAGGGTTAGATTTTTTTTTCTTGATAATTACTAGTGAATTATGTTGGCTTCTTTTACTTATTCATTATATTATCTTTCATCAAGTAATTACCAAATAATGTGTGCATGAAGATCGCAAAAACACAAGACACAAGATGTAGGCACTTTGTCAGGACAAAACCCCTATCTAAGTGAAAACCCAATCACAATATCTTCCTTCAATTGTTTTCCTTGAGACACTTCAACCTAGACAAAGACCTTTTCCACACCAAGCCAACCTCTCCGCCTTCGATCCAACCTTCGGCCTAGTTGCAACAACGCTTCGACTTGGCAACTTTCGGCATCAACAACAACTTCAACTTCGTAACTCTTGACATCAATAGCAGCTTCGACTCTAGCAAATTTGACTTGGCAACTTCTAGCATCAATAGTAGCTTTGACTCTAGCAACTTTGACTTGGCAGCGTTCGACATCAACAACAACTTCGACTTTGACAAGGAGACTTCGATATCTTAAACTAGCCCACACGAGACACACACACACACACACACACACCAAAAATTCAATTTTCTTCTTTCCTTCCTCCTTGACCAAACTCATACTCCTTTTAGACTCTTCCTTCAACTTCGCACTTTTTCCCAACTTCTAGCTTCCAGATAAAGAAATGTGTGTGAGAGAGTGAGATACTTAGATGATGTCAAACTACCTTGTATATATAGCCCTTCGAATGAGGTCGAATTGCCTTCCCTAATGCTAACTTGATCTTCTTGAGGCCGACTTGATGTGTAGGTTACATTATTAATTTTTTGACTCAAAAATAATTCTTTTTACATCGTTTGAAAGCCCAAGAAGGGTCTCATAAAATATACAATGACTCTAATGACTCTTTATTAATCCTAGGAGTCCACAATGGGGACTTGAATAATAAAATGATTACCCAAGCATGAAACCCATGCTTTAATGAATCATTGTAACAATAATAAAAGTTCTTTTGACAAATGCATTTTATGAAGACCGAACCTAGTTGCATTTTACAACACGTAGAACCCCTAAATACTTGTGAGTATGTCTAGGTCCTTGGAAGATATACCAAACATTATTGTCATCTTCTTGAATTTTGTGGTATAGTTTTGTACACTACTCCACTCTCTATCTTTAGTAGTGCCATCCAATCCATTGGTCCTCTACATACTCAATAGGGTAGCATTGAGATTTTATGAGAGCTTTGAAATCCCCCGACTTACTTACTAGCAGACATCCCTCCAGCTTGGGGTTTTTGTGTGGCTTTTCCACCAAATCAGGGCATGGCCTCCTAGTTTGAAACAAACAGAATAAAAATTATGTTCTTCCTCTATGTGATGAACGCCAAAATAAATCTCTAAGTGTTGCAACTTGTTATTTAATTTCAAAAAGTCAATATCACCTTAATATGACTTGTTGTCTACCATTGCTTCCATCTTGAACCAGAACTAGGAATGGTTCTTGGAACTTGAACTGGGCTCTTTTTCAAGTTCTCTCTTAGACTCCTTTAGTTCTTCTTGATCCCTTTATTTTACCTTTGAGTTAAATCCCTTGTCTTCGCTGATTCCAAGCTTATTTTCCAAAGCCACAATGAGAAGCTTCATGTTATGATTGATATTTCCAACTTTCTCTTCCAACCTTGTTAACCTTTCCAATATCATATCTGAAGGGTTATTCATAGATTCATCAGCCATGGTTGAGGTTTTATGACTTTTTACTTAAACAAATATGGTCCCTTGCAATACCCCACAATATACCCAAAAGAATGTGCTACAATACCAATATGATCCACAAACTATTATAAACATTCAATTGAACAGTTCGTCACAATAAATTTAATTAAGATTTACTAGAATCCAAAAGCACTGTGAGGGTTAATTTTTCCTTGGACTTTTTGAATTTATTGAATTAATGTTTCTACTTATGGACACAATATACAAAAAGGAGAAAATAGGGAACAAATAGAACAATCACTCACAAAGCCATAATAACATAATAAATGACCTGGAAAATGCTTTTACGAGAATACTCAGTTGAAATGTGAGGCGATGTTATCCTTTTATGAATGGAAATAGTACAAATATAAAGCAATGAGATCTATAGCCCATGTGCTGCTACAAAACACAAGCCCTCTCTATTCTATACTCTCTTTATCCATTCTCAGCGACTATGTTCAACTATGGAATAAAATTCTCTAGAATAGAATCAAACTGCTTTAGCTAACTAGGGGTTAAATTTAACCTACTCAACCCTCAATAAGAGGTACAACTTGACTCCTCTAGAGTCTTCTTCATCCTAGTCATGTAGTTAGCACCTTTTTTATGAGTAATGGGATTGACATGGCACCCTCTCTAATCAAGGTGGACAAATCATGTAGTTCGAATTCCAAGTGGCATAACTTTGCATACAGACTCTTTTCGAGATCATTTGTTAGAGAGGTATTAGAGTGTACAATAACGCCACGGGGTTATACATAAGCAAGAGTTTTTGGACCTCCAAAAACTTCATTAAATTGCCTCGAAAAGTATTTAGCCCTCAATTCACCAAACTATGACCCACCAATAAAAAAGATCCTGTGAGTTGATTCTTCCCATTTTCCCACTCTAAAAGCATCAAGATGAATGACAAATAATATAATGACCCAATCTCAACCATTTACAAAAAATTATAACTCAAGGCAATGAAGCTTCAAGAATCATCTAGACAACATAACCTTGCTTTGTTCTCCTTTCAAATGTTGTCCCATGGCTTCCTTTTATAGGATGTCTTCAAGCTCCATAAAATCTAGTTTCCAATGTGCATGAACCAAGAATAAATTGTATTTCCCCCGGAATAAAGGCTTGGAACTACCCAATGATTCATGTTCAATGGTAACATAGCTCAAGATAGTCGTGTGTGCCACCCTAAGAGAACCTCTACTAGGATTTTCAGATTTATTACACCAAATGTAGGTGAGATTTCATTTTGGAAGATTTACACAACCATTGAAGGATCAATCAGGCAAATTTCACAAAACCAAAATTACACAAATATCAACAAACCAAAACTATTAAGTCACACAGATGCATGAAAATCCACTTAAACATAATTTTTGGTGTCTATTGAAGGAGAGCTGGTGCACAATTGCCATGTTATATTGCATCAATCATTTTTTTAGTGATAACAATGCCTTTGAATTGTAAGATGAGGTTGACACGATACTGAAAGAAAATATGTCCAAATCTTAACAAATTCCAAGATACTATCACTCGATTTTTCATGTATTTAGAAAAGATCAACAATGAAAGTCACGTTATATGTACTTCAATTCAACATGGACGAGCTAAAGAAAGTGGCAAACTGAAGATTAGGAAGAACTAGAGGATCTACCAAGTGTGACAAAGAGAAAGCCCACTAAAATATCTAGCTCTCTCAATTTGACAAACAACAAGCATAATGATGGAAAGGATATCACAACCTCTTAGTGAACAATTGCATATGTATGTACCTTGCTACAAAGAAAGTAATTGAGGGATGTCATTTACCACCAACGGGATATATGGGTGAGCCTAGACCCATGGAAAATATTCTAATTTAGCTAGAAGACAACTAAATGGGAAGAACCACAGATCACTGAATATGTTCTAAAGGAATACAATCTTAGTCTTCCTAAAGTGATGAATTTGATCGATTATTTCTTGAGTACCTTTAAAGGAAAGATGGGCCCTTGCCTAGAGACTTAATATTTTATTAAGTTGCTTAAAGCAATTGCTTTTCATACATATCCTAATTAGATCATCCCAACATGAAATTTAGACCACCTATATTCAAAACAACAAACAAGATTGACTATATTCAATTATATAAACAAAGTGTATTCTTATATAGTCTTTAGCAAAGAATTTAAAATTTAGTTGAAGAATTATGGTTGCCAAAAAGAAAGGCTATAATTTCTTAGAATCAATTATAACCTGAAGGATTGATAAACCCATGAATTCATTAAAATTGAGGTTCTTGTTAACCATAAGTTTGAACACTGCTTTTGATAAATATGATACACCCATTTTTTAAAGAATCAATAATGTTATGTTGTGAATTTCTTCTAATGTTTATACCACTATATGGTAGTAGTACCATTGCAAGGTTGTATTATTCTACAATGAAATTATGGTTCTTAATCTATCTTGTTCATCTAACATGCGAGCCTACAAGATTTGACATTCATTGATAGCTCACCAAATTCCTAGTAATCAACCTCATGCTCTTACTTAGATGTCCCAAGGTGCTCTTAACTTGAGAGGGCAATTGCATGATATATCTAAATATTTGTGAGAAAATCCTCCCAAAAACTAACCCAAACAAATCATGTGATCTTGACATTAGGTCTTCATTCAATGAGCCTCTGACATATCACGTGCGTCCACGACATACTAAATAATACCCTTAATTTGACTACATATTGAAAAATACCTCTAAAATCACATTATTTAACCCCCTACCAATACAAACCCAATACACCTTCCAATTCAAAAAACCCCTATTTTCACTAGATATTGTATGTATTTATTTTTTTAACAATATTTTTTATACCCCTTATATTTTTTTCACTAACTTTGAGCTCCATTTTTTATACTTACCAATGTAAAAACTCTTTACCCTATATCATATGCTCAACATATTATGTCATTTTTTTCAATATATATCCCCCAATATAAATGTGCGTGGTATGGTATGGATCCCTCCGTGAAACCCCGTGGCTCCTAAGAACCACAAAGAATTTTTACCTTGTAAGGTCAATGAATATACAACATGAAGCAAGTCTACAAGTTATTTTCACACTTTCAAAAAATCACCCCCCGAATATTGTATCTTGCCAACAAGGCCTTTCGCAATTTGGAACACCTTCAGGTTATCAATAAATTTAATATAGAGATAACTTCAACTATTCTTTTGAAAAAACTAAAAGCTATCAATCTTTTGTTCAAACGTTGCCATTACAGGTGTAAGTAACCAAGATAATATCACTCGTTCAGCTAAATAAAGAGTCAATCACTACTGTTGAGAGAATTAATGCATCAGGGTTCGTTGTATCCCTATCCATCCATACCAACCTCCACTTGTTCTATCAAACAAAACGTTACAACAAATGGGGGAATAAATTAGGGGTTAGCATAAAAAAGATAAGGTATATTGAGATGGCCTTTTGCAATTTGGAACGCCTTCAATTTATCAATAAATTTGATACAGAGATAACTTCAACTATTCTTTTGAAAAAACTAAAAGCTATCAATCTTTTGTTCAAACGTTGCCAATGCATGTGTACCTAACCAAGATAATATCACTCATTCAGCTAAATAAAGAGTCAATCACTACTGTTGAGAGAATTAATGCATCAGGGTTCGTTGTATCCCTATCCATCCATACCAACCTCCACTTGTTCTATCAAACAAAACTTTACAACAAATGGGAGAATAAATTAGGGGTTAGTATAAGATAAAGTAGATTGAGATGTTTAAGATGACAAAAGAAGGAATTAAAATAGCTTGAAAATATTTGAATGGTCTCACTCTTTCCAACAGTATATTTTCCAATGTAAAGTCACATTCATACAAGTGACTATTAAAATGATAATCAGATAATATTGAATAAGACTCATTTTATTATTTTGATTAACGTCAATACAATAAAGCATAGGTCAAATTGTCTGGGCATAAGTTCTAAGCACAACATGCATGGGGTGACGGTACTAGGGCCGAAATGTGTAGGCAAAATAATTATAACCCGTTTCTTGCAAAATCTAACATTGACATTTCTTTGAGAGTATTTCAACCCAAAGTGGAAACAAAATCGATAAAAGCAAAACACATGCTTCTAAAGTAACACACAGATATAGAAACTACACACATCTGGCTAAAGAACATTTAGCCTCATATCCGGGTAAGATGACTCATTAGCTTCATTCAACATTAGCTGCTCCTGCTAAGCTATAGGCTAACGCTACGGACCTATGAATTCATGACTGAATTCACCTCAAAGCTTCTCAAATCCGAGATCATTTTTCCTGAAAGACATTGATACCACCTGCCATTTTCTTCCTATGCGATCCTCCATTTTACCCAGGTTGCTAACATGCAAGAACATGTTTGATAGTTATTTTCTTGATTTGTGATTATGCCCGCACTCAATCTGTCTAGAACATCAGCGCAGTACTATAAGACAATCTGTCCAACGGATGTTACTAACCAAAATCCAATATCAATGAATGTCATAGTTTCAAAAAGAAGATTAGCCAGAATGTTACTAGCGAGCAGATATTTGATAGTTATTTTCCTGACTTGTGATTAAGCCCACATATCTCAAATCTGTCTAAAATATCACTGCAATACTATAGAATGTCACAGTTGCTACTAGCATCAAAACCCATTGCAATCAGCAACATTTTACAATCTACCCAATCGTAATTTAAGCAACTAATTAAGTTATGCAAACTTGCAAATCCAAAATTTAAAATATCAAAGATCTTTTCTTCTAACAATTGTCTTACCTTGTTATCTACAAAAAGTTAGATGTTAAACAAGTGCTTGACAGAATTTTGTAATCCAACGGGACATTAATATATATGGTATAAGCTTGCATAAGCAGGGCTAATTAGAAGATTTGCATAATATTCAAAATGAACATGATTCAATACGTAAAAGTGAATTGTTCACGATGAAAGGCAACTTCTAAATTGAGCATCAGGCTTGGGAGATAATTTTCTATGATTTCACTCTGAAATACACATATTTGCAATTCGGTCACTCTTGCCTTTACTGATCCATATCGAGTGGGTATTATTGAGATGGACTTGAGCTTCAGCTGCAGTTAACATTATTTCACACAAGAAAATCATTATTTCCTATATTTTACAATGATTAGAAGCCTTCTTGCAAAATGTATTATAGGATCCTAATAACCAGTAAAAAGACATTTTTCGCTCATTTCAATGAAGGATATTACAAGGGCACGAAACTTGAAATAAAAAATTGCCAAAGCATGTATACTCCAAACTGTAGGGCACATATCATTTGCAACACGTGTGGCAAAGCTTCTATTAGTATGCACGTTTTCTATCAATTGCTGTCAACCAATCCAATGTCTGGACCTCGGAGGACCTCTATCTAAAGCAGCCCCGTGATCAGCAAGCTTGTTTATACGCGATGATAACTCTCCAGCCTATCAAAAACGCAATGAAGCTCATAAATTTGATGCATCATATACACATTCAAAAAATTAAACTTATTGCACCACTCGAAACAAAATAATTTCATATCTAAATTAATAATACAATTTACTCGGAAAAAATCATTTGAAAACCACTTCAAACATAAAGAAATCATATCATTTCAATATAGAAAATCCCCAAGCAATGATAGAAAATCCGGCCCCCATCATCCAGCAACTGTTACTGTCAATATGATTAGGAGAATCCAAGTCACGAAGGTCCTCATTCAATATGATACCACAAAAGTTTAGTTAAATTTGAATTTTGAAGCACTATAAGGAAATCCAGGGGAAGCTTCAGCTGGTGGACTGATCTGTATACACAGCTCACTGTGCTGAACAAAGTCTGACGATTAGTGTCAGCTTAAAGATCCGAAGACTAGCTCTTATTGGGACTCCCTTTATGTGATTCCTGAGACTCACTAGCCTTAAATCAAAGCATTTAGCTATAAATTTTTAGCCTGAGAAGTGATCCAATAAGAATTGGAGACTGCAGGAGATTTTGCAAGAAATAAAGGGCCTCTCTATCAGACTTTCAAAGATTTGGCTGTTCCACATTAGCATGTGTAAATATTAAAACTGATCAGCCAAGCTAGGACAAGGGAAATTACTAATCAAACCATATCAGGATGGGGCAGATAAGCAGGACTTGACAAAAGAAGGAAGGATCAAGCCTTGAAAAATTTTCCATATAATTTTGCAATGCGTCAACAGGGGCCTGGATGGTTTCTAAAGAACGTTTGGTGTTATTTGTTATGAACAAAGTTCATATATGCAGCAGAATACTCAGAAGATCTGAAATATATAAATAACCATGATAGAAAAAAAGTATTTATATAAGAATGTACAAAAGATATGAGATGATATTATGGATACAAATGAGGGCCCACTTATATACCTAGGCAAGTGCCCCTTCATGAATGGCTGTCCTTAGAGACACAACTCTTCATAACTAATTATTTTAAATTAACCATTATTACTATTTATTATTATTTTTATATATTTTATTCATCACATTGCCTTCACCTTTAGAAAAACTTTGTCCTCAAAACTTATCGTTGATAAGGAATATCATCTTTTTCTTTATCTTGTAATCTATTTGTATATTTCGGAGTTCTTTGAGTTGTCATCTTTGATGATAAAAAAATGATAAGATCTTTGGAGTGATAAATAAAATTGTCAAACTAAAAAGAGATCTGACCATCCTAAATTAATCTTCTATGGAATCTTGCGGTTACTAGATACTTTGTGTGAATTTTTATCACAAGACTGAATTGCATTCACATTAGTAGTCTTCAGAACACAAGTTTGTTGTTTTTGATCTGAGTGATACATATACGCAGACTGATTGAGTTGTTTGCTCTTGTGATTCGGATGTCAATAAGGAGTTCTTGCGATTTGATTTCCCCTTATCATATGTGTGGCATTTTCTTGATTTACTTCAAGTACTGATGTTTTTGTTGAATTGGTTACAAAATATTCACTTGGAATTTCATTGTCTGAACTGCAACATCTAAATATGTTTTTCTTTCAACTAGTTTGTCATCTTCTTGAGTTGTAATATTGACTAGATCAGTATTTGTTCTTTTTTCTTCAAACTAGACTATTACCTCTGAAGACTTTGATGCTTTTTTTGAACAAGTTGTTCTAACTTGTCTTGTAGTGATTTCTTATCATTCTTAAACCTCTTTATTTGTGTAAGTAAGTTTTGATTATGATACTTTCAACAAGTTTTTTGTTTTTCGAATTGTTGACTTTACTCTTAGTGTCCTTTTCCTCACCTTTTAAAACTCTACTCTATTCTAATAATCTTTGATTAAGGTCTTTTAAGCGCAAATTTTCTTCTTCCTTCTCTGATAGATTTTCGTTGACTTTCTTCTCGACACATTCATTTTCTTTTTCTAATTTTTTCTTTCTTCCCTTGGACTTCTTGACCTTTGCAAGTAATTTTTCGCTGTGGTCCCTTAAACACAAAATTTCCTCGTATTTTTTCTGTTAATTTTTCGTAAAACACACTTTCAATATCCTTATGTATTTTTTGTGATACCTCAATTTTTTGTTCCAGTTTGCAAGTTTTCCCTCTAGTCCTATATTATTTATATAGTAATATAAATAAACAGTAATTATAATAATAGTTAATTAAACAATAATTATTTACTAAGGACATGACCATTAAAGAAAGGTACCTGCCTAGGTATATAAGCAGGCCCTCATTTGTAACATTCATCTCACCATCTTATATCTTCTATATGTAATTATATAGATATATTGACGTATCATGGATATTTATATATTTCAAATCTTTCGAGTATTCTCCTGCATATATGAACTTTGTTCATAACATTAGTATTAGTGTGTAAATGAACCATGTTCGTTGCATTGGTATTAGAGCGTAAACGAACTTTGTTCTTTATACTATTCCAACCCACCAAGGACTGTATCTTTGCAAATAAATGTCCTCCCATTAAAGGGCTTCTCACCTACAAACTTCAAGGATCCCAACAATTTGGAATCTATTATCAATGTGAGAACAAAACTAGGTCAATTTTGTCATGAGTGGGAAGAGGGTTTCACATTATCAAGGATATTGCTATAAATCTTCTAAGCAATGGAATAAGGATTGGTGCATTCGTGGCTAAGTTGCACGAAACGTGGAAATGTCTAGAAAATTCCAAAATTGCAACCCAAGGAAACGTGACCACCCACCCCCAAAAAAAAATATGTGTGTCCGTGTGTATTTTTTTACAAATAACACATCTTGCAAGAAGAAAAATAATGAAACACATAAATGACAATTTAGAAGGAAAACCATATCTATATCTTCACATGATGTAAAATATAGATTAGCCTTTATAGATGGGTTATACATCCAAGATTCCAAAATCAACTATTATACATGAGGCTATAAATCCAAAATCATCCTTTACACAAGAGGCTATACATCCAAAATCATCCTTTACACATGACGTTATACATCCAAAATCATCCTTTACACATGGCGTTATACATCCAAAATCATCCTTTACACATAAGGCTATATTTGTTGAAAATGAAATAAAACATGAGTTGAACACAAGCACAATTACATATCCTAATCCTCATCTCCATCAACAAAAATAGAAGATGCTTCCTCAACAGACCTAGAGTGTGGATTGGAAGATAAGGCAACTCTGCTTCTAGATGCATCACCACCAATATTAAGTTAATTAAACTGAGGAGAGATTAGAGATCAACTTTAGTAGTAGATTAAGTTTTTTTGGGCAATGGAAGTGCCCCACACCCTTCTTAGGTACTTCAATGGGCCCACACAAACAAAAACAACCACAAAAAAACGCATTTGCATAGAAATGCCACTGGCCATACCATATGATGTTTCCAAATCATGAAACGCCATATAGAGTGATCAACAACGTTTTGATGTTTCTAAGTGTTTCTAGTACAAATACAATGGGTTGGGGCTCATGTCCTACAACATAGATTCATGGCATTTCCAAGAACCATCACGTTATAAAGTAGCACAAAACACAGTCATAACTCACCAAAACTCTACAATCTTTGCCATCTCGACTATGCTCTGTCATGTTAATCTCATGACATCTTCCTATGAATGTGTATTCATTCCCCAAGTCCAAATTAAGGGGGGATGCTAGAATGAGTTGAAATATTGTCTAGTGGCCGCATTTGATGTACTAAATATGTCATTATGATAGTATTTGTAACATTTTAAACAATCATACATGGGGCTTTTATGTACATGTAATGAGGCATCATTAGACTTATTGGGGTCCATTAGTGGAGCACTAATTTGTCTAGTGACCACATTTGTTAATATACTTCATTACAATATGACCATAGTTGTAGCATTACAACTGCCAATTGTGAGGCAGTTGTATACTAGAGAATCATTAATTCCACATTTTCCCTGCCCCTCACCTTACTTAGGTATGCCATACATATAGCACACATGCAGTATAGACTGTGCCTTAAAAAGGTGAGAAAGTGGTTTCTACTAGCCTACATACCTAGCTTCATCTTGCATCAATTCCCTCTTTGTGTTGGCACACCATGGAAATATTGTTTTCACCATGGAGCAACGTCCCAAACGTTCCCCCTTCTTTTCTCCTTATTTTAGGTCATATGTTCTCTTTCTCTTTCAGATTAGCTAATACTTGCCACTGCTACTATCATTGCCTTGTTTTCCTTCAATTTCTATGCTACATTTTCTTGTAAGTTTGCACTAATCTTCATGGAAAACTGCACCCAAGGCAAAATGCTTAGTTCCATACTCTTGACATGGGGTTAATTCGCCCTCTACAACTTCTATGCTCAAATACCCGAAGACAACATAAAGTTCTTCTATACATATCTATGTTATCATCATAGGCATTAGAGTCTTCTCTTTAAGTGCCCCTTCTACAGTCTAAATAGATGACTCTAGGGTCCACAACTTGGTTTTAATGCCCCCTCATTTTAATGTGGAACTAATAGGAGGGTTCATCACTTTCCTTTACATTTGATCTTCTACTTTTCATTTAATGATTGAACCCTTTTGGCAAACACCCTTGGCCTTTATTTGGGTCCTTCCCTAACCAAACTGATGGTTTTTGGTGGAGCAATCGTTTCCACCCCAAACAAGGTGGTTAATATTTCCTTTTAAGACAATTGGCCTCCCTCAACTCTAGCAAGCACACTATTTAATTGGTAGAAATTGGTAAAACTTTCCCCTATTTATTGCACAAATAACACCCTACAAACCCAAATTTTGACAAGATCTTTGATGCCCTATTTGTCGTGGCTTCACTACCCTCTCACGAACATGTAGATCAAAAGATCTTATTTTCCCAATCTTCATGTTGTTTTCTTTCCAAGTCCCTACCATTTGGGGGCTCAAAAATCTCAAAGTAGCAAAGAAAGGGTTACCATTCCTTGAGTTGTGGGTTAACACTTCACTATCCCTACCATAAGGCACCCTCTAAATCAAATCAAATAAGTACATTACAATCGTAGTGCAATAAGTAGCAACTCTAAATTGAATCATAAGCTAACTTTAATATCATGTATGCTTGCTCATTTCAAACTAGGTAAGTAATCTTCTAGCCAACTCTAGGAACCTTGTACTAAATAAACTTTGCAAACTTCAATCATTCCAATTTTGCTTGCATCAGGTATGCAAATTTTGGTTTATTCGTATATGATGGAAATTGATAAGCCAATAAGAGGCATGTTTGGTTGAGGGATTGTCATACAACTAGCAATTAATTAGAACTAAAAGAAGAATTTGGTGGAGGAATAGCAATAAATAGAAAGTTAATCATGATTTCTATTAATTAGGTATTTTGCTTCTATTTGTTCTTGTAATAGCTCACTATGGTTCTAAGCAATTCATTCTTATAAGTTCATGTTTTGTGACATTCAACTTTTGCTACTCTTCTAATCCCTCCACCATTGAATTTATATCAACCATTTTTTCCAATCATAGGTGGGGTATTTTTACACTCAATTTTGATCAAAATTTTGTTGAGAAATCTAGGGCATTAAGATTAGGATATTTCTCTTATAATGATAACTGCTTGTGAATGTTTTTCACTTCTTTAGATTACGATCTTCTCTTTACTTAGATTACTATAGTGTTCTTCTTTTCGATCAAAGAACTACCAAAGCATAAACAATAAAGAGACAAGAGACATAGAATGTAGGCGATCATCCAGGGCCAAAACCTCTCCAACTCGAGAGGAAAACCGAAACAAACTCTTCTTCTTATAAAGACTTCAATTGACGAATACCACGACCATGACCAAGACCCTTGACACAACAACCTCTCCAAGACCAAGTCATAAGACCTTTTGATTCAACTTCTTCTTCCTTGACTCAACGATAGTCAAACTTCTTCCTTCTCCTACTAGCTCGGCTATCCTTCAGATTTCGGTCCCTTGGATCAGACATACAACTTTTCAGCCTCTTCAGAAACCCTAGTTGCAGCACATGCGAGAGACTTTGTCCCTCAATTTTCTTCGCCTTTAGATGGAATCTCTTTCTTCTTCAACTCAGCTTGAGTATCAACTTGCTTTTCTCCAAAATTTGCTTCTTAATGTGATTGTGGTATCTCAGTCCTTGCAGTAGACAACACTAGATCCTCGCACGTGTGGAGTGTATCAACCCAAAAAACAGATCAAAAAACAAACTTGATGATGATCCTTCTTTCTTCGCTTGGTGATGATAAGGCTGACATGCCTTTCTAAAATTATCTTTAATCCAACTTCAAGGTGAGCTTGTGACATTGTCCTGAAGGGTTAACAAATTTTCCTTTACAATAAATTACATGTCGAAATGGGCCTTCAAACTTTAGCATTGATTCAATAGGCTTTATGACATGATGACCAACCCTAAAGGCTCACAATGGGAGCCTTGTCTATAAAATAAAATTCCTTGAGCATGAAACCCATGACTCAAGCATTACAAAATAATTTTATTTTCTTCCTTACATCAATTACATAAAATCATGATTACATATCATTATGAATACCGAACTTAGTTAGCATTTTCAACACTCCCTCTTAACTAGGGACGTATTCAAAATCCATACAAGGTACTTGGAACATTCCCAATCTGAAGAATTTTCATAAGAGTTGGATTTGTAACCCACCTGTATAGCATCATATCATCCAACATTGTCACATAGCAAAACCTTGACTAACTGCTCTATCTCTCCAGAAGATCAGAGCTCAATGTTGGCGAGACCAATGATGTATAGACATCCTCATCATTGTCCCTCTCAGAACATACCCCACCTGAGTTCTCTCAAAGTATGTTCCACCAAGACTATTCTTATCTTGGATTCCCAGTCCTCAAAGAATATCGGTCCTCTACGACTACTCTTATCTTGGATACCCTAACTCATCTTCAAAAAGTAACAAATGCTAGATGTTTACCCAATCCTCCATTTGTCTTCCCAAGTGAACGCAAGAATGATGTGTCTATCTCTCCTTCTCAACTTAGGGAGGACATACCCATTCCACTTAAAGAATGTATCCATTCCTATAAACAAGAATGTACCGAAGCTCCCTCTTAACTAGGGACTTGACCAAGCTCCCTCTTGACCAAGGACTTGCTTTCAGCAACTCTCCAAGTGGAAATCATGGGACAGCCAGCTGCTTGTAGAACTCCTTCCTTTGATGTCATGAATTTCTTCTTTGTCATGGAGTCTACATATTTTGGGACTTATTCGTAGGGCACAGACCATTCATCACTTTCATCCATGAGTCATGTCATCATTTTTCTTCATTTGAAAGTGATCCATTAGTCCATATTTGGCTTTCCTTCATGCCATGTTGCCTTCTTCATATCATGTTTACTTAAAGGACCTTTTGTCCTGTTGCATAATTGTAAATTGTGGAAGACTTCCACAGTTCTTCGCTTAGCAACCCTACATAAGCCCATCCAGATAACATTCAAAAATAAGAAATGAACATTAAATCAAAATTACCTTTGTGATGGTCTTTCATCATGACATCTTTCTATTTGCATCAACATCTAACATACATGTTGACACATCTCCAAAAGATATATACTGTCAATATAGTGTCAAGTGTCTCTTTCTTTTTCAAACTTCATCAGGGTCTTCATATCTTTCATGGAGATATCCTAGTCAAATCTTTCAGTCCTTGGATGTTGATCGCCTCTTCCATAGTTTCATATTTCATGATCTCTTCCTTTCTTTCTTGACACTTTTTTCCAACAACTTCCAATCAGAGTTCCTCCAATTTTCATCAACCACCTCATATTTCATATGAGGTCATATTATGTTGATTTCATCTAGTCGATGTGTGACCCATGCCTTCATGCATCCTTTCAAAGGAGGAGATCCTTTCTTTTGATCATGCACTCGAGATAAAGCATTTACCCATGTTACTTGCAACCATATGACATGACTTTACATTATCAAATACAAGCATACATACCTCATTTTCCTTTGGGTCATCTAGACTTCCTTCAACAGCTTCCTTGATTGAAAGATCTTCAATTCCTTGATTTGCTTTACCTCTTTTGACATCATACCATCCTTCCATGAATTCCTACACGTTGAAATTCTTGATGAAACATTTGCTTCTTTTTGATTGGTGAATCTTCAAATGAAGATTCCAACAAAGGATCTTGAGTATCCTCATCCAACAAATGTTTCCTTTCAACTAATGTATGATGAGCTTTATACTAGATGACTTTTATTTTTCCGTAAGTACCAGTTATGCTTCTAATGAGGTCACCAATGTTGAAGGAAATGTAACTAGGTTCGGTCTTCATGTACTTTTGATATTTATATTTATTCAAGAAAAGAAATATTATTTTTATAATATATATCAATGAGTTTCTTGCTCATTGAAATAGGTCTAGCACATGTTAAGTATTATAGGTAAGTCAAATAGTCAAAATATTATGTTGAAGACTTTAAGGGCATGTTACTATAGGTATACTTATGTATTAGAGTCAAAGAAGTCACCTCCAAGCAAAGTCAAGTCTCCTCCAAGCATGTGACACCACCAAAGAAGCAATCCAAGCTATATAAGTCAAGTCGGCCTACAGTCTTCAAGTCGGTCTTCTAGTCGGCCTAAGAGGAGGGACAATCCTCTATATATATAGGTTGTCCACTCCATCATAACGTCATGCAATCACCTTTGAAATCGGCAAAAGTAGGAAGCCGAGAAAAGGGGAAAGAAGGACGAAGAAAGGGTCTCCAAGTACAGCGAAGAAGAAGGGTACACAACCGAGCTCAAGAGGATTGTTTCTAGGGCAAGTTGCAGTCACACGTGCGAAGATAAAGAGGGTATCTCTGTTGTCATAGCAACCCTCCACCACAGTCACACATATCTCATTGGTTGGGCTAGAAAAGTAGGCCTATAAGGCCTCTCACTCAAGCGAAAAGGAAGCACACTCAAATGAAGAAGAAAAGAGGACCTCCACACAAGAATCTTGAAGGAATCCCATCACATGTGCGAAGAAACAGTGATACATTGTTGGCATATCAGACCTTCAACTATATCTCAAGAAGGGGCTTGGTTGGAGGAAGAATAAAGTACTCTTCATATGTAAAGGAATCTACCAAGGAACAAACAAGAATATCTCTTATAGAAGATACCTAACAAGGACTACTATTGGTTGCCGGAAGAAGGACGAAGTATCGGGGAGCAAAGTGTTAGAAGAAGGAAGACTAAGTGTCGAGGAACAAAGTGCAGAAAAGAGAAAGGACTTGACTTATGCTTGGAGGAAATTCTTGTCAAGGGTTTAGGGTTTGGCAATTGATCAATAACAGAAACTTACTAAAGGATTTTCCTCTAAAGAGAAGAGAGGTTTTGGACCTAGCTGAGAGCCAACATCTTGTGTTTTTGTTCTTATGTTTTTGGTAGCAGTTTGATGAAGTACACAAACATGCATTAATAAGAAGAAGAAGAAGTTAACAAGAAAAGTCAAAAGACTCCACAAATTGTTATCAAATCAAGAAGAATCACACTACACCTAATTGCCCTTGATTCTTCAACAACCAAGAGTTATATCCTTCCATAGGTGACTACCATACACTTATATTTCAACTATCTTTCATGCTTCTCTATATGATGATGTCACGAGCTCTTCCTTTTAATGCTTCTATGATGCCATGGTGCATGCTATCATTCTTTCTTAGTGATTCATGATAGCCATATCTTACAACAGAAAACTTGAAACAAAAACTTGAAAAGAATTAGGCAAGGAAGACTATCTCAATCATAGTAGATATCTTTTACTTCTTGAATTTCTTCTTTTCAGCCTCCTCCACTTCTTCGGTAATATGAGCTTCTTCTCTACCTCTTTTGTTATTGTCCTTCTTGAGCTTAGAAAATATTCTCTTGTAATGCCCATATTCTTGACATCCATAGCATTGAACCTTTGCCATGTTCTTTTTTCTTTTCTGAGGACCAAATTTCCCAAAATTCCCTTTTATCTTTGCCATAACAGCATGTGCTTGAGTTTGCTCATTTGATCCTATATCAGTGCCTCCAACCTAGTTTCTTCATTCTTGCATAGTGGCCATAGATCCTTGAATGGAGTAGCTTCCTTCTTCCCATAAATGCTTGAAGCAAAGTTACCCCACTCCTCTGATAGTGCATTTAGTACTACGGTGGTCATCTCTTTGTCAGACATTATTTCTCCCAGATCTTGAAGTTGATCCCTTATTTCAGATATCCTCATAAAGTATGAGGCTATTCCTTCTTCTTTTGATATCCTTAGCTTGTAGAGTTCTTGCCTTAATGAGATAACTTCCCATGTAGTGCTTACGGAAAACAACTCTACCAATTTTTCATATATTTCTTTTGAAGTTTCGAGTTTAGATACATATCAGATGAGGGGATCCTTGATGGATTCTATGAGAATCATTTGAGCCCTTACTTCCCCTTTCATAAACCGTGCAAGTGCTTAAGCATCTTCTTTTGAAGGTTTGGTGATTGA
Source organism: Pinus tabuliformis (assembly GCA_031772625.1). Lineage (NCBI taxonomy): Eukaryota > Viridiplantae > Streptophyta > Pinopsida > Pinales > Pinaceae > Pinus > Pinus tabuliformis. The sequence continues at coordinate 390,345,035 of CM062817.1, forward strand.
GCCTTTAACATGTTCCATGACTTCATTTTCAATAAGATTTAGATTTACCCACTTCTTCCATGCAAGAAAGTTTGAAGCCCCAACCAATTTGTTGTTTTCCTTGGCAAAAAGACATTTGACAGATTTAGATGTAGACATAAATATACTTACTTGTGAAGATGCTTCTTCCACTTGTTGCTTCCTTGAATTTGATGATGATATAGATAATAGAAAACTTCTTCTTGATGACGATAGTTCTCTTCAAGAAAGATCCTTGGCTCCACAGAGGGGGAGATCACCTTAGATCTTTTGATGATAATGTCGTTGTTGATGATTATCAATGATGACTTCTTGATGACGTCTTGATGCTTCTTGGATGATCTTCTTCAAGGGTAAGGACCTTACTTCAACAAGAGGGAGATTGCCTTAGGACCTTTTGAAGATGATGAAAACGTCCTTGATCTTGCTTCTCTTGGATGAATTGTCTTCAATATACTTTGATTTGTAGGTCTCTTTAACTTAAGTAGGGTCTTTGTGGTCTTTTGAGGATCCCAATACTTCTTCTTCGATCTAGGGTTTTGACACTTCTTTGTAGATCTTGACTTTTCTTTGATGTCTTTTGAGATTTGATCCTTAAGTGCTTGTGTGTCCCTTGATGAGATGCCCTTTCCTTGATTTGTCACCTTAGCTCTGATACCATGTTGAGAAATCTAGGTCATTAGGATTAGGAGATTTCTCTTGTAATGATAACTGCTTGTGAATGCTTTTCATTTCTTTAGATTAGGGTATTCTCTTTACTTAGATTATTATAGTGTTCTTCTTTTTCATCAAACAACTATCAAAGCATAAACAATAAAGAGACAAAAGGCACAGAATGTACGCGATCAACCAGGGCCAAAACCTCTCACACTTGAGAGGAAAACACAAACGAATTCTTCTTCTTATAGATACTTCAATTGACGAATGCCAAGACCATGACCAAGACCCTTGACACAACCTCTCCAAGACCAAGTGACAAGCCCTTTTGGTTCAACTTCTTCTTCCTTGAGTCAACGATAGTCAAACTTCTTCCTTCTACATGCTCAGTTATCCTTCAGATTTCGGTCCCTCGGATGAAAACTACAACTTTTCGGCCTCTTCAGAAACCCTAGTTGTAGCACATGAGAGAAACTTTGTCCCTCAATTTTCTTCGCTTTAGATGAGATCTCTTTCTTCTTCAGCGCGGCTTGAGCACCAACTTGTTTTTCTCCAAAATATGCTTTCTCAATGTGACAGTGGTATCTCGGTCCTTCCTACAATAGACAACACTAGATCCTCGCATGTGTGGAGTATTGATGAAAACAAACTCGGTGATGATCCTTCTTTCTTCGCTTGGTGATAGGACTCTTCTTGTGATCTTCACAGTTCTATTTTTCTCTTTCTTGCTTGACCGAAATTTGAGCTTAAGTGAGACCGAGCTACCCTATACATAGTGGTATGTCCATCAAAAATGAGCCAACTTCTCCTTGTGACAAGGCCGGACATGCCCTTATAGAATTATCTTTAGGCTGACTTCAAGGTGAGCTTGTGACATGATCTTGGAGGGTTAGCAGATTTTCTTTTACAATAAATTACATGTCGAAATGGTTCTTCAAACTTTGACATTGACTGAATAGACTTTATGACATGATGACCAACCCTAAAGGTTCACAATGGGAGCCTTATCTATAAAATAAAATTCCTTGAGCATGAAACCCATGACTCAAGCATTATAAAATAATTTTATTTTCATCTTTACATCAATTACATAAAATCATGATTACATATGTCATTAGGAAGACCGAACCTAGTTACATTTTTCAACAGATTTGCTACTATACTACCTTGGAGTTTCTTAATTTTTGAATTGTGTGGATCATGGACTGCAATTGTACTACCTAAATTACCAAATTTGTATGTCACAATCTGTAAAAAAAAATATGTATGTTGGTAGTCTTCACAGGTTTCAAGATAATTGCATGTTTTTCATTCCCACAGTCCCAAACTAGAAGTCTGATATAAAACTTGAATGCAATTTACATGAAACACTTTTAGCTAATGAACATTATATTTTTCAGCTGATATACAAATTAAATGATCAAACACACAAAATATGACACAAATGTTTTGGTCAAATAGACCCTGGAAAAACCCCACTACTTGGGGAAAACCAGTGCTGGAAGGAGGATTCTTATTTATGCTTCTTTGAAATGTATTAAGACAAAATATGAACAAGAGATCAACTATCTCTTCCAATTGAAGAAGCATTTATGAGGTTGCCTTTACACAGAGATCATGACTGATAACTTTGAGCCCACAGTCTGGTCTCCATCAGCAAAATTACGCCCTCTCTCACAACTCCTTCACTGTTGTAATGGATCCACTATACAATCACGTTTTCAGCCTTAAGAACCCAAGTTTCCTCACTCAGAAAGTGCCTTAAAACAAGCTGCTCCAACTTGAAAATAACAGGGCTGAGATATTCACTCCACAGGACCAAAATCTTTGCTGAGAATATGCAGGAAACACTGCCCAAAATTTTCACTGAGCTAGCCCGAAAATTTTGCTATGTATACCCAAAAAAATAGGGCCCAAAAATTTGATGAGCTTGGCCCAAAAATTTCGGGATTCAAATGGTTGAATGTAGAAGGGGTTTCTTGTTATGAATATAATTTATATAAAAATAATATAAATGTAAATAATATTAAAGATCATAATAATAATAAATTAAATAGTTTCACGATCGGGGTGCGAGCCAGCTGTAATGAACTGCAGAAATGATTAATATGATGAGTAGTAAGGGCTGATGGTGGCGGTACCTCATCCCTCACACACTCAATCGGATGGAAAAGGTGGCAGTGCACATGCTTAGTATTAATGGCGAGGGGGAAGGTCGCAGGGCCGCTTGTTTTATGGAGGTTTTTTAATGTTTTCCTCCATCGTGATCCCATAACCCTTGGACTATGAGAGTGATAATGGTATCAAGAGGGCTAGGTGATGGTGGTCAGCAAGCGTTGGAGATCTAAGCGGCTCGCCATCTGCGAGCAGTTGGTTTCATCCCCTCCCTAGTCTTCTTTTGTGGGTATGTACTTATGGCAGACTCACTTGTTACAACTCCCTCTGTTCGCTCTGTGTCTTTGCTTTTTCGTTGGCGAAGTGTGTTCATTATGATATCTGGAGTTAAGTGGAAGTTACCCCGTGAAAGTTGGAAGGAAACTATGGTTTTCTATGAAGAATTGTCTGCTGCTCAATTTGTTGTTTCTATTTATTTTGGCATCTTGCTTTCGCGCATGGGGTTGTACTCGAGGATTTTGGTTTGGGATTTCTTTGTTTTTGCATGTTGGTCTGCTTGTGGGAATGACCATGACAGTATTCTAGTTCTCATGCTTCATATGTCCTGGGTATTTCTGAATATGGTTCTCCTTTGTTTGTCTGATTATCTTGGTTTCCTTCGACCAGGGGAGACTTGGGAGGTAATCTTAAACCTCCCAAACCATACCCGTTGCTCTTTACCTGACAACTGGTGGGTTATTAGACTCATAACTCACTGTAATTTGTATGTACGCCTAGACATTCCTTCAAGTCCTTTTGTGTTCAGAGGGGACATTCCTACACGTCCTTTTGTGTTGAGAGGGTTTTGGGACCCCAAGTGTGTCACCAACCGAGACACTGCAAGTAACACACCTTGGTCCAAGGTAAGCCATTCTAGTGGTCGTCTGGTTATCAATTTTATGGCACGCCCTTCATCTGTCACTGGCTCTTCGACTGGGGGGGTTGGTCGTGGACGCATAGGAAAGCAAGGGCCGCGCTGTGGTGCTCGCCAGCCCCAGCTTTGGCCATCGTGAAGTCGGGGCAGCAAAACTACCTCCCAACTCATTCATGATGCAACCCATGTATTTCAAATTGGAACTATGATTCAGGTTCACCAACTTATCTTGGGTTGGGACGCTGAATTGAACCATTGGGCAACATTTGGGTGATTGGCAAGATTTGGTGCCCGATCCGGGCCACTCCAAAGGAAGGTCCTCCCAATACAAGCAAACAATCTATCTTTATTGGATAATGAAGAATATTGTAGCCAAAGCTTTGGTTATCCCTCCACCTAAATCTTCCAAGACAGATAATGGAATCGCTAATATACAAAAGGATCTCTAGCTAATTCAGTTTCAACTCCAACAACAGAATGGACGCCTCAGCCGCATTGAGCGACACATTTTGTGCATCCCTCAGTCTAAATTTCCAAGATCCAGTGTGAAAGATCCAACCCCAATGGATTCTTCAGATGATTAGTAGCATGGTTGGCTAAATTTTGGCTTTTGTTTTGCCATATGAAGTACTTACAGTTTCTAGTTTCTTATCTTCGTTACTTAGTATATAGAAGGCTACATGATATTCAGACATATATAGCTCTACTTGACGGTCTTAAACTTTTTTTCTTTTGGACGACATATAATTACGTTAGGTGGCCAACAGATTTGGCTTTCCCCTGGGCAAGTTGAGGCCACCTAAAGATTTGAATTTTGTATGTAACGTGCCTTTTTGAAGTAAATTAATGAAAGAGGTCTTGCCAAGCTTACAAAAATAATTAATAAATTAAATAGTAATTAGTACTAAGGAGCATGTCTAAGGAGACAATGAGACATGACCACTCATGAAAGGGCCCTTGACTAGGTATATAAGTGAGCCCTCATTTGTAACATTCCATCATCTTATCAATTCATTTATATAATATTCAATATACAATTAATTGTCCTACAATGAACGTCTTTGTCTTCAAAGTACTCTGAAGATTATTGCGGTATACAAACTTTGTTTGTTACATTGGTATTAAAGCATTCCTCTGAGTATACAAACTTTATTTGTTACCTTGGTATCAGAGCATTCCTCTGAGTATACGAACGTTGTTCATTACATTGGTAACAAAGCATTCCTCTGAGCATACGTATTACGAACCTTATTCGTTACATTATTATCAGGGTTGTCTGATCCTTTGGCCGTTGAACTGCTACACAAAAAACTAGTATGATCCAGCGTTTGGCCATCAATCATTCGCCAACCTTGTTGCCATCACAATTGAAGCGTTTCAATAAACCAAATTTTGGAGGTTCTCCATTTCGTTGTTAGGCCTTTGGCCATTAAAAAAAAAGGAAAACAAAATATATTAAGATAGGTAGAAAAAATCCCAAAAAAAAAACCAATATTATAGAAATTTTTATTTAGATTTTTTTTATAAGAGGGTTAAAGCATATAAAAAAAAGAAACAAAATAAGGAAAAAAAGGTTTAGAAAAAGAGTTATATTTAAACAACAAAAAAAAAAGTTATGTAAAAAAAAAAAAAAAAAAATTAACAAATTACTAGGCCATCGGTTGTTGTACGAAAGCACAATCGCTACTATAGTCACCAAATCCAGTGAATTCAATGTCGTGAATGCCTTCTGTCGCTACCACGCTACACTACACCCGTAGCAATGAAATCCACCACCGGGACACATGGTCTGATTGCCATTACCACACAACAAAATTTTCTAACAATCCACTGAATACACACTTTCAATCCACTATCATATCAGCCCTATTGTATTAGACTACTCGTTGATCCTTTACTTGTCGTACACTCCTGTCATATCAAACCATTGAAAAGTATCCTAGTCAAATATCTAATTACCTGCAGAGATAGCTACCATTCCAAATCGACGCCACATAACTACCAAATCAATGGTGTCAATAACCAACGAATGTAGTTCGTGACCTAAGAAGAATATGTGTCATCATTTCATATTTAATCGAAAGGGTGTCATACTTAACACTTAATTATAGTGCTAGTTGTTGTTTCAAACCTTCATTTCAAAGGAATTAGAGAGATTTAATTATAACCAAGAATTTAAGGGTTAAAATCATTTCATACGTACATTGAGTGTTCTCAATCGCCACGTCCATACAAGAAAAAATGGAGTTATTATCAGTTAAAGAAGATTTCATCTAAAAAAAAAAGAGTTAAAAGAGGTGAAGAAAAGTGAAATACTAAGGTATTTTTCATCAAACGGAATATGGAGTCTAATTTGGGAACGAAAGAAGGAAGATTTTCCTACCAAGGACTTTCAATTATAGATCACAAATTAATAACATTAAAAGGAAGTATCCAAAAGAAGGAAATTAATATCGCTATTAGCACAAGCAACGAGAAAAATTACATCAATATTAATTTGACAAATCAACTATTAATTCAAGAACCAAGCATTGGTGAAAGAAAAGATATTTTTGTTGGAAAATAGATAGAGATGGCATTTAAATGATTTTCCTCTTAATGACATTAACTTGTGATGTTTTCATTAATAGTATTAGATTTCTCAATTATCTTTTTTGATCATCAAGATTAATGCCAAGCAACAAAGGAAGCAAACACAAGATATAGGCATGCTGCCAGGGAAAAACCCTCCTAGAGGAGAAAACCCAGTTATAAATTCTTCCTTCAATAGATTCAAAAGATGAGACGACCATGACCCTTACAATTTAGACTCAAAACTACCTCCATCCATCATAAGCATCGAGACACGAACGAACTTTGGAAGCACCATTGTAATAACATCAACCTAAATTCACTTTACTAGCACCTAGATGAGGTTAATGAGGTGATGTGAGAGCATTGAACGAAGGTCACTGCAATAACCTCTAATCCTATGAGAGCATGGAGATCACCTTGATGCCCTATCCGAACTCCCTGAAAGAACATCGAAATGTCTGCCCTCATCTAAACTTGTATCACTGAAACATGTGCTCTGAAATTCTTATCTGAATCTTGTGATAACCGAAAAAATGCGAGCTCTAAATTTATGATTTAAAAATATGTTACTAATGTGAGGTCCTCATCCCTGTATATATAGTTGTTTGCCATACGAAAATAGGCTGACATGAGTTGATGAAGAGTTGTGTCACTATAGTTAGATCAACATGAGAGTATTTGCAGGAAGCCGACTTGATGATAGCAGCAAGGAAACTTTGATGGATGGAGGAGTTTTTAGACATTGACTTAGACAATAACCTAAATCCTACAATGGAGGATTGACCTATACATTTGACCCAAGCATGAAACCCATGCTTTAACAAGTCAAATAAAATAATAATCAAAATTATTTTCACTTTCTTTTGACAAATATATTACATTTTGTCTTCAAGTACAATAATGAAGACTGAATCTAGTTACACTTTCCAACAATTTTTGGCCAGAAAGAATATGAAATTAATGATTTACAAGTGACAATTGATCAATATGAATGCATTTCTCAATTTAGGGTAGTAACTATGGTTAGGAAAGAGATTGACATAATTCTCAGTGCCTTGGTTTAAAAAATTGGGTACGTTCATGTTAAACATAGATAGAAAAAGAATTGATGTTTTCTTATAAAAAGAAGTTGATCACATTCCAAGACACGACAACGAAGTTAGAGACGATATTGCCTTCATCAGAAAATATTAAAGATATTTCGAAATTGATATTTCAAGATAATAAAAAAAATATCAAAAAAACAAAAAAAGCTTGAAGAAGTCATCTCCAGTAAAGACAAGAAAATTTTGTGCTTCAAAGATCATAGTGAAAAACTACTCGAACAAGTCAAGAAGGCTAAGGCCACCAGAAAGAACTCAAGAAGCACCCATAAGAACAAGAGGAAAATTTACGATTAAAGAACCTTGATAAAAAATTATTAGAACAAAAGTGTTCAAACGTCTTAAAAATCATAATCAGAGACTACTCACTCAAATTAAGAAACTTAAAAATGATAAGAAATCATTGAACAACAAATTAGAGGAATTTATCATGAAAGAAGTGTCGAAGTCTTCAATGCAGGTTGAAGAAAAACGAATAAATATCGATCCATTGAATATCACAACTCAAGAAGAAGACAAACTAGTTGAAGAAAAGACACACTCAGAGGTTGCAGTTCAGATGATGAACATTCCAAGTGAAGGTTATGTAAGCAACTCAATAACATCATCACCTAAAGTAAATCAGGGAATTGCCAAACACATGATAAGAGAAAATAAAATCACCAGTACTCATTATCGACGTCCGAACCACAAGAGCAAACATCCCAATCAATCTGTGTATCTTATTCACTCAAAACATAAACAACAAACCCATGTTCTGAAGAATAATGATGTTAGCACAATCCAGACTAATGATAACAAATTATCCCAACTATCAAGTAATTGCCAAGTTTCACAAAAGATTAATATAGGATGGTTTGATCCCTTCTCAGTGTGACAGCTTTGTTTATCACTTAGAGGATACTATCATCTTGTATCAACAAAGAAGACAACTCCGAGAATTCTAAAACTATATGACATGTCTTGTCAGCAATAAGCTCCAAGGACAAAGCTTTTCGAAGAGGAAGGCAATGTTATGAATATAATTTATATAAAAATAAAATAAATGTAAATAATAATAAAGATCATAGTAATAATAAACTAAATAGTAATTCGTACTAAAGGGGCATGTCTAAGAACCCATGACCGCTCATGAAAGGGCACCTACCTAGGGATATAAGCGAGCCCTCATTTGTAACATTTCATCATCTCATCAATTCTTATATATAATATTCAATATACAATTACTTGTTCTACAATGGATGTCTTTGTCTTCAAAGTATTCTGAAGATTATTATGGTATACGAACTTTGTTCATTAGATTTTTCTGCTACCTAAATACCCAAAATTAGCAGCAAATAGATTCTCTGACCTCCTCCTTGATTTTTGAGCTCCCTCATAAGCTTGAACTCGGCCTCTTCATGAAGTTCAAACTGTTGTAAGTGATCCTCTCTCCCTATTGTAGAATTTCTTCTGCAAACTCTCCTCCTTTCCTCCAACGTTCTCCTTTTTCGTTTGATTAATGAAAAATCATTTTCCCTCCCTTTTGTCTCTTGAGAAAATGTTGGAACCCTATCCCTATGATCTAATGGCTGAGATTTAATCTCAAACCATTAGACGAATGGCTAGGATCAATTCCCCACTTGACCCCTCACACATGTGGTCCCATTCTTTTTAAAAAGACTTCCTAGTACTTTTAATGTTTTAAGTACCTTGGTCACTTTTCCCATAAAGTAACTTCTAAAATATAAGCCACTTTAATATTATAAAGTGAACTTTACACTTTACCCATAAAGTCACTTTTAGACATGTGACTTCAATAATTTAAAATACATGGTACAACTCCTCACAAAAAATACTTTAGCCCATCTTCACATTAATAATCTCATAATGTCACTTAGACAAAAGGTTATTAAAGTGTCTCCCTCGGTCAAAAGGAAAAATGCCTAGGAAACACTTCCTTGGTACCATTTTTTTCAACACAATCAATTAATTAACCATAACAAACTCTGATGTCTTGTGTGGCACCGAAATTAACTGCACTGACCATACTTTATTAACCATATGAAATTTCAATTGTATTGTATGATGCTTCAATTAATTAAACTAAATTCAAAGATGATGAATTGGCAAAAAGTTATGTCTTGTAATAATTAATTATTTTAACTGTAGAGTTTCACATAATGATGAGAAATCACAATTGTGCAACGCCAACTCAAGTGGTTGCGACAATGCAGCAATATAAATAATTATATGGTCTGCAATTTTGTGTTCTTGTTTTGATTAACCTGTAGAAAATCTATAACTTGTGTACATTGGCTTCTATATGGACAACAACCATTGTGTGGCAACAGTAAAAATGGCAGTGTAAAGACTAGTGCCACCACTGATCATCTGGGTAAATAGGATCATGAACATGGTTGTCATGTATGAATATGTAAAATTGGCTTTGATGCCAATGGAGCAGTTAAAATGTTTCATTGATTTGCTCAATGCACTCTGAGAAATAAATATTTGATATATATGGAAAATGCATGAATAAGATGATGAATTAAAATGAGGTGCCCCTTATATATACTCCTATGCCTGTGTTTTTTATTAAAAGGCCACGTCTTTAATTAGCATCTAACATATATAATATTCCTTCCATCATTATTTAGTTTAAATTTCTATGTTTGTTTATTTATTATTTATTTTTAATTACCTAGATTTATGTATGTAACAAAATGTCTATGAGATGTACTTGGTGAACGTGCTTCCTGCCAAGGATGATGACAGTTATGACCAGTGATACATTCATCGTTATTGGCAATTTATCGCCATGGTTTCAAAATGTTAATTATCGGCAATATCAGAAATTATCAGGAAACTTTAAAAATTACAAAAATAGTCATTTTTTTTCAATTTTTTAACTTCCAAAACAACGTCAACATCAAATAAACACAATGCTACATAAATATGATAATGAAATCGATATATAAGATGTCAAGTGATAGTAGATACATCAAATATTGGTCTTAAAATATGATATTTGTCCTGAGTCATAAGATTTAATAGAATGATAGAAAATCATATCAAACAAATATAAATATATCTAGTGGGCTGAATCGTGGCAATGAAAACAACGGTTTTCCCCTTGTTTGATCAATGGAAAATGATCAATTCATCCTCAACAATGTTATCAGAACTAGACCAAAATATTGGTCAACCAAAAAGTATATGAAAAGAAATATAATTCAAGTGCATCCATATGAATCCAAATTATTATACACAAATATGGAGAATTTCTCATGTAAATAACAAGGGTGCATATAACCAAAATATCGTCGAGTGCAGTCCATCTCGAAACGGAAATAGATCAATAGACAAGCTCTAAGTGGCCTTTGAAACCCAAAGAAAATCATGCTACAACAAATAGCTACATAACATGAAAATCATTGCCAGTATCGAGATCATATTCATCAAGATCACGAACTAAACATTAAATTTAGTAAAAGATTAACATTCTAATTAATAATTGTTGAATGGTGTATGCATTGATGTCAATGTCTGTAATGAACGTTCTTAATATTTGTCTGGATTACATCAATTGGACGCTCCAATCGAAGGATGGTTGGAAATCCTAGTAGCCCCACATTTGTCGTGGTTTTTGAAGAAACGGATAATTGATTTTGCCTTAGAGAGCCTTATCATGGGATTCTCCTCGTCGAGCTGATTCCGGTGATATATGGCATGCCATGAGAGCCTTCACAATTTGTGAGTTATGCTCATTTGAAGGTGAAGGACCCAAATTGTGGGCAAAAACCATAGAAGGTGATGGTGTGGCCATATTCTTTTGGTTAGATTATGGTACATTTCATAACATGAAATATTGGGTTAAAAGCTCATTTTCTTCTGGTCAAAATTTTGAGGAATATGTTAAAAGAAATATTCAAATTATTATTAAAAGGACAAATTTTGAAAATTCAGAATTGCCTTTCCTCCAAGGTGAGTCGGCCTCAATGCAGGGCGTTAATATTCATTTTTAATCCAAAATAGATCCATTCCTTGTGGACAAGTCGACTGCCCTTAAGCCCCACGAATCTTGTATAAGAAGTCCTTTTGTCCTCCAAATGAAAGAAAACCATCTAAAATGCAATTGGCTTTATCTATCTGAATTTTATTCGACCCTGTGAAAAATTGTGTATTGTTAAGGAGGTCGAAGTTTCCCCATAGCTGCCCCAATTTTCAACATAGTAGATGAGAACCAACGCTCCATTAGTACAAAGGTAGCCCAAGGCAATGAGACAAATGACATTGAATGAAATCAACATCAATGTGTTAAATGAGCAAGGTATAACAAAGCCTGGGTAAGGAAGAAAGGAACAAAGTCAGACGAGCAATATTGAGAGGAGAAGGGAAGGTTATAGGGAAAGAGGAGGATAACATCGCCCAGCCAGGAGCAATAGAAAGAGTTGGCAATGGAACAAAGTATAGGTAGATGGATGAGGATAGATAGGTAGGTGACTCTATTCGTTAGCAGGGAGTGTGCGACAATGTGGCCATCTATCAACCATAAAAAATATTCCTTGTAGAAGGTCAACTTAATGCTAGGAGGATATGTAGAGTAATGCAAGTGACCCAAATCAAATATCAATAAATGTCTCCCTAACTACATATGGATCTTGCCTTTTTTTTGGGACAGTGGCTAGGGGCATCCAAGGAATACATAAAGGAGGGGAGGCACTTGATAGAAATGTCAATAACTATAAGTGTGGGCAAGGTTGTGACAACCAAAATCACCTACAATTTGGGAGGTCCATGGACGAAATCTCCTCAAAAGAGCAACAGTCCATAAAGGGATGTCTCTCTCATCCTATCATTAATTCTCCTACAATTGTATCCTCTAAAGAAAACAAACATAAATTTGCTCTCAAGTCATTATCGGATGGGCACCATACTTGTCTTGGATAATCACCCATCAAAAAAACCTATTTGCAATGGATAACATGCTGACTTAGAGAACAAGAAGCCACCTGAGGAAGTAGATAAGGAAGCCACCCACTATCCCAAATCGAATACCAACTAATGATAGTTGTTGGCCCACCTCCATTGGCAAAGATTAACCCCTCCACATAGAGGTCTCATATTGACAGTTGCTTAATCAATTCTCTTGGTTATATTGACGGTTGTAAGAAATGTATGCTTTATTGTATGCCCAAGTGGCTTATAAGAAATGTATGCCTTATTTTATGCCCAAGTGGCTAATAAGAAATGTATGCCTTATTTTATGCCCAAGTGGCTTATAAGGATCGTATGTTTTATTTAAGGCTAAAAGAAGCATTTAATATAATAAAAACATTTGCCTTAAGAATAACAACTTTCGAATTGGTGCAAAGTTAACTAGCTTTAAACAGAAAGAAACCATTGTCAACAAGGACTAACCCAATATGATTGTTTAAGTTAATTGAATAAGTCATTCGAGACATGCATCTCAAGGATCTAGAAATAACAAATTTAGTATTGTTGGAGAAGTAGGTGTCATTGGGCATGTACTAATAAGGAACCTAGATAAAGAGACTCATTAAAAGTCACCTTGTCAAAAATATAGCTCAATATGATTCTTCAAACTAATGGAATAAGAAAATTGAAACATGCATCTCGAGTATCTAGAAATGACAAATTTAGTGTTGCAAAAGTAGGTGCCATTTGAGATGTGTTAATAAACATAGGTATGTAATGGAGAATTCCTCAACGTTATCTCATGTGAAAACCACCATGGTAAGAAAATAATTGAAAATGCATTATGAAATATTGAAATTGAAAAGCTTATTCCAGTGAGCCATGTTTATGATGCTACTTAATTCAATAGAATACAACCTCGGCGATCACCAAAGACAGTCAAGTCAAAACTATTTATTAAACAACATTTGCAGCCTGTATTTTACATTCTCTATTGGTTTTCAGTCTAATTAGATAAAACATTCAGAGTGAATCCAATTGGAAAGGACCATTCTCTAACTTAATATGATTTTTCAAATCAATGGAATAAGATATTTCAGATATGCATCTCAAGGATCTAGAATTGACAAAATATGTATTAAGCATAGTTGGGAAATTGGGTGCCATTGGCCCATTAAATATATTCTGATAGAGAAAGATATGTAATGCAAACTTCTTCAAAGATATTTCACATGAACATCGATGTGGTACGAAAGGTATCGGGAATGCAGTATGAATTATCAAATGCAAATTCTTTTAGAGAGCCAAGTCCATTTCACTAAACACAATGCAACCTAATCAATCACCTCACATAGCCATGTCAATGTTGAAAAATGTAATTAGGTTCGGACTTCATAATGGCATGTGTAATTGTGATTTTATGTAATTGTTGTAAAGAAGAAAATAAAATTATCTTTGTAGTACTTGAACCATGGGTTTCATGATCAAGGAATTTTATTTTAGTTAAGGTTCCCATTGTGAACCTTTAGGCTTTGTCATCAAGTCATAAAAGTCAAATTGAGTCAAGGTCATGTATGAAGGACCTGTTGTACCTCTGAGATAGTAGTAGGTCAGCTACCAATGACAGAGCATCTAAAATAATTGTTTTGGGGTTTTTGCTTTTAGTTTTGGAAGACCAATGAATGAAGACAGATGTAGAATTGAAATACTTAATCCTTTGGATAATATTAATATCTCAGCAAAGAGCTACTATAAAGCTTTACACAATGATATAGATCAAATAGTGGTGAGAAGACAAAAAATAATATGATTATCACAGTTTCCAGATTGTAAAACAAAACAATCATAAGTATGAAAACCTTCTAAACTACGTTCCAAAGATTCAAGGCAGTATACTTAAGCTTACAAAAAATACTAATGATTTATTGATTAGAGGGGATTAGCTAAACATAAGTTCATCAGTCCATTCTTTTAATAGATGATCACTTCAGGAGTTTATAGGAATAAATTGAGACACAATTATTCCTACCTAGATATCTCTATAAGTCATAAGCATATGAAGAAAAACATAATGATTGATAACTGGAAAAACTTATAGGATAACACAAACTGTGTAAAACCAAATTCAAAATTCTCTGCTTTGTATTAAGGTTCCAGAAAGACTGAGTACATCAAGTGTCTAGAAAAGCTTCCTTCAAAGGTGCAACCAGGTTCAAAGTAGAATGAACAGTCACAACTTAGCAAGCAATGAACAATGAACCTTGAACCTTGAACTCATAACAACTCGAGAAGAGAGTTATTTATACAATAATGAAACCAAAAAAATATCCTAAAACTGATTAAGATTTATTCTAGGAAGGAAAAATCTTCATGCAAGAAGATAGGGGCAGCTACTAAACTGCTTCTTGTTGTCCCTTTTATTCAGGTTGTGCTGGCTTTGTTGTTTGATATTTTGCCCTTTAAGTTGCTTGATTGTTTGTATCCTTTACGTTGGTTGATTCAATCATTTGATCTTTCATCTAATACTCTTTAAACTCTGTAAATATCCTTTGACCCTGTTGAGTAGCCTTTATTGTGTCCCTTTTACATTTACTGTGCATTTCAGGTTTTTACTGCGTTTTTCAACAGTAAATCGTTTTGGATTGTATGTTAGAGTAAAGTGATTTGATATGGTCTTCATATTTGTCTTCTAACTGTATGCAGGCTTTTTTTTTTGTAAGCCTGGAACAGGAGTTTTTACTTGCAAACCATAGAAATTGTTAAGAGAAACATAGGTGACAGAAAAGGTCGTCAATGGCTTTATTGAGCTCGAAAGGATATTGGAAGAAGTCCAGAGCGTATCGGAAGGTAAAACAATGGTTTTATTGGTCGCAAAGGCTTATGGAGGTTTCACTATGAAAACAAGCGAAACAAAGCAAAATGGTGATTTTTTCGTTTAAACGGAAAAACAGTTTACTTTTTGAATTATGGCATAAAGTGAACAGTGAACATTTTGTCGTTATGCAGGAGGTGGTTTTGGTTTTCATCGCACCGCTTATGAGGCACAGACGGTTTTGGGAGGGGTCACCCGATATGGTCTAGAGCCTGACATGTAGCAAGGGGAGGTCGGTGGAATACTGCTTTTTTGGGCGAGTAATGCTCGGACAGAAAGCCAACCCGAAATCGCTAAGGGTCATTGGATTTGAATGTACTAGATCGAACGGTGGTGGAGCAAAAAAGCAGCACAAAGGTAAGAGGAAGGGGCAACAGAGGGGCCCAATGATTAATCATAGCGGTATGGCTTTATTATGGGTTAAAAACTGAGATTAGCGGGGTTTTATGTTTAAACAGAGGTTTAGATTGGTTCTTCATTTAAATCATAAAAACAATTTAACAAAGAAATTCTTCGCAAAACACGGTATGGCGGACT
This sequence comes from Pinus tabuliformis, assembly GCA_031772625.1. NCBI lineage: Eukaryota > Viridiplantae > Streptophyta > Pinopsida > Pinales > Pinaceae > Pinus > Pinus tabuliformis. Next base: position 390,360,744 of record CM062817.1, read on the forward strand.
TGAAATAGTATGAATTCGGACGGATAAATGACGTCAGGTCCGGGTTCATCGCATATCGCAATCGCAGTTTAGCAAAGGAAGGCCCATCGCAAAGGAATGCGATAGGGGTCGGACGCGATGTGGAAAATAAATCAATGGTAATACTGCGTCGGGTCCAGGTTCCCATTGTATATCGGAGATTGCAATGGCGGAGGGTGTATGTTTCAGCCGGGACTTGCGATGAGGGGCGGATGCGAAATGGCAATGGATTATGAAATATATTTGTGTTGGGTCCAGGTCCATCACGCATTACATATCGCAATGCGAAGGAGAGTGCATGCATGTTAAAAAGCTCGCGATCCGCCGATATGCGATGTTTTATTGAATACATAGTTTTATAATAAAACTAATGGTTTTGGGTTATTTAATAAAGGGAGTTAATAAAATATGGGAAAGGGAACTTTTAGGCGTTTAATACTATAAGTTACCTTTAATATGAAACATGAGCGAAAGGGGGAAATACACAAAGTACAATGCTTTTTCATGAGTTATTTGCTTTTCACATGTATACATCAATACTTAGGCTAAACATCTTTATGTGGGTTTTTGGGTAAAAGGGGATTTAACATGGGGTTTTCACTTTTCCTAGGCAAAAAGGATTTTACCCTTAGGAAAAGGGGTTTTTTATGGAAAATGAATGAATATGAATTGTATGAACGTGGAAAGGGGAAATTAGTAAAAATAAGGATGAATGTGGATGAGGGAAGTTAATTAATTGATCTTGTAGACCTTCATTTGCTTTGTGTAACTGCCTCATGGACATAGAAACATATGGTAAACATGATATACGTACATTTTGTCCAATGCATTATCATACTTCTAAAACCTTTCTTCTTCTTACCCTTTGCTTATCCTATCATTTTTTCTTCACTTAATGTGTGCGTTTAAGCTAGCAAACCCTTTTCCTTTCTTTTTATTTCAAAAAAGCAAACTATCTAATTCTAACATTATAACCTCCAAGGGCTCAGATTAAACTAATGGACACCTTATTATTCTCTACCTAACTACTGATCTGCCAAGATTAAACAGTTTGGCCAAATCTTTATTCTCTAATTATAACATCAAATTTAAAGCATGAAGCAGTCAAGATTAAACTATTTGACTGTCATGGGTTGTGGCATTTATGACAAGCTGCACACAACCATTATTTTGCAGAAAAAATAGTAGTGGCATTTAGACTTGCTCACTTTCAGAGTTTATTTGTTTTCTTTTCTTTCTAACCTAACATTTTCTTTTTGCCTTGATTTTTTAGGGCATCTAACCTAACATTTTCTTTGATATGGACATCATCATCAAGATATTTTCAAAAAAAAATTATTCAATATTGTTATGTCCATATTCTAACTCAACATTTTTTCAAAATATTTTTTATTTTTTTGACTGATTTATTCTATCTTATCAAAACCAAAAAATGCTACAACAAGACCCTTCTTGGGCATGTTACAAATTTGTATGATCTATTAAAAGGATAAAAATGCCCTGCAAGACCAAGCCTAAGCACCTCCTACAAGTCAGCTTCAAGAAGGGATAATGAAACCCCTCCAAAAGACATGTCGACCCAAGAAACTGTCAAGTCAACTTATTTACATTGGAAAACCACCATAAATAGTTAGCTCGGCCTCATTTCAGAAGCAAGCAATTCAGTGATCATCAAGTCTGCAACAAGAAGTGCGAAGATCACTTGGGAAGGAGCCTCATCACTAGCGAAGAGAGAAAAAGGAAGAGTGAAGTCTTTAGCATCATTTTTGGATCTGTTTTGGGTCACTTTGATATCACACGTGCGAAGAAGAGGAATATCATTTCCTGCAGAAGAAGCTGAGAATAATTGCAGTTCACTTGGGTCACTGAACTTGGAGAAGGGGAAGTAAAACGAGAAGCCAAGTTAAGCTAGAAGGAGACTCTATCTTAAGCGAAGGAATCAAGGAAATTTTCTACAAAGTGACAGTTTCCAAGACGCTGCAACTAGGGTTTCTTAATCATGGTTGAAAATTGCAGACCTAAAACAAGGGGTTGAAATTCTAAAGGGTAGCTGAGAAGGAGGAAGAAGCAGAGGTTTGACTATTGTTGACTCAAGCAGGAAGAATCTCATCAAGGAGGCTTCATGTCTTAGTCTTGGAGTGGCAAATAGGTCAAGAGTCTTGGTCTTGGTATTCGTCAATTGAAGTCTCTATAAGAAGAAATTTTGTTTCGGCTTTCCTCTCAATTGGGAGAGATTTTTGGCCCTAACATAGGTAAAAGAAGATCCTAATCTAAGTAGTAAAAAAAATTCACAAGCAGTTATCTTTAATAGAGAAGTCACCTAATCTTGATGCCCTAGATTTCTCAACAGTTAAAACTATCTATAAATCATTCTTTGTATCATACGTATTTGACATTCTCTACTGGTTTTGTGTCTGGAGAGATAAAACGTTCACAAAGTCTATTTTGAAAGGGCCATTGTCTATGTATGTAGGAATATCAGAGAAATGAGAAAAAGTGGAGTTTAATTTGACTAAGAGTTCCACACTGTGGTGAAAAATTATATTGAGATGCACCAAAAAGTAGGCCATTTATTGAAATGAAGCAAAATAAAAACAAGACTATAACCATCGGTCTAAATAACAATTCAAAATTCATGTGCCGGCATTACTTACTCTAAATCAAATCTTCATTGGTCCAATTTCCTAGTGGTGCAAATCACCTTGCTTGAACTAATGCACACATAGCAAAAAAAAAATTAAGACTAAAGTGGCCAATGTTTAACTCCCAGGATGTGATTTCTTAACAATCAAGATATGCAGCTAGGTGTGAAGAAGGGGTCCAGAAACTCCATAATGATGTTCATACCATAGGAGTACGAATTAATCATCATACAGATTGACCTAATGATATGATCAAAGTTTCACATGCAAGTAAAGGTATACAAAGCAAGCAGTTTACCCAGGAAGAAAGAAATACAACAATTATGTTCACAGCAATATTTCCAACTACTGGACATGAGTAGCAGGAAGCATGACTAGCTACACTAGCACAAATTTGAAGTCATTGGTCAGAGGTGGAAAATCCCGAATTTACACACAATGCAAGCATGGTACTCATTCTTTGCATGTATCCATCATAACGAGAACACCAAATGTTACAAGTGTAGGCTAGATAGACATGCAAATGCGCAATTTGCAATGCAAAGTCTAATTAAAAATCTTTTGTATCATCTATCACCCACTCTACATATATGCTAACTATAGTTTATTCTATAGCTACAATATAATTTATGTTACTGCACTTACTTCATTATCATTGCTTTTCTCACCTTTAAAGATATACTGGAAAAATAGTTAAAACATTACTGACATACTAATTGGTGTATGTAATGTTCCAAACAAAATACTTGGCCAATTTCTAAAACCAAAATTCTTCATATAAAAATTTTTCCCATTTAAGAGAAAATTAGAAAATTACAAGATACAATCAATAATGTTGCATAATATGGGAGAAATGTTACATGCCAAAACAATAGCTGAGCTAACAATTGAGAAAGCCTCCAAATATTCTGCTGCAATACCAATCCCAACAACTGCAAACTGAAACTGAACCTAAATGTTTTCGTCCTAGGGCTTATAGAAGTTGAAAACGAAATTCTCCAACCTCCACTAAAGACAGAATACTCAAATCCAAGGTGTCTCCAAATGACCTCCTCCTCTTTTATAGATCTGATGGATAGATTTCCAAATCTCTAGAAGCATCTTATTTTATTATTATTCTGGAAGCTCCTCCATTGACTTTATCTTAAGTGACTTTTAATTTTTATTTTATTTCTCTCAAGCCACTTTTTGGGCCTTTTCCTCTAATTGATTATTTGTCCTTTATTTTTCCTCTATCACCGTTTCTCAAATCAGTTATGTGAGTGACTTGAATCCAAACTTGAAAGCTCTAATCTCACTCAATTCCGATTAAAAGAATTTCCACTGCAATTGGCATTTATTTCGAGCACCAGATGTCGAACTCCTTGCACATGGTTGCATCCAATTTACCATCATTAGATCTGATCATATCAGTCACATAGGTTTGCTTAAAGCGCCTCAAAATTATCACGTTGCATGGATGCTTCGGCTACTTCACTTAACTGACAAGATTGATAGAGTTGTTCCCATATGGCCCGCACAAATCACAAGCTTTAGATACTCAGTCCAATATTGATAAGAATTCGATCTTCAGTCATAGATTGAATCTCTGTCCCTCAAACAAAATGATGTTGTCCAATCAAACAAAACGCACCAACAATATTATTGTATTGACCACCGCTACTTCACCTGTCTTCCTTCACTAGATCCAATTTGATGGATAAACTGATCCGCTCCTAGTCTCAGCAAAATCAATGAATGTGACCATTGACACTCATGAAATTTGGTCTCAGAAAATTAAAGGAGTGTAGCTTCTAGGAGCTCGGCTTCAATAAAGATCTGATAAATTTTCTCTTGGCATAATGGTAATTTTGTCTCCTGCAATACTTGATAGATCTAGCCAAACAACAAGAGAATAAACTGTAATATTCCATTGATGACATCTACTGTACAGAAATCTCAAACAAGATTTGACCTCCCGTAAACGAATCTCAATCCGCTCCGAAAACGCAATCAACAATCTCTGGGAAAATATATTTTCTGCAATAACCCTCGAATAATCCTGCAGATAAATTGGAATTTGTCGATATAAGCCCTCAGGCTGGCAAGAAGACCAACTTTGATAAAACTGTAATGTTCCAAACAAAATATTTGGCCAAATTTCCAGAAACAATATTCTTCATATAAAAATTTTGCCCATTTAAGAGAATAACACTAGAAAATTACAAGAAAGAATCAATAATGTTGCAACAAGGAACTCAACTTTACTTTATATAATATGGCAGAAATGTTACATGCCAAAAAAAATAGTTGAGCTCACTCAGAAAGCCTCCAAATATTTTGTTGCAATACCAATCCCAATAACTGCAAACTGCGACTAAAGCTCCGTGAAATTCCTAGATGGAATCTCCTCAAGGGTGTTGGAATTTCGTCCAACACACAAAATAGTGAACCCAAGGGTTTTCGTCCTGGGGCTTATAGAAGTTGAGAACCAAGTTCTCCAACCTTCACCAAAGACAGAATGCTCAAATCCAAGATGTCTCCAAATGACCTCCTCCTCTTTTATAGATTTGATGGATAGATCTCCAAGTCTCTAGAAGCATCTTATTCTATTATTTTAATATTATTCTAGAAGCTCCTCCATCGACTTTAGCTTAAGTGACTTTTAATTTTTATTTTATTTCCTTTCCCTCCAATTGATTATTTTTCCTTAATTAATTGACTAATTAAAGTCATTTTTAATCAATGAAAATGGGAACCCAAATGGAACCAGCGCTAGCAATGGCGCACATAACCTAATCCAAGCGTCGGCACTCTTCGTGACCTCCCCTGGCGCGTCTGGTCAAGGCCACGCTACGCCCCGATTGTCATGGAAGAACCGCACTTGAACCTCGGTGCCTACTCATTCAAAGACATGGTCATTGGTCGGCCTCCAAACCAACAATCTTTCTTCACTAAGTTTGCCTCCAGCTCAACCTTCCACCGCCCAGGAGGAAACTCCGATAATGGAGAAACTAGATACTCTCAGCAAAAGGAACCACCTCAAAGAAACAGATAGACGGAGAAAGGGAAAAACAAAGAAACTCACTCAGCGAATGGAAAGTGTTAAATTATGGTATGTTCTATGCTTAAGAGCAATTTACCTCAAATCTTCTTATTAGGTCAATATCAATTTCCAGAATTGCAATCACATCAATGTGATAGTAAAATGCAAATAGAACATAAATGTAAACAGTTGAAGACAAGCCAAGACAAGAGACACAAGATGTGGCACCAGCTAGGGACAAACCCCAATGCAGGGAAACCCTTGATCAATTCTTCTTATATTCTTCAATAATTTAGCAAATAGTACAATTACACAAATCTGTGATTTTATAACAGCGGCAATAAAACCCTAACCAGCAAAGTCAAAGCTGATCAAACAGGTCAGAAATGACCTCAAGTCAACCATGGTCAACTTAGCCTCCAACCGCAATGATAGGTAGCCCAAAACAATCCAAGAATGATGGTCGAACAACAGTCAACGCATGTGCAAGTCTGTGGTCAACCCTCAACAGTCAACGTTGGTCAAATGTATGATCAAGACTCAAAACATATAAACGCTTGCTGTCCAAAACTGTGGCTTGTTTGGAAGAGACTCCCCACACTAATTTGCAGTCAAATATGCCTCTTTGCTGGTCAACGGAGCCAAAGTTCAGCGTTGCTGCTCCACGGTCAACCCAAAGTCAACACTGCCCTAGATCAAACCTGTGTCCTTCCTTCTTCCCATGTGAGAGTGACCTGCTCCTCCTACGCGTACCCAATCAGACTAGGAGAGAGAAGAATGAGATGATGCGATGATTGGAATAATGACACAAGGTCTCCTTTTATATGCCATGTTGAGGATAAGCTGGGGTGTAAAACATTATTTTGCTTGTTCGCTGACCTTGACAAATTGTTAAGAAATACAAATAAATTCATATCTCCATGAATACATGGAGGAATCGGATGATTGTAGGATCAATCCTACACCTCTCGATGAGAGGAATCCAAGAAAAATATCAGCTGCCATAAATAAGGTGACCCACATGGAGTTTGGCCCTAGTTGCCAATTTTAACAGAAGGGCCCTGGACATCCCCTCCTCCACGAACACAAACTCAACAAAGATTCAAGAGCAGATACAATAACACAGGAAAAGGACAAAGAATAACTGCAACCCCATAGCCATGAAAACCTCGGAACTGGAAATCCAGGACCCAAGAGTTGCAGTTTATAGAGAATACATGTAAGAAGATGCAGTAATATGCAAATTTATGGGCATATGGCCAACCGAAAAATCCCTAAACTGGTGGATACAAAGCAAATGGACACCCAAGGGGGAATAAGACTTCAGCTGGGATCCAAAGGATTCTTCACAGTAATCTTTGACCTCCTAGAAGACAGAGATAGAATATTTGAAGGAGGTCCCTATTTCTATAACTCAGCCAGACTATACATGAGATATTGGAAGGACAACTTCACACCAGAAAAGGAGGATTTCACAAGAGTTCCAGTCTGGGTATGCCTCTACTCCTTACCAACTGATTACTGGGCTCCTTCGGTTTTAAAAGGCATAAGAGACCCGATGGGGGAGTACATCAAAATCTCTTAAGGAACTAGAAATGGACATTATGTTTCCTATGCCCAAATTTGCGTATACATAAGATGTCTCTGAAGCCCTTTCAAATGCAATAAAATTAATCTTTAGGGATGAATTCTAGCTTCAAAGTATAGACTATGAACACATCCCCTTTAGATGCAGGAAGTGCCATGAACACGATCATCTCTTCCGAGACTATCCTCTAAACAAAGCCCCTCAACCTCTCGAGCAAGCAAGCAAAAAAAAGACAGTGAAGGATACACTACAGTCAACTCCAAGACCAAGCATAACAGGAAAAAGGCTATCCCCAGGAAGAATCAATTTAAGGAGGCAAGTCAGAACCCGTTCGATGCCTTGAACTTCACTCAGGAACAAATGGATCCAAACTATCCAACAAGAGATGAAGCAGGAGAAGAGGAGCAAACCCAAGCAGACAGAGAACATGATGACAAGGATACAGTCAATAGTAACAGAGAAAAGGAGCACTCACAAGAGGACACAGAAATGGAGCAAATAGCGTTAGAGGAAACACCAGAGGAGAGCGCCATAGAAGAAGCTCTGGAGGGGGTAGACCTAGCAACCATTGCAAAGGAATGGAAGTTAAATGGAATAAAAGCCATACCAGAACACCAACTACAAAAAATTGAAGGTGCTTACCTCCTCCAAGAAGATTTAAAACTCAAGGCACTCCACCCCGCACAAGAAAGCATTGCATCAAAGGGCATCTTAGCAAACATTCCAGTAGGAGGATTCAACCTTAAAGGTCCAAGTCAGAAAAGAGGCCGAAAGACCACCAGTCAACTCCTCCAAGAACTGGGAGCCAAGCTAATCAATGAAGGGAAGGTAAAAGCTCTGGCCCTAAACCCCTCTCCATGCTTATGAATTGCATTTCTTGGAATATTAGAGGACTAAATAGTCTCGGGAAGAAACGAATCTTGAAAAACAAAATCCTGTATGAAAATCGTGATATCCTCATACTTCAAGGAACCAAACTTGAATCGATTCACCCTTGTCTCCTTCTAAACTCCTGCTTTAAGCCCTACAACTTCTTAGCTAACTCGGCCACAGGTTCGGCAGGAGGGATAATGACTTTACGGAAAAACTCAAGTTCAACCTCATCATTCCATAACAGCGGTCCTGAAAATTATTGGCACCAATGAAAGTATCTGCATAACCAATGTCTACGCCCCTCACAAGGTGATAGACATAATTAAGATGCTTCAATGCATCTCCAATCTGCTTGATCCCATACATCTCCCTTTCAAAATAATAGCAGGCGATTTTAATATGATAACTAATCTCGTGGAGAAGAGAGGTGGAATTAGAAAATTAGATAAGGACTCAGAGGCTTTTCTTACAACCATAGAAAAGGAGACTGACAAATTGCCTCTCGGCTAGACCGTTTCCTCTTATCAGAGGAAACTAACATTACCTCTTAGGAAATGGAAGCGCGCATTCTCCCGCAAGCAGGTTCAGATCGCTGGCCTATCTCTGTCAAGATTCAAATTTCCAAAGGTCCTAAAAATAAGCCTTTCGGATTCGAAGCCTTCTAGTTGGATCACTCGAAATTCATGGACAAAATGAAACAATGGTGGACCAACCCTCCCACCAGAACCGGCAACAAAATGTACACTTTCCAACAAAAGCTAAAACATACCAAAGAAAAAATCAAAAAATGGAACAAAGAATCCTTCGACAATATCATCACGGGGAACAAAAATTAAAAACAACAACAACAAAACTTGGAGCTTCTCCAGCAAAACATTATTGAAGGGCTCATAAAGAGCAGCAAACAAGAGGAACAAAGATTACAACAAAGCTAGGAGGAAAGAGCCATCCAAGAAGAGAAGTTGTGGCAACAAAAATCCATAATCAACTGGCTGAAATGTGGGGAAAAGAACACTGTGTTTTTCCATAAATCAATGATACAACACAGGAGAAACAACAAAATTATGGCTCTGAAGAACCGAGAGGGACATCTTATTCACTCTCAAGAGGAGTTGGATGCAGAGCTCACTCATTACTTCAACTCTCTTCTCAAAGAGCCTAGGAATGACCAGGATCAAGATATTAAAAAAATCACCAACCACATTCCCAAAATCCTCATTGAAGAGCATAATAAAATGCTCCTAAGAAAAGTGTCCCTCCAGGAAGTGGAAGAAGTGGTTATGGGGATGCCCAATGGAAAAGCCCCTGGTCTGGATGGTTTTACTATAGATTTCTATAAAGCTTGTTGGCCCATCCTTAAATCGGAAGTCCATGCCCTTGTGGAAGAATCCTACATTTAAAAGTCTATCCTAAGAGCCCTCAACTCCACATTCCTTAGCTTGATTCCCAAGGGCAAATAAGTTGACTCCCCGGACAAAAGTCAGCCTATAGCCCTCTACAATGTCATTTACAAAATTATCTCCAAATTCCTTACCAATCGGTTGAAATCCATCTTGCCTCTCCTTATCTCTCATCACCAATCTGGTTACGTGGAAGACAGGCAAATCATGGATAGTATCATCCTTTCTCACGAGCTCATCCACTCTCTCAAAATCCAAAAGAAACCTGGTATGATGATTCAATTAGACATGTCCAAATCCTTTGACAAGATTAGTTGGGATTACATGAGACAAGTTCTGGTTGCGTTTGGGTTCCTCAAAGATAGTATCAAATGGATCATGGCAATGGTGTCAGGTGCGTTTTTCTCCATCCTCGTGAATGGTTCCCCTTCGCCACCCTTCCATCCTTCCAGGGGTATCAAGCAAGGGGATCCTATTTCTCCCTTTCTCTTTGTCATCATGGTTGAAGGGCTAAGCCGCTCAATTTTTGTTGCTATGCATGTTAACAAGCTCTCAGGTCTCCAGCCTCATGCCTCTGCTCCACCCTCCACGCACCAACAACTCGTGGATGACACTCGTCTCGTGGGGCTCCCGACTATCAGAGAAGCTTTCGCTTTTAAGACCATTCTATCAGATTTTTCTGCGGCCTCTGCCACCACCATCAATCCAAAGAAATCCAATTCGTTCTTCTTTAATACCCGTCTGCCCATCGCAGGAACATTGCCAGATTCCTTGACTTCCCCATTAGCACCCTCCCCTCCAACTACCTTGGGGTCCCATTGATAGACAGGCCACTCTCCCAGGCTACTTGGGAAGGCCTGATCAACAAGCTTGAAAAAAGAATTGCTAATTAGACCTTCAGATCTCTCAATCTGATCGGTCGTCTCATCTTGGTAAAATCTGTTTTACAGGCGATCTCGCTCTATTTGTACTCGGCTTTGGCTGCTCCAAAAGTGATCTCCAACAAAATCAGAAACTTGCAAAGGAATTTTTTATGGAGAGGAGCAAAAGAAAACCATAAATGGCTCTTGTGGCATGGGAAAAAAATTGCAATCCCAAAAAAGACGATGGCCTTTGGCTCAAAGACACAGACCTCCTGTGGAAGACCCTGGGAGCCAAAACTCTATGGAGATCGATTGCAAACCCTAACTCCCCTTGGGAAATCCTTTGGAAAGCTAAGTATACCCCTTCCCTCTCGCAGGAACAAATTATTAGGCTTAATGGCAGCATCAAAGGATCAGTTATGTAGGAATCAAGCGTGGGAGAACAGGGCAATCATTCAAAAACGTTGTTTCTAGGAGATTGGAAACGAAGGCAAGGCTCTCTTCTGGAAGGATGCTAGGAAACAAAGGTCTGAGCTTGATCAAGATCAATACCAACAAATCAAGACCAACATGCAAAATAAAGGTAGGACCAGAGTCAGCCAGTATTGGAAACCAAGGGTGGTTGGGGACAGATGGAGAATCTGGTTGGATCAAGAGGACTGGGCTCCCCACATTAATCATCAGTCTTGGTCTGATCTCTCATCAGAACTTCAAAAAAGACAAATCCTCCATGACTTCTCAGAGGATAAAATCCGATGGGGCAAGAATTCAGTCGGTCACTTCAATTTAAGTGAAGCCTACAAATACCTAGCCAAGCTTGATCAACTTCAACTTGACCCAAAATGGAATTCTATCTGGGACAGGAAACTCTGGTCTAAAATTTCTATTTTCCTATGGCTTGCTCTGCACAGAAAGATCTTAACTTGGGACAATCTAAGGAGAAAAGGCTTCATTGGTCCCTCCAAATGCCATCTTTGTCAGTTAGAGGAAGAAACCCCCAATCATCTCCTGAATGAATGTCCATACGCATCCAAACTTTGCAACTGGGTATTCTTGGTCTTCAACAGTTCGGATCGGGATCCCTCTACCATATAGAACACTATCGCGAATTGGAGACCTTCCTTCTCCTCTCACCCTTTGGTTAATCAGGCATGGAACTTAATACATGGTTTGGTCTCCTGGCCCCTATGGAAGGAACACAATGCCAGAACTTTCTGAGGCATCTCCACTCAGGAGGAAATTATATTATCTAAGATCAAAAGAGCAATTCGGGAAACAGTGGCTTCTTCCCCCATTCAGACTTCCAATGCCCCTCCCACCAATTCAGAAGCGAGAATTTTGTCTATGTTGGACCTCCTCCATATCAGAGTTCTCGAAGTCTTCTTCCCCGCAGGAATGATAAACAGAAAGACATATGGAGGTTGTCAGAGCTCGGCCCCATTAAGCTTAACTACGATGGCACAACTAAAGGTAACCCAGGCCTGGCCGATTTTGGAGGTGTCTTTAGGAACTCAAAAGGCGAAATAATATGGATTTATGAGGGTAACATAGTTTCAGCAACAAACAATGCCACTTCACTTCACGCTCTGGAAAATGGCATTACTAAAGCTAAGTCCATTGATCGTGGAAGGGGACTCCACTCTAGCCACTTATAGGCAAGAAACTTCAGTAGCGTATCAAGGTGGATGAAGTCTCGGACAGTTGGCGCCTAGACAAAATTATACAGAGAATCCAACACAAAATAGACAGCGTGGCAAGCCTACACTTTCAGGCCATGAGAAGGAACGACAATAAGCTCGCGGACAAATTAGCAAATGAGGGTACAACGAGGACCCTTCAATTCAACACCAGATCATGGAATGACATGGACGATAGTGACCTTCATCAGCACTGTGCAATGATCAAAGACAAAGACAATCAAATTAGCAAACAATAATTGTTCGCGCACCCTCCATCAACTCAAGGATGATTCTAAGCATTGGAAGAATCATGACACTGCAGCGCACACGCCCAAACCAATCCTTGGCACACTTGATGTGTTGGCCTTTCACGCCACCTCCCTCCTCCTCTGTGTGGTCGCCACCATCTCGTCACATCCCGTCTACAAGGCTCCTCCTCCACTTCCTCATCTTCGTTCTTCACACACTTCCCCTTCTCGCCCCCCCCCCTCTCCGCTCCACGCTTCCATTGATCCCCAGGCTTCTATTTATTTCCCCCTCACCCTTCTTCCTCCCGTCATTCGTGCTGCTCTCACACCCCCCCACCCCGCACTTCCTCCGCTCTCTGGTTTTTCTCGCCCCCAGCCCCTCTGTTTCACTCATGGCCCTGAAGCGCAATTCCATTCCTGCCTCCAGTTAGGGAGCAGGCATAGTCACGCAACCTCCCAATGGCATTCTCTGGGTTCGCCCCCCACTACTCGCGCTGAGACCTCCACCAGGCGCACAGCTTTGAACTACGCAATGTTCGTAAACGCATAAACTCAAGATAGCATCGCCAATGTGGAAGCCCAAGCAAATGTTCTTCGCAAAGAGGTTACGTCTGATGAAATAGATGCAAACTTTACCTGGATCCCTAATCTTGCCCTCACCAGAGCGCGCGAGAACCTTTATGCGCGCACCATAGAAACATGGTGGCAGATGAAAACAATCATGGGTCTTGCAATGCAGGAGCAGGAGGAGCGCACTAAGGCGCTTGAAACTAAGATTGGCAACCTTACGGAGAAGTTGTTTATCTATGTTGAAGTCGTCCAACATTGTCGTTTCATTACTCGAGTACACCGTCATCAGGAAGAAATCAACAGTGAGAGTCCATTCAATTGTTGAAGGCTCACCAAGTATCAATAAAGAGATTGTTGGAGCCTCCTCCAGTGATCCGAACACTACTGCGCCGCAGGAGGTGAGTACTCAAGAGACTCCCATCAGCCTGGACGAAGACCCAGTCACCACTAACCAAGAATGGTTACAGCAAGCTCTTTTTTGTCTCTTTTCTCTCGTGGAGGATTGTCTGTTGCAAACTACTCAATCTCCGAAATAAACACCCCAGGCCTAGTCAGTACAGCGACGGCTATGATCTATACTCTCTTTTTTTAGTATGTTGTAAAAAGGGTTCCTTTTTGGTTCTTGGAAATTCTCCACTGTATCTACCATAGGCTACAGAACCCAATTTTGCCAAAGTTTCAATGTAAAAGGAGAAATACTGAAGCCAGAACAGACGATTATGTTGGTCCTTGTGTCGGGCTCTCCCCCGCACAAACCAACCAATGTAATTACTCACTTCTTTCAATAATAATTATATATTATTCACAAAAAAAATAATGAAAATGGTAAATTGCCCGCCATACTCTCTCCGACCACTAGAAGTCACTTCTCAACATCTCATCCTGTAGATCTTCTTGTTTTGGTTCCAATGAGCTGAAGTGTTCCATCAAATAATCTTCCCGAAATGCCACCTTAAGCATAAATAATTAAGTTAGACGCCATAATAATGCTAATTTCTGAAATTTGTCAGAATGCAAAGAAAAGAAAAGCAAATTGTGTGGATAATGGAATCTGCCAAGTGAATGTCATCAAATTCCATAAAAACTCTTCAAAATACCCCCGGACCCGTAATCCTGATTCCTGCCCCTGTGGCATGGCCATCACATACCCTGGAAACCCATCCCAGCTGTACTATAGAGGAAAATAAAAATGGGGACATGACAGTGTACTATATAAGTGCATATCCACATGTCAAGTAAACCATTCTAACATCTCGATTCTGCAGGCATCAAAATAATATCTGGAAGTTTATGACTTTAAACATACAAAATACCCAACTTTGCACTAATTTTCATTTCTTTTAAGTCAAGTGCAACAGCATGAGGTTCAGGAACTTTAGCAGAGATTTTGAAAACACTCTCACCGTAGTTCTCATGATGAAAATATCATCAAAGCATCAACAATCTTATCCAAATTGAATAACTTAATAATACGATATATTTCTGTTGCAAAAAGAACATCTCCTAACTCAAAGCACAAAAAAGTGTCCAAATTCGCATCTGCATTACAAGGACAGGAATTACAGCAATTCTTTTTTTATTTTTGAATGCAAATGATCAAAGTGGAAATATAAATAGACACATGAAGTTACTGACACTAGCCGAAGTGAAAAAGTCATGGAAATATGCAGGGTGTATGTGTATACAGCAAGATATAATGGCTATGGCCTGAACACCTTGTGTGTCTACAATAGACATCATTCTCTTGAATTAATTTTTATAAATCTCTTCGGGCAACTATAAAAAGCCATCAAAATACACTTACCTTTTCGTCAATCCAAACCAGGGAATTCAATTGATTGTTCAAAATTCTTACTACAATGTCCAGCGGACTGATCCCATCAGAGCTATCCAAGTCCCCACCCTGGAGGGAAAAAATACTTCTTAAATTCGTAAACTTTTAATAACAAGAACACACCACTCAAAATCAACCAATATTGCACTCAAGCTTACACTAACATACCTGATTTGCATTTACAGTCTCTATTATTCGCTTAATTTGTTCTCCCATCTGCTCCATTTCTCTTTCAATATACTCTGCCTGTTCATACCTGCCATGCACGAATCCACATTTTATAAAAGGCAGTATCTATGCAATATGCCAATAACTAAAAAGTCTGGGTTAATATCTAAATGTGAACCAAACAACTGAAGTGGTGTAGAGTAATTTGTAAAACTGAAATAAAAAATAAGGAATGAAAGAACTGAGAAGATATTTTAGTGACATGTTAATCTAAAATAACTAAAAGAAACTCACTGTCCAACTGACTAAAAGCTTTATAGGAATCATATTTTCTCTCTTCAGTGTTACGTTTGGAGTGTAAACACATTAGAAAGAACGTTAGAGCTATGAATTCTCTAAACCTTACATAACTAAACAAATAGTCCTCAACACATCTGAAGAATCTGTTTCCACACCGCACTTCACCATCAGAAGTCAAATTGCTCAGCACATCTGTTTGTTGATTTTTCAACTGCAATAGATACAAGCACTAATTTCTGAAAACTGATAATTACTTCTAATGATCTAGATATTATTTTCGCACTTCCAGTTTATCATTAAGAAATTACACATCGGAAATTAAACCATAAATGTGTTGAAATATGTAACTAGGTTTGGTCTTCATAATCACATATGTAATCATGATTTTATGTATTTGTTGTAAAGAGAAAAAAGAATTTATTATTGTCATTCTTGAGGAATGGGTTTTATGCTCGAGGGAAATTTATTTTTAGGTCAAGCACCCATTGAGTGCTTCTAGGGCTTGTCATTTAATCTACAAGTCAATTGAGTCATTGTCATGTATGGAAAACTCTTTTGGGACTGTTACATATTGTAAAGAAAATTATTTGAGTCAAAAATAGAGTCAAAGTCCCTCGAAGACCTAGTCAATGTGCAAGCAACAAGTCGGCCTTCACAAAAGACAAGTTGGCCAAAGGACAGTGACAAGTCGGCCTTGCGGAAATCATGATAAAATTGTGATTTTATCGGAAAATCGCGATTTCCAAATTTCACCGATAAAATCGCGCAATAATTACAATTTTGTTTTTCAACGATTTTTTGAAATAACCGTGATTTTTTCGAAAAAATCTCAATTCGATTCAAAAAAATCGTGGGCCATGCAGACAGCGAGTTTATAAGAGCAAAAAACATGATTTTTGGAAATCATTTGCACAGACAGCGGCACGCCGACAGCGACGGGGTTTTGCAGTGACCTCTTGGTCGTTTGGGAGCTAAATCCGCTGATTGGAGGAGAAAAACGGAGTGAGAGCTAAGGAGGAGACGAATTTTCTCCATCAAACCGGTATGGGCACCAAAATTTTGTGTTTTGTAACTTTGTTTTGATTTTTTTTTATGTTTTTGGTTGGTTTTGGAATCTGAATAACCCATTGTTTATCAAAAGAATTCAATGGGTTATCAAATATTTTTGAATTGATTTGAATCTTGATGGGGTTTTTGTCATTTGATTTTTCATTTTGTTTGTTAAAAACTTAAATTGTCAAAAATTCCATGTGTTTTGTCATGTTACTCATGTATGTAATTTTTTTTTTAGTTTTTGTAAATTGTAAGATTGTAACTTGTAAATTGTAATCCTTATTTTGCCATAGGTTCACCGAATCACCATTCAACTTCAAAGTTCAAAGTCAAACTTCATCTTACAAATTTAAAACTCAAGAATCCAAAGTTCAACCAAGTTACAAACATGCCAAGGAAATTGGACCCTCTGTGGGAATTTGGTGAACCTGATGGAGGGTTTGATAGAATAAACTTGTCTTGCAAGTTGTGTGGGCAGCATATGTCAAGGAGGGTTTACAGATTGAAGTATCACCTTGCACAAATCCCTGGATTTGATGTAAGGCCTTGCACAAATACAAATCCTGAAATCATTTGAAAAGCCATGAGATCATTGGAAAATTTAGAGCACAATAGAGAGGCCAAAGCAGAAATGAAGAAGCAACTAACAAAGTTTGTGTTAGGCTCAGGTTGAACAAGTGGCACTGTTCTACTTCAGCATCAATATCTACAACCAACCCGGTAGCTGCCTCATCATTTTTTGTTCCTAGAACCACGCCTAGTTGACAGCCATCTATCACTTCAATACTTAAAAAAACTGAGAAAAAACAAGCTAACAAGTTGTTGGCCAAATTTCTCCTTTGGAGTGATATTCCTTTCAGCGTTGCAAGGAATAATCCATTTTCCCAGCCTATTGTTGATGTTATTGCAACTGTTGGCCCAGAGTACAAAATCCCTTCTTATGACTTTAGAGGCCGGATTCTTCAAAATGAAAAGGTTGACTACACCAAAAGATTGGAGGAGTTTAGGGCATCATGGGCACAAATAGGATGCACTGTGATGTTAGATGGTTGGACCGACCAAAAGGGGAGAACCCTTATAAACTTCTTGGTTAGTTGTCCCAAGGGGACTATGTTTATGAAATCTGTTGATGCATCTTCACATATCAAAGATGCAAAAACTTTATGTGATTTGTTGGATGTGTTTATTTTGGAGGTGGGTGCAGAACATGTTGTCCAAGTCATAACGAACAATGCTGCAAATTATGTTGCTGCTGGAAAGATGCTTATGGAGAGGCATCCTACTTTATTTTGGACACCTTGTGCTGCACATTGTATTGATTTGATGTTGGAGGACATAGAGAAAATTTTCTTTGTCAAAGATATTGTTGTGTCATCAAAAAGCATTACAAAATTTATATATAATCATACATATGTGCTTAGCCTGATGAGAAAATTCACCAACAACAAGGAGTTGGTGCGCCCCGCCATTACACGGTTTGACACCAGTTTCATATCTCTTCAATCCCTCTTGAATTCTATGTGGGATGTGAAGAGAATGTTTCTTTCAGAGGAGTGGCGTGCTTTGACAATGAGCCGCAAACCAGAGGGAGAATGTTTCTTTCAGAGGAGTGGCATGCTTTGACAATGAGCCGCAAACCAGAGGGAGAGGCCATATACAGACTAGTTTCATACCAAGAAGACTTCTGGGCGGAAGTGCAAAGGTTCTTCGATTAGTTGATGGTGAGAATCCCGCAATGGGCTATTTATATGAGGCCATGGACAGGGCAAAAGAATCCATTCGGGCCTACTATGATGATAAGGGAGATGAGGGGTTTCAGAGACAACTCCTATGGGAAATGATTGATGAACGATGGAACAACACACTCCATCATCCCATTCATGCAGCAGGGATCTACCTGAACCCCGCATTTTCTTACCCATGTGGGTTCGTATTTGATGATGAGATCATAGATGGATTCTTAACCTGTGTCCAAAGGATAGTGCGATCTCCAGCAGAACGTACAGAAATCTCCAAAGAAATTGAGACATACAGGATGGCAGGTGGCACATTTGGCTTTGACATGGTTGTGACTGATAGGATGACTAAAATGCTAGGTATTTTTTAGTTTGTTTCAAATTTCATTGTTTCTTCAAGTTCATAACTTCATACTTTGCTTCAACTTTCAAATTTCATTTTTTTCTTATGTTTATTTAAAATTTTATTTGTAATTTTGTTGTAGATGCATGGTGGAGAATGTATGGTGCCAGGGTACCCCTTCTGCAAAAGCTTGCCATTCGAATCCTCAGCCAAACATGTAGCTCCTCAGGATGCGAGCGCAGCTAGAGTGTATTTGAAAAAATACACAACAAGAAGTGCAATAAGTTAACACTTAAAATATTGCAAATTTCCAAATAATTTTTTCAATTCATTAAACAATATTTTTTTTTATAATTATTATTTTATGATCTTTGTACAGGTTGGAGTCCCAACGACTTAATGTCATGGTCTACGTCTACTACAATCTTCGATTGTGGGTGAGGCAACTTGAGAGAATACCTGATATGGAGGCCATCTCATTGGATGGGACTGACACCTTTGTTGCATGGAGGGTTGAGGCCGAGAGGCCTCTCATGGAGTCTACTGATGATTGGTTAGAGCAGGAGGTAGTGGAGGGGGAGGAGGAGGAGGAGGCCGAGCAACAGGAGGAGGAGGTGACACCACCTACCCGAGCTACCCCTACCACCAGTAGAGGACGTGGTCTACCTCCTATAGCTCCTAGTTCTTCAACTTCTAGAGCATAGCAGAATCCACTGCCAACTCCATCGGCATCTACATCTAGAGAGAAAGGGAAAGCTATTGCATTTTCTCGCAAGAGGGACAGAGGAAATTAGTAGTATTAGACCTTAGTTATTTGGTTCACTTCATTGTATATGACATTATGACGCATGAGATACATTATTATATTTTTTGTTGATATTTTGAGGCTGAGTTGGGAGTCATGAGTCAGGACTTACTATTTAGGACATGATTCATTGTTATGTGTGATGTAGCACTAGAAATGATATTAAACACCTTATATATTAGTTCTTTTATCATATTTATGTGTCAATGTATTTACTTTATGTTGTAGATGCTTTAGATATTAAAAAATTTGAAAAAAAAAAAATGAATATTTTTGTATGTTACAATTTTCCCCCCAATTTTTACGATTTTTTCCCCTCGCCAATAATATCCCTATAACGATTACTGCAACATTGGATGCAACAAGAAGCCTATATAAAGAAGACTCAACATCATTTGCAGGGGACATCAATCAAGTTCATAGAAGGACATGAAGAGCGAAAGGTACCTAGCAAAGGGAAGGAGAATCCAAGGAAGAAAAAAACAAAGTTTCTAAATATCATTTTGGGCTATACACCTCACACGTGTGAAATATTTAAAGCTACTTTCTGCGGCAAAAGTACCGAATTGCAGTCATACAAGGAAGCCGAGATTTTCCTCTAAAGAAGTTTCCATTGCAAGCTGAGTTCCCTAGGAGAAGAAGCCATCCATAGTGAAGGAGAAAAAGAGGGTAGAAATACCTTATCCTTCCACACATGCTGAAACTAGGGTTTCTGCAAAAGCCAAAAATTGCAGTCCCAGTTGCAGGTCCGACGTTGAGGTTGAAGCAGGGAATTACAGCAGTTGTGAAGTTGGATTGACTTGGGTTGATTATGCTGGAAGAAATCCCTTCAAAGAGAAGTTGACTTGGTCTTAGAGGGGTCTTGGTCAAGGGTCATAGATCTTGGAATTCGTCATTCGAAGTTCTATAGGAAGAGAAGAGTTCTTGTGGGTTTTCCTCTCAAATGGAGAGGTTTTGGCCCTGGCTGATCGCCTATATGTTGTGTCCTCTTGTCTCGTTGTTCTTTATCGTTTTGGCAGTTGTTTGTTGACAAGAACAATAATTATAATAGGTTATAAACAAGAGGCTAATCAAGTCAAGTAAAATTCATCACAAGCAGTTATCAAAGAAAAGAGAAAGTACCTAATCTAGTTGCCCTAAATTTTTCAACAAAATGTACCGGAACAATAGAGACCACAATGCACAAAGATGACACAAGATCTACCCTGGGAAAACCCAACAACCTTTTTCCTTAGAGAAACTCTTCAATTCAACAAAAGATGCACCTAATTCGGCTAGTCAATATGATGGTAAAATTGACCAACAATACAATGGTGAAACTATAATGAATAGAATTTGTTTACACTATGATACCAAATAACGAACATAATTTGTTTATGCTCTAATACAAATGTAACAAACGAAGTTCATACTCACAAGTTAAACACTCCAAAATGTTGAAAAGTGTAACTAGGTTCGGTCTTCAAAATGACATGTGTAATTGTAATTTTATGTAATTGATGTAAAGAAGAAAATAAAATTATTTTCGTAATACTTGAATCATGGGTTTCATGATCAAGAAATTTTATTTTAGTTAAGGTTCCCATTGTGAGCCTTTAGGTTTTGTCATCAAGTCATAAAAGTCAAATTGAGTCAATGTCATGTATGAAGGACCCTTCTTGGGCATGTTACATTTGTATATGAGTCATTAAAAGAGTCAAAGAGGCCTTCGAAGACCAAGAAAAAGTACCTTCAACAAGTCGCCTCCAAGCAAGAGTAATGGAACCTCACCTAAGGACATGTCGGCCTAGATCTTTGTCAAGTCGGCTTATATACATGGGAAAACTACTATAAATAGGTAGTTTGACTAAGGAGTTTAGACTTCTGTGATCCATAACATTGTTTAGATAATCTTCGGCAAAATCACATAACCAATCTTTTGTCGACGCGTTTCGAACCAACCAGTGTGGTTCATCGTCAGGACAAGTTGAAGAACCAATCCGGCTTAGCGTGATTAAATAGAGTGTGCAGAGACTCCAACAGCTATAATGCTAACGGCTAATTTTGACCAAGATCATTCGGTCAAAATTAGCCGTTAGCATTATAGCTGTTGGAGTCTCTGCACACTCTATTTAATCACGCTAAGCCGGATTGGTTCTTCAACTTGTCCTGACGATGAACCACACTGGTTGGTTCGAAACGCGTCGACAAAAGATTGGTTATGTGATTTTGAGGTAGTTTGACTCTCATTTGAAAGCAAGCAATTTGGTCACGGTCTGAAATAAGAAGTGTGAAATACACTCAAGAATAACTCTCATCCAAGCGAAGAAGAAGGGACTAGAAGTCGAGTTCATTTTGGATCTGTTTAGGGTCACTTTGATATCACATGTGCGAAGAAGAGAGGGATCATTTGCTGCAGAAGAAGTCGAGAAGAGATTGTAGACATCTTCGGTAACCAAATTTGGAGAAGGACAAGTCAAAAGAGAAGCCCAGTTAAGCTAGAAGGAGACTTTATCCTAAGTGAAGGAGTCAAAGGCATTATCTAGAAGGTGACACTTTCCAAGAGCTACAACTAGGTTTCTAAATTAGGACCGAAAGTTGCAGACCTGAACCAAGGGGCGGAAGCTCTGAAGGATAGCCGAGAAGAAGGAAGAAGGCTAAGTTACCAGGATTTGGATACAGATACGAATACAAATCCGAATTCGCTAGGTTCTCGAAAATCCAAAATCCAGATACGGCAAGGATACATCAAGTACAAAAAAATTAAAATATAAGAATATTTTAAAAAATTTAAAAAAACACTTTAGACTTCAAAAATAAAATATTCCCTGAAACCATCAAACACTTTTAGAATTATCTTCTTGAACTCTAATAATAAGATAAGAGCACATGGACAAAAGATGTGGTATTTCTAATATATTGATGCTTAGAGTGAATATACGTCATGTGATAGATAAGACTAACATGGACTAGATAAGACTATACAATTAATATATATATATATGGGCTTAGGACTATATGGACCAATAAACTGACTCCAGGCCCCACACAATCAATAAACCTCACACAAACCATACACATTATACTATACCATATACTTTTTAAAGAATGGCTCCACACAATAAACACACATATTCGTTACTATATGGCTCCAATCAATCAATACAAATAACACTTAAAAAACAATATATTTGTGGTGTAGTAAGTGGTGTTGTAGAGATGCAACGTTAATGAAGGAAGTGTAGGCAAAGAAAGTGTTGTACGAATGTCGTGTTTATGGAAACGAAACCATTTACATGGTCTGAATCCCATTTTCTGGTCACGCGAAGTGGAAGTGGAAAAGGGTTGCCCACTTGTGTCTTTTCTCTACCTAACCCACCCACCCGGAATTAAAGACGAGTTTCAATGGAATTGGGGAACAATAAAAAATTGAAACAAACTCTCGATACTTCGAAGAACAAAACTGAGGTTCGAATATCGGAATACGAGTGCGACGAAGTGTTAATAGCTATAACATCGAAGGGTGATGAATAAGTCGATGATGAATGAGTAATGGTGATGAATAAACAGTTGGTCTTTCCTTCCCTTTATAGCATGTTCCGCCTATTCCTGGAGAGTAGGGTGCAATACTGACAAAGAGGGACCACAGTGCACACTTTAAACTTTAACAAAAAGACAAAAACTTAAAATCATTAAAATCACTCGCAACATGTGATTTTCACTTTCGTTGGTTCCAACAAATTTATACGGGATCTGTTTCCATCGACAAGGAGTGGTTTCCGCAAACCCTAGATTTGCCACCTGTCGTATTTTCCATGTATTCTAGTGGATCCGAATCTAGATCAAATCCGCAGATCCGAGGATATTGGCCCTCCCCCTGTCAGATCCGGTAACTTATGAAGAAGGATCAACTCAATATCTGGGAGAAGTCATGTCTGATAGAGAAATGACCACAGTAGTACTAAAAGCACTATCAAAGGAGTGGGGTAACTTTACTTCAAGTATTTATGGGAAGAAAGAAGCTACTCCATTGCAGGATCTATGGTCACTATGCAAGATTCAAGAATCCAAGCTCAAGGCAAAATCTGATGTAGGATTAGGAAAACAAAACCAAGCATATGCTACAATGACAAAAAGAAAGAGAAAATTTGGAAAATTTGGTTCGCAAGAAAAAGAAGAAGAACATGGCTAAGATTCAATGCTATGGATGTCAAGAATATGGGCATTACAAGAAAGATTGTCTTCAGATTGAGAAGGACAATAACAAAAGAATAAGAGAAGAAACCCATATCACCAAGGAAGTGGAGGAAGTTGAAAAGAAGAAATCCAAGAAAGAGGAAGTAAAAGATCTCTATTATTATTGAGATAGTCTTCCTCACCTAGCTCTTTTCAAGTTATGTTTTCAAATTTTCCTATTGTAAAGTATAACTATTAGGAACCATTAGAAGCATGATAGAATTTATCATGTTAAGAATGGCATCATAAGAAGCATTGGAAGCAAGAGCTCGTGACATCATCATAGGGAAGCATGGATGATAGTTGAATTAGGTTTATGAAAGGATATAGCTCTTGGTAACATCAATCGAAGCACTTATGGATAAAAGAAAAAGGAAGTCATTCGGCACAAAGCTCATCATACATCAATTAAGAGGAAACTTCTACTGAATGAGGATACTTAAGATCCTCTATTGGAATCTTCAACGGAAGGCACACCAAACAAAAGGGAGCAAGTGTTTCATCAAGAATTTCAACTTGGAGGAATTCATGAAAGAATGGTATGGTGTCAAGGGATTGAAGTTTTCAATCAAGGAATCTGTTGAAGGAAGATGACCTAAAATAAGAATCAGGTATGAATGCTTATATTTGATAATTTGGAGTAATGTCATATGGTTGCCGATGACATGGATAAATGCTCTACTTCGAGAGCTTGATCAAAAGGAAAGGATCTCCACCATTGAAAAGATGCCGGAAAGCATGGGTCACACATTGACTAGATGAAAACAACATAATATGTCCTCATATGAAATATGAGGTGGTTGACATTAATTGGAGGAAATATGATCGGAAATTCCTGAAAGGAAATGTGTGAAGAAAGAAAGGAAGAGATCATGAAATAAGCAGCTATGGAGAAGGCAATCAACATCCAAGGATTCAGATTATGGATCAAGGACCATTGTTGTATTCTGGACCCCTACGAGATGCAAGGCGAAGGTTGGAGTGCACATAAACAAGATCCTCTACCTTTTGTGAGCCCAACCTATTACGCTTCACAGAATGAATAAAACCATAAGTGCTCCAATTCCTTTCTGCTGATGAAGAGCTTGCCACTTGTGAAAGAATACGAATGGCAAGGTTTTGCAAATGTACACTATTTGCTCCATGACAAATCCACCACCTAACTAGATTCATGGTGCTTCTCTCCTCCACAGCTGATTTATCTGCATAATCATCTATTCCTGCAGCAAAACTGGCAAATTCTTCCTTTACCTCCCTGTGTAGATGAGAGGAAACATTCTCGTAAGGACTTTTTTCACCCCAGTAGCCACCTCTCTATCCTTATGGGGTGCCTTCCTCTTCCCATTGCTTTGAGCAATAAGCTCCTCATCATAAAATTTGGGGTTCAAGGCATGTGCTAAAGTGTGCAATGGAGTGTTGAAATTGTTCCACCCATCAAAAATGATTTTCTTGACTAAACCAGCAAAAGGATCATCAACAAACAAAAGTTGTGGAGACTCTTGCGAAATGATTTCCATAGTTTTCTCAACCATGGAATCCATGCCATCATATACCTCTCTTAAGAAAGGTTGGTCAGTGTCAACACTCCGAAGAAGCTCAAATGCAAGGATTGTGAACTTTAGCAAGAAATCTACCTTGCTCCACCAATCCTCATCAACGCACAATCTACGCACCATATATCCTCGTTCTGAATATGCTTGTCTCCACTCAACCCAAAGTTGACTCGCCACCATAGAAACTAATGCATGCTTAACCTCGACAAGGCGACGCAACATCGGGTAGTTTGAGGCATATCTTGTCTCAGCAACTTTTAACAACTCCAATTTGGAGTACTCTCGAAATATGGCCTGAGATTGGTGGTGGTTGGTGATGAATTTGACAATCTCCCTTGCTTCCCCTGTGATTTCCTTTATCCATGAAACTTTGTTCTCGATCTCCTCTAAGATCATATTCAGATTATGGACAATGCATGGTGTCCAAAAGATGTGGTCATACCTCCCCTCAATAATTAAACCTGCAGCTTTGCAAACTGGTGCATTATCCGTGATAACTTGCACCACCTTGTTAGGCCCTATTTGTTTAATAGCTTTTATAATAACATCAGCAATGAACTGTGCATCTTTTACCTCTCCCGAGCAGTCCTCCGCCTTGATAAACATTGCTCCTTTGGGGGAAGTGGCAATGATATTTATCAACGGTCTACGCCTTGTATCTGTCCATCCATCTGAGACTATGGTAACCCCAGAGCTACTCCATGAAGAACGAATTGGTGATAAAATATCCTCAACAAGCTACTTCTCATTTTTGAGAAGCTGAGTTCTGACTTTCTCATAGTTGGGCCCCTTGCACCCTTGAGGAGCTTTGTTAATTGCCCTTATCATATCTTGCCAGTAAGAAGAGCAAACAACATTGAATGGGATACCACATGCATAAAAGTACCTAGCCACTCTGGAATCAGTTTCTTCTCTCTCTTGCACATTAACCAATTTAGCAATTCTGCCATCTTGAACTGAAGGGGATGCCCGTCTAGTATTTTTGGGTGCTGGTTGTTCATGTTGTTGAGTGGCACTGGCTCGCCTCTTTCTTGTTTCAACTACAATCCTTGGCTCAATGTTAGATGGAGCTTGAGGAGAGCTTGAATAAGCTCATCATGCCTTCTCTTAATAACATCTACCTCATCTTGCTCTCTTTGATCAGCCCTCCTTATCAATGGGTCTGTTGTTTTTGTGCAACCCACAACCCCCTGTCCTCCTCCATGCAAAAGATGTGCCTTCACTCTTGGGTAGGAGCCCTTGTACGAATTATTGCAAAAGATTACATCGCCATTCCCATGAGCCACCACCTCCACATTTTTTAAGCTTCTGAACATGCCTCCAAAGAGGATAATATTCATCCCTTGGGTTGGCCCTAGGGCTTGAACTTGCAGCTGCCAATGTTTTTAAACCGGAACCGGTGATCGGATCGGTCCACCTAATGAACCGGTTTACCGACCGGAACCGGTCTAACCGGGACTGGTTTGGTCAAAACGAACCAGTTTTAAAAAAATACATTAAATAATTAATTTTTAATGAAACAAAACTATTTTTAAGATGTAAAACCATGATTCCAAGCCAATAGAGACAAAATATGCAAAGTTTGCTCATTTATATACCATGTAAAGGTGAATTTATCAAAATGGCACCGAGTGCAATACATATCATCGACAAAATAGCAAAATACATAAGAAATGAGGCTCTAAATGGCCTATAAAGTCCAAAAACAATGTTGCAAGCTATGAGGCCATTGGCCTACTACAAGTCTACAGTGTACACATGATCAATCATCAAGTTCATCACCACTACTAGACACAGGATCATCATCAGGAGCTACATAGACATCATCTGGTTTAGAGTCTGAGGATGCCTCAACCTGATCTGCAACCTCGGTATCAATGCCACCAATGACAATAGAAGTGGACCTAATGGAAGCATGAGTTTGTCGACCTGCATGACTAGTGCCTTCCATTGGTTCTTTGCCTTTCCTTAATACCGCTACTGATCCTGGTTCTGATGCCACCACATAATCTGCTTCATCCCCCACTAAAGCCATGTCGATATCAAAATCAGCCTCAAACACAGGTTCTTCAGTCTCGTCCACCCATTCTGATGTTGGATCAATATCATCCAACACAATGGGATCTAGATCAGGGGTTTTTCTCATCATTTGGAGCTCTGATTGCATTTATTGTTTACCCCCAAACCATGAAATCCTGAAAACCATTAAGTCTGTTGAATTTTGAGTGAAATCTAAAATTCTAGTTTCTCCATATGAAATCCAATGAGGTCGAAACCACTCTCAAACATCCTGAGTCATTTCATGGTAATGTTAAAAATTTAAGTAAAAGGATGAAAATGAAAATTAAAGGAAATGTCACTTTTACTTTAAGAATTTAACATTACCATTAATTGCCAACATTGTTAGGGTTGAAACACCCTTAGTTCCCCCCCAAAACCCCTAAAACACAGTCAGAAATATGATTTTTTAACTTTACGGTGGGCATGCCTAAAACCGGCCGGTTTGATACAAACCGGCCGGTTTCGTCCTAAACCGGCCGGTTTTCACCGGTTAGGGCTAAAAAATGGCGAAATGCCCTGTCCAACCGGGTTTTTTGGCCGGTTCAGACCGGTAGCCTTGCTAACCGGCCGGTTTGACCGGTAACCGGTTTTTAAAAACGGTTTTGAAAACACTGGCAGCTGCACTTTGGTTGGGAGCCATTGCTGCAAAAATAAATAAATAAAAACAAATCTGTAAATAAAAATCGTTTTTCATATTTTTGGCAGCATAAACCCACGAAAATTTGAATAAATAGCAGGAAAAAACTAAGAAATGAATGTTGCTAATCCAAATTAATTTTATGTAGCTAAAGCTACCCCAAAATGCCAAAAAAGACAAAAGAAATATGGTTGTAGCTGAGCCAAAAAGCCAAGAATGCAATAGCCGGAAACTCTGCACTCCAAATCTGTTGCTGAAATCTCTTTCTCGTGCTGCTGAAATCTCCTTCTCTTGTTGATGAAATCTCCTTGGCTCGCTGTTGAAAACACCCTAGCTAAAACCTCTGCTCTCTTCCTCTCTTCTCCTTTGCTAAAATCGCTAGTCTCCAAGAGAAATGTTAAAATTGGCAACTAGGGCCAAACTCCATGTGGGTCATCTTATTCATGGCTAATAATATTTTTATTAGATTCCTCTCGTCGAGAGGTGTAGGATTGATTTAAAGATCATCCGATTCCAATAAGTATTTATGGAGATATGAATTTATTTTGATTATGGAATAATTATCAAGCCGACCAGCAACTCATGTAGGCTCAGAAGCCCAATAGTCGCATCTATTCAATCATCAAAATTTGTGTATAAATACAGGACTTTTCCTCATTTGCACTCACTCATCTCATCACATCTCTCTCTCTCTCTCCTGCGCAGAAAAGAGGCTCTTCTCCTACTGCGTAGAAAGAGAGTCTTCTCTCACATGTGTGGAAGGAAGACATAGAATTTAGGGCTGCAACTGCAGATCAGAAGTTTGACCAGCGTTGACCATCAGACTCTCTCAGAACTGCGTTGTAGGTGAATCTAGATTTCCTCTGAAGGCCACATTTTTTGGTGAAGGAATCAAGTCGATCCGATGGTCAGTTTGCGAGATATTGTCTGCCCTAGTTTAGGGTTGATCTAGGGTTTGTTGCTACTGATGTAAATCTTATTTATGTACTATTTCTCTCTATTGAATTATTGAAGATAAAAGAAGATTTGATCAAAGGGTTTCCCCATATTGGGGTTTGTCCCTGGCTAGCCACCACATCTTGTGTCTCTTGCCTTGGCTTGTTTTCTATCGATCATTTAATGTTCTATCTGCACTTTACTTTATGTACATGTGATTGCTAATCTGTGAATAATAATAAGAAAGATAATTAAACTGCTCTAAGCATAGAACATACCATAAATTAACATGGGATCAACGCTGAGGTGAAGACAAAGCCCGAGCAAGAGCAAGAGCAATCACCGAAGAAAAGATTGGCAAGGCTATCCTAAAAGAACTATGGGGTCCTCAACACTCTTCCCTGCCGAAGACAAGCTCCGTGAGAAGTCTGACTATCACGGATGGAAGACGTCTCTCGATCTAACCTTAGAAGAACAAGGAGTGTTGGATCATGTGAGAGGCAATATTGTTGAGCCTCCATCAAATGCACCCGTTGCTGCCAAGAAAAAATGGAAAACCGGTGAAGTCAAAACAAAGAAGATCATCCGGGACTCTATCGACAAGCGCTTGGTGGCCCACATCTCCGACCTGAACACCTCCAAGGAAATCTACGAAAGACTGGTGAGTTTATTTAAAGTTAATGATGCAAATCAAGTTTTGTTTCTTAGAAATACGCTGAAGGAAATTAAGAAGGGTAAAGATGAGAGCATGCAAGCATATTTCTTAAGAATCATTGAGATCAAGAACGATCTCCTATCTATTGGAGAAATTATTACTGATAGGGAAATTGCACTCTCAACCCTTGGAAGATTACCATCTGAATGGTACGTGTTCAGGACTACTCTTCTCAACAATAACGTAATTCCTGGTTTCGAGGAATTAATGGCAAGATGCATTCAAGAAGAAACAAGGATAGAAGAGCAAGATATGCCCATGCCTAAAGATCCTCATGTTGCCTTTTCTTCTCATGCTAAGAAAAGAAATAATTCCAGGACTAAATCAAAAAGAAAGGCTGGACCTAAGGGTGGAAGAAAAGGACGATGTTACATTTGCGATAAATCAGGTCACTACGCAAGGGAATCCCTGATAGAAGGAACTCTCACCGGGACGACGATCAAAATCCCTCTCATGGCAATCAAAGGAATGGCAAATCTAATAGCAGAGGTAAAAGTAGTGTTGGAAATCAAGGAAGAGGAAAATCATTCAAGAAGGCTAGAAATTCCAGGTATGAATCTAACACTGTTGACAATAGCACCTAATAAAGCCTCCTCCCAAAGAAAACCACCTAATAAAGCCTCCTCCCAAAGATGACAACTCCACTAGATTCTAGACAGCTCCAGCTAGCTCCAAGATGACATGTTGTTGCATGATTGTCCAAGCTCTCTTATGCTCACAAACACTAGAAATCATGTGTGCGACAAATAAGAGCATATGCATGCTTTTATGAGCTTAGCGGGGAAAATTTAGGAGGGAAACTACCCATGGTTTGAAAAAAAATCACCTCCATAACCACTTGTGTGTCCCATCCTCTAACTGAGCCATGAATTTACCTAAACAGGCCAATTTTTTATGGGTTCGGCCTGATAGGACCAGTTTGGTACCTAACCACTCCTCAATGACCCTTGGATCATATTTATTGCTCTAGTTAGCAAGCACAAGGGTCTAATCAACTAGCTTGGCCAATATCTGATTCAACTCGCTTGGTTTTAAAACTATGCCATTATCTTTAATAATAGTGATCTTATTCAAAAACCCAATGTTACCAGACACGGAATCGGCAATAAATCGGCGAGCCAAAAGAGCGAAAGTTTTAATCGGATCGGGAAAAAATCGGGAAAAAATCGGCAAATTCATTAAATAAAAATATACACATATATTGAATTAAAAAAACCATTTTTCATTAATATTGGATAAAGGTATGTCCAAACAATGCATAATATCAATAGATGTCCAAAATATCATGAATAAATAAGTATCTCATATATGTTATGAGTCCACACATGATCCAAAGCACTGAGTCTTGAGTCCTTAGAAGCATATGCTTCTAAAAGTTTACAAAAAAGTAAAAAACTGCATACTAATCAGAAAAAAATCAGCAACTAAGAGTCTAAGACTCTTAAGAGTGAGAACTAGAAGCAATTCCTCCCGCTCCTTCGCTTGCTTGACTCTCAAAGTTCTCCAAGTCATGAAGGCTGAAAAGAGGAGGCTCATCTAATTGAACCCATTCTGCCGCATTTGTAGCTTGCAAATCTAACTCTTCAAGGTCAATTGGTGAATGATCAATACCTGTCATTATCATGAGACATTGAAAATTGAAATGTGAATTAAAATTTCACTTTGAAGTTTGA
The DNA here is from genome assembly GCA_031772625.1 of Pinus tabuliformis. NCBI lineage: Eukaryota > Viridiplantae > Streptophyta > Pinopsida > Pinales > Pinaceae > Pinus > Pinus tabuliformis. The sequence continues at coordinate 390,391,679 of CM062817.1, forward strand.
ACTTTAAACTTTTAAAGTACGAACTAGATTATGAAACCTTCAAATTCAAGCTCTCGAATCTCACCTTGTATTTGTTTGTTGCGAAGTCGTAGATTGTAATGGACAAATACAAGGTCATTCAAGCGCTTTTGTGTCAATCGGTTGCGCTTCTTAGAATGTATTTTCTCAAACATGCTCCAGTTGCGTTCACAACCTGAAGCACTGCATGCTTGGTTTAAGATTCGAATGGCAAATCTCTTCAAATCTGGCGTATCACTACCAAAGTTTTGCCACCAAAGACCTAGCAAGTGGTAAGGGTTTGTGAGTAGAAGACTAGAAGTACCAAATTAGTAAATAGTAAAAACTTAAAAAGAAAATAAAATTTAATAAAACATTTAACATACAAAATAAAGTTTAAACAAATTTAATGAATTGATGAAGCCTTCAAGCTGGGTACCTGGCAACATCTTTGACCTTTGTCTTATAGCACTGGTATAGGCAAACAATTTAGATGGTGTCCTATAATCTTGTAGTTGGGAAAAGACACGACTTTGTTGTTCTGGATCAGGGAAGCACCTTTCCAAGCATGTCATAAGTCCTCTGCCAACCTCCCCATCCTCATTAAATTTGCTCTTATCATAAAAATATTGTGGGTTTAAGAAGTACCCAGCAGCATGTAAGGGGGAATGCAATTGCCTATCCCAACGTGCATCTATAATGTCCCAAAGAGGCATATACTTTGTCTCATCATCCCCATATCTTCTTTTGATGGCCTCCTTTGCGAGATCCATCGCCTCATAAATGTAACCCATAGCGGGTTTGTCACCATCAACCATCCTGAAAGTTCAAGCATTCAAATTTAAAGAAATATGAAACATTGTAAATAAAAAGAAGCTTGAAATGAAATTTAAAAAATGAAAAAGTTAAAAGACTAAAAGTACCTGAGAACTCTAACAAGGGACTCCGTCACAGCAATAATCTCTTCAGCATCTTTCCAGAAGCCATCATTAAACACAAGTGCAGCAATTTCGATGCCTTCAGGGGTCTTGGAATGTTTAGATCCCATCCACTCAGGTCCCAAGAACATCCTCTTCAGATTTATCTTTTGCTCAGCCACAGATTGCAAAGATATGAAATTTGTTGCAAATCTAGTCACTGCAGGTCGAACAATTTCTTTACCTTCAGTGTATATTCTCATAGCGTTTAGGACAATAGTGTGGTTGTATAGGTATTTGGTTATGGATTTTGCCTTCTCCACAACCTCATGTATCCAATGAAGCTTATCAATGTCCTCAAGCATTAAATCTATGCAATGGGCAGCACAAGAGGTCCAAAAAATAGTGGGGTGCCTCATCTCAGAAAGTCTACCAGCAGCCATATAATTCGCTGCATTATCGGTGACAATTTGTACAACATTTTCTTCTCCCACTTCTTGAACGACTTCCTCCATCATTTCACAGATAAGTTGGGCAGTCTTAACCTTATCTGAAGCATCCACTGACTTGAGAAACATTGTGCCTGCGGGACAAGATACAAGGAAATTTATTAAAGTTCTATTCCTCTGATCTGTCCATCCATCACTCATGATGGTGCACCCTGTTTCTACCCATGATGAACGAAACTCAGCTAGCACAAGCATGACATCTTCAACACTCTCTAACAACATATCTGCCCTAAGGCTCTCTGATGTAGGGGCTTTGAACCCTGGACCTGCAACAGCAATTGCATCAATCATAGCTTGCCAATAAGGACTTCTGGCACAGTGGAAAGGTATGTCAGAATAGTACCAAAAGTTAGCAATGGCCTTCCTTGCCTGACTATGGATATTTTTTTTCCAACCAGTGCCATCCAAGGTAGGTTGGGAACCGGGTTTTGTGCGGGGAGCAAAAAAGGCGTTTATGTTTCCACCTCCAGTGTTCAAGAAAGGAGTTGAAGGACTGGCATGGCTTTGAGTTTGACTTGGCCTTGGAGGCATGTGTGGAAAACTTGGGAACGGCATTGAGGATTCAGCAGATTGAGGTGACATGGGGCTAGTGGCAGAAAAAGTATCAACTCCAACATTTCCTATTTCAGCAGTTTGCTTTGCTCTCTTGGCATTATGCTGCTCTAACATTTCAAGGGCCAAGGCTGCTTGGTGTTTGACATTGTCGTCAACCTTGTCGCAAATACCTATATCATGGCCAGTTATTTGTGCAAGGTGGAACTTGAACCTATAAATGCCTCCACTACATTTTGTTTTGCAAAATTTACAAAGGAGCCTGGGGTCTCCGGGAATCCTGTCACAATAAGCCCAAGCAAAGTCCTTCTCTCTCGGCATTGTTGTTGCTTTGAACTTGTGTTTAATTTGTGGCTTCTGTTAAGATTTGGAGTCCGGCTTCTATTTAATTTGTGGCTCCTGTGAAAGACAAGAAAAAATCAAATTTAAAAATCATCCAAAAATTTAAAATATGCTAGAAATTTAAAAAAGTAAATGAAGACAGATGGACAAAACACTCATATCTGTAACTCTGACTGGGTAGTATGGGTAGAGCATTGGTCATCTGTATATGGATCAAATTCTCATACATTTCACTCCTCTGGTGTGAACCAAGATAGTCATGAAAGAAGCCTTGTAGGCTTGTACAGTATTCACTGTTCAGGTTTTGCTGATAGAAATATGGTCTCTGTTGAAAGTTTGAAACTTGAATCAGCAGTGTATGGAATCATGGATCTGGTGTTAGGGAGTGTATTTCAATGACAGAGCATTCCTCACAGTGAAAGCATCCTATTGCAGATTCCAGAGTGGACAGTCATCAAACTTTGGACTCTGGACTCATTGGTATGATGAATGATCACAGTCTCGACATATTGGCACAGTATCTCAATTGTATGAGCAGTCTCTTGATTGAACATAAGCGTTGTTCCTTTTGTGATTTAATACACAGTTTGCTTGCTTTAAGATTATCAATCTCAGAGCTATGAATTCTCTGTGATGGGTTTATTGTCTCTGTGGATCTCTACTATATATATATATATATAGAGTCTGGCACTGAGGATATATTTATTATAAAGGAAGCTCGGATCATAACAGAGAGACAAAGGAAAATTCGGATCTGTCTCTGAGAATTTCGCATCACAGTTACAGTGAGAAGTTTGATGATTTTGTATGGGTAAGTTGTAACAGAAGTTTATAAATTTGGATCCTCTGCAATTTCGGTAAGTGATTCACTGATTACAGTGAACAGATTCACAGAACTCGGGCATCCCTGAAGACTTCGGTGATCATTATTCATTACAGTGACACAGTCATGAATCTTTACAGTGTGCACAGGAATGAAAGAAGCAAATGATCGTTGAAGTTTTGAGGAGTTAGAAACTTAGATCAAAGGAAGTCTACGTCGTAAGGACTCAAGACTCAGTGCGATACACGTAGACTCAGTGATACACGTATATCAAATCAAAATGCGATGCAAGCTACGGTAGCTACCGGTACCCAAGCCTCGGACAGTCGATTCAATAGATCAATGCTTCTTATTATTAATGCGCATTGCATACCTCACACTTAATCGCCAAACTGTGACCTGAGTTTCACTGACAGGGACTGTGCTTCGAAGTTCGAATGCGGCTTCGTCCAGGCTTCGTCGTTCGGCAGGGTGCTTCGAAGTTCGAATGCGGCTTCGTCCAGGCTTCGTCGTTCGGCAGGGAATGTGCTTCGAAGGCTGCGGGAATGCTATCAACGCAAAAGCGGCAATGTATCAGCGTTAAAACAGTTAAACAAGTCACGGGAATGTTATAAACGAAAACGCGGCAAACCGGAACCCGCGAAAACCCTATTCCAATTTGGCGGGACTCGTTAAAATCGCCGGAAATCGCAGAAATCGCATAAATCGCGAGTCAAACTCGCGTTGACCACGAGTTAAACTCGGTCAATGCGAGTTGACTCGCCCAGATTCGAAACGGGACTTTTAGCGGCCGATCCGACTTTCACTCGCGATTAATCGCCGGAATCGGCGATTCCTGTTTCATTGCAAAAACCATTAATCCCCACACATTATCCATGTACCATCCTCCTAAGTGCAAGAACAATCACAGATTCACATGGTGATGAACTCATTCAAATGTGGCCCTTATCTAGTAACCCTTGATATTACCTCTCAATTTCTTCATTTCAAAATAGGTAGTCCTTAACAAGACTTCATTAGACAAAACAAGGCCTTGTTGAAAATTAATGCAAATGTCAATGGTGCCATTACAAGGCATTCCTTAAATATCTTTGAATAGCTCAGTGACACAAATACTTAATTTCACTATGCAATACATCATTGCATAGTAGCAGTGAGGAGTGTGTTATGTAATTACAATTAAAATCTCCATTACTAGGTCACTTTATTATTAAACATTTACAATTCATCTAAGTTCCGGTACATCAATTTCCAAATATGACCATTACCTTTAACTCTAACAATAGTGATCTTATTCAAATGTTTTTGTCCCCACACATTCTCCATGTGCCATCTTACGAAGCACAAGAACAATCACAAATTCACATGGTGATGAACTAGATTGATTGTGGCCCTTGTTTAGCAACTCTTGATTTTACCCCTCAATTTCTTCATTTTCAAAAAGTGGTCCTTAACAAGACTTCATTGTACAGAACAACACCTTGTTGCAAATCAATATAATGCTCAATGGTGCAACTAGAAGGCATTCCCTAAGGATCTCCAAACGGCTTAAAGTAATAGGTCAATATGTCGTTCAAGTGCCTTCGTCCAACTAGCTTTTCTTTCCATGCAATATCTACATGTGGTCCCTATGCTCATCTGTGTCCCCAATCCCAAGCCCATGTACCCCAACAACTTAGGTTATTTGACATACATGACCATGATAGAGGTATAGATATACAATGAAATGGTAGCTTATTAATGCAATAATTGAAACATCAATGTAGGATTCCTTTATACATCATCTAACAAATTATTTAACTACTACATAAATTAACTTATACTTAACATGGGTTATTAACATTAATTATGACCCTTTCACATTAGGTCTCCAAACAACACTATGGAATGTTACCTCTAACACAAATCATGTAATAAATTACCTCTAACACGAATCATGTAATAAATTATTTAACTACTTCATCAATTAACATATACTTAATGCGAGTCATTAACATGTCCATGACCTTCTAACACTATATTCCTTGTAACACCTCATTGAGCACTACAACTCTAACACAAAGGAATAAGTTTATCCTCCACCTTGTATCTTCCTTAGAGCCCTATAAATCTAACTAAACTTTTTTAAATTGCTTTGCCTTAGTCTAGAAATTACAAATATATTAAATATTTGTTAGTAAATAAATTACAAAATAAAATGTATGCAATGTTAATCTTTGACTTTTGTTTGACCCATCATTCCATGATACACAAAAACTAAATGCATCAACTATCATTTTTCCATAAGATGAAATTGTCTTCTATCAATGCCTTTGTTATTTGTGTGATTTGATAACTCACACACTAGTTCTTGCACCTTTCACAAGTTCCACTTCTCTGAAACGAACAAGTTCGTCCTTCAAGTTAAATACTCTAGAAGACTAGAATATGAAAATATCCGTTAAGGGTACAAATATTATTATATATAAAATGTATGAAGAATGATCATACAATGAGAGTGAGGGTCCTGCATATATAGCCAGGTAAATACCCTTTCACGAAGAGTCATCTCTGTAGAGACATGCCTCTTTGTTTAATTAATTATTATTTAATTATATATTATTATGATTAATATTTCTTATCTATATTTATTACTTTTACATAATTTATGTTCATAACATTGCCTTCCCCTTCAAAAAGCTTTGTCCTCAAAGCTTGTCGATGAAAGGGTTTGATCTCTTTTTCTGTTACGAATATATTTTCGTCTTGGGACAATCATCTTTGACAATACAAGTTGATATGATCCTTGGAGTGATATATAAAATTGTCATACTGAGAACGAATCGGACCATCCTAGACTGATCTTTTGTGGAATCAAATTTTACGATAAATAGTCATAGTAGGACTAGATTCTACAAACTTCAGTAACCCTAGGAACATAAATTTGTCGTTTATGTTCTAAGTGATACTAGCAAGTCGATTGATTGGAAAGTTCGCTCTTGTGATTCGAGTGTTGATAAATACTTCTTCTGTTTGGACATTCCCTTATCATGTTCGTGGTTTTTTTTATTTCTTTCAAGCGTCGTTGTTCTTGAGTTGGCAGTTGAATCATCGTTTGGAATGTCCATCGTTTGAACTGCAACTTTTGCATGCGTCTCTACTTTAGTAGGGTTATCCTTTGCTTGAGTTATGATTTTGACTGGATCAGTATTTGTTCATTTTTCGTCAAACCAAATTGCTACCTCTGGAGAATTTGATGCTTCCTTTGCAACAATTTCTTCGAACCTATTCGTCAATGATTTCTTATCATCCTTTAGTTTTTTAATCTGTTTCAGCAAATTTTGGTTATGATTTTTGAGACGTAAGCATTCCTCATTTCCTAAGTCAACTTTATTTTGGCATTCAAGCATCTCGGTTTCAAACACTTTATTTGTTCTAATAATTTTTTGTTAACATCTTTTAAGCACAGATTTTCCTCTTCTTTCTCTCATAGACTTTTGTTGAATTTCTTGTCGAACCTTTCTTCTTCTTGTTCTAATTTGTGCTTCTTAGTTTTACACTTTTGACTTATGCAAGAATTTTTTGGATATGAACTTTTAAACAAGAATTTTTTTCGTTTTTATTGGATATAGCTTCCTCAAGCCCTTTTTGCTTCTCCGATATTAAGTTTTGATTCCTTTGAGGTATTAATTTTGTTACATCGTTAAAGTCTTCTTATGAGGACATTATCGATTTTGACTTCGTTGTCATGTCTCGAAATGTGATCATCTTTCCCTTATAAGAAAATATCATTTTTTCTATGTTTAACATGGACGCACCCAATTCTCTAAACCAAGTTTGACCCAAAATTATGCCAACCTCCATGTCATACATTTTTACAACATTAAATTGGGATGTGTACTCATAATGATATGTTGTTATTTGTAAATCATTAATTTCGTATTTATGTCCAGAAAGATCTGTTGTTTTGCCTACATTGGCATCTGAAATTAGCAGTCGATTCGTCAGATTAATATTTATGTAATTTTCTTCGTTGCTTGTACTAATAGTGATATTAACTCTTTTCCTTTGGATGGTGCCTCTTAATGTAATTAGTTTGCGATGTGCGATTAAAATATCCTTATAGGAAAATTGTCCTTCATCATTTTCGAATTAGGCTTCATTCACTTTTTTCTTCGAAAATGTTCTTTTTTAAAATAAGTGCCCTTTTATTTGATAAACTTGAACACCTTTATAAATCCTTTTAACTTTTATTTTCCTCATTTATATATTTTTTGCCACTTAAAAAAAAAAAAAAATATATATATATATATATAGCTCCACTATTTAAATAAACTAGACCTTATATTTATTATAATGCTTTTAAAAAATACTCTTCATTCGTTATAACTTGTTACCCTTATGTCTCTTTATGGTTCTAGATTTAACCCTTTATAAACTTTACTATATGGATCTTTCAAGTAACCTTTTATAATAATACCCTCTTTGTACTTATATATATTTTCAATAATTTTATGACTTGAACTTTTCTTTAAATACCCCTTTATAATATAATACTTCTCTTTATCTATCTTTTTTTATAATCTTTTTTTTTTGAAAAGTTAAAACCCTAGTGAAACGTGGCTATTCACCTGGAAGTGAAGGTGGCTCAATTCTTGCTCTTTGGTGAAGGAGAAACAGAGAAGGGAGTTTGAGGAGCGACGATTTTTGAGCTAGGGTTACGGACTTGCAGAGTTTGTTCTCCATGGAAGGAAGTAAAGGAGGGAGCTCCACTCCCTCCTACAAGTAGGCAATGGCCAGCAGAGGTAAAAACCAATAGAAGAAAACAGAGGGCCTTCAGATGGAAGGCAAGGAAACAGGGAAGAGGAGCAGGTGGGCTCTAAATCTATGGAGAATAACAACACTACAAAAAACGAGGTAGAGGACAAGAAACAGGGAGCAAAAGACAAAGCTCAAAAGGGACCATGCAAGCCCAAAACTACAATCACGCCCAGAGTAGTTTTGAATGATCCTGCTCTACAGGCACATAGGGACCACATGCAGACATATGCTATCATTTGTAAATTTATGGGCTTATGGCCCACCAAAAAAGCTTTACAAACATGGATTAAATACCACTGGAAACCAAAAGGAAGCATAGAACCAGTGTTGTGAAAATCGCGATCTTTTATCGCAATTTTTTCCCCAAGCTGATATTATCGCGAGTAATAATCGCAGATTTTTTTTATACCCGATAATTTTGAAAAAATCGCAATTTTTTCAATTTTTCCCAATTAATCACAGAGGGTCGGGGCAACACGGTTTTATAAGAGATGCTAAATGTTCGAAATGCAATTTTTTTTTAAAGAAACAAATAATTTTTGAGTGGGGCAGCTGAATGATCAAGTCTAGCCCAAGTAAAAGGGACATTCTCCTTAATCTTCATTTTCATCCTTTTACTTAAATTTTTAACATTACCATGAAATGACTCAGGATGTTTGAGAGTGGTTCCGGCCTCATTGGATTTCATATGGAGAAAGTAGAATTTTAGATTTCATTCAAAATCCAGCAGACTTATCAATTTTTCAGGATTTCAAGATTGGAAGATTGTAATATTTCCAAGTGACACCACTTGCCCAGGCTACCCCTGCCACCAGTAGAGCACATGGTCTACCTCCTGTAGCTCCTACTTCTAGTTCTTCAGCTTCTAGAGCACAGTAGACTCCACTGCCAACTCCACCAGCACCACCATCTACATCTAGAGGGAAAGGGAAAGCTGTGGCATTTTCTCTCAAGAGGGGCAGAGGAAATCAATAGGATTAGACTTTAGTTATTTTCTTCATTTTATTGTATATGACATTATGACATGATGAGATACATTATTATATTTTTTGTTGATATTTTGAGGCTGAGTTGGGACTCAGGAGTCAAGACTTACTATTCAGGACATGATTCAATGTTATGTGTGATTTTAGCACTAGAAATGATATTAAACATCTTATATATTAGTTATTTTATCATATTTATGTGTCAATGTATTTATTTTATGTTGTAGATGGTTTAGATATTGAAAAAATGAAAAAAAAATGAATATTTTTGTACCAAACGATTTTTTCCCGATTATTTCCCGATAATTACGATTTTTTCCGATTTTTTCCTCGCGTCGATATTATCCTATGTTGCATGGGTTCCCGCACCCGGGGGTGGGGTTCTCGAACCCGTCCCGGGTTCCCGCACCCAAGTACCGGATTCGGGTACGGGTTCTTCCTAGAAGAACCCAGAAGAACCGGGTTCTTCCATGAAGAACCGGGTTCTTCAAAAAAAAAATTGGGTTCTTTTCCTTTAATGGGTTCTTGGATTCTTGGGTTCTTCGGGTTGGGTTCTTTTAAAGGCTTGCCGGAATGAATGTCACAATTTCTTGCTGTTTCGGACTGTCTGCAACATGAGCCACAACTGTCAGTCCACTTTTATACACTCAATTTGCCTCCTACAGCTGCGGCATAGTCCCTCCTTGTTGTTGTCAAACGCTGAGCTGTAGGGCTTGATTCATGCCACTGTTTACATAAAACAGCTCATTGTTCACTAAGGAACAGACCTCGGCCTCCCTATGCAGACTCCTGTACCCAACCGAAGCCCTAAACAGAGATGACAATGCCACAAACTTACCTCTACTCAGCCCAGACTTGTTAAATTTTTAATTTTTTATACTATATACTATAATATGAGAAGTATACGTTTCAGTTCTTTTAACCTGAAATAGTTGCAATTAGATTAATAAAGCGCAGAAAATCTTCATCATTTTTTGCATTAATGAATGGCATTACATAAATGCATTCATACACTGAATATAGCTCTGTGCTATTCTTTACAATATAAACCATTCAGTGAGAATGTATTTCAACTCAATCATCTACACAACATTCAAGCCAGTTCATTATCTACCCTCTATCAATGGTGTTGCTTGCCCTTGCAATGTAATTTCACCATGGATCAACAAAATCCAATTAAATGGTTCAGAATTTCTTCAGGAAGAAGTAAAACATTTCATAGTATATATATTTTAATTTTTGAAAAATTGAATCATTACATTAACATATAAATTATGTGGTTTTTTTTAAGGCTTGTGGCTACATTAAAGTATAAATTATGGCTGCTGGCAGCGTATATTTCACTGCTGTCCCACAAAACACACAAGGCACCCCAATAAAATAAAGTTTAAAATGTTGAGTCTTTGAGAACTCAGAATACTTTAGGATTTTTGAGCGTACTCCTGAGTTTGTAGGAAACTTGGCTAGTGTACCTCAGTCAGCTGTGTGTGACAAAATCTGTCCCATATCATGATTCATGTTAATATGTAAACAATGAACAGTTTTTTGGTGATAAATTTTGAAATTTCAATGTCAATGTTGAATGTTCAATGATGTGCATGTTTAAATGATTATCATTAAAGTTTTCTTGTTTAAAGTTGAAAAAAATATACAAATTCAAATTTCATATATATTATTAATTATAAATTTATAATTTATAAAATATAATTATTAAAATTTAATATTATTATATTACCCGACGAACCCACGCACCCTGTTTCCAAAAATGCCGTCCCCGTCCCTGTCCCTGTCCCCGTCCCCGTTCCCGTCCTCGAACCCAAGTTTCCTGGAAACATAGATATTATCCCAATAACGATTAATGCAACATTGAATAGAACTACATCTTGGGTCAAAGGGATTCTTTACTGTAGTCTTTGCAAACATTGAAGATAAGGGCAGAGTATTTGGAGGGCCTTATTTTTACATAGCTGCAGGCCTGTACATGCGACCATGGGTTATGAATTTTGTCCCAGAACGAAAAACTTTTACCTCAGTCGCGGTTTAGGTTAGACTCTACTCTCTACCTTTGGATTATTGGCAACTGGAATCCTTATCTGCCATAGGAAATAAGTTAGGGCGTTTTGTCAAAGCTTCTGAGACCACCATAAAAGGAAAATACACATCCTTTACAAGAATATGTGTGGAGATGGATCTTTCAGGAGCTCTACCGGATGAGGTAATCTTGGAAGTGTTTGATGAAGAATGGGTGCAAACAGTGGATTATGAACACATTCCATTCAGATGTCGCAAATGCCATGAGCATGGGCACCTATTCAGAGATTGCCCTCTCAGTAAAACAGAAAACAAGAGTAAAACCAACACCATGAAAGATACTGAAAGCTTTCATAAAGTGGTCCAGAAAGGAAAAGGGAACAAAAGGGGAACGAAGCCACTTCAAACAGAAAAGCAACTGGCCAGCCAAAACAGGTTTCAAGCACTAGAAGAGGAAGAGGTGATAACGAAAGTAGATCAGGCCAAGGGAGGCAGTCCAGTGGAGGAGGAGAACGGAGATAATGATGAGCAAACACAAAACATCAATAAACAGAAAGAAGAAATGATGAGTGACACAGAACTGGAGATGGACCAAGAAATGACCCAGAGTGAGATGGAAATGGAAGACCACGAACTTCAGGAGATTCTTGAGAATGAGAATCTAGATCTAGAAGGATTCTTGAAACAAGGAACCAAGGAGGGAGTGGATTCGTTACCTACAGAGGAGTTCAATAGAGTGCAGCAGCTGTTCATATGGAAAACTCAGACCATAGGACTGGAAAAGCAAAGGGAAAATGAAAGATAGGGCAGCGAAGGTGTGAAAGCTATGAAAACCACACCAGGATTAGCACCTAGAAACCCAAGAAAGAAAAGAGGCAGAAAAAAGCAGAACGAGCTTTTGATGGAATGTGAAAAGCTAATGATAGACTCAGGTAAGATGAAAGACCTATTCAGTTACTCCTTTACAAATCTTTAATAATGAAGTTCATTTCTTGGAATATTAAGGGTCTAGGCAGTAAAAGAAAACAAAGGATACTTAGTAATAGGATGAAACAAACAGCTCCGGATGTGATCTTCATCTAGGAAACTAAATGTTTCATTCAAAAAATAAAAGAGATTCATAGCAAATGGCTCAATAGATTTGAGTTTCTGGAAGTCAAAGCAGAGAATACAGCAGGAAGCATTCTCACGGTTTGGACCCCCAAAAAATTGACATTATAGATGTTGAGGCATCTAAGGATTATGTTTCAGTGGTCATGCAACCAGTGGGAGATAAGGATATTTACCTGGTCACGAATGTATATGGCCCCCAAAGGATGGATGGCAAACTCAAGCTTCTAGATTCCCTGAAGGATCTCAGGGAAAGATATGCAAGAATCCCTTGGATCATGGGGGGTGATTTCAATATGATCAAATCATTGTCGGAGAAAAAAGGGGGTACCAGAATTCTAAATAAAGACTCTTGTGCTTTTCAAACCTTCATAGACAATATGAAGCTAGTGGATATAGTAATGAATAATGGCACTTTTACTTGGAACAATAAAAGAGGAGGAGAATCTCAGGTGGCCTCCAAATTAGATAGATTCATAATCTCAGAGGATCTCATGCTCAAGGACAAGGACATAGCTGCTAGAGTTCTACCCTTTGGAGGATCTGATCACTGGCCGATACAATTGGAAATTCAGAGCATTGGTACCCCCAGGAATAGACCTTTCAGATTTGAAAATATCTGGCTCTCCCACCCAGATTTCAGCAACAACATAGCCATATGGTGGGCAGAAGATTTGAATATTCAGGCACAAGAATGTTCCTTCTTCAAAAAAGGCTCAAACATATTAAACTCAGGCTCAAGGAATGGAACAAGAAGGAATATGGAAATATTTTTGTAGCAAAAAAATCTGTTGAAGGAAAAATGCAGGAGCTCAACCAAACCCTTATCATGGAGGGTTTTGATAAAGATAGAAGTGATCAGGCAACCAAATATCATCAAGAATGGGAGAACTTATGTAAACAAGAGGAGATTTTTTGGAGGCAAAAATCCAGGGTGCAATGGCTAAAAGAAGGAGAACGTAACACTAGATTTTTCCACAGATCCACTATGGCGAACAGAGCTCACAACAGGATTTCTTCAATCAAGGATGAGGGAGGTAACCTTCTCAATTCTCATGAAGAAATAGAAGCAGTGCTAGTTCAGCACTTTCGTGGTATTGCACAGGAAACCTGTTCAGACAGAGAGCAATCCATCAGGTGTATATCAAGACATATACCCAAGCTGGTTTCCAGAGAGGACAACTTCAACCTTAACAGACCAGTGACGGAAGAGGAGGTGAGTGAGGTCCTAAAAGAAATGCAAAATGGTAAGGCACCAGGCCCAGATGGATTCAATGTAGATTTCTTTAAAGCTTGTTGGAATATAGTAAAACAGGACATCCTGAACGTTGTGGAAGACTCCAGGAGGGACAAAACTATATTGAAGGCACTTAATACAACCTTTATCTCCCTGATCCCTAAACAAGAATTGGCTCAAACTCCTGATAGGTTTAGACCCATTGCCTTGTGCAATGTTGTCTACAAGATAATATCCAAAGTTGTGGCAAATAGACTCAAACCTCTTCTTCCTACCCTGGTGTCAGTTGAACAATCTAGATATGTGGAAGGTAGGCAAATCCTCGACAACATCATTCAAGCTCATGAGGTGGTGCACTCACTGACAATCAACAAGAAAGCTAGAATGATCATGCAATTGGATATAGCCAAAGCTTATGATAAGATGAACTGGACCTATATCAAAAAAGTTCTCATTGCTTTTGGGTTTGATCATAACTGGATCAGATGGGTAATGGCCCTAGTAACTTCTCCCAGTTTTTCAATTCTTGTTAATGGATCTCCCTCGGAAACTTTTATTCCTTTAAGAGGCCTCAGGCAGGGAGATCCACTCTCTCCCTTTCTCTTCATTCTCATGATGGAAGGGCTGGGTCGATCTATCAAGCATGCTAAAATAGTTGGGAAAGTCAAAGGTATCCAACTTTCTGAAAATGGTCAGGCCTTAACTCACCAACAATTTGTTGATGATACCATGCTGCAGGGTATCCCCACGTCAAAGAAGCTCTAGCTTATAAGCAAATCCTGAGAGACTTTGCCATGGCTTCAGGTATGGAAGTTAATCTCTCCAAATCTAAGATTTTTTTCTTTAATACTCACATTGCTATTCAAAGAAATATTTCCAGAATTTTGGGCTTTCAAAGGGAGATCCTCCCCTCAAAATATTTGGGAGTTCCTCTTACGGCCAAACCTTTACATAAGAGCATCTGGGAACCAGTGATTAACAAATTGCAAGACAAAATCAGGAAATGGACTATTAGATCATTAAATCTGGCTGATAGGTTGGTGCTGACCAAGGCTGTACTACAATCAATCCCAGTGTTTATGCTATCAGCTCTCTCAGCACCATTAGGAGTCCTGCATCAATTCAAAACCATACAAAGAGACTTTCTTTGGGGCAAGGGGGAAGAAAAAAAGAAATGGACTTTGTAGCATGGGAAAAAATCTGCAAACCTAAAAACTATGGAGGGCTTGGTTTAGATGATCCTGAGATTCTAAGCAAAGTTTTAGGAGCTAAATTATGGTGGCGATGGGTAAAAGACCCAGAGGCCCAATGGGCTAGAATTTGGAAAGAAGAATACGCCAGCAATTGGCAAAACAATGATCTAATAAGAATGTCAGGACATAGAAAGGGATCACACATTTGGAATAAGGCATGGGATAACTGAGGCTTAGTACAAGGAAATAGTTTCTGGGAAATCAGAGATGGAAACCTGGCCCTATTCTGGGAGGACAGATGGCAACAAGAACCTATTTTGTTAAAAGAAGATTTGAGGGATCTCAAGGAAGAGACAGATACCAAAGGGTTATCTAAAGTAAAAGACTTTTGGGATCAAACCAGCAGTATGGGAAAATGGAGAACCTAGAGGAACTTTGATTTTAGGGATGATAGCCCCCTGAAGGCTAAAGCAGAGACTCTAAAAAAAATGGTAGAACAAAGGAAGATTTTGAGGTCTGAGGGGCAAGACCAGCTAAGATGGGGCAACAATAATGAGGGAGCCTTTAATCTCAAGGAAGCTAAACTCATTCTCCTTGACCTTAACTCTCAAGCTCCGGATAAGATTTGGCAAGGCCTATGGAGACATCAAGGCTGGATGAAAATTAAACTCTTCATGTGGCTGGTTCAGCATAGGAAAATTCTGACCTGGGAAAATATTAGGAAGAGGGGTATCCTGGGGCCTTCCAAATGTCAGCTCTTTGAAGCCCAAGAGAAAACTATGGAGCACCTTCTCAACAATTGCATTTTCAACTCCAGTTTGTGGGATTCTTTTGCCACCATTTTCCAACTGACTGATAAGGACAAAGGGAGTATCATCAATACCCTCAACAATTGGAGAAGAAACTTTTTCAGATAATGAAATTCTTAGCTCAGCATGGGCCATCATTCCAAGGTTCATTATTTGGAATGTCTGGAAAGAATGAACCAATAGAATCGTCAAGAATGAAAACAAGCCTTTCCAATGCCTTTTAGAGCAGATTAAATCAACTCAAGGAAACAGTCGGCACTATTGTGCGAACTCTCCCTAAGAACCCACCTTCAGTGGCTGATTTGAGAATTCTCAGTGAGTTGGGGTTGCAGGGACTTATTCCTCAGGGACTGGATAGGACCGTATTCTCCCTAGATTCTAAGCAAGATTTCTGGCATCCTCCCCCTAAGGGCTTTTTGAAATTCAACATTGATGGGGCTTCTAAAGGCAACCCAGGTACCGCAGGTTATGGAGGAGCATTAAGGGATGAGAATGGAAGTGTCATTTTTATCTTCTATTGTCATTTAGGGAAAGCCACCAATAACATGGCGGAATTGATGGCTATGGAGCAATGTTTAGATCTCCTGGAACAGGAGAACCGACAAAATGTGATAGTTGAAGCCGATTCTGAGTTAATCATCAAATCGGTGAAGAGAATCAGCTGGGGATCAAAGCCGGAAAAAGTCTCAAGGAACTGGAGGTTGATCCAAGGCTTTCAACAGATTCAGCAACATCTCCAGAGCCTTCGTACAGTTAGCTTCAAACATGTCCGTAGATCAGCCAATAAATTGGCATATCTTCTGGCCAATCAAGGGGTGATCAGCATAGAGAACAGGATGGCGATGAGCTGGCAAGAGTGGCCTCAAAGTAGGATAAAATCGATTTGTAATGACCAGGCAAATGAAGACAAGTTCGTGTTTCAGAGTAGAGCCATGGAGACGGAGTCTGGTTAATTCAGCGACTCCCGGCGGCAGCTAGTCTGGTAGCTTTGGTTCTTCGAAGAAGGGCAGGTCAACAGGCGTTTCTTCTTTCCTCAGTTCTGGAGGAGAAGACATTACGAAAGGACGGAACCCGAACACTATCGGCAGCCGCATTACCATGGGTTTTCCGCCCGTGCACGATATACCGGGTCGGGGGCGGTTTTCCGGCAATCGCGGGCCTCGCAAGCGGGAAATGGTATTTCCGTTTTGGAAGCGATTCCATACAGTAGGCGACACGTGGCGGTGGGGTCGGCTAAAATACCGCCCTCATCGCACGCTAAAGTTCAGTGATATTGGCCGGCGCGATATGAACCTCTGCCGTCAGATCAAGCGAGGCGGATCGACGGCTGCGATTGATCATGCAAGTTGGTTGTCTAGGCGGGTAAGTATAGCACTTCTTGACTGGGCGAATTAGTCCTCTGCCGTCGGATTGGGTCAGCTGGCTCAACGGTGACGATTAAAGCGGCTTGTCTGGAAGTTAGCGGGAAGAGTTTATGCTCCTTTTTCTTGGCGGGAGGAATTTTGTCACAGGCAGGAGGCTAATTGTTTTGGTTACGTTGCAGGCTTCATCTTTGTTTTGACTTTAAGAGTTTAGAAGTTTGGTTTTTCGGGGTAGGGGCTTTTGCCTCGGGCCCGTTCTCTGTTTGGTTTGTGGGTCTCCTCCTTGGTCCACAACTCTTTGTGGATAGATGTAAATTTTGTACTTTATTTATGAAATAGAAGGTTCGACTCTTGCATTAGCAAAAAAAGAAACGTAGCTATTCACCTCTTTGGGGTATAATATAAAATATATGTCCACTTATGTGCTTTTGACTCGATTAATGTTCTCCACATGAAAAGTTAAACTTATCATTCACATAAAGAGATTTTGTATTCCTTTTCTTTTTCTTTTACCTTTAAAATACCATGGGCAATTACCATGGGTTTCTAAAACCACTAGCTTGTAAACCACTTAATGAAGAATCAAGATAATATTATCTACTCTTCCTTTTCTTACGTATAGTTTTAAAGATATTTGAAAAGATTCCCTTTTACATTGTCATGCACTTTTTATCGATAATGTTGAACATTTATATATATATGAATGTTTTCCTTCAAAATTTATCACGGACTATTTATTTTTTTACTAGAATAATTGAAATGTGAATGGCCAACGGCCTCTTTTTTATTTTTTAATTAACTAATTCTTTCTTTTTACC
Organism: Pinus tabuliformis; assembly: GCA_031772625.1. Classification (NCBI taxonomy): domain Eukaryota; kingdom Viridiplantae; phylum Streptophyta; class Pinopsida; order Pinales; family Pinaceae; genus Pinus; species Pinus tabuliformis. The sequence continues at coordinate 390,409,164 of CM062817.1, forward strand.
TCTTTTAATTTATAAGTCGCCCAGAGCCTGACCGAAAATGGAGAAACTCCAAACTCTAAGCAAAACGCTTCAATTACACAACAACAATGTTGATGGGAGGTTGATGGCCAAAGCCCTGATGATCAGCCAAACCTTGCTTTGATACCAATGAAACGAACAAGTTCGTCCTTCAAGTTAAATACTCTAGAAGACTTGGAATATGAAAATATCCATTGAGGATACAAATATTATTATATATAAAATCTATGAAGAATGATAATACAATGAGAGTGAGGGTCCTGTATATATAGCCACGTAAGTACCCTTTCACGAAGAGTCATGTCAGTAGAGACATGCCTCTTTGTTTAACTAATTATTATTTAATTATATATTATTATGATTATTACTTATTATCTATATTTATTACTTTTACATAATTTATGTTCATAGCATTCTCATATCATACTTATCGATCATGTTTCCCATGATTATGTGTCCATAAAAGTTTTCATCTCCACCACAATTCCTCAAATGCCCTGCTGTTTAGCATTGATACTTATACATGCCACTTGACTTGCCTTTCACACAATATATAATTTGTGCAAACAACTAAAGCAAAAAAGTTGTAGGGAGAGAAAAGGTACTAGGAAATGAACACCATATATAACCAGAAACGCACATGACTCAATTAAGATCACTTGGCCACTTTTACTAAAATTCCTAACACTGAAGAAAAGGTTGCATAGTAATAGAATATCACATATACTCTATCAAGGCTTGCTTAAGATGTATGTGCCAAATTCATCTAGGATGTATCTAGAGATGTATCCCCAAAAATACCCATTACACACAATGAACCACTCAGTCTGCATGGTAGCACAATTTACAATTCTGACTAAATAACATCACTTCAAATCTATATGACCAAATGACAGAAAGAATATTGACTATGCTACTGTCACAACTTTTTTTTGTTTAATACAATGAAAACAATCTAATTACTCTTTTGGTGTTATGTAAGTCATGTGTGCCATATATTTGACATCCCAAGTTAATAGGAACAACTGTTTTTCATTTCTAGTTCATTTAAATGCTTGTGCAAGCTTATATACCTTTAAAGGACCAATTGTGGAGTAAACTCTACTCTATAGGATATTTGGGCATACCTTCCTGGAAGAAAAATATATCTTGAGCCAATCAGCTTTGAAACCATGAAAAAGTTCTTAAATAATGTGTTTAGTACTGTTGTAATCTTCTCTTTTGTTAACTGATAAAATTCCTGAATAAAGGTGCTACATCATGTAAGTGTGCAGCATGGTTCCAACACATCAGCTCCAAATACATCTCCAGCAGATTAATTAATTCTACAACCCCTGGGTGACTTTGCATCTGTGACTGCTGCAAAGTACAGATAATATCTATCTCTATCTGTATTGCACACAAACAAATGTACAAGCATACAACAAAACTGGAGATCTTTTGACTTATATATCTGTCCGATCATAGTTACTTTCAGTATTATTTTATACACAGGATTAAGCTAACTAATCATTCGCATTATTTATAAGAAGCATATTGTGCCAGCCTTTCCATCAACAGCATTTAGTGCATCGAAGTAAAATATTTTTCCTCTATTTTGTATTTTTATATGAACAAGAGGAAAAGTAATTAACAGCGGTCCCAAAAAATGAATTTGATTTTCATACTCACATTAAATCTCTAACTGATGCAGCTTCATCTTCAGTAATGGATGGCCGCTCCTCCTTGTATATCCTCTCAGCCTCTTCTTCCATGCTTTGTAAGGCCTTTTCTACCTATAAACAAATCCACAGTGGCTGACAGCATAAGGAAATTGGCAAAAAGACATAAAATTCCGAGAAGACTAAGTGCACAACTATCTATGTAACATGTAAAGCACCTTCCAGGATTGCCAATTAAAAACAACCTACACAAAATCTAGCATCATTAAATACAAAAAATAGCATGCTAATCTCCATACTGAATGACAATTCCAAATTCAATGACACGTGAAATATTTCCTAATTTAAATTATTTGTTTCATCGAACCATGATAAAGAAATGAAGGAAAAAAACATTATTGTGAAAAGAAATGAATTCATCCTTGCCGATAAAAATCAACAGAGCACTTTAATTTCACATCCAATATGATATGAGATTTGAGGGAGGTTCCACTACATGATCCAGGACATGGGGAGTTGCCCCTCAATTTTCTTTTGTTAACCCTATCAGAGGTGTACCCCACACATTTGAAAGGTAATGACCCACAGCTGCGAGACTTTGAGCAGGCTCCATATACCCGATACCATCAAGCTTATCACTTCTTTCTTTCAGCCTATCTAGGCAGCTAGTGTCGGTAAGTGCCAAGAGTCCAAGACAGCTCCCCAGTTTTAGAAAGTGTTCGTGGCAGATCAGTGAGACAGCAAGACTTTCTCCCCCCAACCAATGGGCATCCCACAACCATTAGCAGACCTTATGTCTGAAGCCACTCCTTACAAAATACTGCGCACCAGATCTGGTCGAGCAACCAGACCTCTGTCACGGGGTTCTCCCCCTCACTCTCAAATGTTCAGAGAGACAGGTCACTCAAGAGTTCCTCCCAAAAGATTGTACAGCCATGCCCCTAGGCCTCGGCATCAAGTACTCAAATAACATCATCAGGATTTGCATCAGTTCCCTCACAGTGATAGATAAAGACAAGAATGCCTTTTCTCACTCCTCTGCCCCTGCTTTTTCTCATTTATGATACTACTACTGAGCCCATGTTACCAGAAACAGGACGATAACCACCGTTCCTGGGAAAAAACGCACTAGAAACAGGACAGGACAGAAAACGCCATTTTCTACATCCATTCCCATCTTCATTTTCAGTGCTTTAGAAGAGCATGCTATGGCTCTTCACTGTACTACGAAGTGCCAGCACGCATGCCATTTTGTAAGACCCATAAGTATCAATACTGCAAATCCTCAGGACTTTATTGGAAGGGATCAGCTCCACAACCGTGGCAGTCTTTTCCTTCCTTTCTCAGTTCCATACTTGAAGCTCTAAATTCCTATTCCTCACCAGTGTAGCAGAAACCAGAGGATAAGCAGTGATTGACTTCATATCCAATAGAAACAGATGCCTGAGACTTGAATTTACTTCAATCATCTTGGCCAATTCTTCGGTTCCTTTGGATACAATTGAGTCTTCCCAAATTGGCAACTCCTCCAAGCAGTCATTGATTGTCAAAGCCGAAGCAATGACTCAGCTCCTTAACAACACTGTTTTTTCCTCGTCATATCAGCCAGCATTTTAACCCCATAAGAGTCAAGCTAGCTTCGCTGAAAATAAAATATTTTCAATGATGAACTTCTCTTGACAACAGTGCATAGCTCTTTTACTTCATGAATGCTCCATCTTACTCTGTTGAAATCCTGGGATTTCAATGTTGTGTTTTCGTTTAGAACTTGAAGAATGTTCAGAATAGAAGAGCATGCTATGGCTCTTCGTTGGTACAGTGAATAATAAATATGGAGGTTGTTTCTTTGTACATTGTCAACGGACACTTGCAAACTGGTAACATGTCTTTCTATTATTTACCAAAATAAACTTTTGAAATGAATAGTAACACATGTTTTAACTGGAATAGACACCTGTACACTTATATTTTTGGCTTCAAAGACTGTATTTTTGGCTTCAAAGACTGAACGGAATATCCTTCTAGTTAAGCTTATACATAACACTGTTAGAATTCTGTTTTAATTTTACCATCTTAACTAATAAGACAGGTTTCTAATCCATTATGGTTAAATGTGATTATTAGAATTTGAGCTAGGTAAACAATGAAGGTTTTGTTTTATGTTTTCCATATTTTTTTCTCTCTCCTCATTTCTTAAATGTGAAACCTCCAAACTCCGTTTCTCGTTTCATTTCCCTTTTCTCATTTCTGGTAACATAGGCTACGGCCTTAGGCCTCCTAGGGTTCTCCACTTTCATTTACCTAGCATCCACTATTCACTCTTTATAATTTTCATGTGTATCTCATCTTTCTTATAACAATTTAGCTTGTAGGAGTGTACTACAAGCTAGACATTCTCAGAGACTAGTGACCATTGACCACGCTCTCTACTCCAATTGAACCGTCCCTTGGTCAATTGTGAACAATAACAATATACACTATTTCATCTTGGCCTCACATCTTGAATCAGGACATCATATATTTTAGCTTCCTTCCACAAAAGATTATAACTGTTGGGCTAGCATTGTATAAAAAGCAATGTTGAAAAAATCAGAATTGGCAAAAAAACAACGAGGGTCCAGAATGTTGAAATATGTATCTAGGTTCGGTCTTCATAATGGCATATGTAATCGTGATTTTATGTATTTAATGAAAAAAGAGAAATAAATTTATTATTTGTGTTCTTGAGGCATGGGTTTCATACTCAAGTGAAATTGGTTTTTAGGTCAAGCACCCATTGAATGCTTCTAGGTTTGTCATAAATTCAACTCATTGTCATATATTGAAGACCCATTTGGGCATGTTACATATTGCAAAAAAAAAATATTGAGTCAAAAGACCCTCCAAAACCTCGTCATGGCACAAACATCAAGTCAACCTCAAGATATCAATTCTTACCCCTCACAAACCTATAAATAAGAAGGAATTCGACCTCATTTGCACTCTCACTCAAGCAAGTTCGATCTCCTCAAGATAGAAGTTGGAAAAGGACAAATAAGGAAGAAGATCAAGATCAAAGCTTTTGGGCCACTCTCTCTCTTTCATTAGGGTTTCTACAGTTTCTGGGCTAGACGAAATTCTAAAGCTACATTGAAGTTGTGAAGCTGCAAGTTCAAAGCTATGACGTTGCAAGGTCGAAGTTGTGAAGCTGCTAGGTCGAAGTTGTTGAAGTTGCATTAAGGTCAAACTTGTGAAGTTGCAAGGTTGAAGTTGCAGAAATTGTTGTTGGGGTCGAAGTTGCTGGAGAAGTTGCTAGAAGGTTGAAGTTTGTTGTTGGAAGTTGTGTCAGGAAAGCTCATCAAGAAAGAAGGATGACTTGGTCTTGGAGGGTCTTGGTCAAGGGTCATAGGTCTTAGAATTCGTCAATTCAAGTTCAACAAGAAGAGAAGGATTCTAGTGTGTTTCCTCTCAGTTGGAGAGGTTTTGGCCCTCGTTGATCGCCTATATCTTGTGCCTTGTTGTCTCATTGTTCTTTATGATTTGGTAGTTGTTTGATGATGGAGAACACTAATAATAATAAAGGAAGGAACAAGTTAATTAAGTAAAAATACATCACAAGCAGTTATCAAAGCAATAGAAACCACCTACACTTGTTGCTCCCTAGATTTCTCAACATGGTATCAGAGTTAAGGTGACTACATCAAGGAAGGGCAACACGAAGAACGATATTGTAGGGCCAAAGTGTAAAGAGATCATCTTGGAAACATCAAGAGCATCAATCATCAAGAATAACTAACCCTCTCATCATATTGAAAGGGAATAATTAAGAGCATCAAAGAAGACCTCAAAACCCTAGCTCATCCAAAGAAGGATTCCACACTTGAAGCATTCCTGGGGAATCTCACACATTCTACAATCATTATCACGAGGAAGGAAGAGAGAAGCACTTTTGGGTGTGTTTTCCTGAGCTATATTCTCCATATGTGCGAAGTTTTAAGACATCCTTCTGCAACACTAAGTATTGAATAGCAGCCACCATCAAGCATCAAGTTATGTGCCAAGAAATTTCTCCTTTGAAAGTCGCAATAACAAGAAAAAGAACTCAAGTCAAACGAAGTAGAAGAGGAAAATTTGTCCATCTTCTAGCCACATGTGTGAACTAGGGTTATTACAAAAAAAGGTTGAAATTGCAGAATTGTTACAACAACCCAAAATTTTGAATAAGGGTCAAAATTTGAGGTTGTGAAACAAGTTTAACTAGTATTGCCTTGAAGGAAGAAAAGCAGGAAAAGAGTTGTCATCATCAACAAGGAATCAATGTGATCTCCCTATGAGCCCAGGATCACTTTTGAAGAAAGACATCATCACCAAAAAGACATCTTCTATTATCTACATCATCATCAAAATCAAGAAGGCATCAAGTTGAAGATTTCATCATCTAGGAATATCTTCACTTGACAAGTAAGTCTTTTTATATCTATATTTGAATACGTCAAAATGACTTCATATTGCAAGGACAGCAACAAATTGGTTGGGTCGTCAAACTTTCTTGCATGGAAAAAGAGGATATATTTGATCCTTATAGAAAATGAAGTCGTTGGTCATGTTAAAGGATTAAGCGTCAAAAATGCCAAAAGAACAAGCTCAAGCTCTACAAGGTGAAGACATCATAAGAAGAACAAATAGCCTCATACTTTATGAGGGTGTTAGAAATAAAAGACCAACTCCAAGAGTTGAGAGAAATAATGTTTGACAAGGAAATGACTACCATAGTGCTCAATGCACTACCAGAGGATTCAGTCAACTTCACATCAAGCATCTATGAGAAGATGGAAGCTACTCCATTCAATGAACTATGGTCATTGTGCAAAATCGAAGAAACCAAACTAAAGGCAAAAATCAATGTAGGATCAAGCGAGCAAGCTCAAGCATTTGTTGCCATGGCTAGAAGAAAATGGAAGTTTGGGAAGCTTGGTCCTCAAAAAAAAAAGAACATGTCGAAGGTTCAATGTTATGGTTGTCATGAATATGGGCACTACAAGAGAGATTGTCCAAAGCTCAAGAAAGACAACAACAAAAGAGGAAGGGAAGAAACACATATCACTGACGAAGTGGAAGAAGTTGAAAAGAAGACCCAAGAAGGAGAAAGTAAAAGATCTCTACTATGGTTGAGATAGTCTTCCTCACCTACTTCTTTTTAAGTTTATGTTTCAAGTTTTATGTTGTAAAGTATTATTATCATGGTAGGAAGCATTAGAAGCATGATAGGATGCATCATGTTAGGAGATGGTATCATAGAAGCATACGATTGAAAGCAAGAGCTCGTGACATCATCGTAAAGAAGCATAGAAGATAGTTGAAATAGAAGTCTATGGTTGTCACCTATAGAAGGATGTAGCTCTTAGTAACTTCATTAGAAGCATAAGTAAAATTTATGGGAAAAAGAAAGTCATCTAGTATAGAGCTCATCATATATCATTCAAAAGGGAGCATTTGCAAGATGGGGATGATCAAGATCCTCTATTGGAATCTTCATCGGATGGTTCACCTACTGGAAGAAGCAAGTGTCTAGCCAAGAATTCCACCTTGTTTGAGATTCATGGAGTGATGGTATGATGTCAAAAGAAGTGAAGTAGGTCAAGGTGATTGAATTTCTTTCAATCAAGGAAGTTGTTGAAGGAAGTCTAGATGACCAAAAGGAAGAGATGAGGTATGTATGCTTGTATTTGATCAAAATTAGCATGGATAAATGCTCCACCTCATGAGCATGATCAAGAGAAAGGGATCTCCTCCTTTGGAAGGATGCATAAAGGTGTGGTTCACATATTGACTAGATGAAATCAACATAATAAGTCTTCACATGGAATACGAGGTGGTTGATAAAAATTAAGGAACTATGAATGGAAGTTCCTGAGAAGCAATATGTGAAGAAACTAAGGAGAGATCGTGAAAGATACAACTATTGTCACATAGAAAAGGAAATCAATGCCTAATAACTTGAAGAATTCATTGTGACATCTCCATGGAAAAGGTATGAAGACTCCGAAAAAGTCTGGAAGGAAGATGACCCTTGACATTTAATATATTTTTGGAGATGTGTCAATATGAATACAGGATGTTGACACAACAAGCAAATGTCATGATGTAAGACCATCACAAAGGTAATTTGATATTCATTTTTTATTTTTGAACAATATCTGGATGTGCTAATGCAAGGCTACCAAATGAAGAGTTGTAGATGTCATCTACAACTGATACTCATGTGGTGGGATGATAAGATCTGAAGAAAACCTGATGTGGAGAAGGTAGTTGTATGAAGGAAACCCATATATGGATTAGTGAATCACTTTCCGATGAAAGAAAGGATGACATGACTGACAAGATTCATGAATGAAGGTGATGGATAGTCGATGCCCTACGAAGAAGTCCCAAAATATGTAGGCTCCATAACAAAGAAGAAATTCATGACATCGAAAGAGGGATTCCTACAAGCAGTTGGTTGTCCCGTGATCTCCAAATAGAAAGTTGTTAGAAGCAAGTCCCTGGTCAAGGTGAGGCTTGGTCAGGTCCCTGATTAAGAGGCGGCTTGGGGACATTCCCTTTATAGGAATGGGTGCATTCCTTCGTTAGAATGGGTATATCCTCCCTAGTTGAGAGGAAGAGGTAGACACATATTCTTGTATTCACTTGGGAAGAAAGAATGGAGGATTAGGTAAGCATTTGGCATTCGATACTCTTTGAGGATGTGGTAGGGCATCCAAGATAAGAGTAATCGTAGAGGACCAATATTCTTTGAGGACTAGGAATCCAAGATAAGAATAGTACTAGTGGAACATACTCTGAGAGAACCCGGGTGGAGTATGTTGTGAGAGAGACAATGATTAGGGTGTCTATAAATCATTGGTCTCGCCAACATTGTACTTTGATCTTGTAGAGAGATAGAGATGTTAGTCAAGGTCTTGCTATGTGACAATGTTAGATGATATGATGCTATACAGATCGGTTACCAATCCAACTCTTCTTTTGAGAATTCTTCAAATTGAGAATGTCCAAGTACCTTGTGTGAATTCTGAATACCTCCCTAGTTAAGAGGGAGTGTTGAAATATGTAACTAGGTCCGGTCTTCATAATGGCATACGTAATCGTGATTTTATGTATTTAATGAAAAGATAAAAATAAATTTATTATTTGTGTTCGTGAGGCATGGGTTTCATGCTCATGGGAAATTTATTTTTAGGTCAAGCACCCATTGAGTGCTTCTAGGTTTGTTATAAAGTCAACTAAGTCATTGTCATGTATTAAAGACACATGTGGGCATGTTACATATTGTAAAGAAAAAATTGAGTTAAAAAAGAGTCAAAAGACCCTCCAAGACCTCATCATGGCACAGAGATCAAGTCGCCCTACATAAAGGGACGAGTTGGGCTCAAGATAGCAATTCATACCCCTAACAAGCCTATAAATAAGAAGGAATTCGACCTCATTTGCACTCAGTCAAGCAAGTTCGATCTCCTCAAGACAGAAGTTGGAAAAGGACAAAGATGAAGAAGAATATCAAGATCAAAGTTTTTCGGCCTTTCTCTCTCTCTTTCCTTAGGGTTTCTACAATTTCTCAACTAGACGAAATTCTGAAGTTGCATTGAAATTGTGAAGCTGCAAGGTCGAAGCCGTGAAACTGCCTCTAAATCGAAGCTATGAAGTTGCTAGGTCGAAGTTGTTGAAGTTGCATCAAGGTCGAAGTTGTGAAGCCGCTAGGTCGAAGTTGTTGGGTCGAAGCTGCAGAAATTGTTGTTGGTGTCGAAGTTGTTGGAAGGTTGAAGTTTGTTGTTGGAAGTTGTGTAAGGAAAGCTAATCAAGAAGGATGACTTTGTCTTGGAGGGTCTTGGTCAAGGGTCATAGGTCTTAGAATTCGTCAATTCAAGTTCTACAAGAAGAGAAGGATTCTTGTGGAGAGGTTTTGGCCCTAGCTGATCACTTATATCTTGTGTCCTATTGTCTCATTGTTCTTTATGATTTGGTAGTTGTTTGATAATAGAGAACATTAATAATAATAAAGGAAAGAAGAAGTTAATCAAATAAAGTAAAAATTCATCACAAACAGTTATTGAAGTAAGAGAAATCACCTACACTTGTTGCCCCCTAGATTTCTCAACATGGTATCAGAGCTAAGGTGACAACATCAAAGAAGGGCAACATGAAGAAGGATTCTCTGGGGCCGAAGTATAAAGAGATCAACTTGGAAACATCAAGAGCATCAATCATCAAGAAGAACTAACCCTCTCATCATATTGAAAGGGAATAATTAAGAGCATCAAAGAAGACATCAAAACCCTAGCTCATCCACAGAAGGGTTCCACAATTTAAGCATTTTTAGGAATCTCACACATTCTACAATCATTATCACGAGGAAGGAAGAGAGAAGCCCTTTTGGGTCTGTTTTTATCGGCTATATTCTCCACATGTGCGAAGTATTAAGACATCCTTTTGCAACAAGTATCAAATTGCAACCACCATCAAAGGTCAAGTTTTGTGCCAAGAAAGGTCTCCTTTGCAAGCCAAATTCACAAGAAAAAGAAGTCAAGTCAAGCAAAGTAGAAAGGAGGCAAATTTGTCCATCTTCTAGCCCACACGTGTGAACTAGGGTTATTGCAAAAAAAGTCGAAATTGTAAAATTGCTACAACAATCCGAAATTTTAAAGAAAGGTTGAAATTTGAGGTTGTGAAACAAGTTTAACTAGCGTTATATTAAGGAAGAAAAGAAAGAAAAAGAGTTGTCAACATCAACAAGGAATCAATGTTATCTCCCTTTGAGCCCAGGATCACTTTTGAAGAATGACATCTTCTATTATCTACATCATCATCAAAATCAAGAAGGCATCAAGTTGAAGATTTGAGCATCTAGGAGTATCTTCACTTGACAAGTAAGTATTTTTATATCTATATTTGAATATGTCAAAATTACTTCATATTGCAAGGAGAGCAAAATATTGGTTGGGTCGTCAAACTTTCTTGCATGGAAGAAGAGGATAGATTGATCCTCGTAGAAAATGAAGTCGTTGGTCATGTTAAGCGTTTAATTGTCAAACCGCCAAAAGAAAAAGCTCGAGCTCTACAAGATGAAGATATCAAAAGAAAAGGGAATAGCCTCATACTTTATGAGCGTGTCAGAAATAAGTTACCAACTCCAAGAGTTGGGAGAAATAATGTCTAACAAGGAAATGACTACCATAGTGCTCAATGCACTACCAGAGGATTGGGTCAACTTCACATCAAGCATCTATGGTAAGAAGGAAGCTACTCCATTGGATGAACTATGGTCATTGTGTAAAATCAAAGAAACCAGAGTAAACGCAAAAATTGATGTAGGAAGCTCAAGCCTTTGCTGCCATGGCTAGAAGAAAAGGGAAGCTTGGGAAGCTTGGTCCTCATAAATTAATAATAATAAAAAAGGAACATGTCGAAGGTTCAATGTTATGGCTTTCATGAATATGGGCACTACAAGTGAGATTGTCCAAAGCTCAAGAAGGACAACAACAAAAGAGGAAGGAAAGAAGCCCATATAACTAAAGAAGCGGAAGTAGTTGAAAAGAAGATCCAAGAAGCCCATATCACTTGACTTTTCGCACTCTCTCTCTCTGTTGAACATTTGATATAATAATAAGAAGAATTGATCAAAGGGTTTTCCTCACATTGGGGTTTTCCCTGGCATCCGCCAAATCTAGTGTCACCTTGTCTTGGCTTGTCTTCTGCGTTTTGTTATTCATGTTCTATCTACAGTTACCATCAATGTGATTTATGGTTGGTTAATGTGATTGCTATTGGAAAACTAAATTGGAAATTATCATTGGGCTGCTAAAGGAACATTGAAGATATTGTGCTAAACATAGAACATACCATTGTTAACAAAATTTAACATGGTATCAAAGCACAGGTGAAGAAAAATCCCAAGCAAGAGAGAGAAAAGAAATCATTAAGGGAGATCTGTTAGACAAGATCATTGGACTAACCTCAATGTCTTACTTCAAATCTGAGGATAAGCTCAAGGACATTTCTGATTATCATGCATGGAAGATGACTTTGGACTTGACTTTGGAAGAGCATGATGTCAAGGACTATGTGCAGGGAAGTGTGGTAGAGCCTCCTTCAAATGCACCTGTTGTTGCAAAGACGAAGTACAAGAAAGGTGAGGTCAAAGCTAAGAGAATTATCATAGACTCCATTCAAAAGCATTTGGTTGCCTATATTTCTGATCTGGGAACATCCAAGGAGATGTATGATAAGCTGATATATAACAATCCATCGATGTTCTACTACACTAAGAACCTGTTGTTGATGAGTCTCAATCAGCTCATGAACTATTTTTGAGTTGGCATAGACAAAACGCAGGTCAACTCGTGATGTATATTTGTTAATAAATTATATTTGTCAGAAAGCGTGAGCAGATACTTAATGTGTTCAATAAGCTATAGAAGCACAAGATATTTCCATTTTTCTTTGTCCTTATTTAAGTAAATTATGTCCGAGTCTTTAAAAAATATTTACAACTTTAGCTACCGATTTAGGTGTTTGGCATAGTTTATTTAAGTAAATTATGACTGAGTCTTTAAAAAATATTTACAACTTTGGCAAACGATGTAGGCGTTTGGCATAGTGGATAAGAACGTTCTTGCATAGGATTTATTAGATAAGGAATATTTCTTTCAACAAGAGAAGTATTGAGAATAATTTAACTGTAGTAAAACAATTCTAACTACCTGTTAGATGTGATGGAAACCAATATGCAGAAATTCAAGTAAAAGACCAGAAGCATTATCAGTCTTCTAGTTGCAGTTTATATTGACTGTAAGATTACTTAACATCAAAAGAAACCATGAGAATATATTTTTTAAGGATTACTAAACAATACTGTCATCTTCAAAAAAAATCCTTCGATGTTATACTACACTAAAAACCTGTTGTTGATGAGTCTCAATCAGCTCAAGTTGTCTTTCCAAGCTATGTTGTGACTCTACCACTTTAGCAACTTCACTCTGCACAATAATTAAGAGATCAGTTAAACGACAATCATATGAATTGAAGCACTGTAATATCCCATATGGCATGCATCATTAAATTGATTACCAAAAACACAAGGAGATCACTAACACATTGGAAAAAATAATTCAAAATATGGCCTCCCCTTGAAATAATTAACAAAACATGAATATTCTCTACAAAATAATGGAAACTATGCATTTCCGTGCCCATCAAATTAATTTTAATGTTGTTAAAAAGGACAAGGATAGAAACCATCTCCAATATATAAAAATCCTGTATAGAAATTAACGCAAAAATAAAGGTAAAAGACAAAGGAAACTACACAAAACAGTCTTAATTTTAACAAAATTACGAAGAAAATACCAATGCAATGAATGCAAAGAAAAAATATAATTGCAGAGAAACCCTTTGCAATGCTGATTCTTGTACTTTTATGTAATAAACACTCGTATACTTTACTACTCTGCATACAGAAACACGACTCACTAAGTCACCTGACACGATGACACGGGGCATGAAGGACACGAAGATATAAGTATCTGACACATGACATGTTGGCCCCCGAAACAGGACACACGGGACATGCTATATATTATATATTAAAAAATATAACAAACTAGAGTATTGAACATAGAAAGAGAAAAAAGAAAAACAACAACAACAACAACAACGAAACTTGGACAAAATTCAATTTAGAAAATAAAACACTTACAGGATACAAATTCAATCATACACACAACTAGTACCACATCAATGATGATAAATGGAAAGAAGCACAAGAAATTAAAACCATAAACTGCAGTTTGTTATGAACAAAGTTCATAAACACAGCAGAATACTCAGAACATCTGAAATATATAAATATCCATGATGGGGACAAGTAGTGTATTTATATAGACATGTATAGAAGATATGAGATGATGGAATTGTTACAAGTGAGGGCCCGCTTATATACCTAGGCAAGAGCCCCTTTATGAAGGGTCATTTCCTTAGGGACATACCTCTTCATTAACTAATCTATTATTATGATTATGATTATTATTTATATTTACATTATTTTTATATAAATTATATTCATAACACAATATTCTCATTAAATCATCAAAATCAAAATGTATTACATAGATATTGACTCACTATGTCACTACTACTATACGTGGGAATGCCAATGGCAAATACAAAACAAGGTAGATACAAAAACCGTAGACGATGAAGTATCCTAATAGAGAAGCCTCATGGCTAACTGCAGTAGAGGAGGGAATGTTGCCCCATGAATTGTACACCAAGCACAGGCCTCATAGCCCCCGTCTCTAAGCACATCATAGCCTCCAAATCTCACACTGCCAATGGAAATCTCTACAGAGGCCTCCACCTCATCAAGGGATGCTCTATCGTGATATATCCGTCTAAATGCATCCTTCCTCTTATGTGAAATCTCATCATCTATGTGAGGAGGGAATTTACACAAAGGCCCACAATTGAGCCAATCATTGTTGTAGTATTTGGGATTCAATGAGTCATCCAAGCAATGCGAAGGTGTTTAATTCAATGTGGAAAAAGTCGAAGTCGGGATTAAATCGACAAGGGTCTAGAAGTTGAAAAAGTCATTAAAGTCGGGAGTTTTTTGAAAATGTTGGCAAAAAACAAAACAAAAATATTCATTTTTTTAAATCCCGACTTTTTCAATAAAATCCCGATTTTTTCAAAAAAAAATTAAAAAATCGTTAAAAAAACTACCTCATTCACGATTTTTTGGAAAAAGTCCCGATTTAATCCCAAATTCTTCAACTGGAAAAAAATCATCAAAAAATCAGCCGATTTAATCAGCCAACCAAAAAAATCGCATTTTGGGGATTTAATCCCAACTTTTTCCACACAACTTTAATTCTTGTCCCACTTGCTGGAAAGAATATCTTGTATGTTGGTGAAAAAAACCTTTGTTGATACCTCATACTCATGCACTCAATCAAGAAATTCCACACATCATAAAGTTTAAACCTCTCCTAGGATGGGTTGGTTTGTGTCTGCAAATCACAACAAAGCAATGATAGAGCCCACGACCTCAATGGTAAGGTCTAACCTCTCCTACCAACCATCATCTAATATTGTATCCGTGACCTTTTTTGAAATAGTGTGATCTATCTTTCTCCAAAAACACCAAAATTCTTAAATAACCATGGCCCCAAGAGCAGTCTTGACCTTCCCTCAACCTTTTAAACATGATGAATGAGGAGGCAAACAATGTATCTACAATCTATTGTGATTTGGTCTTTCAAGTTCAAACTGCAATCATCACCATCAAAATCTACTCTCAGCCATCGTGGGAGGTTACTTGCATGTTTATCTTCATACAAGATTTCTCATATCTCCATTATTCCCATCAGAAGTTCGTTGGTGGTCGTGCTTGGTTGTTATGCAAAGGAGGCAGGGGAGTTATGTTTCCACACAGTGTTGCGTTTCTCTCAACCCGATGGTCAAATCTCTCCCACAGGTGCAAACTCAAGTTTATTTCAATTCCTTGGTCTTGAATGGTTACCCAATTACATGCATGAGCTGAGAAAATAGCATAGAAAACCTGCAAGATACCTAATTTCATCATCGTTGTGCTTTTTCCAATCGTTGTGCTTTCTCCTAATCGTTGTGCTTTCCCTGTGTGTTGTGCTTTTTGCGCTTGTCTTTGCCAAGTCTACGATTTTTCTCTGTGGAGCCTCCATATGCAAGGTGTGTCATTCCCTTGAACTGAATTTAAAGCTCCTACAATAATTGTTTGTGCTTTTAAAGTGTTTGAAAGCTTATCTTCTCATGTGTTGCGCTTCCTGTGTTGCGCCTGTCTTTTGAATTTTCTAACACCAGAATCAAAAATGTCTAAGTTGTATTGGGGTTTCCAGCAGGTATTTGTACTGATTGGTCTATGTTATATAGGGTTTCTTTCTTAATTTGCTATCAAAAATAAAACTTGGGGCCTCTTTTCATTATTGTTATTACTTGTTGCACAAATCAATTTTGCATTAAAACCCTATAGTATTCCCTATTGCAAACAAAAAACCATGTCAACACTAGAGGGAAGAAAGCACAAGGGAGGTGTTATTGTCATATTGGAACCACGAGACCTCGGATTCATCAATGCAGACCCAGCTATCAGAGTTGCTTTTGAGCAAGTGGGATGTATCAAGTATTGTGAAAAGATTCAAGGGTATAATGCACAGCTTACTATGGAGTTTTCCATGAGCTTCAATGGATAGGAGGCTAAGGATGGAGCGCTCACCTTTCCAGTTACAAAGGTCACAATAGTAGTTGCAACAGAGATTCCCCTTCAGGGAGAGCAATGGTTCAAGGGCATGCCCCTTGATATTGCCCATTATAAAGATTTTTTGAAGCCTGAGTATAGAGACAAGGAGTATGGGGCCATTGTTCCTAAAGAATATCTACTTGAACATCACAACAAGCTTTTGCAAGCTATTCAGAGGTATTTCACATGTGAGGGTAAGTTTGGAAGGATTTATCCGTACCATTTCAAACTCTTGATGCATTTTATTGGGAAGAGTCCCTTGAATTTGCCCTTCTATCTATTTAGGAGTCTCAGTAAGATGGCTGACAAAGTGCAAGGGAAACAAAGTCAAGTGGAACCAAGCCTTTTCCACTTTTCCTTAACTAAGTTGTTGGTATTGGAGGAGCTGAATAAAAGAAATCAATCATGGCAGTCATTTGTTGATTCTTCAAACCTGGTGGATGATGTGCCAACTAGTCCCTTAAGCAAGAAGGAAACACCCAAAGCAGTGGTAAAGGACATTCAATCACCAACTAGAAGTTCAATGAAGAGGCTCTTAGCTACAGTGCAGTCTACAAGAAAGAAGAAAGGCAAGAAGTTACAATTTTCTCAAGAAGTGATGGATGTCCCTAAGAAACCCCTCACTAGGTCTACTACAAAAAGGTTGTCATTGGAGCAGTCATTTGAGACCATGGAGACCATACCAGAAGATGAAGTTGTTGATGATAAAGTCAGGGAGGTTGCATAATTGCAAGAACAATTGAAGAAGGCCCACGTGATGATTCCACAGTTGCACCAAGAAAGTCGACAACTAAAGAAGGTTATTCCAAAAAAGACAGCTCAACCTGGTGAAGATGTGCCAATGGTTAAAGTTGCACCAGTTGCTGCCAAATTGAAGGGCAAAGAAAAGGTAATCAAAGAGGATGTTAAGAAGGCAAACATTCCAGTAGCTAGAATTACAGAATCCTCATTTGGGAAGCTACAAGTGCAAGAAGAGAAGACAGTACAAGAGGAGAAAATAGAGGTAGATGAGGGAAGCACACCTTCAATAGGTTGAGAAGGCAACTGAAGGAAGGTCACAAGGAAATTTTGGAGCTGACGCAACAGGATAAAATGGCCAAGAAACAAATGAGTGATCTTCTAGATATCTATTAACCAGCCATGGACAATGCCAAATACATGTTGAGCAGATCCCTTCCACTACACAAGCAAATGAAAAATGTATGCAGACAGAATCTATCTATGTAGAATGAATGAAGAGCCACCAAACAACAGTTAAGGGAGTTGGAGGAGAAAGATAGAGGCAAATTGGACCTATTGGCTAAGGCAGCCAAACTTTGAATGCTGCAAGGTGTGAAATAACACAATTTTGATTTTTTATTTTTGCCTAAAAGTATGCTTGTTTATAGGGTTGAAGTTCCAAGTGATAATGTTTTGCATATAATTCCTCTTGCACCTACAGTTAGTCAAGATTCTGAAGTTATGTTTTGAAGAAGCATCGTTCACAATATTTTGTACCCTAGCTAGCCTTAGGGTTAGGGTTTTTGGTGTCGAGATGAACATTTTGCATTTTTGGTGAAGGCTTGAAACAGATATACCGCATGATTATTATAGTGCCAACATCATCATCAATTTGTGCAGCCTGTCCAGAAACATCATTGTCATTCGAACCATGAAAAAAGATGGCATTGTGTTTTTGGCTACAAAAGAATTTGTCGAAGTTGGAAGCTTTGTGCGATAAAAGAAATCTTCCAAGGGGGAATATTTATCCATGTTCAGGCTTGTTTACATATGTTGGAGTCATCAAGCAGCTTAGAAATCAACCGGAGATATCACAACCATGAGGCGTTGCGTTTTTGTATTTCTGGAGAATTAGGGAGTTGTGTTGCACTTCTAGAAAGACTTCTTTTTAAACGAGTTTACTTAGTCAAAACTTGTTGTAATTTGTTTTTATGGTAGTCGTAATTGTAATAAAGCATTCAATAACTCACAAGCTCGATTTGGGGCTGAGAAATTAATGTGAAATGCTTAGAAAAGATCTAGTTATGCAGTCCCTAGTCTTTAGCAGTCAGTTCTATTTTCATTGCAGAAGTTAGAAACTGAAATCTTAATGAGGAATTCGACCCCTAGAGGTGGGAACTGACTCATTTTGGCCTATTTATGATATGAATGTAAAGGAGAAAAGGGTTGGTCAGGTTAAGGAGAAGAGACATTGTATTGCACTTATTTTTTAGATATTTTTACAGTGAATGAAATACAAAGGTGGAATTTGCAAGGATTCTTGAGTTAGTTTTCTTTGGAGATGTGATTCCTTTCTTTGTAAGTTATCTTCTATGACAAATCATGCTTTGAATGTATATCTTCTTGTTTAGTTAAAACAAAGTTTGATTCAGAATTCACTCTAAATAGTGCTCTGCTTCAGTTTTGCTAGACATTTATGTTTTCTGCTAAAATGATAATTAGAATTCATCTTGATGCTTGATGCTCTTTTGTCATTTTCCATTTTTTCTTCACTCACCCTCCTACAACAAACTCAGACTAAAAATCTCTAAAGAGACTACCTATCTCGCCCCTGTTGAATCTCCATTTTCTCTTCATTTCATCACTGCAAAGATAATCAAGTAGACATGACTGTATGCCCAATGGATTTGTCTCCTTTCCTACCAACAAATCTTTGAAAATTGTACCCTATTGAGCACCATATCTAGCCTAACATCTGAGTAATTGAACATTCTAGACAGAGAGAGCCCTCTCTAAAGCTAGAAGGGCTAGATTCTAGCTTACAAGTGGTTTTGTGATTACCTCTGGATTTCCTTCCTACAGCCTAAGGAAATTACAGAGAGCTAACAGTTCCCAAAAGTTAGGACGATTTATGAGGAACTTAACTAATGAGGAGAAGTGGAAGATTGAGTTTGTTGTCTTCTAGTACGAGTTAAATTGGGAAAAGGGCAAGTGATTGAATCTCAATTTCTAGAATTGAGATGAGAGGAGTTGCATGAGTTAGTTCAACTCAGTTAACTCATCAATCACAAAATCAATTTCCTACAATATAATTTGCCAGATTTAGCCATTCGAATTGCTTATAAGGAGTGAAGGCACAATTGTAATCATTCTTCAGCACAAGTTTGTGTGTGAACTTGCGAGAGAACGTGTGCAAGGAGGAGCTTGTAAGCGAGTTGGTAGAGAGCAATTTTCTTTGGGAATTGCACTAAGAAAAAAGAGGAAATTCCTATTTCACAGCGGCATCCTATGCGCTAGGAATTAGGAGTATTTGTGCTAGGAAGTAGGCCTCTAGGATTGCACAAAGGAGAAGGAAAAGAGATTAGGGTCTTGCAGGTGTTTCAACTTAGTACAAGCAGAGGGAATCAGATTGTTCTCTATTGAAACAAGTTGTATTTGTAAGAGATATATTGCTCAAGTTTCTAATAATAAAATTCTCAATCAAAGAGAGGGTTTTCCCACTTGTATTCCCTAGAAAAATTGTGATGTTGAATTGTGTGATTCTGTATTTATTTATGTTCCTATTCCACTGCAAACTAAGTAGAGAAATTATGTGTCTATATGAAAAGAAACTAGTTTTTAGATTGTTCATATTAGCAGCTACAGAATTTTGTGGAATTTCTACATGGTATCAAAGCAGTGAACAGAATCGACCAACACACAGATTTCAGATTTGAGAGATGACCACAACAGGGTTGAAAGATCAAGCTAGACTTGATGGCGCCTCAAACTTTGGTGTTTGGAAAATCTAGATGTCATTCTTCTTGGATGAGTTTGGACTGAAGGATTATGCAGAGAAAGGTGTTGCAAGACCTTCAGATCCAAACCAGTTAAGGCAGCACCAAAGAGAGATGGCTAAAGCCAAGAGGATGATTCTAGATGGACTTCGGGATCATATAGTTACACATGTTTCCAGTAAGGATACCATAAAGAAAATGTGGGATGTCATCGTGAAGCTATACCAAGATCCATCTGAGAATTGTAAAATGATTCTCAAGGAGAAATTAAGGGTCACCAAGATGCAAATGGGTGAGAATGTAACTTCCTATGTCGCCAAAGTTCAAAACGTTCATGATGAGCTAGCAGTTGTAATAGAAAAGCCTAAGTGAGTTTCTATAAACAAGCTTACAAAGGAGTGAGCTACTTTCATTCAAGGGGTTATTGGGTGAGATAAATTGCCAGATTGGGAATGCCAGTGGAGATATTTCACTCAGGAGAAGCTCAAACTCAATCTTGTCGATGTTGAAGGAAATGTAACTAGGTTCGGTCTTCATAAATATAATTTTGATATTTGTATTTATTCAAGAAAAGAGAAATTATATTCATAGTATTTGTCAATGAGTTACTTGCTCATTGAAAAATAGGTCAAGCACATTTTAAAGTGCTTCTAGAAAGTCAAAGTCAAAATGTAATTATAATGAAACCCTTTGAGGGCATGTTACATCATGTACAAAGGTCATGGGAACACCTCCAAGCATAGTCAAATCCTCTCCTAGCATCAACGAAGTCTCCAAGCAACAAAATAATGAAGAAAAGATGAATTATAGCAAAAATATCAAGTCAGCTTGAAGAGGAAGGACATACCTCTATTTATAGAGGTTGTCCACTCCTCAAAAAGATAACACATTCTCTTTGAAATCAGTGAGGGTATAAGGCAGGAAAGAGAGGTCAACGAAGAATGAAAAGAAGCACTCTAGGGCAGCAAAGGAAAGGAGAAAATAAGTTGAAGATTAAGGACTATCTATGCGGTAAACCTACAGCCACACACGCGAAAGGGAAAGGGTTTGCCCGCGGCTATAGCAACAGAAAAGTACATGTCATCATATCTCACTGTTTTGGGTGCAAACTAGGCCTACAAGGCCTCTCTCTCTCCAGCGAAGAAGGAAGGAAAAGTCAACAAGGATAAGAAGATTGTTTTAAGGTTCCTGTCCACACGTGCAGCAAGAAAACCCTTGTGGATTTGACAAGCGGCAACATGAACAACCTCATTCAGATGTGTATCTAGCTCTACAAGGTATCCAAAAGAACGCAAAGAAGGTTCTCCCTATAGCAAAGTAAAAAGCCCTAATGTTCTATGGTTTCTCCTAAGAAGAAAAGAATCTAATCTTAGACAAGTTGCAGAAAAGGATGAAGTGTTGAGGAGCAAAGTGGCGGAAGACAGAGGTCAATGCGTCGGAATTTATTATGCAGAAAAAGGAAGGATTTGTCTGATGATTAGAGGATATCCTAGTCAAGGACCTAGAGTTTGCCAGTGGTTCAAATAAGAAGCTTCAATAAGTGAAAACTTACCAAGGGTTTTCCTATCAAGAGTCTAGAGGTTTTGTCCCTAGCAGAAAGCCAAACTTTGTGTTCTTGTTATTTTGTTTTAGTAGCATTTTGATGAAGTACGCACATATGCACTAATAAGAAGAAGAAGAAGCATAATCTAACAAGAAAAGTAAAAAGACTCCACAAATTGTTATCAAGAAAAGAAGAATCACACTACACTACTTTGCCCTAGATTCTTCAACATGGTATCAGAGCGTAAGGTGACACATCAAGGAAATGGCAACTCAAGAACACTCATCAAGGGGAAGCATCTACAAAGTTGAAGCATCAAGCCTAGAAGTCTCAATCACTTCAAGGACAAGAAGGGTCTACAATCCATCATCCATCAAGAAGGTGTACAAAGCTAGAAGAAGAGCCTTATATAAAGGCACCTACATAAAAAAGCAAATTGAAGGAGGACCTACATCAAGCTACAAGTCTTCAAGCAAACCTCATCACCAAGCAAGTCCACTTGAAGAAGGCAACTTGAAGAACATCAAGATCTAGGGAAGACAAGTCATCAAGCCTTCAAGGAGGAAGCAAATCCATTACATCTCAAAATCTATCAAGTAAGTACATGTCCCCTTCTAAACATACATCAATGTCTTTTTGCAAGGAAAGCAATAAATTGGTAGGTACCAATAACTTTCTTGCATGGAAGAAGAGAACTAATCTACTACTCAAGCAGAATGAACTCCTAGAGCATGTCAAAGGAAATATCACTATCCCTGCTAAGGAACAGACTCAAGCCTAAGCCAAGTACAATAAGGATGAGATAAGAGCTCAAAGGATTTTGATAGAATCAATCAAAAGCTCTCATTCCTTATGTCTCCAAGTTTGAGACATCAAAAGAAACTTATGATAAGCTAGTAAAGCTATTCTCGACATCCACAACCAGAGAAGTAACATCTCTGAGGAATGAATTATACAAGACGAAGATAACAAAGGAAGGAATAGCTCCCTACTTCATGAAAATCTCTGAAATGAGAGATCAACTTAAAGAACTTGGGGAAGTGATGTCTGACAGAGAGATGACAACTGTAGTACTCAATGCTCTACATGAGGAGTGGGGAAACTTCACATCTAGCATATATGCCAAGTAGAAAGCAACCAATCTCAATGAAACGTGGTATCTATGCAGAACAGAGGAAACCAGACTTAAGGCAAAAGAAGATGTGGGATCAAAGGAGCAAGCATTTGCTACCATGGACAAAAGAAAGGGTAAATTTGGCAAGTTTGGTCCACAAAGAACAAACAAACAAAGACATGTCCAAAATCCAATGTTTTGGATGCCAAAAATATGGACACCACAAAATGAATTGCCCTGAGCTTAAGAAGGACAACAACAACAAAAGGAAGAGGGAAGAAGCTCACATAACTCAAGAGAGGAAAGAAGAAGGAAAGAAGCAAAAGAAGGAAGATCCTTCGAATCTCTACTATGACTAGGTCAAACTCTTTACCTCTAGAACTTCTTTCAAAGTTTTGAGTAGGATAGGAGCATGTAGGAATAAATTAAAATTGCATGGCTAGAAACATCCTCTAGAATCTAGTAGCATGATGTACATAGAGTTCTAGATACTCATGTAGATGTAGCATTTATGATAAGAACAAAAATGCGTAAGTAGAAATATCTTCTAGAATATAGGAGCATGGCAGATATAGCTCAAGATATTCGTGTAAAAGAAAACATACCTAGAATAGGACCTCATACATGATGAAAGAAAAATTGATCATGATAATAATCTTAAAAGACCTACATCATCAAAAGAAAGGAAACATTTGTAAGGCAAGGATCTTTAAAGATCCTATGATGGAATCTTCAAAAGAAGGCTCATGGACCAAAGCAGATGTCTCATTGGGAATCCCATTCATGGGTTTCAAGAAAAGAATGATACGCAAGCAAGCTAAGATGAAGCAAGAAGGGACACACCAAAGGATGATCAAAGGAGACTCAAGATGAGGTATGTACGCATCAAAGTTTAAGCCATGTTATTATTTATATTATTGAGTCATGGGCATAGTCCTATAACATGTTCAAGCATGGAAGAATCTCTTTCACCAAGAATATGCTCGAAGGCATGTACCACAATGCAATGAAGGTCAACAAAAGAGCATGCTCACATAAGGAGCATAGGATTGCTAACAAAGAAGCAAGAAGAAATGTTGACAAGTCCTGAAAGCAAGCAATGAAGGAACGCTCTCACAAGAAGCATTAGATGGTTGACCTATCTATCTGAGAAGAAGCAAATGAAGAAAAAGATCAAGCATGTGAAGAACACCATGACCACCAAGAATCGTTATCTGACAAAATGCCTTGAATATATCTCCCGAAAGAAGGCAGGACAACTTTGATAAAAGAAGAAAGGACCCTTGACACCTATGAAGGCCTTTGAGATAAAAAGGTGCAAATAATTGATTCTACTCTATAGAGATGTCATGATGAAGAAGCCATCCAACAAAAGAAAAAGCAATGTTGAAGTTGTATCAGGATGAAGTCATGATGAGCTACTAGGTCAACACATGTAATCAAGCAAGTACAATGAAGCATCCATGAGAAGAGTATTTCGAAGCATGGACAAGATGACAAAAGGAGTAACCAAGATGACAAGAAAAACATGATAGTCACTTTCCACAAAGCAATGACATGGCAAACCAAGAAGGAAAGTGATCGATGGATGGTGCCCTACCTAGAAGAAGTTCGAACAAAGACTTCATGACATCAAAGAAAGGAAGGAGATCAAGCAGCTAAAGAACCCACGAAGAAGTTGTTGATGAAGGAAAGGGTCCCCAGTTAAGAGGGAGCTTTGACAAGTCCCTGATCAAGAGGGAGTTTTGGATCACCCTTGATTACAAAGGAGTGAGAATTGTGTTTTCCATTTCATGGGTCATGCACTAGACCAAGACTAACAGTTGTTAGATTATGGCATGTTCTATGCTTAGAGAAGTTTACTTATTTTTTTCTTATTAGCCATAGATTAGCAATCACATATACATTAAGTAAAGTGCAGATAGAACATTAAACGATCAACAGAAAACAAGCCAAGACAAGAGACACAAGATATGGCAGCTAGCCACGGACAAACCCCAATGCGGGGAAACCCTTTGATCAAATCTTCTTTTATCTTCAATAGTTCAGCAGAGAGAAATAGTACAAAATCATAATTCTATAATTTTATATCAACAATAGCAAACCCTACATCAGCGAAGTCAAACTTGGTCAAACGAGTTGAAATTGACCTCCAATATGCTTGGTCAATTTTCGGCCAACTAGCCCTCGAACAACATGAAGAAACAACCCTTGAACAGCCCCAAAAACATAATCAAACTATTGTTGATTGAAGTCAACTTGCTGCCCAAAACTAGGGCAGTCAACGTTTGTCAAACATGTGGACGGATTGCCTCGATTTTTGTGCCAAAATATGCGGCCTGGATAGGAGAGGCAGCCACACCAAAACTGCACCATTGATGAGTCAACGCTTGGTCAACGTAGGTCAAAGAGACCTTCAACAACTTTTGCGTCCTCCTTCCCACGTGTGAGCCGCTCCTTGTATAACCCAAAGCTAAGGAGAGAGAGAGAAGAATGAGTGAGATGAGATGATGAGAAAATGAATCAACCTCTCTTGTATTTATATGATTCATTGGGCATGTGTGCCACACATTTCACTGTTGGCCGACCTTGACAATTTCTCAAGTAAATACAAATAAATTTATATCTCCATAAATACTTGTCGGAATCGGATGATAATTAGATCAATCCTACACCTCTCGACAAGAGGAATCTAGGAAAAATATTAGCTGCCATAAATGAGGCGGCCCACGTGGAGTTTGGCCCTAGTTGCCAATTTTAACACTCCCTCTCAACTAGGGACAACTCCATCTGCAATTTGTTTGACCGTCGCTACTATCCCAGCCATCAAATGCACTGCCCTACACTACTTGGCCCTGCTCTGCTTTGCTCGAACTATGAAGAAGAAGAAATGATCGAGGATGTATCATACCATCCTCCACTAACTCGAAGTCAGTGTCAGAGTGTGTCATACCACTCTCACTGATCCCAGATCAGTATCTACTATCATTGATCCTAGATCAATGGAGGTCATCCTAGCATAAAGAGTACGGTAGATACAACAATGCATCCATCGATAGTACTACTATGGTCCCTAACCCCATTTCCCTGCTCATTGATCACATAAGAGGTACTTCCCATGAGTCCCAGACTATATGGGTAGGATGCCTCGATAGGAGAACTAATCATCATGTCCACAGGAGAACGAATCATCCTATCCAACAGTCGCCACAGGAGAACCAATCATCCTGGCCCACAAGAGAACTAATCATCCTGTTCCACAGTCGCCACAGAGAACTAATCATCCTGGCCCACAAGAAAACTAATCATCCCGTTCCACAGTCGCCACGGAGAACTAATCATCCTGGCCCACATGAGAAAAAATCATCCTGTCCTACAATCGCCACGGGGTGTCACAGGGGAAGGTTGAACCTTTCACCGTATACATAGTGCACCACCAGGGGATGGTGAGTCTCCCTGTGGTCACATGTTGCTCCAAGAAGTACCCTGCGCCCCCTGGAGCTCCCAGAGCTCAATACATCATACTCGACCCTCATAAGAGGGTCTCTAAACAACACCAAGTCGGTTCTCAAAAAGTCAAGAATTTGAACTTTCCCAGGGGCTTCGTCAGAATGTCGACGACCTGTTCATTTGTACCGATATGTTGGAGCCTTATTGCTCCCCGCTGCACCATATCCTGAATATATTGGTACTTGATATCAATATGCTTGGAGCGATCACGAAATACAAGATTCTCTGATAAACGAACCCCACTCTAGTTGTCACACAGGATCACGGTGGTATCCAATGTAAATCCAAACAGCTCATTGAAGAGATTTCGCACCCAGACCGCATCACAAGAGGCCATACTAGCAGCAATGTACTCTGCCTCGGCAGTGCTCAAAGCCAGTGACTTCTGCTTCCTGCTCATCCAGGATATCGAGGCAGATCTCAAAGAGAAAGAGCACCCAGAAGTGCTCTATCGATCGACCACACTGCCTGCCCAATCAACATCGGTATATCCATGTAGTCTCACATCTCCAGCACTATATCTCAACCTATGAGTGATTGTGCCACGAAGATATCTCAACAGATTCTTGGCACCAATCCAATGTGAGTGGTGAGGCTCAACCATATGTTGACTCAATGTGTTGACTGCAAAACATATACCCGGACGAGAGTTCACCAAGAACATCAATGCTCTGATGAGTTGACGATACTCAGTAGCATTTCATAAAATAGGTCCAGCAACACTATCGCTTAACTTCTTGAAGTCAAGCTCCATCAGGGTAGTCACAGGCTTGCAGTTCACCATACCGAATCTCTCCAATATCTTCACCACATATTTTCCTTGAGATAGGAAAATCTCCCCTGGCTTCTGCCAGACTTCTAGTCCTAGGAAATTGTGCATCAGTCCTAGGTCCATCATCTCAAATTCAGAAGCCAACTCCCTCTTACATTTGTGAATGAGAGGGTTTGCACCTGTTAGAAAGAGGTCGTCACCGTACAGCACCAGTATGAGAGGATTGTCATTTTCAACCTTAATGTAAAGGTTAGGGTTCGCTTCACTCCTATTGAATCCCAGCTTCATCAAGTAGTTATCGAACCTTTCATACCACGCTCGGGGTGCTTCCTTCAACCCATAAAGGGCCTTCTTCAACCTACACATATGAGATTCTCGATCATGAATCTCAAATCCTTCGGGTTGCTCCACATAGACCTCCTCTTTGATCGAACCATGCAAGAACGCGGTCTTGACATCCAGTTGATGTAGGTTCCATCCTTGCGAAGTAGCAAGGGCTATGATCGGGCAGATGGTGGTATATCGGGCAACAAGTGCAAATATCTCGTCATAGTCTATACCTTCCTTCTGAGAGAAGCCGCGAGTGACAAAACGAGCCCCGTGCTTTTCCGCACTTCCATCAACTGCGTGCTTTATCTTGTAAAGCCATTTCGAAGTGACAACTGCTTTGTCCTGGGGTCTGGGGACCACATCTCAGACATCGTTTTTCATGATGGACTCATATTCCTTAGTCATAGCATCCTTCCATACTTGATGCTTGATAGCTTCTACGAATAACAAAGGCTCACTTTGGATGATCGTGCTCATGATGGTCAAGTATCCTTGATACCTAGTCGGCTTCTTACTTTCCCGGAAGGTTCCCCTGGGTGCAACATGCCCTTCACCATCATCAAGTATCCCCCTAAGCCATGAAGGCCTCTTCCTAGAAGAGGAAGGCTCTTGCGAAGGGGGATCAATAGGATCCATAGGTTCTTCCACATCGAGCATCGTCTCGTCTTCCTTTTCCTTTGGTTCCCTGGTGTCAACGTCTTTAGATCCCCTTTGCTAAGAGCCATATCTTCGTCAAAGGTGGCATCATGGCTAATCTCGATTTCCCTTTGACCAGCCACATAGATTCTATAGCACTTAGTGTTTTCGCTATAGCCCACGAAGATTCCTTTCTTTCCAAATGCACCCAATTTATTCCTCTTCTCCTTCAGCACAAGAAAATATACCAGAGTTCCAAAAATTCTAAAATGAGATACGTCAGGTTTTTTACCAATGAACATCTCTTCGGGAGTCTTGGAACCCAATGCTTGATGAGGGCATCCGCTTTGCACATATACGGCGGTATTCGCAGCTTCGGCCCATAGAAACTTCGGAAGTCTTTGATCGTGAAGCATAGCACGAACAGCTTCCACAATCGTACGATTCTTCCTTTCCGCCACGCCATTCTGCTCAGGAGTATATGGTGTTGTAGTCTCCCTCTTAATGCCAGCCTCTTTGCAAAAGTCATGGAACTCAATGGATTCAAACTCAGTCCCATTATCTGTCCTTAAGATCTTGATCTTCTTTTCGGTTTGATCCTCGATCAAGGCTTTGAAGTGACGAAACCAAGTAACACTTCATCCTTCTTTTTCAAGAAGTATATCTAGGTCTTGTGAGAATAATCATCTGTAAAAGTGAGGTAATATAAATATCCTCCCAAAGAGTTCACAGGCATCATACCAGATATGTCTAAGTGAACCAACTACAATATATTAAAGGTTCTGCTTTTGGCTTCAGGGGAATGGTCCCCTTTTGAGCTTCCCTTCGACACATCTAGGACATACACGTTCTTGCTCTACTTGGAACTCGGGCATCCCTGTCACCATTTGTCTTGCATTGGGTAGAGCTTTATAATAAAGGTGAGAAAACCTCTGATGCCATAGTTCGGATTGAAGTGATGTGTCACAAGACATGACACCCAGTGGACTTCCTCCAACCTGATATAATGAATCGACTCGAAACCCAAGAGTGAAAGCTTCCTTAAAATTCTCTTTCCATACATGTACCTTGCCATCAATGAAGGTTACCTTGTAGCCTTTGTCCTCCATTGCCGAAACAGACACCAGGTTCTTTTTGAGATCAAGTACATATAGCACTTCTTGCAAATGAATTGTATTACCCTGATTCGCTTGAAGAGCAACATTCCCTATGCCTTTCACGGGATATTTTGCGTTGTCCCCAAGAACAATTTCTAGGTTGGTATCCTTCTCTATCAGATTGGAGAGATCTTCTTTGTAACCAGTGAAGTGCCTTAAGGCACCACTATCAATAAGCCAATTTCCCAACGATTCCGGGGGAGCAATAGTAGAGAGGGCCGCTCGTAAACAATATTCATCTTGCTTATTGTTAACAACATTAGATTCATACCTGGAGTTTCTTGCCTTCTTGAAGGGTTGTCCTCTTCTTTGATTTCCAGCATTTCTTTTACCTTTGCCATTGGACTTGCCATTCCTTTGATTGCCTTGAGAGTGATTTTGGTCATCGTCATGGTGTGAGTCCCTTTTATCAAGGCACTCCCTCACATAGTGGCCCATTTTGTTACAATTGTAACATTGACCTTTTCTTCCACCCTTTGGTCTAACATTTCCTTTGGATTTAGCCCCAGAACTGTTTCTTCTTTTAGCATGAGAAGAAAAGGTAAAGGGATGGCCTTTAAGTGCGGGCATTTCTTGCTCTTCCATCCTTGTCTCTTCTTTAATACATTTAGCCATCAATTCCAAATCCTGAGATGACATTATTGTTGAGAAGAGTAGTCCTGAATATATACCATTCAGGTGGCAGTCCTCCAAGGGTTGTGATAGTCATTTCCCTGTCAGAAACTACTTCTCCAATAGATAGGAGATCATTCTTGATCTCGGTGATCCTTAAGAAATATGCTTGCATACTCTCATCTTTGCCCTTCTTGATTTCCTTCAGCTTATTTCTAAAGAACAGAACTTGATTTGCATCATTAACTTCAAATAAACTCACCAGCCTATCGTAGATTTCCTTGGAGGTTGTCAGCTCGAAAACATAGGCCACAAGGTGCTTGTCGATAGAGTCCCAAATGATCTTCCTTGCTTTGACTTCTCCCTTGGACCACTTGCTTTTGGCAGCAGCAGATGCATTTGATGGAGGCGCAACAATATTGCCTCTCACATGGTCCAACACTTCCTGATCTTGTAAAGTCAGATCGAGAGACATCTTCCATCCATGATAATCAGACTTCTCACGGAGCTTGTCTTCGGCGGGGAAGAGTGATGAAGACCCCATGAAGTTTTTAGGATAGCCTTGCCAACCTTCTCTTCAGTGATTGCTCTTGCTCTTGCTTGGGTTGTGTCTTCACCTCAGTTCCGATACCATGTTTGATTATGGTATGTTCTATGCTTAAAACAGTTTACTTCTTTTTTTCTTATTAGCCATAGATTAGCAATCACATATACATTAAGTAAAGTGCAGATAGAACATTAAATGATCAACAAAAAACAAGCCAAGACAAGAGACACAAGCTGTGGCAGCTAGCCAGGGACAAACCCCAATGCAAGGAAACCCTTTGATCAAATCTTCTTTTATCTTCAACAGTTCAGCAGAGAGAATTAGTACAAAATCAGAATTCTGTAATTTTATATCAGCAGTAGCAAACCCTAGATCAGCAAAGTCAAACTTGGTCAAATGAGTTGAAATTGACCTCCAATATGCTTGGTCAATTTCCGGTCAACTAGCCCTCGAACAACGTGAAGAAACATCCCTTGAACAGCATCAAAAACGCAATCAAACTGCTAGTGACTAAAGTCAACCTACTGCCCCAAAACTAGGGCAATCAACGCTAGTCAAACCAGTGGACGAATTTCCTCGATTTTTGTGCCAAAATCTGTGGCCTGCTTAGGAGAGGCAGCCACACCAAAACCGCACCCTTGATGAGTCAACGCTTGGTCAACGTAGGTCAAAGAAACCTTCAGCAACTTCTGCATCCTCCTTTCAACGCCTTCCTTGCCCTAATACATCCTCCTTCCCACGGGTGAGCTACTCCTTGTATAACCCAAAGCTAAGGAGAGAGAGAAAAATTAGCAAGATGAGATGATGAGAAAATGAATCAACCTCTCTTGTATTTATATGATTCACTAGGCATGTGTGCCACACATTTAACTGCTGGCCGACCTTGACAATTTGTCAAGTAAATAAAATTAAATTCATATCTCCATAAATACTTGTCGGAGTCATATGATCTTTAGATCAATCCTACACCTCTCGATAAGAGGAATTTAGGAAAAATATCAGCTGCCATAAATGAGGTGACCCACATGGAATTTGGCCCTAGTTGCCAATTTTAACAACAGCCGTAAGTCTAGATGAAGGCCATGAACGAAAATGTAGACACAAGATAGACACAGCATTCTTGTCTTCACTTGGGAAGAAAGAATGGGAGGATTATGTAATCATCTAGCATTCGATACTCTTTGAAGGTTTGTAAGGCATCCAAGACAAGAGTAGGCAAGAGGACCGATATTATTTGAGGGTTGGGAACCCAACATAAGAATAGCTCTAGAAGGTCATTCTTGGAGAACACTCGGGTGGGTATGTACCTTGCGAGAAAATGATGAAGGTGTCTATAAATCATTGGTCTCTTCAGCATTGTAGCTCATGGTCTCGTAAAGAGATGGAGTTGTTAGTCCAGGCCTTGCACTATGACAATGTTGATGAATATGAAGCTATAACAGATAAATTGCAAATCCGGTTTCTCTTATGTGAATTCTTCAAGATTGGAAACTGCCAAATACCTTGTAATGTTGTATGAATACCTCCCTAGTGAAGAGGGAGTGTTGAAGGAAATGTAACTAGGTTCGGTCTTCATAAATGTAATTTTGATATTTGCATTTATTCAACAAATGAGATATTATTTTTATAGTATTTGTCAATGAGTTTCTTGCTCATTAACAAATAGGTAAAGCACATTTTAAAGTGCTTCTAGAAAGTCAAAGTCAAAATGTAATTATGATGAAACCCTTTGAGGGCATGTTACATCATGTACAAGGTCATGGGAACACCTCCAAGCATAGTCAAATCCTCTCCTAACATCAACGAAGTCTCCAAGCAGCAAAATAATGAAGAAAAGACGAATTATAGTGAAACTGTCAAGTCGGCCTAATACACAGTCAAGTCGGCATGAAGAGAAGGGACAGACCTATTTATAGAGGTTATCCACTCCTCAAAAAGAGAACGCATTCTCTCTTAAATCAGCGAGGGTATAAGGCAGGAAAAAGAGGTCAATGAAGGATGAAAAGAAGCCCTCTAGGGCAGCGAAGGAAAGGAGGAAAGAAGTTGAAGATTAAGGATTGTCTATGGGGTAAACCTACAACCACATGTGCAAAAGGGAAAGGGTATGCCTGCGGCTATAGTAGCAGAAAAGTACAGGTCATCATATCTCACTGTTTTGGGTGCAAACTAGGCCTACAAGGCCTATCTCTAGTGAAGAAGGAAGGAAAAGTCAACAAGGATAAGAGGACTCTTTTAGGGTTCCTATCCACATGTGCAGCAAGAAAACCCTTGCGGATTTGACAGCAGTTGAAGGCAGTAGCATGAACAACGTCATTCAGAGATGTGTATGTAGATCTGCAAGGTATCCAAAAGAAAGCGAAGAAGGTTCTCCCTATAGCAAAGTAAAGAAGCCCTAATGTTCTAGGGTTTCTCCTAAGAAGAAAAGAATCTAAACTTAGACAAGCCACAAAAAAAGATGAAGTGTTGAGGAGCAAAGTGGCAAAAGACAGAGGTCAATGTGTCGAAAGTTATAAAGCAAAAAGAGAAAGGATTTCACTAATGCTTGGAGGATATCCTAGTCAAGGGTCTAGGGTTTAGTAGTTGTTCAAATAAGAAGCTTCAATAAGAGAAAACTTACCAAGGGTTTTCCTCTCAAGAGTGGAGAGGTTTTGTCCCTGGCAGAGAGCCAAACTTTGTGTTCTTGTTATTTTGTTTTGGTAGCAATTTGATGAAGTACACACATATGCACTAATAAGAAGAAGAAGAAGCATAAGCTAACAATAGAAGTAAAAAGACTCCACAAATTGTTATCAAGAAAAGAATAATCACACTACACTACTTTGCCCTAGATTCTTCAACAATCGAGAGCAACAGTGGCAAGGGGTCGAGGGTTGAGAAGGAAGCGGAGAATTTTGCTCTTGCAAGTAAGGCCAAGGGCAAGAAGGGCCAAGGAGAGGTCGAATCCAGTGAGAAGGGCAAGAAGAGGGATCTAAGCAAGATCAATTGCTTCCATTGCCATGAGTTTGGACACAATTTGACTATTTGTACTAAGCAAAAGGAGTCCAGTAAGGATCATGTTGTTGCATCAGTGGAGGTAGATGCATTGTCTGCCCATTTCGAAAAATAATTCTCATTGATTGCTTGCATGGCAAGCTCAACAGATAGCAGTATATGGTATACTGATTAAGGAGCATCCTTCCACATGACCAGGAATAAGAAGAGTTTCAAACCCCTGAAGGAGAAGGACATGCAGTTTCAGATTGACATAGGAGATGATGGTCAGTATGCAACTAGAGGAGTTGGCACTGTTAGTTTTCAGAGGGACTCATGTAATCCTCTTCATCTCAAAGATGTTTTCTATGTTCCAAGATTGAGGCAAAATCTTGTTTCAGTAGCTACCCTTGAGGACAAGGGATATGAGATCATTTTCATCAAATGTAAGTCATACCTCCAGCACTTAACTTCTGGATGTAAGAAGCAGATAGGTGTGAGGGTGAAGAATCCATACAAGTTGCAAGTGGAGACAGGCACAGCCTTGAGCAGCAAGGTTGGGAGTTCTCATAATAGAGAAGTGATGGTTGAGTAAGAGCAAGATAGAGTTCTCAAGATGGAGCCCCAGCCAGTATCTCAGTTTGAGTCTAAGTTGTTAGTTTTTGTAGCATAGGATGTGTTCAACAGTGGTCGCAGCAGCAATGCGGAAGCATCAGCAGAGCAATAGCAACAACAATATGAGTAGATCAGAGTTACAGAGGTTTGGGCAAGGTCGATTGAGGAATCCACCTCATGTACCATTAACTAGCCACGAGGGCCCATAGTCTTCAGTAGCAAGATGAATCAGTGTCAGAGATGCAATCAGATTCCGGAGTGACCGTTGCAGACTAGTCGCAGTCAGATGTTGGAGAGCACAGTGCAAAGTGGCACAGTGCAGAGTCAGCAGCAGCACCGATTCTTCAAAGACAGTGCATAGGCTAGTAGCAGTTAGAGACACGGGAGGCAAATGCATCATATTGAACATAGTTGATTCAGTATTTCGAATGCTTCTCAATTGCAACAACAACAGACGAGAGCGAGTTGTAGTGCAAATGCAGGGTTGGCAGCAGTATGCAGTGTCGGCAGCAATATGCAGTGTCAACAGCAGCACGGATGCAGCATCAAAGTCGCGTAGTGGTTGGTGGGCCTTAGCAGCCAGACATCAACAGTGTGACAGACGATGATACAGAGACAGTATTGTGGCAGGTTCTGCAGCACTAGAACACAGTCTTCACTAAGAGGGAGTGTTATTTTTTGTAGCATCAGAGGTGTTCTAGCCATTAAATTTGGTGGAGAGTCTAGAATACATAAGATCTCCAAAACCCAAAAATCGTTTCTCGAAATTCCACCTACAGATAGCTTAATTAGATAGATCATTAACCAATTTTTAAATATTTCCTAAGTCTAAACTTAGGGAATATGATAGATTTATCAGAATTAATTAATTCAAAGTGAGAATTCCCTAAAAACTCACACGGATCGACTCCAAGATGATCCTAGCCCTTGATTAAGTCTTAATCTTGGTCGTTGGCGCTCCAACAGAGGATTATAAGAGGAAGTCAATGGGCACTTGGAGAATAGATCAGATACACCAAGACACATGGAGAATTTGATTTTCTAGGGTAGCAACGGTCAGTTGCTAGAGAGTTCGAGCTTTAGTGTGAAAGCAGAGACAGTGAGGGGCAGGAACAGTGAGGTTGGAGGAATATTTCCATATCTAGTTAGTACATTTGTAGAAAGGAAAAAGAGCCACAGTGAGGTTGACGCAGGGACTGCGCAGTAGCCTCTACATGCAATTTGATTTGTAGATTCGAGAAGTTGTCTCAGTGTTCCTGTGGCAAAAGATTTTTGCAGACGTCGGGAGAAGTGTTTCCAAAGTCGGTGGCAAACAGAAGAAGCAGCTCAGATTAAGATCCAGGTTGTACGAATTAGAGCCTGCATAGAGCCCACACAGAGGGTGACAAAGGCAATTCGTAGAGGGTTTCGGAGGCCAGTCTTCAGTGTCGGATTTGCTTGTGGGGTGAGGAAAATTCCTCACTAGATTTTTGCTAGTATTTTTCTTCGTAGGATTGCCAAATTCGGCATCCAGATTATTGTACTTAGATTTCACTGTTGATTAATAATAAAAACCCTCAGCTACTGCATCGATTTTCCCAAGTTGGGTTTTTCCGGGGACATTTATCCAAAAATAATGGTGACATTTTTGTGTGTGTTCTAGTATTTTCTCAGTTTCTAGTACTATTATTTTTGCAGTGTTTTATTTGTGAAGATTGCAATGTGATTTATCCAGTGTTTGCCATAGCAAATAAATTGTTAAAATTAATTAACAATTAGAAGAATAATTTCCAATTGTTGCAATAAGATTTCAGTTTTGGAATTTTCACATGGTATAAGAATGTGAGTAATCAATTGGGAAGCTCAGAAGCGAAGGTGAGAATTTCGTTGTTCAGTGCGAGCAGCAGGCCAAAATTCTCAAAGGCAGTGCAGTACCAAGACAGGCAGGCCGAATTGTTGGGCAAGGGTTTGATTTTCAGTTGCAGGATTGCAAAAATTCAAGTTGCCCAAAATAGTGGTTCTAGTAGTCAAAGAAAGCAGTAGCAACTAAGATTTTTTTCACTAAGCAGATTCCTTGGTTGGACGCAAAGGGTTTTCCAACAACAGAACCAGTGTTGGGTGGAAGAGAAAAGCACACAAAGCAAAGGGAAAATTTCTCTCAGGGGATCTCGAGTTTTAGAGATCTAATATTTCCAATAGCAGATTGGCAGTAGTTGTGAGTAGATCTTCTCACTCCAGAAGGGTGCGCAAATAACAGAACTAATAGCCGAGCAGTGGGAAAGAGGGAGATTTTTGGGTTTATTTTCTCCAGTTTTTAGTTTCACAGATTTTGCAACTTTGGAGGGATGATCGTACGAGATTACCAAAGGAGGTTGTGCGAGTTAGCCAAAATGCAGATCTGCGCAACACTTTTACTTCCAATTGCCAGAAATAAGTGTCGGAGGAAGTGTGAGTTGCAAAGTAAGGAAGGATCCCAGCGAGGGACCAGGCTTGAAAGAAGATAGTGAGGCACCAAATCCAGGAGGAGTATGAGACTCTAACGTGTTGAACAGTGTTCCACGGGGACTCGGCCCCCCCCCCGGGGTCTAGTTTCCTCGCTCCGCCGCGCTCCGAGGACTTGGGGACGAGTAGGGGACGTTTCCCCACGCCCCCAAAAATGAGGAAACTCAGGGGGACGTGCTAGGGGGTCGTTTCCCTTTCCTGAGGGGGCGTTTCCGAAAAGGGGAACGAGGGGGGTCGTTTCCCGTCTGCATCTTCCACTGCTAACATTTGGGAGGTTGATAATATGACATGGTGTAAGATTCCAACATCAAATCGTATCCTGATCTCACATATGTAGAGCACGTTTTGTTGCAGGATGAAGAAACGGCTCAATCCCATCACTAATAAGTAATATAATTGTTAATATTTCTAGATACCAGAGTCTCCAAGGTATAAGTACACGCACCACACTCATATTCTTTAAATAACGTCACTCGCATTCCTATATCGCTGGAAAACACCGTATTTTGATCACTCCAAATATATATACATAAACCCCAGGATGTGCATATTCGTTTGATGAAATGGCGAATGAAATTTTCATATAGAATGTATATACATGTTGGAAGAAAGTGGTTGACTGAAGACGTTCCCTTCTCAGCATTATATTTGTATTTTTGATGACTTTATAGATACAGCGATTTTTGTTGTTGACTTAATATATGTGTCTGGTTTAGCAGAATTGTCGAGATCTCTGGAGATTTGAAATGAATATAATTATGCTATTAAGTAGCAGTTGTTCTTGAAAGTTTGAAGCAACACCCGCTCAGACCATATGGCCTTTAATCCCGTAAGAAGCTAAGGATTTCGAGGGAAGATTGTCTTGGCTTGTGAGAAAAATTGTATTGCTAAGTGGCTCATCCTTAATTTCACACCGTGCTTTATAAAGTTGTTCTTGTAGGTTTAAAAGAAAACATTAGATTTGATTGTTATGGGTAAAATTGGGATTGAATTTTGTAATAGATTGTTTTGTTTAAGTGGTTTGGTTTGGTTTGGTGAATTTTGTAATAGATTGTTTAGTTTATGATGTATGATTATAAATTAGAATTTTAAATTTATATGATATTAGAAATTTAGATAATGATATTCATATCAATGATCATGCTTTGCAATTTTTACCCAATTGTCATAATGGACTCAATTAATAAATTATATTTTATATTTATAAGTTTTTAAGACCCTGACGCTCCCCCATGTTTCCTAAAAAATGGTGGGGAGCTTTTGCATAGGCCGCTCCCGCGCCTCCTCGCTCCCTCGTCCCGGAACCTTGGTGGAACATTAGTGTTGAATAGGCAGGGTCCAGTGCAATTGCAACAACGAGATAAGTCAGATCAGTTCCAGAATGTTGCAACGGGACCATCAACTTTGCTACAGGATCCCACAGTATCATCGTAGCAAGTTCAGTGTCAGCAGACACAATCTATCATTAGACAGTTGCAAAGATAGTTGCAGTCAGTACTTGGAAGATAGTTGCAGAACTAGCAGTAGTGACACGAGCAGTGTGCATTGCTAAGTTGCAGACTGCAGTATGAAGGTGCAATTCCACTAAGGAGATTCCTAGAACAGAGCTACGCATTCCAAGATTTCCCATACGAAGATCAAGACTCAGAGGGAGTCTAGTTTCAGAGGCAACATCCCTATGAAAACTAGTGCTTCAGAATCTAGGGAGATCAAACTCATTATTGCAGTAGTTGCAGCAGCAGTAGAGCAGTAGCAACAGCAGTATGAGTAGATCAAAGTTGCAAAGGTTTCGGGAGGGTCCTTTGAGGAATCCACCTCATGGACCATTATCTGGCTACGAGGGCCCATAGTATTCAATAGCAGGATGAATCAATGTCAGAGATGCAGTCAAATTTTGGAATAACGATTGCAGACTAGTTGCAACCAGATGCTGGAGAGCGCAATGCAGAGTTGGCAGCAGTGCAGAGTTGCACAATGCAGAGTTAACAGCAGCGCAGACTCTTTAGAAGACAGTGCAAAGGCTAGTAGCAATCAAAGACTCTGGAAATAGATGAATCATATTGAACACAGTTGATTCAATATTTCCGATGCTTCTCAGATCAAGTTGTTGCAGAACAACAGACGAGAGGGAGTTGCAACGAAAATGCAGGGTTGGCAACAATATGCAATGTCAGCAACAGCACAGATGCAACATCAAAGTTGTGCAGTGGTTGGTGGGCAGCAGCAGCTAGACATCAACAGTGTGACAGAGGATGATACAGAGACAAAGTGTTGTGGCAAGTTGTGGTGCACTAGAACACAGTGTTCGCTAAGATGGAGTGTTAGTTTTTGTAGCGTCGATTGTGTTCTAGCCATGAAATTTGGTGGGGAGGCTAGAATGCATGAGATCTCCAAAACCCAAAAATCATTTCTGGAAATTCCACCTAGTGACAACTTAATTAGATTATTAACCAATTTTTAAAATTTTCCTGAGTCTAAACTTAGGGAATATGGTTAATTAATTAATAGGAATTAATTAATTCAAAGTACATGGCACTTATCACTGAAGTAATGGACTCGCATAACATGGTGGGAAAGAACAAGATTCGAATCAAGTTCCGCAGAGGAATGCAAGGAAGTCTTCTAGTTCAGGGGGAGCAGCGGCAACAACAAAGAACGTGGTAGCACTGGACACAGATGTAGGTGGACGAAGTTTTTCCAAAAACACCTTTCTCACTAAGAGGGAGTGTTGAAAATGATAGCGAGAAAGGGTTCCTTGATTTGTGCCTCAATCAAAGGGACCACAACGAGTTTCTCCTTAGCATGCTCGAGTTCCCTATAAATTAGAACAAATTTCAATAATTTAGGATTTGTTCTTAAAAGTTAAGACGAGTTATGAGGCAGTTAACTAATGAGTAGAAGTGGAAGGCTGAATTTATTGTCTTCTAGTGTGAGTTAAATTGGGAAAAGGACGAGTGATTGAATCTCAAGTTCTAGAATTGAGATGAGTCGAGTTGCATGAGTTAGTTCAACTTAGTTCACCCATCAATCACAAAATCAATTTCCTAAAATATAATTTGACAAATTTGGCCATTCGAATTGCTTATAAGGAGCGAAGGCACAATTGTAATCATTCTTCAACACAAGTTTGTAAGTGAGCTTGTGAGAGAGCGTGTGCAAGAAGGAGCTTGTATGCGAGTTGGTAAGGAGCTTGTATGCTAGTTGGTTGAGAGCAATTTGTCATCATTCTTGAGCACAAGTTTGTGTGTGAGCTTCTGAGAGAGCGTGCGCAAGGAGCTTGTATGCAAGTTGGTAGAGAGCAATTTTAGTAGGGAATTGTGCTAAGAAATAGGAGGAAAATCCTATTTTATAAGGGGCAGCCCATGCGCTATGATTTAGGAGGATTTGCATAAGGAAATAGGCCTCCGAGATTGTGCAAAGGAGAAGAAAAAGAGATCAGGGTCTTGCAGGTGTTTCAGCTTAGTGCAAGCAGAGGGAATCAGATTGTATTCTCTATTTAAACAAGCTGTATTTGTAAGAGATCTATTGCTCAGTTTTCTATCAATAAAATTCTCAGCCAGGGAGAGGGTTTTCCCAGTTGGGTTCCCTAGAAAAATTGTGTTGTTGAATTGTGTGATTGTGTATTTATTTCTGTTCCTAATCCGCTGCATAATAAGTAGATAAATTCTGCGTCTATATGAGAAGGTACTAGTTTTCAGATTGTTCATATGAGCAGTTGCAGAATTTTATGGAATTTCTACACAGACAAGGGCAAAACGCCCACTGAAGTGGTCCCTTCTAATTCTTCTCCCTCAACATGACAAGCTGCTACTTCTTTAATTTTTCTCATAGGCTTTCTGTTTATTTGAATACTCTAGTTGCCAGGATAGATGGTGCAGATCATGAGACTAGACTCTTAGAACCTCTTGATATAATTTTGAATTCTCATGAATAGTTTTTTGAAAAACTTATGGTTTTGCCATTGGTCCGATTTCTCTGGCAGCCGACCAGGGCAAACCAAAACAATAATTTTTGTTCTCATTTGATGAATCAATATATTTTTAATTTACATTAAGATATTTTTAAAAACACAAGAAAAAAATTAAATGAAGAAAATTTGAAAAAAAAAAAAAAAATATATATATATATATATACTATAAATTAATGAAAATATCGTTATCATATACCCTTACAATTGATGATCACATTGCAAACTAGAGCAATATATAGGGGACTGGGCATTACTAGGTTGGACACCCTCTTCATAAAATACTGCTTTGACAAAACATATGAATGAAATTTACTGGATTTTCATATTTTGAGCCCTAGGATGTGGAAATGATTGCAATTCTATGTTGCTCGAAACTTCTAGGAATCCAGCGTGTCCGGACATACCCATACCCGAAACTCAACCATAATGTAATCATCTATGAAAGTTGATATAGACTTGGTTTTTCTTTTCTAAATTGTCATCTATGGGCCTTATTCCCCCTTTTCTTGCAAAATAACTTGTTATTCACTTGTTTATAAAATTATATATATATAAACATCTATGACATTTCGGCAGACGTTTCCATTTTTTGGAGGTGACATTTCTAAATGCACTTGTTTCGGAAACTCCGAAACATTTCGGCGCTTCGTGCAACTTAGTTGCAATTCAGGTTGTTCAAGCATTGTTCATAGGTGGTCTGTTAAACTGATTCATGTTATTCAAGTAAAGGATGAGGATGACAGCTGATCATATAGCTTATTTTCATAAAGGGTGCATTGAAATGCCACTTTCAAAATACTAAAAATCCAAAGGAAGAAATAATGTCATTATGCTTCAAGGTGAGCACAGAAAGTGTTTTGTTAGTCATCACTGTCGAGATAATTGTTTGTTCATCATCATAGAAGAAGAGATTTAAGATAAGCATGCACTAGATTGCTTTTGTACTCTAAATGTTTGAAAATAATGGTTCTGTGAAAGCTGGCTAAAAGGACATACAAATCTTACTCATTGATATATCTACAAACACAATAAAATGTAAAAATAACAAAGTGTTGCCTCATTCTGAGATATATGAATTTCAAATTAAAATATGCCCTAATGATAACACTTCCATACCTCCAGCTTTATAAGTACATTTCGATTCCGTAAGATCCTCCGATCCCATTCTGCTAAAGCCTCAGCTTGCTTTCGGAATTTTGTAGTACGCTCTTGTAACTCAGAATTCCAATCTTTGATAATCTGAACCAAATTAGACAATTCGACATCAAACCAAAAAATTTAAAGAAAATTGAGCCAAATCTAAAACCAAAAAACTGAAGAACATGTTCTTAGAAACAAAAATAAGTCTCAGTAAAACACAAGTCTCATAAATATTGCTAAACATCAAATCCCAAACAACTCAGAAGTATCAAAGTAAAGGTATGTTTACAGCTACAAATAAAGTATCATGCCAGGTCTAACCAGAAAACACCCATCAACATTTCTACCAAGGCTGTGATTATCACGCTGCTTAAAAGAGGATGCTTCTAAACAACCTGCTAAGGAATTTACCATGCTCAAGTGTTGAATGAGACCCCACAGTTTCTTTCCAGCAGCCACAAATTTACTGTGCTCCAGTCTTGATGAGATTTCACAGTTTCTTTCCAGAAGCCTTACATGGCTGCTTCTGGGGAGGCGAAATTCACTAAGCTAAAGTAACATCTCTATATTTTTTGACCAATCGATATTATCCAAGTGATAACTGACAACTTCTGAGCACTAAGAAAATTGCATGGCACCCCATCTCACTAGAAACTAGATTCGCCTCCAGAAAAATCCTCTGGTTTTAAGAGCAAATTATCTTCTCCCAAGTGCAGTTTGTAAAAGGGCTTCTATATGATCATCTACTGTGCTCTTTTAAGAAACAGACCCAATTGGGGAGCCCAATGTGAACCTGCTATAAGAAATAAAATATTTGTTGAGAATCAACTACACACAACCATATTGCACAAGAATATATAACACAAATTTCACTTCGATGAGAATGAAAACATCCAGAGCTCATGGGCCTGCAACAATACCTAGGGCAAGAATGCACCAATCTCTAAGAGCACACAATAGAGAAAAGTTGTCTTTGATAATCCAACCCAAATTAGACTACTGGATCAAAACCAGCTCAATGACAAATAACCAAAGAACTTAAAGAAAACAGGGTGAAAGCTACAAACCATAAATTGAAAAAAATGTTCTTAGAAGCAGAAAAGAAGGGAAACAAATTTCAGAAATACACGAGTCCCATTGATATTTCTAAACATCAAAACTCCAAACACAAAAATATAGAAGTAAAGGCACATTTACCTACAGATCAAGAAGCATGCCAAATATAGGAAGAAAACACCCATCAATATTTTCAGTTTCAGATAATTATTTCAGAACCCATTGCTTTGTTGAGTAGATATTTCTGCTAAGGCTGTGAAAAGTGCATTACTTTAAAAAGGATTATTCTAAACATCTGGCTAAGAATTTTAATATGCTATACGGTTTAACAAGGTCTCATAGTTTCTTTCCAGCAGCCTTAAGTAGCGGCTTGCAGGCAGGAGAAATTCACTGAGCAAAAGTAGCATCTCAACAATTTTCCACCAATCAATTTTATCCAACTTGTGGCTAGAACCATTAAGCAGTAGGAAAAATCCACAAACCCCCCATCCCACTGGGAAGCTAGATTTGGCCTCAAGAAAAATCTTCTGGTTTTAGGGAGGAAACTCTGTTTTCCCCAGTGCAGTTCGTGAAAGGGCATCTATATGATCAGCTACGATGTTTTTTCATAAAAATAGCCCAATGAGACCGTGCCCTGGGGAATTAAAAGAAAAAAGCAAGTGCAAATATTAACTACACAACATCAGATCCACTAGCACATATAACACACATTTCAGCGCAAAAAAGGAAAACATCCGGAGTTCTGAGATGTGCAACATGGCCCATAGCAAGAATGCACCAATTCTAAGAGCACAATAGATAGAAGGAAGTGATGTCACCTCCTCAACAGTTTTTCCAGTTATTTCAGAGGGAATTTGAGGTGTACGAAGCGATGAAGCTATCACTGCAGATCCTGTGTTTCTGTAAAAATAAACAAATTTTCCATTTTAAGAATCCATTTAGCATAACACTACACACAATTACATATATACTGAAATAATATAAAACATAAGAATATCCAAAATCTGCCTTATGCATTCGGACATACCCTGAAGTTGTTCCAGCAGTAGCAGCAGATGACACTTGGGCCGCACTAGATGCAGTAACTCCAGCAAAACCAGAAAGTGGCGTACTAGTTGTAGATGCAGTTGCTGTCGCTGATGAAGTAGATGCAGTACCTTTAACAAATGTATAACTTGAAATAAATGCTAAGATGAGGGGCTTGGGTATTTTGCCAAAGAAAAAATACATGAAAAAATATACTCCATCTGAACAAGTAGGAGATGATTTTGCAGAAGACCATGCTAATCAGGTGTGTACACTAGAAACCTCAAAAAAATGTTCATGTGTAATGAAAAGTTTTAACATAATCAAGTAAATCAAGATATTATTTTCTGACGAATACAACTGGAATATCATAGAAGCTACGTAATGGGAACCTGATATTTGAATCCGAAAAAAGAGTAATATAACATGCCATGAGTAATCTGATCTGGCCTTTCTAACCAAAAAAACAGGGTCTACACAACTCTCTTGCTTAGCTTTGTTGCTGGCTCAAATCTAAATATTTATAGAAACTAACTGCAAAAGGTGCATTCTTTATGGCTATCAGATACAGCAAGAAGTCAACACTGTAATCCTGATCCAATAGGCTCCCAACCCTGGAACCACAAGTTTTGAAGAACTCTAACAATTAAGCTATGGTCTTTGGCATGCTTTTGTCTAGGAAGTGGGCTGCTAATCTGGGCGGCACAATTCACATAGATCTGTCTTCCATGGAGGTTCCAATAGGAGAAAGTTCATTTGCTTTAATCTTTAGCAGCTAGCAAAGTGGCCTCAAGTGAAAAGCATTGTGTTATATTTGATGATGATGAGGGGGAAGATGTTGAATTTGGAAATTGGCAGGTCCCAGCAGACACCTTTTACCTTAAGAGAATATATACAAGGTGTGGACTATGTATTTCGCTGGAGCTTGTTCTAAATCTGGCTCTAGGGCTGGAGTTGTACTCGTATCTCCTTCTGAAAGGTGACTTCCATTTTCCTTTAGACCTGAATTTGAATGCACTAGTAACATTGCTCAATATGAAGCACTATAATTGGGATTAGATATAGCCCTATATAAGAAAATCAGGCGTCTAAAAGTCATTAGAGATTCAGACTTAATTGTGTCTCAAATCCTCAATTTCATACAAAATACTGACAAACTTGACAATGAAAGCCATGAGAATCCTAGTCTAGTGAATGTCCCTGAGAAATCTGTGACTGAAAGGGTGGTCCCCTTGAAAAAGTCTTCTGACCGAAATGATGGAAATAAACAAGAACAAGTAATGGATTCACCTCAAGATGTGATAGAAATAAACAATGGGTCAAAATCAAATCCCCAAATGATCAAATTTACAAAAGGGACAACCAAACAAGAAAGGTCTAAGTTTGAAAATTTATTTCGTGAATTTAAGGATATGTTTGCTTGGTCTTACCAAGATCATAAAAAGCTTATCTTGATGATATCATTCAGCACACTATCCCTCTAAAAGAAGAGGTAAATCTAGTTAGGTAAAAACTTACATACATAAACCCACTACTGCCCCCCCTTTGTCCAAAAGAGTTGCAAAAGATACTAGATGCTAAAATCATGGCCCCAATTAGGCACTCCTCTTGGTTGTTAGCCCTGTAGTTACCAAAACAAATACCAGCAACATTAGATTACATGTTGATTCCAGGGACCTCAACCAAACCTGCCTCAAAGGCAACTAACCTCTAACTAACATGGAAAACCTATTGCAAAGTGTTACTTGTGCGGGTATGATATCCATGTTAGATGGATTCTCCGAGTAT
Source organism: Pinus tabuliformis (assembly GCA_031772625.1). Lineage (NCBI taxonomy): Eukaryota > Viridiplantae > Streptophyta > Pinopsida > Pinales > Pinaceae > Pinus > Pinus tabuliformis. The sequence continues at coordinate 390,454,131 of CM062817.1, forward strand.
AATCTGGTAAATTTTCCTGCAAACCTATCACCCAGCAATTCATTGAACAAATCCACTAAATGAAAGCATGGCTAGATTCTTAACTTAGTTAGTGGCAGCAAAAATAACCAATCTCAATCACAATGACACGAACAGATTCTGCCCATTCAACAGCTCTTCATTAATCTCAAAACTAACTTAGGCTCCCATCCAGGGATAATAGCCCAATTGAGAAAAGTACAGATTAAAATATACCTTCAATGTAATCCAGCAACTCGAGCCCTATATCAATCCTCAATCCCCTTAGTTAATATGGATCTCAAAACACCCCTTCTGAGCTCCCTTGGACCGGGCACACTAGAGTATCACACTCCACTGAGATGCCTCTCTCAATGTCTCGTGTTGTTGTATGGCGTCTTTCTCCTCTCCTTAGCCTTGCTTTAAAAACTTTACATTGAGTTAAATCGCTAACCGTAATCTCCAAAGTGATTGACAGCCGAGATTAGATCTCACCTCACTTGAGATTAAGGGCTAAGAATAAAACATAATCACTAAAGTAATTATTTCACTTTCCCTAAGTTTATTTTAAATTTTAAAATTTAGCTCAATTAGCCAACATAGTAATTATCTGCTTTCCTAAGTCAAAACTTAGGCTAAGTTACAGAAGCAATTTGCTCATAATAGAGCAAGTATCTAAGGAGATTTTGGGCAACTTCAGCAAGCCTAAACACTTAGGCCTGTGGCACTGTGCAGAAGTACCTGCCCAAGCTACAAACATCAACACTCCCTCTTAGCGAGTGAGGTACTTCTGCCCCCTGGAACTAACTTTGATCCTTGAACTACATCTGCTCCCTTGGCTGCTCCCTTTGAACTGGAAGCCTTCCTTGCACTTAATCTAGAAACATGCCCAAAGTCTTGATCCCCTTAGTCTGGTTCCTATAAGCCTCCTACTCCTAAGCATCCTGTAAGGTTATCTCATACCAAGAGACCTTCTTGACAAATTCAAAGGAATATGTCGACTGTTCCTCACCTGAACCCAAAGGCTGATTCCCTCTGAGCTGCTCAACCTTCGGAGCTTCCCATCCTCTAGCAAGGATGTTTCATCAAAATAGGTTCTTTGACCCATTGACCATGGCTACCTTACAATGTGCATTAAATGCTCTTCAAGGGAAGCCCTCCTCGTCCTAGGTACATCTGCCCTTTAATATGCCGCAAAAATCTCCAAGAAGCCCTTTAGGTGATGGGGACTCCTATGAAGATCCTTTCACCGAGTGTGACATTGCTAGAATGACAGGTGTAACTACCTCATGAAATATGTTTCTCAAGACACCCAACAACTCTTTAAGTGATGTGGCATACCTTCAAATATGTGATTTTGTCTCAAGGAATGTGATATCAGACCAACTAGTGAAAGGTGCCGCTAGAAGGTTATCCTCAATGAGAGAATTTGCATCAAAATCTACCATCTAGTCTTCTGAGGCCATCTCTTCAACAAACATGTTAGCTGAAGTCTTAAACAATGGTACCGAGTCTTCATGTATCTTGGGGGTAGCATGTTACATCTCCAATATCAAAACAAAAAAAGGTGAGGTTTTATGAAAGGTGAACTCATGGGAGACCTCTCATTGTTAAGGATCTAGCTACTCCTTTAACAACACTTTCAGCTTTGTCTTCTTATCGTTATCATTAATAGCTTGATGGGCAACGAGCATGATTTCTAAGCCAGAAGTGAGATAAATATCAACTTCATGCCCTACCGCTCTAGCAAGCTAGTATTTCAAGCATCTAATTCCTCCTATTAGACATTCCACATAGCTTATAATTGAATCTTTTATCAGTTTTCCTCATCTTCAGGTTCACCATATTGTTGAAATGGGTCCCCAACCTTCGACATATTCGCAATGCAATACTCAATTTCAAATTTTAAACCTAGGCCAAAGAAATCAAATTAGATAAACATAGAAAAAATCAACATTGGCAAAAGAAAGAAATATTAAAAAAAAAACTTGTAGAATTGTTCTACAATCCACATAAATTTGTAATAAGAGGAAAGCAATATGTAGTTTGCATACGCTTGCATAAATATCCATCAAAAAAAACAATTTACACAATGGAATTGTAACTAATATCTAGGAATATAAAAATTGTAGATAGAAATCAATCCCCACTCAAAGAAAAAAAAAATCTAATAATTGTTTGGTCCTCCTAGAGTCAATGGTATATGGTGATAAACTCCTTCCCTCTCAATACCCAACCACTATAAAGAAATATAAGCCCCAAAAAAATTTGCAACGTTGAAATCTTTGGACAAGGCCTTCAACACATCCCAAGCTTTTCGAGAAGTCTATGCATGTAAAATGTGGAATAAAGGCAAACATAACTAAGATAACAATGATTACAAGAGCTTCCAATGTCTATCATCATGTACTATTTTATCCACATCAGCACTAGGCTGCTTTTCCTTTCCAACAATGAAGCTCCATGGTTTTTTTACAGCTAGAATTTTCTCAACTTTTTATCTTCCAAAGAGCATAGTCCCTGTCATCAAGCATGTGCAAATTTGTTGGTAGAAAATATCCATGCATATTAAAAATACCCTTTTCAAGAGAAATCCTAGGCAGGAAATCTCCTCTAAAATAGGGTCAGTACTCCCACCTATACCATTCACGACCATCAGTATAATACATCACCTTAAGGCAATAGAGAAACCGTAGTTATCAAAAACAAGATCATGAACAAAGTGGAAGGCAACCAAATGGTCAAGGACAATGAGAAATAAAACCAATATAACAAGATTGTGGAAATGCCTGGTGGATCTAAGAACCAATAGTAGACAAGGAAAAACCTTTTTTTATTTTAGTTTGAGGACAGGAAGAGTAGGTACATTGGCCAAAAGCCAAAGACAATCCCATGCTTTGAAGAACATGATGCATGCAACATAAAGAAGAAGAAATGTCTATAAAAGTGCATATTTCTTTTTATTTTTTTGAGAAATAAATCTTATAGAATCTCTTGGGCTAAGTTGTCGTGCTATGAGGGGCACATCTATGCCATCAAAGTCACCAAGAACTAGCACCTAGCCTCACTCGCAACCACTCTAATGGTTTGAACTAGAGTCATCGCGTTAATACAAGCATGATCACCTGGCTGCTTGTCGTTAGACTACACTCTTGTGGTCAAAAGTGCAATTTCTTAGAAAATGAGAAGTGAAAGAAAGGTATGTACCTTAAGTCCTCGTGCAATAGTTTGGCTAAATCTAACTAAATCATTGTTTCCAACTCCATGGAAATTAGGTTAGGTGCAAGATTTGCACAAAGTACATGTATCTTGTTAATGCCTGGTTGCATCAAATTTGTGGTTTTATATAATAACAAATGGTTTGATATTTCATCATAACCATTTGTTACATACTAATAGGAAGTCCATTGTTGTATGATCAACATAAAGTGTCAATTTCTTCTAGCTCAAGTGTCTAAGAGAAACGTTGTTAACCTCCCACTCCAATGTTCAAATCTCAAATTGTGACATGCTTGATCACTTTGTGAGCCAATTGTTGACTTTGACTTAGACTTGAACCTTAAAAATCCAATTTACCTTGGGTACCATCTTTGAAATGAGGGAAAGTACCCTTAATAAATGCATTACACAAGAGAATTTGAAAAAATAATGGTCAACGTATTGGGTACCATCCTTGGAATGAGGGAAAGTACCCACGATAAATGCATTGCGCAAGAGAACTAAAAAAAATGATCAACGTAAAGAAAATGATTGAACAGATAATATATGTCACATGGTTTGTGTTTGTTCAAATTTAGGGGCAAAAAAATTAAAGGTAAACCTCATGGAATCTCTCCCTCTTCCCCAAAATATTTGAATAGTAAACCCCCCAAGGCAATCAAAATAGATTTTAACCAATGACCTCCATAACCAATGACCTCCATGAAGTCAGCATACCTTGGGTGGATAATTCAACCAATGGAGCTAACCCTTGCAAAAAATAAATAAATTAATTGATTAATTATATATATATATATATATATATATATATATATATATATATATATATATATATATATTGATTGTAACTTGCTAGATACAATTTTATCAATAAAAGGATATGCTAAACACAATAGATTTTTATTATTAAATATTATTTATATAAAAGCATATTAAATATGATTTATATAAAAAGCACTAAGCTATAGCTATAGTTATGCACATATATAGCTTGAGTGGTTTGAGGGCTTGAAGCTTCATGTAGGAGGTCCTGAGGTCAATTCCCCTAGTTCACTAGCTTTGTTGTTTGCCTCATTCATTGTCACTACCTAGTACCTAGTCAAACCCTACAATCAACACAACAATACTAGACTAGGAACTATCCACAAAAATGCAAGAAAGCACCCAAGAGTTTCCCCACAAGATTTTCCTTGAAAAAAGAAGTTAGGCACCAAAACATTATATGAATGAATGGAATCATCACATTGGTCCCACAACATAAATAATTTTGTAATGAAAACATAGGCCACCACCACAATGGGAGGGCATGTGACATCACCAAGAAGATGCAAACCATCAAATGTTTGAGGGGGGAAGACAAGGTCATGAGGGAAAAGAACGCCCAAATTCACATTACCATTGAGAAAACCATGCATGAGGAAACTCCATCTACAAATGACAGGGATAACAAGAACAACCAAAGAAAGAGAATGATTGCATGATGGGGGAGGACAAACTTCAACTAAAAAATAGTAAAAAACAGAAAACCCAATCACGATCTATCCATACTATTCAAAAACATCAAATTTCAAATTCCAAGCATAAAAAACTATGGCCGAAAGAATTTACAGTCAGTTGACCTTCCAAAAGAGGTATCTCATGTCCTCCCATTCAAGGGCACTTAAATTCCATGTGTGATCGATAGACAGACTAGAATATTCCAATGTATAGTTTGTCACAACAAATCCTAATATTGTTTCTACAAATATGTTCAGAATTATAGCAATACACACATGCCATATAACACCACGGATGCGAGAAATATCTTGGAGAATCCCACAAGGCACAAACTCCAACTAGAAAGAAAGCACTGAGGTTTGCTCTTGCTACCCTCAAGAATTACTAACAAAAAACAATGAAATTTATCAACAATTGCTTGCCAAGTCAATAAAAGTGGGACGCTAATATAGCCCCCACCATGGTTCAAATCCTACCAAGTAGCTTGCATGTGTAGTGCTTATACTATGCATTCAAACTAATAGTTGGGGTCATGTAAAATTATTTGGTGACTTTCACAAAATATTTACCTCCCACTTGTGATTGCTTGTCTGAAAAGCAACAAAATTGAATGTTGCTAATAGATCACCCATAATGCTAAATATGGTTGAGTTTGCCTCATCATGATAAGTGGAAGCTTAGTTCAAAAAATGCAATGAAATTTAACTCATATGGAGTAATTGGACAATGCAAAATCATACAAGCTTCTACAAGGTCCTCTTCTTCCTTTGCTCTACTCTATTATATATGTCCTTTATGCTAACAAGCTATCAAACAAAAATCATTGTGGTTGAATAGACCCTTTCTCCCATTGAAGCATGGGTTTTAGGTTTGTTACCGCTCAAACTAGTAAGGGTCCAGGGAGGGGGTCCTATAGAGCAACTACTAGGTCAAGTCGTACAAACGGAGCGATAGCCCACAATCACCTCAACCTATGTCACAAGGTTCGTCGAACTTTAACCTTGAGGTTCGAATTTTGGCGAACCTTAAAAAAGTTGAGGTTCGGCGAACCTCATAGCCACTGACAAAGTCCATAGATCAAAACTCATAACCTCATGTCACAACTCAAGCTTGTAATTTATCCTTGCAGTTTCGATGTCTGTGATAACATTTTTGATGTTTTCTGATTTTGATTTCTTACTATTTTATCCTATAATTCATTATATATAGACGAACCTAATGGCGAACATCATCAAAAAATTCGAACTCAAACCGAACCTAATCATTGCCGAACCCGAACCATGTGACATTGACCTCAACTATAGCTCCCTACTCTTCACGGACTTTCACCAATGGGAGGAGACCCGATATCGAAGGAATCATAAGGATGAATAGATCAAAGAATGGGTGGAGAGTGATTCCAAGAGCCTATTCATAAGAGAAACTCAATTAAATGGTTTACTTGCTTACGAAGCAAAGTGATGGGATCTCTAAGAAGGGCTAAGAGGATACTTAAGCCTAGGTTCGGAGAATAGGCCTTCACAAGAGGTGTCCCAGACTTAAGAATCCTTAAGGAGAAGTGGCTTCAATGTGATCCTTGTAGAATTTGAGGTTCGAGATTGCAAGACCACAAAGAAACCAAGCGGACCCAAACTAGGTCAAGGGTGTGGAGTTTATCAACAAAAGAGGGGCTTGACCTGGTTAGGGAGGAGAATAGGATCAAAGGACTAATTTACTTTTGAAATTTGAATGCAATGATCCAAATGAGGACACAAACCCAAATCAACCTAGGGATAGAAATGATCCTCGAGCTAGCGCTTGCAATATCTCAGGATTCCATCGTCAGATTGTGCTCAAACTTGGAGAACCCCTGGAGAATACCCCAGCACAGTTTTGGACCAATTTTCAAGGTGTTTGGATGGCTACAAAAGATTTCGCTTGATGCCCTAGGTGACATGCTACGGTTAGGCCTAGAATTGGAAAAGATGAGAAAAAGAGGGTAATTTTGACCACCAAAGGGATGTGAGGATCAGTGCCTTGCTTCTTGGGCTTAATGGAATCAAGGTACACCTAGAATGAGAATTTTCATATCCTAAGTAGCCCTAGATGATTTTTGCTAGCCTTCCAAGGTGCGGCAACAAGGTCATTTAGCAATTTATACTTCGAATTCCAAAGAAAATGAAGTTTCGAGGGCTTTCAACCTATAAGGCGCCTCTAGGAACATTCACCCACTCCCTCAAAGAGCAACGCGTGCTTTAAATCACCTATTCAAGGTTTCCAAAGAATTTTGCATTATTTTAACCCATACAAGAATAATGATAACAATAACATGCAATAGACAAGTAAGATAACAAGAATAGCATTAAAATTTCACTTACATGAGAGAGAGAGTATATCCATTCATCAACTTTGCATTATAAAGAAGCTCCAAAGACAATAGTAAAAATCCAAACATCATAGTGCATAAAGAAACTCCAAATAATTCATCCCAAAAACAAGTGTGAAAATCTCTCAAGAGATACTAATCCAATCCAAGTGATGATGAGAGGAATGAATGAGTCTCTCATCTATTTATATCCTTCCTAAAGAGTTTGATTTGCATAATTAGCCCTGATTAAGCCTCAAATAATAAAATAATGTGCAATAATAACATCCCTTGGTGACAAGCCATAGCTTCAAAGTAAAAAGATAAGCCTCTCAAGAGAAAAAAAGTAAACATAATGAGACGTTGGGCCATTGAAAAGGCCTAGTGTAGTCCAAAGTGTGCCAAGATGAGAGAATAGACTCCAAACATAGTGAATAATGGGTGGCCCCTTGATATCCAAGCAAGTCACATGTGGTGTCCCCAAGTGGGTGTGGGGGCACAATGACATACTCATTGGTCTCCAAGTGGATCGATAGTGCTTGTAAACCATTTGTAAGGGCTAGGATGATGACACGGGCCTTCCCTTTGTCTCCTGCTGTGAGACACATCGTCATCTGGATCCTGGAACCTTTGCCAAGTGTGTGGTACAAGTGTGAAGTCGGTTGGGCATGGTGATCCAAGTGCATCATCCTCATCCAAAAAGGTGGAACACAAGCTAAGTCACATGACACGAGACACGGAGGACACGTAAATACGAGTATTCAATACGAAACGTAGCGACTTGGAAACAGGACACAGGGGACATGTTTTATATATATTTAATTAAATATATATATATATATATAGATATAGATGTATATATATATACCAAAATATAGTTTTTTATCCATATTAATTTGTGAAGTGAAATATTATTTGTTGTTTTCTGATGCAAATTAATATTTCATATCAACCCCAAGGCTGGAAGTTCATAGGAATCAGATCTGGGAAACATCTAGTAAGAGATGAAATTTTGGTTTTGCATTAATTGCCATCCACTGAAATTTCAACGGGATAGAGGTGAATTAACTTTCCTAAGGCCATTTTGTTTCTTCCTGAGAACATTGTTGATGTAATGGGTAATAAGAAAAACCCAGGATAGAGCTAAATCAGCCCAACGCTTGGGTGTCATTTCTGTTACAAGTTAGAATGAAGGTTCTTTTTGTTTGTAAATCAGGTTATAGCTATGTTGCACTGTTAAAATAAAAGCTCGCAACTATTGCTCTTGCATTTATTGTGTTGATTTGCATCATGGATGTTCAATGAGATTGGATCTAGTTTAAATGGCCAATAAATATACCTCCTAGAGTTTGCAGTTATGGGAAAAAGCTTATAAACAACGCTCCCTTAGTGGCAAATCCATTTTCCCTCAGTTGTTTATCATGCAAAATTAAATAATGGTGCTTGTGGTTTAAAATATCAGTTCTATGGCTAAAATCTATTGAGTCCCCATGTTGTTTTGGCCTGTTGGTCACTCCCAAGCCTTTTTTAGTTTTTTGAAGCTACCACGATGCATCTTCTTGAACCTGCCTTTGCATTCCAAGACGATATCCGATTCGTTGAGGGTGTAGCCCCCAAGACCTGAGAGCTGGACTGAATGTCTAAAGCAGTGTCGGAGGGTTTCCTAAATCCTGACATTTGTCCTTGTTAGAGTAGGTACATCTCAGGGGACAATAGTTGGCATGTGACTTGTTAGTACCCTGAGGTATTCACTGGTGGTGGTTAAGGTATTACGTTTTCTGTGGAAGTTGGTCCTTATTTACCTATGATTCGGGCAGCTAGGCTTTAAATTACATTTTTTTGCGGGGTACGTATTCAACCTGTCGAAAAACTTTAGGGCCACGTTTTCTACCAACAAAATACACATTTTCCAAATGCAGGACACGACAAAAACCAGCGAATATGTTTTCCATTTTCCAGGACACGATAAAAACCGTATTCGACACATATTAGGGCCGTTTTCATGTCCAGTACGTAAAATACAGGACACGGGACCCTGGAGGACGTGTCCTGTGACTTAGAACACAAGTAACCACTAAATGGTGTTGGGGATCCATGAAGTGCTCTCTACTATGGTGGAGGCCCATGGCTATCTATGCTCACCCTACAAGTGCCACTGTGGCCCTCTGGGGAGCTTGGACCCCGTAAAAGGAGACCAAACCCCAAATGTGTTCCCTCGCCTTCCAGGACACCAAATCATTAGAGTAATAAAGTAAAAGAGCTTACAAATCATGAAACATGAGTGGACACTTCATAATGGCATGCCCTTCCATAGTGGACTTTGTCATGTACAAGTGTCTCCAAGCTCAATAAGGGGGTTAACCAAGGACCCTATTAGGTGGTTTCAGCCTTTAAAGGGGGTGACATGTCCATGGTACATCCATCAAGTGGTAGGTGGCATGTGATATAATGATGGAATGGAGTGGGGATCAGGGTAAGGCTCCAAGCCACATGCCATGGTACAAGGGTAGTTATAATAGAGGAAGCCCACACTTGGGTATATGAGTGTAGAAGTGAGCAATCGTCGTACATGAGTTACCCCGACCTTTGTTTTTCCACCCTTCTTAATATGCCTTTTCCCTTTGATTGATTTTTCTTCATAATTGCTCGGGGCTCCAAGGGATGAGAGCATGATGTGTACGATAACAGTAGTAGAAAACCCCTTTAAGGTGGGGCAGTGCATTGCGCACTAGGAGTTGGGACAATCATGGATTCCTTAATGTGGATGGGGCTCATCTAGAGCCCATAGGAACCAAGGTGATGGTCATAGATAAGGGGTAGAGCTGATGTTTGGCTTTTGCCCACATGCTAAATTTATATGTCCCGACCATCTTTTGCATTTTGTGGTACATTTTCTGTTGAAAGTGGCCAAATTATGCTTTTTCTTTTCTTTTTAGTTACATCAACCTTCGGGTCATCATTCCAGGCCCGACCCAAGGGGTGGGCAAGGGGAGAGGGAGGCTAACCCTTTATGGATCCAGGAGACAAATGTGGACCCGAATGGGAAAAGTTATAAATGGGTTTAAAATGAGTGGAGGGGAGTTGATGTATATGGTGTCATGAAGTGGGACCACGCAACCAAATTCAAGATTTCCCATGTAATGCCAGCCCTAAAGCTAATAGCCAGTAAAGGAGATCCCACAGGCATAGGATACAAGGCTAACCTCCAAATTGGGCATAGGAGACAAGAGTACAAACCTAACCCACTCTTTCTGCCAAATCCTCCCACCAATCCATGCCCAAAAGTGTCCCTGATAAGTAAACAAAATTACTCAACTATACCAATGAAAAGCCATACCTCTAGGGTCGAGAGGCCCACCTTCAAGCATATGATCATAACAGATGGGCGAGGGACCACATGGTTGGCTCAGGGGACGGAGATAGTGGCACATCGAGCTATCTAATGGTTGCAAGGAGTTGTTCGCTGCCAACTGAGGACCATCTACGAGAAAATTTTCTCTTATGGATACTACCCACGAGTGGTTGGTAACAGGGTCCTCTTAGTTGTTAGGGTTAGTCTCTTGGACCCTTGATCCCTTTCTTCTAATTAGGTTCAGGGTTTTGGATCCTCTAGAATCTTCTTGAAATCCATATGTGGCTACCTCCACATGTGTGAGTAGAAAGCCTCACATGAGCTTCAAATAGTACTATGTTGAACAAAGCAATGATAAAATTTTCCAAAGCATAATATCCACATACAAGCCTTGTACTTTATCTTCTTTAGCTCATTTGAAATATCTCAAAGAGCCCAACAAGAAGGAAATGTGATGTGCATGTTTGTTAAGGTTTTTCCAAAAGAACAATGTTTAAGGCCCAAAACAAACACTTGCCAAATTTAATCTCAAATAGTAGAATTCAAGGTTTGTCCATGAATGGACCCCAAAAAGGCCATAAATATATATTGATCCATTTTGGATCAATATACCACACATGGTGATCTACTACATTGTCTTCAAGGATCATAGTTAATCTTTCTCACAGATTTAAGAATTGCCTACACCAAATTCAAATCAAAAAAGCAAATGAATGGTTGTTCGTGCATTTGGCCTTTGTCAAGGTGTGCATTTGGTCTTTGTCAAGGTGCCCAATACCTCCTACAACTCTTGGATGAAGTATTACATCCATTTATTGTCAAGTTTAATATTGTTTATTGCAATGATATTCTAGTTTATAATAAAACTTAAGAGGAACATGTGTTGCATTCACAAGCTTTGTTTGACAAACTGGAACATCAACAAATTGTATATGAATTTGAAATAGGTCGTGCTTTTCCAATATATAGCATCCCTCAAAATTATAATTTCAAAAAAAATGGATTTAAAATGGATTTTGTAAAAATATAGAAATTATGAAGCAACCAATTCCGAATAATGCAAGATACAATAACTTAAACTAGTAAAGAGGCGAAATGGAGCTCGCACTGACAAAGCAGCAGCCAACGATGAAGAAACCCTTCCCTGGGGCTTCCTTTGTCAAATCCAGAGGCCCCTGGCTCGAATCGCCTCGAAAGGAGTTCAATGGCGGCAACATGGTAAAGATGAGGGAGCAGGCATCCAAGATCAGACATGAAAGACGACTGCAAAATAGCCTCGGCATCTGCTATGAGGCGATCACTATTGCGGACTCTATGCAAGCGAAGGGAAGAAGATACGCAGGACGAGATCGAAGCTTTAATGCTGTTTGGGAAATAGATCTCGGGATTGCAGTGCTAGGGTTTGAATCTGGAATAAATTCTAACCTTTTTGTAGCGGTGTTTTCTTTCCACAGGTCAGAAGGGGCGCGGATCCTCAAGATATGGCTGATCCACAGCTTTGCTCATAAGATCAAGGCAGCGATCGGTTGCCTCAGGCTTTCGACGACCAAGAGCAAGTGCCCAACCATCGGGGAGGCGGGAAACTTCTCAATTACCGCACCTTGGTGGAAGGATATCTGGCACCGCAACCAGATCTTGCCCCACAAACCTGATGCAGATTTGATCGAGTTGGATCTGGCAAGCAGGGCAGACCTGGAATTAATTGAACAGAATATGTTAAGGGTCGACGGGACCGTCATAGCTGACCTGGAGAGGCCAGACAGGGTTTTGTCAGATGCACGGGAGCGGCATGGGCTGAAGGAGCCCGCGAAGAGAATCGAGCGTGTATCCAGGGAGCAGAGGACGTTCAGTGCAAAGATCACTCTTGATCTGTGTAAGGCAAGGCGGGCAGGAGCAATCGAAGCCTTTTTAGTGGAAAGAACGGATTTCTGGTCACGTGAGCTCTCAAAGATGACTGAGCTTGTTATTTGGAAGCAGAAGACTCTGAATGAAAAGATCCTTCCCGATCTCTGTAAGGCCAGCGAGACAGATATAATCGATTTAACAAAGACTGAACCAAGGCCTCAGATCGCCAGTATTGGCTCCGATGGGATAAGATTTAATCGATTTCAAATATTTGTTAAAGCCCCCACTGGAAAAACAATAGTGCTCTGGGCTCTGGCTACAGACAGTGTTACAGATCTGAAGCAAAACATTGCCATCCATATTGGATACCCGGTTAACCAACAACATTTAATATATGGGGGCAGATCGCTACAGGATTCCAGATCTATTAAAGATTACAACATCAAGCCCAGATCTACAATCATACTTAATATGAGACTTCGAGGAGGGGCAGCAACCAGTAAACAAGCAGAAGGAGGCAGCGGGTCCAAATCAAATCTCAAACCGGATTCGCATCAGCAGCATAGAAGTGAAGGAATATCTTACAAGCATGTTCTACAAGGGGGGAAATCTTCTACAGCAGCTCCAAAGCAAGCCGGATCAGAACCTAGCCCATACATAGTGGAGCAACTGCAGCATACACCAGAACTAACGATAGATATATCAAAAGCAGAGGAGGTATGTAATAGCTATGAAAAACAAGCCATTATTTGTCGTTTTAATGGATTTTGGCCCAAACCTTTTGACCTGTTCCATTGGATTTTCACACACTGGGCTCTAGACTGTGAGATCCATCTTTGCTCCAAAGGGTTTTTTATAGTAAAGTTCCAAACAACAGAGGTCAGAGATCTTGTGATTCAGGAGGGACCTTGGTTCTGGGGATCTTCAGGCCTCTTTATCACTCCTTGGTTCCTGGAGTTCGATGCAAACACTTTCATTGTTTCCAAGATGCCTGTATGGGTACGCCTTCATAATCTTCCTCTACATTTCTGGGACCAAAGGATCCTGGAATGCATAGGCAACACCATTGGCAGATATATTAAAATGGATACACAAAGACTGGAGGAAAGAATTTTTACCTTCGCACGTATCTGTGTGGAAGTCGACCTCAGCAAAGGTCTACCGGACTGCATTAAATTGAAGCACAAAGATCGCAGCTGGATGCAGTCATTAGACTATGAAAATACAGCGTTCAGATGTAGAATATGTCGGCAAACTAGACATCTTCAAAATGCATGCCCATAATACAAAAAGGACAGTCGTAGGAAGAAGAAATCTGGCAAACAGCGGAAGGGATGGAAGTTCGATCCACCAGAATCAAAAGAGGAGGAAGATTCTGAGGAGGAAGAACCCCTCCCAAATGAGAATAACCGAACAGAATCACAAAAGACACCCCCTCAAGAGCCTATAGAAACGCAATCGGAAAAGAAGCCAAATTCAATGGAAATCAGTGGAACCAAAAGGCAACATTCACCAGATACCTCTGACTCAGACAAGGAAAACCCCCAATCAGGTGATGGGAATCCACTTCAGCTCATCCCCATGGTGTCGTCCCAAGGAGAGTGGCGCAAGGTTGAGAAGAAAAAGGGGCGGAAAACTTGAAAGCCCCCCCCCCCCCAATATCATCTCAGTTGCCCCTGTAGTGGAACACCCTCTCTGGGGTTTTTGTTTTTAGTCTCTTGTTCACCATCTCGACAGGCACAAGCCGGGAAATCGTAGATGCTATGTTTATCTACAATTCCTCATATATGAGGAGGCCTGTGCATCTGTTCAGTTGGTAGTTTTTCTCTTTCATGTTTTGGGGCAGGAATGAGTTTACTCATCCTGTGAGCTCTATGATTTGCAAATCATACAGCAAATGAATGCTTCGGCATATACTATGTAACTTTTTATCTTGGTAATAAAAAGTTCGATTTTTTCTTTTGGAAAAAAATAACTTAAACTAGTAAAATTATATTGAAAGTTCATACAAATCGGGAAAACACCTATAACCTCTTTGATAAAATATAAATGATAATTTTCATGAATAAAGTCAACAAAATAAATTTTTTAAAACTCTCAAAAGTTACAAGGCAACATCTCCAAATATATTCCTTGAAGACACTAACAAAACTATAGAAGCTAAATGTGATGCATCAATTATGGCTTTTGGATTAGTACCCAATCAAGGAATTCTCCCATAACACGATGTAGTGAAAATTTTGATGAAGCATAGAGTACACATTAAAACTATAACCCAAAAATATATGAAGCCATACAAATGTTGCATTATTGGATGTTAGTTTTCACTTGTTGCATCAAGCATTGTTTTCTTGCACAATGGTGGAGTAATTTTCTTAACAAACAAAGTTGCAGCAACAGCAATTCAAATTCATATACAACATACTTTTGCAGTCATGATTAGGGTGCAGTTAAGGAGAATAAAGACATAGCATTAGGTTGTTTGGGGTACCCCACTATAGTTATGTAGTTAAGAGAGATTGAGAGGGAAAATGCATACATAGCCTCATTCGTTTCCACTTTTAAAATTGTTGTTGAAAATTTAAAATTCAAGTTTTAGAATAGATGTTTTTCTTCTTTTGGAGTTCGACTCCAAAATAGAAGTAGGTTGCTTTTATCTTCTATTAGCCTTTGTTTTAAAGTTAGCTTAAATGCATTATTTTATGTAGTGGGCACATGCATGTATGCATGAATAGCCTCTCCTTAAAGGGCGTACTTCCCTAGGAAATTGTTATGAACATAAATTATGCAAAAATAGATAATAAATATTAATCATAATAATATAAATATAAATATAATAAGCCCATGGGGCTTTGGATTGACGGTGAATGGGTGCAGTGTTAAGGCACTCCTTGCGATAGGTCACTAGTTCAAAATCCCTCGTGGGTGCTTACCTACCAAAAAAATAAATATAAATATAATAATAAATAATAAGTAAAATAATTAATGGTTAGTTAGTTAATAATGGAAAGGCATGTCTTAGAGACATGGTTGTTCGTGAAAGGGTACTTACCTGTCTATATATATAGAGCCACCATTCTTTATACAACAATTCTTTATACAATATATAATTTGCAATTACTATCCTACGATGGATGTCTTTGCCTACGAAGTATTTTTAATATTTCCACTGCGTACACGACTTTTGGTCGTTACATAGTATTTAATTAATTAAGTTATTAATTAAAAAAAAATCAAGGTTAAATTTTTTTTTAAAAAGAAGATATTAAAAAAAATTGAAGGGGTTATCATTAAACCCTAAGCTCTTCGACAAACACAAAAGAAGTCCATTTTTGAAGAACATATCAGTGTCGCTGACGAAAAATTATCGATAAACAAAATGGAGCCTAATTCAAAAATGATGAAGGACGATTTTCCTATAAAGATTTTTCATTTACGGATCACAGAGTAATTACATTAAAAGGAAGTATCCAAGGAAGATAAATTAATATCGTTATTAGCACAAGCAACTATAAAAATTACATCAATGTTAACTTGGCAAATCAGCGATTAATTCTAGAGCCAAGCATTGGTGTAAGGAGAAATATCTTTGACCAAAAAGAGTATAACATTAGTGATTTACAAGTGACAATATGTCATTATGAGTACATATCGCAATTTCATGTTGTAAGGACAGATAAAAAAACTGACATCATACTCGGTCAACACTAGTTTAAGGATTTGGGTACATTCATGTTAAACATAGAGAAACAAGTTTTGATGTTTCCTTATAAAGGGAAGATGGTCACGTTTTGAGACATAACAAGTAAATCAAAATCAATAAAATCTTCATTAGAAGACCTTAAAGATATCTCAGAGTTGATGTTTCAAGATAACGAAAAAACTATATCAAAGAGCCTTAATCAAACAACAAATCAAGTGTTTAAAAGACGAGAAGCGTGAAGGCCAAAATAAAATTGACTCAAATAATGAGGAATGCTTACGTCTTAAAAATCATAACCAAAATCTGCTCAAACAGGGTAAAAAGCTTAAAGACGATAGGAAATCATTGATGCATAGGTTCAAAGAAATAGTTGCAAAGGAAGCATCAAAATCGCTAGATGTAGTAGTCCAAGTTGGGGAAGAAGAAACAAACATCGATCCCACTAATCTCATAGTTCAAGCAAATCCAAATCCTACTGAAGTAAAGACATACTCAGAGGTTGCCATTCAAACGATAAACACTCCAAATGAGGATTCAGTAATCAATTCAACAACAACAACGCTTCAAATAAATCAGGGTAACAACACTAACAAGATGAGGGAAAATCAAATCCCTGGAATTCGTTATCGACATCCAAATCACGAGAGTAGACAACTTAATCAAGCTACGTATTTAGAACAAAAACAACAACTTGATGTTTAGAAAAATATTAATGTCAATACAGTGCATTCATGTGATAACAATTTATCACAAGCTTCCAGTCACTGCAAGATTCGACAGAAGATTAATTTAGGATGGTTTGATCCCTTCTCAGTACGACAGTTTTGTTTGTCACTTAGATGATCATATCAACTTGTATCGACAACAATGATTGTTCCAAGACAAGAAAGACGCTCGTAGAAAGAAAAGAGATCAAGTCCTTTCATCAACAAGCTTTGAGGACAAAGCTTTTTGAAGGGGAAGACAATGTCATAAACATAAATTATGCAAAAATAGATAATAAATATTAATCATAATAATATAAAAGTATAAATATAATAATAAATAATAAGTAAATTAACTAATGGTTAGTTAGTTAATAATGAAATGGTATTTCCCTGTCTATATATACAGGGACCTCATTCTCATTTGTAATCATCCTACAACAATTCTTTAAACAATATATAATTTACAATTACTATACTACGATGGATGTCCTTGTCTATGAAATATTTTAAATATTTTCGCTGTGTATATGACTTTTGGTCGTTACAAAAATTAGATCATGTCGGGAAGTGAACTTCTATAGGACAATTAAATTAGGGTCTTGTTTTTGTATTTTTGGCACCCAAAGGGATGAGTTGTTTTTGTCTTCTATGTAAAAATTTCTGTTTTCCCACCCCGGTTTTCAGTTTCACCTTATTTCTCCCATGTAGTTAAATGCCCATTCCCATAACCATACATTTAACAGACTGAAAAAAATAAATATGGCTGAAAACACAAATTCTGGAAATTTTTCAGAATGCTGGAAATTGCAGAAATAAAAATCAGCAATTAAAAACAGCCATTAAAACACATTAAAACACTGATATTTTTGGTCAACTTGACCCTGGAAAAACCCCCTACAACTCTTGGGGAAAACCAGTTTGAGAGCTCTTCTTTATTTCTGAAAATTGTCTTTTTACAGTGAGAATTATTCAGCAAAAAATCAGCAAGCAAATTTACAACTTATCTCCTTTCTCGTGCCTCACAGCAATCTGGAAATTACAGCAAACAAGACAGCAATAAATGTTGTACGACCTCCGTTTTGTGTCAGAAAAATCAGCAAACTGCTCCTCGATTTTTGTGCAAAAATCTGCCTTTCACTATGTGCTGAATCAGCTGTACAAATCTGCTCAACTGCTGCCTTGGAATGTGTGCCAAGCTGCTGTCTTCTTCTCCTCCCTGCTCAGAAATCTCTCTTGCTCTCTTGCTCTCCTTCTCCCAATCTGCTCATGAAAGAATGAATGACCTTTTCCTCATTTTCCTCCTTTAATATAACTCCAAGTGACTTTTGGGTGATCCAAGTGACTTTTGGGTGATCTCTAAATCCAATGGCTGAAATAGATTTAGATCAATGGTTGAGATTAAATGCTCATTTAAATCTCACTTTCTATTTTTTAATTCACTCCACTTTAATAAAGACCCACTTAGTCATTTATTTCCAAAGTCACTTTTCCTTTCTAATTTTTCATTGACTTTATAAAAGTCACTTTAAAATTAGACTTAATAACTTTATCACTTAAAGTCACTTTTAAATTAGATTTAACTTTATAAAATTATAAAGTCACTTTAGGAGAAAAAATTAAATTCTTTTGGACACTTTTCCCTAGGCCAAAGATCAAAGCCTAAGGGAACCACCTGTCCTCCGGTACCAAATTTCAACACTCCCTCTTACCGAGGAAGGTGTTCCTCACCACACCCATCTTGTCTTTGAAGTAGACATGCTTGCCCCGTGGTAAGGCTAAGGATATCTGCAACCTGCTCATCAGTGGAAATATACTCAAGCTTCACAGCTCCCTTCTGAACATAGTCTCTGATGAAATGATATCTGATCCCGATATGCTTTGACCTGTCATGAAATACTGGATTCTCCGTGAGTTTAATGCAACTCTGATTATCACAGTAAATCACTGAAGGTCTCAACGGCTGACCAAATAAGCCAAACAACATCTTGCGAAGCCAAATAGCCTCACAACTAGCTAGACTGGCTGCCATATACTCTGCTTCCGCTGAACTCAGTGCTACTGACTGCTGCTTCCGGCTGAACCATGACACCACTGCTGAACCCAACCCAAAACAACACCCTGAAGTGCTCTTCCTATCAGAAGCACAACCTGCCCAATCAGAATCAGTGTATCCTGCCAATCTCACTCCATCTCCCTGCCTGTAGTCCAGACCATAATCCACTGTCCCCTGCAAGTACCGCAAAATGTGTTTTGCAGCCACCCAGTGAACCTTCCTAGGCTCACACATAAACTGACTCATCGTGTTGACTGCAAAATAGATATCTGGTCTAGTGTTGACCAAATACATCAAGGAACCAATCAGCTGCCTGTACAATGTGGGATCCACCAACTCGGAATCCGAAGCATGAAGCTTCTTCCAGTTGGTGATCATCGGTGTCGACATGGGTCTACAATCCTCCATGTGGAATCTGCTAAGGATGTCCACAATATACTTCCCCTGCCCCATGAAGAAATGCCCCTCCTCCTGCCACACCTCCAAACCCAAAAAGTAATGCATCAAGCCGATGTCCTTCATCTCAAACTCCGCCGCAAGATCTCTCTTGCAGTGCTCTATGAGTCTCTCTGCACCTGTAATGATCAAGTCATCCACATACAGCACCAGAATGAGAGGCTCCTCACCAATCACAATAAAGTAAAGGTTCGGATCTGCCTCACTCTTTGTGAAACCCATCCCCTGCAAGTATGCATCTATCCTGGAGTACCAAGCTCTGGGAGCTTGCTTCAGGCCATAAAGGGCCTTCTTCAATCTGCACACATGGGACTCCTTCCCATGCACCTCAAAGCCCTGTGGCTGCTCAATGTACACCTCCTCCTGTATGAAGCCATTGAGAAATGCGGTCTTCACATCCATCTGGTGGATCTTCCAACCCATCTCTGCTGCTATCGATATAATGGAGCGGATCGAAGTATATCGAGCCACGGAGCGAAGGTCTCCTCATAATCAACTCCCTCTACCTGGGAGAACCCTCTAGCCACAAACCTCGCTTTGAATTTCTCAATGCTGCCATCTGCAGCATGCTTTACCTTGTAAAGCCATCTGGAAGTAACCACGGATTTGCCCTCAGGCCTCGGCACCACCTCCCAAACATCATTCTTCATGATAGAAGAATACTCCTCCTGCATGGCCTCTCTCCAGACCTGCTGGCTAGCTGCCTCCTCATAGCTAGAAGGCTCAGAGTCAAGGATGCTGGTAACCATCGCCATATAGCTACAGAACCTCTCAGGTGGTCTACTCTCTCTGACCGGCCTCTTCGGCTCAGCAACAGATGTGGCATCTCTCAAGGTGTCCTGAAGCCACTTGGGCTTCCTCTTCCCTGAGCGCACTTCTTCCACCGGAGAATGAAACTCCTCCTCATCATCATCAGTAGCCTGAACTCCTGACTGTCTGTCTGCTGTCCTCCTGCCTGCACCTGAACCTGTAGAAGCTGAGGTACCGTGTGAACTGTCCATCAGTGGACTCCCTAGTGAACTGCTCTGTGAACTGCTCTGCATGCTGCCCGGAGCACCACCCCTCTGGCTCGATGAGCCACTGCTCACTGACGGACCTGACATCCTCATAGATGTACCTCCGGATCCTCCTGATCCCTGCCCACTGGATCCTTGCGACTGACTCAACTGCTGCTGAGGGTCTGGCTGATCCAGATACTCTAACTCCCGTGACCTCCTAAAGGCCCTGTCCTCCTCGAACTTCACATCCCGTCTGACAACAACTCTCCTCTGTGCAGGAATGTAAATCCGAAAGGCCTTTGAGGTCTCACTGTAGCCCACAAAGATACCCTTCTCTGCGGTGGGCTCTAGTTTGGTCCTCTTCTCCTTGGGTATATAGGAGTATGTAATGCATCCAAAGATATGAAGATGACCAAGATCAGGCTTCTTCCCAGAGAAAGCCTCCTCCGGAGTCATGTGCCCCAAGGCACGATGCGGACTCCTGTTCTGCAAGTAAACAGCTGTGTTGCAGGCCTCTGCCCACAAGAACAATGGCAACCCCTGATCATGTAACATAGCTTTGGCAGCCTCTATGATGGATCTGTTCTTCCTCTCCGCAACCCCGTTCTGCTGGGGGTTGTAAGGAACAGTGAACTCCCTCCTAATGCCTGCCTCCGCACAATAGTCAACAAACTCTCCAAGGGTGTACTCTCCTCCATTGTCCGACCTCAAGGACTTGATCTTTCGACCTGTCTGAGTCTCCACAAGAGCTCTGAACTCCTGAAACCGCTTGAAGACCTCACTCTTGGTCTTCAAAAAATAAATCCAGGTCCTCCTGGAGTGATCATCAATGAATAAAACATAGTACTCATATCCACTCAAGGAAACATGAGACATCCGACCGCTCACATCGGAATGAATCAAATCAAGTATCCCCGTCGCTCTGCTGTCACTGCTGGGAAAAGGGGATTTGGCAAATTTGCCCATCGCACAACCTCTGCAAGTATCAAAGTGATCAGTACTGAAATCTGGCACACCTGTAGTGATCTCCCGCAATGTCCTCAAGGCTCCATGATACATATGTCCCATCCTGCGGTGCCAAATCTCACACAGCTCAGAACTGCTAGCTCTGCTGTCGGTACTACTGCTCAATGCCAAAAGGGGCTGGAATGCAAACTTGTACACCTTTGCATGGCGTACACCTATCACTCTAGCTGAATCAACTGGAGTGCCCCTGGGATACATCAACACCTGTCCTCCCCTGAACAGTACCTCATATCCTCTGTCCTCCAAAGCTGAGACGGATATGAGGTTCTTCCTCATCCCTGGCACATAAAGAACCTCTGACACCTTCAAGGGAGGTTTGGACTCCCTCTGAAATGTCACTGTCCCCACCCCGACTGCTCTAACAACTCTGTCATCACCGAGTACTACCTCAATATCAGTGCCACTCTCTGAAAGCTCTGAGAAGTACTCACGGACTCCTGTCATGTGACGTGAAGCCCCACTGTCCACATACCAAATACCTGTAGATGCTCCGCTAATCGAGGGAAAAGCATGCTCCCTCTGAACCTGTGTGGCAGGTGATCCTGCACTAGAGGACTCACACGTAGTGAACGCAAACTCCCGGTCAAAACGACCCGCAAAGTCCTCAATCTCAGCTGAAGCTGCCACATCCTGGTTCTTCCCCTTCTTCTTCTTCTTCTCCGGACACACAACTGCATAGTGTCCCATCTTCTGACAATTCCAACACTTCACCTTGGAATAGTCCTTCTGTGTGTTCCCCGGTTTACCTTTACCTTTGCCTTTGCCCCCACCACTGCTTGTGGAAGCCTGCTTCTTCCCTTTGCCTTTCTTGCCTCCTGCCACCAGTGCTACATCCTCATCCTGCTCAACTGGCTTGGCTGCCCCAAGCTGTCCTTTCCTGATCTCTGTCTGAATGCAATCATCCCAAAACCTCTCCCATGTGGGAAGGGTCTCACGTGCACAAACCCCATCAGCAAAGTTCAACCATGAACGGGGGAGGCCATTCACTGCAATCCGCACCAACTCAGTGGGTGGAATGGCCTCTCCAATCGCTGCCAACTCATCTCTCACATTGGTAATCTTTGTGAGATATCCAGCTGCACTATCATTCCCCATCTTAATGTTCTTCAGCTTCTCCTTCAGGACCATCTTCCGGTTCTCATTGGTACTCTGGTAGAGATTGGACAATGCTGTCCACATCTCATGGGCATTGCTCTTTCCTCTCACATGAGGAATGCAATGGTCTTTGATTCCGTCTAGAATCAGCCTCTTACCCTTATTGTTTTTCTTTTTATACTCAGCCAACTGAGTAACATCAGTGGGCACAACAACAGGGTTCTGTGCGGTATGCACCATGATATCCTAGACTTCTGCCTCCTCAAAGATACTCTGCATTCTCTCCTTCCAAACGCTGTAATTTATATGCCCATCCAGCCTATCCTCCACCCTCAATCCCAATGACATCCTGCTGTCCTAAAACTGAAAAATAGCACTGCTGTAGTAAAGATAAAACTGTTGTTTATGAAAAAATCAGCTTGCTGGAATTTTCTGAGTGAAAAATCAGCAACTGTAATTTTTCCTTTTGCTGTCCCAAACTGCCCTTCAGCACTCAAGCTCCGATACCATGTAAAAATTTCTGTTTTCCCACCCCGGTTTTCAGTTTCACCTTATTTCTCCCATGTAGTTAAATGCCCATTCCCATAACCATACATTTAACAGACTGAAAAAAATAAATATGGCTGAAAACACAAATTCTGGAAATTTTTCAAAATGCTGGAAATTGCAGAAATAAAAATCAGCAATTAAAAACAGCCATTAAAACACATTAAAACACTGATATTTTTGGTCAACTTGACCCTGGAAAAACCCCCTACAACTCTTGGGGAAAACCAGTTTGAGAGCTCTTCTTTATTTCTGAAAATTGTCTTTTTACAGTGAGAATTATTCAGCAAAAAATCAGCAAGCAAATTTACAACTTATCTCTTTTCCCGTGCCTCACAGCAATCTGGAAATTACAGCAAACAGGACAGCAATAAATGTTGTACGACCTCCGTTTTGTGTGCAGAAAAATCAGCAAACTGCTCCTCGATTTTTGTGCAAAAATCTGCCTTTCACTATGTGCTGAATCAGCTGTACAAATCTGCCAACTGCTGCCTTGGAATGTGTGCCAAGCTGCTGTCTTCTTCTCCTCCCTGCTCAAAAATCTCTCTTGCTCTCTTGCTCTCCTTCTCCCAATCTGCTCATGAAAGAATGAATGACCTTTTCCTCATTTTCCTCCTTTAATATAACTCCAAGTGACTTTTGGGTGATCCAAGTGACTTTTGGGTGATCTCTAAATCCAATGGCTGAAATAGATTTAGATCAATTGTTGAGATTAAATGCTCATTTAAATCTCACTTTCTATTTTTTAATTCACCCCACTTTAATAAAGACCCACTTAGTCATTTATTTCCAAAGTCACTTTTCCTTTCTAATTTTTCATTGACTTTATAAAAGTCACTTTAAAATTAGACTTAATAACTTTATCACTTAAAGTCACTTTTAAATTAGATTTAACTTTATAAAATTATAAAGTCACTTTAGGAGAAAAAATTAAATTCTTTTGGACACTTTTCCCTAGGCCAAAGATCAAAGCCTAAGGGAACCACCTGTCCTCCGGTACCAAATTTCAACATTCTACTCTAGCATTCCTCGCCTATACAGAACACTGATGGAGGTGCTTATTTAAATATTTTCAATGTTTTTTTAGAGTGAGATTGAGTCATTTGCTCGTGATTAGCAAAAGTATTTTTGAGTGATGGCAATGCACTGTCATTCTAGATTTAATGAAAAGTAAGTTGTGGGTTTGAGAGTTCAGCTTTGTACTTTCTATCCTATATTTTCAACATGACATGATAGTTTACAAATTTAAGTGTTCTTTGATTTTTAATACAAAACAAAAAAATTCACCTTACAAGGAGGTTTTCTAGATCTAATCCCTTGGAAATTCACCATTAGAATGATCCAAAATATTGATTTGCAACAGGAAAACACAAACAATATTTCATCCTGCTTTGTCAACAACACTAGGCAACCCAAGACAAAAGATATAAAACATATGCCAACAAGTTCTGACCCTTGGGGCACACTTTTCAAAGCATAAACCACATCTAAAATCACTTTAATTACTGAATATTTACAGTTGCATATATGCCCTATTATTTTGAGAATATTTATCAAATTACTAAACAATATCAACCCTTAAATATGTCAAATCCGCGTGAATATAAGTTTGAAATTACCCACCAAGATGACAATGAAGGCTGAAAATCAAATCTGCAATTACATAATTATTGGACAACCCGAAACTTCACATATATATATATAAGAATGAAGTACATTAAATACCAACTAGTACAATATTTCAAGCTCTCCAAAACTCTAGCTAGGGAAATCATGAAAGCCCTAGCCGCCTCCAAAGATTTCCAACAAGAATCAAGATCAACATGTCCTTCTCAACTTCTTCAACAAGCTTGTACCACACTAGCACAATTGTCATCTTTAGTGATTCAAACCCAGCCATGTTGCAACACAAAAGTACAAGAATTCCCTGAAATTGTCATAGCCTTGCATCCAAAAAGAACAAGGCTTCAAAATCATGCAAGTCGTCAACTCCACTCTCCACATCTTCTACTAAGGGAAAAACCTAGTGCTACAAGAAGAGCCATAAGAACCATCATCATCTACAATGTAATGTTCTTCTCTAGGGTTTACATGTATAACAAAAACCCTAGCCATCACATGAGCACAATCTCTCCAATAACATCCAAGATGTCTTTCCCTCCCCTTATCTTCTCCTAGTGTTTACTCATGAACCCTAAAATCTAGGTCCTAGTGTTTCCCCGTGAACCTTACCATCTCCAAGACAATTATAAAGAAGAGTACAAATATGAATGAATACAACAGCTCTCTCCTCCCTTATATATGCTTAGAGAGGGAAGCTAACGTAAAATAAGGGCACGTGTCCATACAAGTAACCAAGAAGGAAACCCCACATGGAGCACTCAAAGTTACAAGGATGCACATGTGACAAACTATAGGGTTTATCCACCCCCAAAAATGAAATGCCCTCCAAGCCATTATCTTGTACTTAACACCCCTCCTCCAAGATGGTGTGCAATCCAACAAGGTGTCAATGTAACACTCCTTCCTCCACAATGGTTCATTGTCCAAATATCCTAATGCAAAGTGGTTCTCATCAAAATGTGACACATGCCCTCTCATGTGCCTAATGAAACTCTCGTGTGTATCAATGTGATCACACAGCTCTAATGCTCCTCCTCAGCATATGTTTGAGTCCATCACCAACTTCCATGAAGTATGTTCCTTTAACCCAAGTGTCCTCCAAGGATTGAAAGCCCTCCTTCAAGTGCCCTTCGCTCCTCCTAGGTGGGGACATCCCTTGGTAAACCAAGCAACTCCTCCGTTGTGTGCACCAATAGGTTAGTAAACAAGCCAACTAAGGTATTGACCTCCTGAGTAAAAGTGTAATGCCATGTCAACACTCTAACCAATTTCAAGCATCCACCCAAGTTGGGTCATACATATGTCCATGAAGCATCACCAAGGGGCTAGGAAACACAACGCACTCTTAGCAACGTGCAAACACATCTCGAGCAACCCCAAAATCTAACAGTTAGTAGATTAGCATAATATCCAAAGTTCAAAAATTTTGATAATCTTTGAAGTTTTTTGTCTTGATTGTGAGGATTTCCTTGGTGCAAAGTTTATCAAGCATGGTCTAAAAATTTTAACACCATACCAAAGCACGTTGTATGAGATTTTCTAAATCCGTGTATAATGAGGGTTGTTGCCTATAAGAGGGAGTTGTCAAAGGATCTTATAGGGTGTGATGATTGAAGCAAACCAAGAACTGTAATAGATTGTTGACATAATAAATATAAATATCAATATCAATAAATAATAATTAATAATCAATGCACAGACATGTCCTAATGAAAGAAAACATCTCTATTAAAGGACATGACTCTAAATAAAAGGGAACTCCCGCTTTAGTATACATACAAGGCCCTCATTGTAATCCAATCATATCATTTTCTCATACATTTATTCAATATATAATATTTTATCTTGAATGGATTTATTTATATTCCAAATATTTTGGATATTTAATTGGGGAGTCAAGTTGGTTGTCACATTTGGTATCAGAGCTTCATTTTTCTAATCCCAACCATTGCCCATACAAGTTTTTCGCCACACTAAAGAATTTTAATAGATTCTCTTTCTCAAGTTCTTTATCAAATCAAGCCTTTGAACACTCTCAACCCAAACATTTTGTTGACGTAATTCTACTACAAATTGAAAGGAAAAAAAAACATTCCACTACAAAATCAATATAGTCAATTAATCAATTTGTGTAGTCATATAAGCGATTTGTTCATTTTTGCAGTGTACTTGCCCATACACATTTTGTATATTTTTGTGCTCATCAATCGTCAAATCAATAACAGTTGTCTTCAATATAACGCTCCCCAAAAAGTGTCCATACATTCAGTTGTATGGTCTGATCTTTTACAATTTGTATAATGAATAATCAATTAAACCACACACTCAGCCATATACTTGCCATCAAATAGAATTGTACCATCCTTAAAAAAATCCAGCATTGTATAGTGGATTCATGTTGTACAACACATAAAATTAGTAATATTTGGGGTGTAGATTTTTGTATTTGCCCACCTTCAATAAAATATTATACAATATGTGCAATCAACAAAGCACAACCGCCACATTCTAACCTCCGTACAACCATGCAATATACATTGTACCTATTGACCACTCCGCGCCAACTACCCTATAGCAGTACACCCCTTTTTTTCACAAAAGGGTTTTCATCATTCATATCATTCAAAATTCATCATTAGTCTTCAGTTTGTTAAAGTTGTTAACCTATTATGCAAGTTTATAATGTAAATGATCCTAGTAAGACCATCTATGTATGTAATAACCTAGGTAAGCCTACCTTTTTCTGGTGATGATCTCTATCCTATGAGGTTTTTCGTCTCACCGATTCATCTGTGTTTCTAAACACGGATGATCGACAGAGTTTTTCACTCCAACCTCACCCCAAACTTAAGGTGGATTTTATCGTCAAGATCTTAGGTAAGTTCTAATGTTCTAATCGAGTCTTCAGTAAAGTGATTTCGGAATAATTTTAGCTAATTGGCTAAATTATTTTATTACAAATCACCTGGTCTACTAGATTATATTTGAGTCGCAGAATTGGGTAAAATAATAACGGTCTATAATGAAGGGTTTTCCCCCTTAATGCATTAAATTGAAACATCTTGATGTGAAAAATATTTTAGGGCGTGGTCCCTCATATTTAGACACCATGGCTAAATTATTTAAGGGTCGGAAAAAATTATTAATCCCCTCTTGAATCAATTAATTAAATTTTCAAGCAAAATTAAATTAAAATCCTAAGCCATAAATTTAATGAATTTTAAGTCATAGGAAAAAATTAATTCTCCAAAAATAAAATTCGTGGGTCCCAGATAAATTGATTTTTGGAGGTCCTCAACAAAGGGAATATTGAAAATTTCAAGAGATTTTGGACTCATGGGCCTTTGTAGTTAAGGCAAAGTCAATTTTTTGAGGAAATCAACTCAAAATAATTAATTTTAAGTTGATTAAAAATGAATTAAATGTCCAGATTCAGATAATTCTTCTGACAGGCAAAACCCTGCTCCTAGAAGTCCAGCCGTCTTTCACAGTGCGCCATCTCTCAAAGATTCTCGAACAGAGGTTGGGGATCCCTTCCTCCCTTCTACGGCTCCTCTTTGTTGGTAAGCAGCTTGATTACAATCTGCCTCTTTCCTTTTATAATATTGAAAGAAATGCCACAGTGATCCTATCACTACGACTAAGGGGAGGGGCAGTCGGGCAATCCTCTGCCTCCAAAGGTTTCTCCTACAAAGATGCAGTTCATGCACAGCCTGCCAAGAAGCCTGCCCATTCTGCGGAGGCTCCCAAACCCTTCTTGGTGGATAAAATGGAGGAAACCCCTGCCATTGAAATCACTCATCCATCTTTGGATGATCAATACCAGACATTTGCAGAAACAACCCTCATCTGCAGATTTAATGGCCTATGGCCCCGCACTGCTGATCTATACCAGTGGATCCATTCTAATTGGACCAACAACTGCAAAGTCTTCTTCTGCTCGAAAGGCTTCTTTATTGTAGTCATTGCCTTCAACGAAGATTACCAGAAAGCCTTAAAGGGGGGCCCCTGGTTCTGGGGATCAGCTGGACTTTTCCTCTCCCCCTGGTTCCCATACTTTGACCCCTCCACTGCAGTCATCTCCAAGCTTCCTATCTGAGTCAGGCTTCCAAATCTCCCTGCGCATCTATGGCATTTTGCTGTCTTTCAAGGAATCGGAGACACCCTTGGCCACTTCCTTGCAACAGATACCTCAAGGGGGGAGAAAGGATTATACACATATGGCAGAATTTGCGCAGAAATAGACATCAGTAAAGGGCTGCCAAATCAGATCATCCTCAAAGTCGAGGACTTCCACTGGACGCAAACTTTGGACTATGAGAATACAACCTTCAGGTGTCGCCATTGCCATCAGACAGGGCATCTCCAGAACACATGTGCAGCGTTCCTTGACAAAAAGGAGATTTTCACTCGCAAATCCAAATCCAAGAGTTGGAAACCTTGTGACAGACCCCCTATGGATGACATAGAGTCCTCTAGCTCTGATGAGGAGGACTTGGAAATGGACGAGGAGAATTTGGAGCAACCGAAGGATCCGCCCTCAGCCAACGCCATGGATCCTTCTGCGCCTCTGTTCTCGCAGAAACTTTCTCATGAGTCTTCACCTTCTGATTCAGACAAGGAGTCTCCTCCTTTAGCTCAAATCAGTCTGCAAGTAGTTCCGGTCCAGCCAGATCCATTTGGTTGGGTCAAAGTTAGCAAAAAGAAGGAAAAAAATGTAGATTGGAAGATTCTGCCCATGCTGGGTAAACTCCCTAGACCAGCTCGTTCTTTTTGTTCCTCTTTGTTATCTTCTGCTTGTGTCGTGGTTGTTTTTGGGACCGAGGTTGATATCATATCATTTCCGGCTCCCTTGCTCCTTAGCTTCGCTTCTTTGTAAGCTCTATTTGTACCATATTTCTTTTCTTAATAGATTTAGTCTTAATTCAGAGAAAAGAAATTTAAAAAAAAAAAAATGAAAAATTCGAATTTTCCTCAAAAATAAAATATTTTTGACAGAGGAGATTAAAAGATAATTAATCTTTTACAAAAGTTGAGATTACTTTGACAGGGATCAAGCCAACTAGCCATTGGAGAATTAATCTATAAATTAGAAGTCAGTTGCCATTCAATTCATCCGATCTTTTAGATTGTGTACTAGCTCTCAAAGCTCTCTTGTAACATTTCTAGAATAATGAACGCAAAATCTTTGGAGTTTTATTGATGGCAGTTTTCCTCTCCGGTATTTTATGGTAATCTTGTTTTTAATGTTCTGTTGAATATTATTTATAAATTGTTGATTAATAGCTCTCGTGGAATAATGTATTGCAAAAGTATCGTGCTAAGTTTATTGGATATAAGGTAGCAATTTTAATTTGATTGAATTAACACGTATCTCTAATTCTTGAAAAATATATTGTTATTTTATATCTCTATCGATTTGACAATTTAATCTAGTGTTTGCAGAAATCATTTGTACTTAAGAAATTGGACGTTTGGGGAAGTCTTCGATTGGATCAGCCGACTCTCGAAACATAAGATCTAGAGAGTCTTCCTAATTAAAATCCTAAGATTACCTGACGAACTTCTTCTTGCAGGCATTTTCTAGGCTAGTACCTAAATTAAAAAATTTACTTATCTCTTAAAAATTGTGTTAAATATCTAGATCTGACTAGAAAGAGCCTTAGATCTACAGATCTGGGAGCGGGGTCGGACTCATACTCTTCAAATCTGATAGATCTGTAAATTATTTGTATAGATCAATAGTTTTATAACATAATTTTTTTATTTCCTAACTTGGGATTTGGGTTTTCAAATTATTTTTTTTGTATATGTGTGGGATCTAGGGTTTTATATTGTGTTGTGCAAATTCAGATCTGAAAGGAAAATTTAAGATTTTGAGCGAGATCTAGGCCCTGGAGGGCAAGATCTAACCTCAAACTTTTGTGAGCAAGGATTTAAAGACGAAATCAGTCATTGAAAGTTAAGATCTGAGGATTTTATAGTAAATTTTGAAAACAATTCGAAGCAAAAATATATCAATTTGAGATATAAATTTCTGGGCCATTTTTTAGAGCCTTTGGGCTACCATTTTTCCTCCTATCTGTTGCCTCGATTCT
Source organism: Pinus tabuliformis (assembly GCA_031772625.1). NCBI lineage: Eukaryota > Viridiplantae > Streptophyta > Pinopsida > Pinales > Pinaceae > Pinus > Pinus tabuliformis. The sequence continues at coordinate 390,484,690 of CM062817.1, forward strand.
CCTCATTGTTGCATGATCATGCTTCCCTTCTCAGCGTCCAAAAGTGCAGCTCCATTCCTCTGCGTTTTTCCATTTCAAACCCCCTTCCCTGTTCGCATTTCTATCCTCCCAATGTCTTTCCTCCATTTGCCTCCCACTTCTTCCTTAACACTCACTGTCATTCCTCCACATGCAGCCTTAAATCCCTCTCCTCTCTTCCCATAGTTACCTTAGCTTTGCGTGAGCTCTTCTCTCTTTCGCGTTAGCTCTTCTCCTAGACCATGTCCTTTCTTTTCTATGCATTGTGTACCCTTACCCGCAGCCTTGTACGCTGCTAGCTCCCTCCTCTTCGAAAACCCTTCTCCTCAATGCTTCTCCAGCCGCAGCTCTCCTCGCAGCGTCCTCGACCCGCGTTCATCCCTCCTCGACGTGAACGTACGCCTTTTCCTTTCGTTGGCTTAGTCACCTCATTTCGCTTTTTTTATTTAATTTATTTTGTGGCTTTTGGCCCAAATATTAAATATATATATATATATTAAAATTCATAAGCATACTTCGATTTAATTTTTTTAAATATGGCCTTTTCCATTTGAAAAATTAAATTTTTTATGCTTAAAACATTAAAATTCGTTTATCACAATGGCCCTTCAAAATTTTTAGTTTTCTTTATAATCCTTAACACTTTAAATTTGATTAAAGTGTGGCACAAAATTTTGATATAAGTTCTTTCTTGAGTTTATGTGATAAGGGTTTTTGGGGCCTATATCTCTAAAAAAAATTGTGAGGTAAAAATTCAAAATTTTTCTATAGTCAAGGCACCATATGAATTTTTAAATTTCTCTAAGTTTGACTATAGAAGAAGAGATATACTTTTCTGGATATGAAACATTAGAAAAAGTAAGTATTTCCAAAATTATTTGAAGAGGTGTTTATCATAAAATAGCATCTAAATTTCATTGTTATCCTGGATATTAAATTGTTGAAATTTAAAATCTTAGGCTTTCATTATTTGCATGCTTCAACTAAGTCTTGTGATCATTGGTTTTAAGGATTGATAATCATTGAGATCGCTCACTATCTATGAAGGAATTAACTCTAAGCTTGGATTTATTTACTTGAATTATTGGATATTTCTTGAATAATTAGTTTTAAGAATATTTCATGTAACCATGATCAACATTTTTATTGAATACTCTTGTGGACTTGTGGTAAATTGTATATCTTTCAGTTCTTGAAATTGAGTATTTTGAGCATCTACATAATTAGCATTATGTTGGAAAATTCCCAAGGAGAGTGTTGATCTTGAAGAATTGTCATATAGATTGGGTAAATGATTTAATTCTCTAGTTTTCTTAACATTAATATCATTGGTTTATGGTTATTTTGGCATATCAGTGATATTTCTTTAAGAGGCATTATTAACTTAAATGATTACATCTTTGTATCCTAATTGCATTTGTCTTGTGTAATATTGTCTTCAGTAAGTACACTTGTCCTAAAACTAATCAATACTAAGTACTTGAGCCTTAAACGATCTTACCTCAAGACTACTCACTCATCCCTTTGCTAATCGCATCTTTCATCTCTTTCAATCATAATTGTAGGAATTTATAGAGTAAGTTCCTCAAATAACACACCAAAAGACACCGCTCACAAACAAATCACAGATCAATACACCAGTATTCTTGACGTGGTTAAAACCTTCAAAAATGTAACAGTCCACGGCCTGAGCCAACACAGCCACTTCGGGCAATTTATTAATAAAATAAAGAGAATTTACATAAGTTTCTCTCATGAACGGTCACCCTACAAAAGACCCTTCGTGCTCTTTAAATAATAATCATGGACCAATCAAGCGTTAAGCCACGGATCAAGCGTTGGTAATACCGAGGAGAGAATGAACCGTCAAATCACTTCATATCTAAAACAGATCGTGACCGTCAGATTGTAAGTTACAAAAGTACATAGTAAGAAACACACTTTACCTAACTCTACACTAGACCAAGTTATGCTTAACTATTTCCTATGTGTCAGAATATCCTAACATCCCCCCTTAAGAACAACTTGGTATAAGATTGAAAGATGTACAAATATGACACAATAGAAGAAGGAAGGAGGCATTAGAGCCTATCCCCCTTTAGTGACAACTTCCTGAATTCAACAATAAATCAAAGTTTAGTAAACTTCGCCTCTGTGAAAGCCCTTGTAAAGATGTCTGCAACTTGATCATCGGTTGAACAATATTGCACTTCACGAACATGGTCATGAATGAGCTTTCTGATGAAGTGCATGTGTAGTTCAATGTGTTTGTTGCGTTGATGTTGGACTGGATCTTTGCATAGTTGAAATGCACTTTGATTATCACACGAAAGTGTAGTCGAATGATGTTGCAGAAAGCCAAACTTTGACAGAATCTGACGAAGCCACAGGGCTTCCTTACTAGCTTCTACGGCGCCACGATACTCTGCTTCTGCTAAAGAAAGAGAAATGGCACTTTGTTTCTTACAAGCCCATGTAATAGGTCCAGAACCAAGAGTGAACACATAATCTACAGTAGACTTCCGATCATCAAAGTCACAAGCCCAATCAAAATCAGTGAAACCAACCAATAGAGGAGATGCTTCTACACTGTAATGAATCCCAAACTGAATTGTACCTCGAACATAACGAAGTATTCTTTTCGCTGCTTTCCAATGACTTTCATGGGGGTTTTGCATAAATCGAGCAATAAGGCCAACAGCAAAGGAAAGGTCAGCATTGGTATGGGTCAGATACAAAAGTTTTCCTACCAAGTTGACGGTATAAGGTAGCATCAACTTCAGGTGAAGTACAAGTAACTGGAAGTTTGGCTCCAAACTGAAAGGGAGAAGGGGTTGGCTTATAGTCTTCCATGTGAAGGTGGAATAGAAGATCACAGGCATACTTGGACTGGGAAAGGGAAATACCTTTCTTGGATTGCAAGACTTGAAGACCAAGAAAATAATGCAAGTGTCCTAAGTCTGTCATTTCAAACTTCTTTTTAAGGCTAGGTTGGGATCACCACCAGTAAGGATAAGATCATCAACATAAAGAACAAGAATGATAAGAGACTTGCCCACTTTCTTGGTGTCGATAGTATTGTCAGAATGACACCTAAAAAAGCCAGTGTCTAAAAGAAAGCTATCCATTTTGGCATACAAAGCCCGAGGGGCTTGCTTAAGGCCATAAAGGGATTTCTTAAGCCGACATACAAGGTTGGAGGTTGTTTGTATAAAGCCAAGAGGTTGTTCCATATAGATTTCTTCATGCAAGTCCCCATGCAAGAAGGCAGATTTAACATCCATCTGATGGACTTCCCATTTGAAAGAGGCAACAAGGGAAAGAACAAGGAGGATAGAGTTCATTTTAGCAATAGGGAAGAAGGTTTCAATATATTCAATGCCTTCAACTTGTGAAAATCCCTTAGCAACGAGACGAGTTGTATGTTTATCAACTTTTCCATCTGGTCCAAACTTGGTTCTGTAAACCCATTTACATCTAACAAGTTTTCTTCCCTTTGGAAGAGGAACCAGATTCCATGTATCATTTGCTAATAATGAACGATATTCTTCGTTCATAGTTGTGTCTCAATCTAGATGGCCTAAATCTTCTGCAAAGGTGTCAAGATCATGATTCGTTAAAGCTTGAGCCAGTAAAGAAGAGGCTCTATCGAACTGAGAATGTGTACGTCATTGATCTGTAGGATCACCTGCAACAGCACCTGTTGCATCCCGAGTAGCACGAACCCATTTTGGAAGCTGGGTTGCTGAAGGAGGATCCTGAGAAGGTGGGGGAGGATTGTCATCCTCGTTGTCATCATCTAAAGAAGAAATATTTTCAGAAGTAGAAGGGATAGAGAGAGGTGGCCCATCCACCGAACTAGGCTCGTAGGCCGTTATATTTTCAGCAAACTTTACATCTCTTCTAATGATAACATTTTTGGACTTAAGTGGAATAAGTCTATATCCTTTAACATCTTCAAAATATCCAACAAAAATACATTTTTCACTCTTAGGTTCTGAAGCTTTATGTTTCTCATCTAGAATATGGGCCCATGCTTCACTTCCAAAAACACGAAAGTGACTTACATCTGGTCTAATTGAGCTCCATGCTTCTTCTGGAGTGATATTCTTTAAAACCTTAGTAGGAGTGCGATTTACTATGTAATTTGCACAATTAATTGCTTCTACCCAAAAATTGATGAATTTGTTGTTAACATATTCTCTGCCATTATCAGATCTTAGCTTAAGGATTTGATGTCCTGATTGTTTCTCAACAAAGGCCTTAAAGGCCAAGAACATGTTAAATACTTCACTCTTGAGTTTTAAGAAGTATACCCAAGTACTTCTGGAGAAATCATCAATGAAAGTTAAGAAATACTTGTAGAGGGGTTGAGGCGTGCCAAGAGGCACATTTTTCAAAGCTATCTCGATGATGTTTTCCGAGTACACATTCGGAATAAACACCATCTCTACAAGATACCATAGGAAGAGCTGTCACCATATTTTCTTTACATAGATTTTGAAGGAAGCGATAGTTTAAGTGACCAAATCGCTCATGCCAAATTTTGCTCACTTCATCATTATGAGCAACAAATACCTAGGGAAGAGTTGATGACCCAAAGTTGTTAAACTTATACAACCTTGTCGAATCATCAACAATTCCAGTAGCTAAAATTTGTCTAAGATCTCTTAGGTCCTTAATTACAACATCATGAGGTGAGAATTCAATGATTTTACCTTCACCTGAATGAGTTATCTGATATATAGATAGAAGGTTGCAGGATAAGGTTGGAACACATAATACATCATTAAGTTGACCATTGTCTAGATGAATAGTTCCAGTCCCTACAACACTAAGAGATCTATCATCACCAACATATATATTTTTGGTGTTACAATCATTTAAAGAAGAAAACATGGCTTTGTTTTTTGCCATGTGATAAGAAGCTCCAGAATCAAAGAGCTACTCATGAGAATGCGAAGAAGATACATTTAATGCATAACCAAACTGAGATGCTTGACAACCACATGCAGAAAGTGCAATTCTTGAAGATGAAGTTGAAGTTGAAGAGTGCTCCAAATGGATGTTATGCTTCTTCATTGCTACTTCCAAGGCTTCCATCTTCTTAAAGCATTTGGGTTCGAAGTGGCAATCTTGATCACAGAAGTTGCAATGCCTATCAGTGTTCTTTCCTTTGCTTTTATTTGCCTTATCATTTTGTTGCATTGATTTTTCATTTTGAGAATGAAATTGCTTAAGACCCTTGTTTGGTTTAGGACCATTATTTTTAGGATACTGCTTCTTAGGATTCTTTGAATTTGGTTGTTGTTGGGCAGCGAAGGCTTTCTTAGAAGAGTTTCCAAGATTAAGAAGACCAAGATGTAAGAGTCTTTCTTGTTCTCTTATTAAAGAATCACAAAAAGCATCAAAAGAGGGGGGACTTCTAGTCTTGTCCTTGAGAAATAAAGGCTTCTCTAGTAGAATGGAAGGTGGAAACAAACACAGAGTATGTTGGTCCCAACTTAGTAAAAATGGAATAGATAAGACTACCATCTTTTTTCTTAACCTTAACACCTTCCAAGAGAGGTCCAAGGGTCTTGAACTTGGACAAAAAATATTCAATGGAAGAAAAATTATTGGGGTCCAACGTAAGCAACTCTTTTTTGAGTCGATGGGCTCTAATTTCATTTTTAATTCCAAAAACTTTAGTGAGTTGTTTCATTGCTTCATTAGGAGTATCAAGTTCTGCGATATGGAATCTAAGGTCTAGAGAAATAGACATCCCTATCAACCCACGTGCTTGATCTTGCCTATTTTCCCATTTGGTTGCCTTATCTTCATCTTTAAGTTTAGTTTCTTGGCCTGAGGCTATTTTGTAAAGACCTTTACTTCTAAGTAAATCCACAATGTAGGACCACATTGGAAGTAGTTGGTGTTGTCAAGAATAACCAGGCATGGACTTTCTATTTTAACAAAAATTGAAGTTGTAGATGTTGAAACTAAGTGTTCCAATGGAAAGATCTCGAAAAGTTAAGCAAATTCAAAAAAAACAACTTTCAAATGAAGAAGTTCTGACTTTTTGAAGAAAAGTTGTTGAATATGTTGACAAAGTGCGTGACTGTGCGAAAGTGAATAATAACGTTATATTTAAAAGAAATCCTCCCCCCTTTCCAAACTTAATCTAATTAACTCACTTTCAAAAAAAAATGTGACCCACTTGTGAAAGTCACTTTTACAATGGTACTTTATAAGCTACCCACTAAATTGTAACTTAAATAAAAGATAAAGAGACTTAGAATTATAAGTGACTCACTTTTTATAATGGGTGAAAACACTTTTGCATAAAATAACTTTAAAACATAGGTTACATGTGCTTTTTGAAAAAGTAACTCAACAAAAAGAAAGACTTGAACTCAAGACCTCTATTCTCATAAAGTAACTTTGGACCAAGTGCGCTAGTTTAAAAAGTTAGTAATTTTTGGAAAATAAGAAGGGTTTTTTTATTCACTGAAGCTTTGGGGTGCGTGCTTACTTGAAAAAGCCATTTTTGCCTACAAAACAAAAAACCACACAACCCAACACGAACATACAAAAAAAACCAAACCTTATGGCTTGAAGTTAGCTTTCGCTGGAAACTACATATTTTCCTCAATGTTTTTGATTTTCCGAAATCACACTAAAGCGCGGCAAAAAAGAGAATACGCATGATAAAAATCCTTCATTTATGTTTTTGATTTTCCCAGATCACACAAAATCGCGGGGCAAAGAGCATACGCAGAAATGAAAGGTATAGATCCGGTAATAAAAAAAAGAGAGATAAATAAACCAAAATAATCAGAGAGATAAATAACTAAAACTGCAAATAAAGACTGTATGCCTCCAAATCTTAAAAATGACATAGCTAGAGCTACCGGAAACCTTTTCGCGTGAAACGAAAGGTGTTCCTCACTAGAACATATGCTCCTAACACAATAGAGCAATCATCTCGACCCGAAACCGGTCAAAAACAGTAGATCTAGGAAACATAGTCGGATGCAGTTGTACCAACATTCGATTTGGATCACCAATGGATGTGGCCCTCAAATAGCTCTAATACCATGTAGGAATTTACGGGGTAAGTTCCTCAGATAGAAAACCAAAGGACACTGCTCACACACAGATCGCAGATCAATACACCAGTATTCTTGACGTTGTTAAAACCCTCAAAGAGGGAAACAGTCCACGGCCTAAGCCAATGCGGCCACTTCAGGCAATTTATTAATAAAAGAAAGAAAATTTACATAAGATTCTCTCATGAACAGCCACCCTACAAATGACCCTCCATCCTCTTTAAATAGAGATCATGGACCAATCGAGTGTTAAGCCACAGATCAAGTGTCGGTAATATCGAGGAAAGAATGAACCGTCGGATCACTTCATGTCTAGAACATATCGTGACCGTGGAATTGTAAGTTACAAAAGTACATAGTAAAGAAACACACTTTCCCTAACTCTACACTAGGCCAAGTTATACTTAACTATTTCCTGTGTGTCAGAATATCCTAACAATAATAGTGTTTTCCTTAGCAATAGTTATCCATCCAATACTTGTCCTAAATTATTCAACAAGATAGTTGACTCCATAAGGCACTGGTATCAATCGTCTAAATCTAATCTAATCTTTTAAAATCTTGCTTTATCTAAAAACGAGTATTTAGTCGTTTAACTGTGTCTCTCGGATTGGTTAGTTCCCAACTAGTCCTTCTTCCATCCATTTCCGTAGGGTCGACCCCCCTTAGTCTATAGTTGAGAGATAGCTTGAATGGAGAGATTGGGGATCAAGGTGGCAGCCCCCGATCTAAGTTGTTGTCGCACTACCTAGACATTCTATGCGATAACAGTACGCACAACTCAATCCATCATAAAATTTAATTTATCTGACATATACATTGTTCAAAGTACCATCATTTAATTCACCATACAAGATTCATCATATCATCATTTAATTCTCTGCAGATCCGTACATTTGGTATTCTTAATTCCCATGTGACATGTCCATACAATAATGTCTTTCATCACGCCTTTTTAAATTTTTGAGGGGTATTTAATTTTTCAAATTTGTGAAAGTAAAATTATATTTCATTATAGTACAAAAGTATAAGGAAAAAAATTAAGTTCATAGAATATACAAAAATAAAGAAAAAGGGAAAAAAATTATCCCTAAAGAAAGAAAGAAAAAAAAAAATTAAATATATATCCAGGTGGAACTATTATGGGTAAGAGAAGGAAACAAGAGAAAAATGAAGGAAGAAAAACTCCCATTATTAATTCAATTAAAAAGGAGACTCTAATCCTCAGATGGGGTGCCAACCTACAAGTCATCAACCACTTCATTCAGACCTAGCTCAGATAAGACAAATTGTGATGCATGAAGGTAAATCCAGCGTGCAGCATGCTTGGAGTTTAAGGCAATGGATGTTGCACTCCCTTCAACAATCCCAACAACTTCCTCCTCACCTACATGATAATTTGGCCAATACTCATCTCCCACATCTAATCATCATGGAGTACAATCTAGCACATTCAAAAGCTAGAATGATTTCGTGTTCATCATCAGAACTAGACATGTTGATCACACATGGTGGGGTACATAATTTCAACTGATCAAGTTGGATTTATGTCCGCACTATAATAATTGTTTTGGCTTGCATTTACACACACAAAAAGGGAGATTGAAGGTTCCAATTCAACGTATAAAGAAGTGATATATAAGATTCATAATGAAGGTAACATTTATCACAAATTATAGATAAAGTAAATCAAGTCTCCTGATGAAAAAACAGAAGGTTTCCTAAAACTGTAAAAAAATGTGTTTTTCTATTACTTAGACTCAAAAGAACACTTGCAAGAAAAGATATCACTATTTCTATTGATCCTACTAAGCATAAAACCGATGTTAGTATTTAATGTGCTAACCAATTATTTACTTGTGAAAAGATAGACTAGTGAAATGAAAAGTAATATAACCAATTTACAACTAAACATTGGCGATTATACATTTGTATTACAATTCACTATTAGATCCTCAACTCTCCCTCTTACCGACTAAGTTGTTTCCCACCACTCCATTTTATCTCTGAAGTGGATATGCTCGCCCCTTTTTACCATCTTGTCCCCTGCTACTCTTGCCACATCACCACCCAACCTCTCTAGTGATTCCCCCTCCCCCCACTGACTCATGTGCTTCCTTCAAGGAACTATAAAGCTTTCTCGACTTACTCTTCCCTGAAGAAGTCTCATGCACAAGTGTGGGAGCCTCATCTCAATCCCCTGACACCAATGGCCTTGATGAAGATGCCCCTGTAGCCTGTAGTGACCCTATACTTTGAGTTCCTGCACTTTAAGATCCTGCACTCAGAGATCCTGCACTTATGAACTTGTCACCCCATAAGCCAGTAATCCTCCTAACCTCTGTGAACATGTACCAATGGACCCTAAAACCTATAGTGCGCTCCCCTGCCTAAGAGCCTATTGCTTTACACTCCTCTTGTGACCTCCTCACAGTCTTGGTAGGCTAAAACATGAACTTGTAAAGTCTCCCCTCGTAGACACCAATCACTTTAGCAGATGCCATGCAAGATCCCACAAGATACATCAACACCTATCCATCCCAGAATAACACAACATATCCCCTGTCCTCAATATAGGAAACTGATATCAAGTTCCTCCTCAACCCTGGTACATATAGGACCTCTATCACATTCAGAGGTGGCAATGACTCCCTCTGAAAGGATATAGTCCCCACTCATGTTGCTCTGACCTTGGAGTTGTCTGCAAGCACAACCTCCAAGTCCATGTCATCCTCTGAGAGACTCATGAAGTGCTCTCTCACTCCAGTCATATGGTTAGATGCTCCACTGTCAACAAACCATGCACGATAAACTCACCACCAAGGCAAACTCTGAATCAAACTTGGAGGTGAACTCCTCCACCTCAGTTGATGCTCCCACATCCTTCTTCTTCCCCTTCTTCTTGGGATACTTAGAAGCATAGTGACCCATCTCCCCACAAGCAAAGCATTTCACTTTGCTCATGTCCTTTTCCTTCGCCTTATGATTCCCCTTCTCCTACCTTGCTCCTCTAGAAGACCCCTTCTTGGCCTTCCTCTTCTTGCCATTTGCAACAAGAGCAACATTCTCCTCCTCACTTCCCCCGCCACTTTGGCTGCATGCCTTGGCACTGCTCTTAGTCTCCTCTTGGATGAAATCGTCCCACATCCTCCCCCAGTCTAAAAAGTGCTCTTTGGCCACAATGCCATGAATGAATCCATCCCACATCTGAGAGAAACCTTCTAGTGCAATCCTAACCAATCAGTCCTCACGAATAGCCTCTCCCACAGCAGCCAACTCATCCTTCACCTGTGAGATCTTGGTGAAGTATAAGGCCACACTATTGGTCTTGGTCATCTTGGTGTTTCTTAGCTTTTACCTCAACACCATCTTCTTGTTCTCATTGAAACTTTGGTGTAATGTGACTAGAGACTCCCACATCTCAAAAACAAACATTTTCCTAGTCATATGAAAGAATAAGTGATCATTGGTGGCATCGAGAATGATTATCTTCACTTTTACATTCTTCTTGTTGAACTCAGTCAACTGAGTAGGATCCGTAGGAGGTTGCACGACATTCTCCACAATGTCCCATACCTCCAACTCATCAAACAAAAGCATCATCCTCTCCTTCCAAGGCCCAAAGTTTTTTGCCCCTGGCAATCTGTCCTCCACCCTTATACCAGTATCCATGACCCTCACAACCAACAAAATGGAGCAAATTTGTTACTAGGTAATCTCTTCCTTCTTAACCAATAATTCTTTGGGCTTCTGACTGAGGTTTAATGACTGTTGTTCTCTGATAAGCAGAAGTTTTGCTTGTTGGTTTTGTTATCAGCTGACGAAGAATTCAAATCCGGTTGCTCTCAAGCTCTACTACCATGTAGAAAATTATGCTTATGTTGTAGCCCACCCAGTTTCAAGTTTTTGCATGGTTTAATGCCTACAACCCATCATAAACATATGGCTAATATATACATTAATTTTGCATTTGACTTGAAACAAAGAACTACACTACTCTTTTCACTTCAACAACTGATACAAGAGAAAATATGCAAGCACACACACAAGAATTTATATACTTGTTTTTGGTCTAATGACCCTTGGAAAACCCACAAGGGGAAAACCAGTCTTCAAGGAGGAATTTATTTGCTTCTTTGGAAATTTCTTGCAACAATTAATACAACAAGAAATTTCAACTATCTCTTCCCTTGAAGGAGCATCTCTAAGGTCCTCTTTCAACTGAGTTCTGGAATAATATTTTGCACACACAGTGAGCTCTCCTTTAGCAAGAATTTTTGCCTCTTGATAGCTCCTTTTAATCAGGAACTCGAACTCTGAATAGTCAATTGTCCTCTCTTGAACTCAGGTATACATAGCAGAAAACACACCTTAAACTCACAGGTGTTTCCTCCCTAAACTCATGTTGCTCCACACTTAAAAAACAGACCAGAAAATCTAGCTAAGCGTGCCTAGGAAACTCGGATTTTGTGAAGGGTGACTAGAAGAGTATATGCACTGCCCCAGACTAAGATATACTTTAATTTGGCTCAGAAAATGTTAAAATTTGGCAGCCTCAGGATGAATTTCCCCATGGAAACCCTCAAGCCACAAAGGAAGAATTATAAGTTGATCAAAGGGAATTAATTGGACAAATAATTATAAAAGGGTTTGGAAATATATATATTTAAATGTTAATGTCAAATTCAAAAAAAAGTTTTCCCTCCAAATCAAAGCCGGTCTCAAATTGACATCATCGAATTATATAAATTAATGAGAAGTCTCATTAAAGGTATCACTAAAAAAATTGCATGGTTTGCATATTTCATTCGGTAGTATGATCCGCAATTCATATTTTGTGTCATGAATTTAATAAACTAGGATCGCATTCTTTGTTTCGTATATCCTTGCAGCATCACAGATTCGATATTCAGCATCATGATCTCGTCACCTATTCTCTCCACAACATATCTCTTGTGATAACATGGCATGGCATTGCAATTGGCAGCATGTCACCAGCATCGCTTTGTATAAACATTGCTTTGCATGGATATCATTGTTATGGGTATCACAGTCATGACACATCACATACAGTCATGGCACATCGCTTACAATGTTTGCCATCACATTACATATGTGATATAGTCATGGTATCGCGTACAGTTATGGCACATCGCATACAGTCTTGGCCATCGCATTACATATGTGACACAGTCGTGGCATCACATACAATAATGGCACGTTGCATACAGTGATGGCAGCGCATACAATTATGGCACATCGCATGTAGTCTTGGCCATCACATTACATATGTGTTACTGTCTCGACATCACACACCGTCTTGGCATCTCTGTACATCACATCAGTTGGCATCACACTGTGGTATGGTTTATCTGTACATTCATTGCATGGCATGGCACAGAGGTATGGTATCTTTTTATATCGCATTGCATGGCATGTCATTGTGGTATGTACAGCATCATGTATGGCATCTACTCTTGCACAGTTAAGATATTTAGTTATATGTATGATCCCTCTATGAGCTTGTATGGTTCCTCTATGATCACATGTATCTCAGTCCAATTATAAGTATGAATGGCATCACAGTATCACAGTAGTTGTATGATTAATCTTGGTCTTAGCTTCAATAGTAAAGTTAACATCGTTATAGTTGCATATCTTTGTGTTACAAGTACTCAGTTCCTTTGCATAAATATGGTGAAACTACAGTAGTGTATAAGGCATCACAGATATATGGAAGGCTCCACTGTTATATGTATGGCATTCCTCTTAGTCATATGTAAGGTATCACAGTTTCTCATTGATGTATCTCATAGCAATAAGGGTATTTACATGTTGCAATACCAATGACGATATGGCTAGTCATCAATGATAATGTAACAGCAATGTCGATGAATCTTGTTCACAAACGAAGTTGTGAACAAGAGATATATATAGGCCCTGGGCAGCCTGTTGATACCTATACTTTGTATCTCAGCTAAACATTTGATGAAATCTAATAAAAGAAGAAGAATTAAATTTTGCGTTTTCCCCCTTATGTGGTTTTGCCCTAATCTCCGACCAAATCCTAGTATCTTTATTTGTGCATGCTTCTCTTCTGTTGTTTCGTTATGTTCTGCTACATTTCTAATGTTATTATTCTTTCTACATAATTGCATATGATGAAATATTGTTATAATGTTGTGGGGTGAATTCACTATGGAAATGATGTAATGTAATTATCAAAGCAAAGAACAATGAATCCCTAAGAAAAACTAACCAAAAAGACCCTCGAACTGTGTGCAAACAATGGTTGAGACTACCTCCATGAACTTTGACCTCTCTTATAGACTTAAACTCGGCCTCCAAGAGATTTGATCTGCGGTGTAATGGTCCTTGTTCTCTGCTACAGAATTTCTCACACAAATTCTCTTCCTCCTCTCAAGCTCTCCTCTCCTAAATAGCTCTCTTGAGAACAATCATGGTAACTCTTCATTTTCCCTTTTTGTCTTCTAAAGTGAGAATAAACCTAATGCTAGAGATCTAATGGCTGATATTAAATCTCAGCCCATTAGATCGAGGGTAGAGATTATTTCCCTCTCTTGACCCCTTTCTCATGTGGTCCCCCTCAATTAATTAGCTCCTAGTCACTTTTTAATATTTGCACCTTGTGCACTTTATCTCTCATAATATGACTTTTAAAACATAAAAATCACTTTAATATTATAAAGTCACTTTGTACTTTTCACATAAAGTCACTTTATAACATTAGTGACTTTAATAAATTAAAGTACATGGTGCCTAACACATAAAAAGTACTTTAGCTCCTAGAAATTAATGAAACTCGTAATGTCAGTAGACAAAGGGATCATTAATGTGTCTTCCTAGGCCAAAAGGGTAAATGCCTAGGAAACACTTCTTTGTTACCATTTTTCTCAACACAGAGATATATAACCTTCTGTGCAACCCTATTGTGGCTTACAAATCTGAAGAGTGAGTTATTTATGAGGAGAAACATGTTGAATTTACTAACTATGGTCAATCTTCAAAATGTATATTTGTATCATTGATGTATTTGATTTAATATACTTATTATTTGTCAAGCATGTTCTTCACGCTCATTATTGTCAAAAGAAGAATTTATGAAAGGTATTCGTGACCTTTGCAAAAGAAAGATTTGAATTTTCAATTTGTATTTTTGCCTCAACAAGTGACCATGTCGACCCTCCAAGCCATCATGTCGACTTGCCCAAAGAGACACCCATTCGCATCACTTGAAGGCTATAAGTAGCCCTTTTGATCTCCCTCCAGAGCACTTCGGATTATGAACATATCTCTATTCGAAGCAAGGTTGTGGAGAGCTCTGCCCCTAAATTCGCTCTCGAAGCATGCTCCACTTTGAAGCGCTAGGGAAGCGACCTTGGGAGCGCACTCCCAATTCACTCTTGTTTGGGAGCAAATTGCAGGAGCACACTCATGGTAAATAAAAAATTGTTCCCTGGATATAGGGAGTGATCGCTCTCGTATTGCTCCCCATCGCTCAGGGAGAAAATTTTAATCGCAGGGAGCAATACGAGAGCAATCTCTCCCCAATCGCTCCCATGGAAAAAATTGCTCCCGCCCTTCTGAAATTCGGGCGCAACCAAGGCAAGAGGGGCAACTTTTTGTATAAAAAAAAGGGAGGGGAAAAACAATAAAAAGCCTCCTCCCCTCCCACATTATCACCATTTCATTTGTGATAAAGAGAGATTGAGAACATTTGAGAGAGTATGAGCCTGAGTAGGTTGTGGAAGATTATTGGATCTTGCAAGCTTGGGAGATTGACAAGAGATTGTTGGAGCTTGCAAGCTTGGGAGATTGACGACAGATTGTTGGAGAGCCAAAGAGGTAGGGTCTAATCCCATTCTTTTTTTCCATGTAACATTTGTGTAAAAATATGTTGAATGTTCAATGAATCTAGAACCTAGATGTTCTTCTTCTCTTCTCCTACTCTTTACCACTCCTCCCTCATTTTATTATAGGCAATAATCTCAACCTTCAACAAGCATGATGGTTATATGGCTTAGCCTTATCTTATTGATTTTTTGCTATGATGATGGTCTTGGGAAGTGGGTAGTGGTCAAGAATACCCCGGAGAAGAGTACCAAGAGGATGTTAATTTATAGGGTAGTTCCCTTAAATGATTTCATGATTATTCTTTTCATCCATTCTTACATTTATTATTATACATCATAATAATAATTATTCAAATAACTACAATAAATAACAAAACATGAAGAGACAACTACACAAGAATTTACCTTAAGAAAACACCACTCCAAGGAGTAAAACCCAGCAATCCTTTCCTTATATAATCTAGTCAACAAGAGAGACATCAAAGTCAGACACAATTACAAACCTGCTTCATCCTCCTAGTCAAGCCTTGCTCCATTAGAGTGCCTCAGTCCTACTCAAATATGCTTCAAGCATAGCCTCAAACTTCTGTCATTTTCATGCCATCAAATTATTCTACATTTGCCTCAGGTTTCTCTCTTTGACGACCTCAGATTCACATTGTTGTAGCCTTAGATAGACCCGAATTATCCACAGTTAGTTTGCCTCAAGTTCGTCCACTTAAGAGCCTCAGATAGGACCAAATTTGTCTTCCACAAAAGAGGTGCAAATTAGATGCCAAATGGAGGAGCACAAATGTCAATATATAGTGTTTCTTCTTGTTGAATGTGTGCCTTTCCAACTGAGCCGACTTGACTAGGAGGAGATCCACTAGGCTACAATGGAGCCAAAATATTTAAATTTAAAATTCAAATTTTCATCTTTTGAAATGAGAATGAAGAACATGCTCAAAAATAAAATAAATATATAAATAAAAATTTACATTATGAAGACCGACCATAGTTACAAAATTCAATAGAGGAAGAGGATGAGGATAATGGGAGTGAAGATGATGGAAAGAAAACTAGGGTAGACCAAACACCCTTGTGGAAATATGTCACAAGGCTTGGAGGAGGGAACGGGGGTGGAACCGCTAAATTTGTATGCCTCCATTGCAATGCCACTTACACAAGTTCATATACTTGTGCCAAAAAGCATCTATGTGGGAAAATGGATGGGTTCATTATATAAAGAAAGGCAAGAAAATGATAAGTTTCATTATCAATCATAGCAATACCCATGGCCTTTTCCGTAGTCACTCAAGGTTGGAGCTATTGAAGACAGCAAAGACTAGATTTGTTAGTTATTACCTCACCTTCAGGAGCCTTTCGAAGGTAAGAGAGGCATTGGCTAGCATGGTATCAAGTGAATCATAGCAGATATTAAAGGACAAGGTTGCAACAGCATCTGACAAGAAGGATTTTCAAGAGGTGGAGGACATCATTCTTGATGGTGAGTTTTGGACAAGTGTGAGGAATGTTTTGCAGTTCACCAAACCCATTTATAACATGATTTGTTTTGCAAATACAACTGCGCCAGTGATGGGGGAGGTGTATGAACAAATGGATAGCATGTTAGGGCAAATAAAAGATATTATTGAGCCAAAAGATCCCATCTTGTATGATCGTATTCACAAACATGTGGTCAAAAGGTGGGATAATCAGAATCTTAATGTTCCACTCAATGCTTTGGCATATGCCCTTACGCCAAAATACTACTATCCATCTTGGTTGGCCCAACCTGCACCTAGGGGTGGGGTTAGGAGAAAACACCCTACAGATCTAGAGGTACAAAATGGGTATATGACCGTAATAGACAAGTTGGTGTCAGGCAAGGAGGTGTGTGCCAAATTGCGCGGAGAATTGGGCAAATATTTTAGTCAAACTAGAGTGTTTGGTTCTTTGCATGTTATTGATGATAGAGATAGAATGGATCGTATTGAGTGGTGGAACATGCATGACTTTGGGGGGCCTTTGGCAAAATTGGAAGTTAAGTGCTTTCACAAGTGGTTAATACTCCTTCTGCAAAGAGGTACAAAAGGGGTATATGACCGTAATAAACAAGTTGGTGTCAGGCAAGGAGGTGTGTGCCAGATTGCGCGGAGAATTGGGCAAATATTTTAGTCAAACTAGAGTGTTTGGTTCTTTGCATGTTATTGATGATAAAGATAGAATGGATCGTATTGAGTGGTGGAACATGCATGACTTTGGGGGGCCTTTGGCAAAATTGGAAGTTAGTGCTTTCACAAGTGGTTAATACTCCTTCTGCAAAGAGGTGCTAGAGCACATGTAGTTTCATCCACAATGTCAAATGAAATTGCCTCAATGAAAACCGGGAAAAAAGCTTGGTTTATGTACAATACAACTTAAGGTTGTTTACACATTATAGTGAGCGGGCTCAATATGATAAAGTATATGTCACTTAGGAGAACAACCCGAAGGAGAACAAATTGGAGGATGGAACCTTACATTTGGAACAATTAGAAACAGAACTTATGAAAGATGATGATGAAGCGAGAGCAACAGCATCAACAACCATGCCACCCCCATCATCCACTAACAGTGCTAGAGTTACCGACTTTGTCGCGCCTCCATCTGCAACATCACGTGGAAATCATGTGCCTTTTGGTTTTGGATGTGGTCATCCAATTATGCGAGAGGAGACTCCCAATAAACCGTGATAAAACAAATTAGAAGTTTCTAGTGGCAAGAGGAAATTATAGTATATAATAGATCTACTTGTCTTTTCTAGTTTCTAGTACCTTTTATAACTATTCGTAGAAAATTAATGATTTGTGCCCTTACCCCAGTTTACAAATTTGCATGTGTTTATTTGACCCAGCCCACATGTTTTGTCATGTTGATATAAATTTCATAATGCATTAGCTGAAATTAATACAAAATTTAGGCAAGCATTCAAGCATGAGACACTTGTTTTTGGTCAAGGTGACCCTGGAAAAACCCCACAGCCTCTTGGAGAAAACCAGTCTTCAAAGGAGGATTTTATTTTGCTTCTTAAAGGAAATTTTACAACAATAATACAACAAGAAATCCAAACTTATCTCATTCTCTTAAGTAGCATCTCAGAGGTCTTCATTCAGTTGAGTTGTGGACTAATATTTATTTCTCACAGCCTGCTCTCCTCTAGCTGTAGATTTTCCCTCTTCTCAGCTCCTTAAATACTAGGAATTTACACCACAAAACAATCACTATAGCAGCCTTTGAAACTCGGTTTCTTCAGTTCAAAGTGTGCCCACAAATCTCAGGTAATTTCTCTCCCAACCAAGCAGCTCCATGCACAAAAATGGAGGCCCAAAAATCTCGTTCCATTGGCCCAAAATTATTGTTGGGCTATTCTAGAAATCTCAGAACTCGTGAAGGTGAGTGGCTAGAGTAATACACTGGCCCTAACTGATATTTGACTCATAAATGACCCATTACTTGAGTGTTGAAGCTAACAGAGGTTGCCTCCCAGTGATTCGAATCCCCTTTCCAGACTTGAACTCTGCCCTGGTATTAAATTCGAACTATTGTAGATGAACTCTTAGTCTTTGCTGTAAAGTTTCTTCTTGCAAAAATGTTGCCTCCTTTCTCAAGTTGCTCTCCTCTTGTCCTCTCAATAATCTCATGAGTGTGTAATGAAGAATGAGCTCTCCCTTTTCCCTTTCATCTCTTAGAAAAGTTTGAATCCCTAAACCTGGGATTAAATGGATGAGATTTAATCTCAAGATGTGTGGTTGAGATTAACTCTCACAATTGACCCCCCTCACACATTGGCCCCATTACCTAAAAGCCTCCTAGTACCTTTTTCAAGTTGTGTACTTTTTTTCTATTTTTCTCATAAAGTGATTTTTTAACTCACTTTAATATTAGAAGAGTAAACTTAGTACTTTACACGTAAAGTCACTTTATAAAGTACAAGTGACTTTAATATTAGAAAAGCACATGGTACAATGCTTTTAAGTACCTTTTCCACCCATGACATTAATATAACTCATAAATGTCACCAAGACAAAAGTGATTAATGTGTCTATTAGGCTAAAAGGGATAAATGTCTAGTAACACCTCTCCTTAGTACTATTTCCAACACTATTGACTCTTTCATATTTATAGTGGTATTTTTTGTAAACAATATATGACAATTTAATTTTGAAGTTTGAAGTTGGCAATTATAACTCATTGGTAATGAATTATGAATATGATACTTCTTGAAAGTTGAAGCATTTAATTTCATGTTTGATATTCTTCGTTATAGTTTGGTAATGATTACAAGCAATGTTTTAAAACTCTAACTCCGACCCGGTCGGCTCGATTTCAATGACTCGATCGTTGTAAAAAATACATTAAATATTCTTTAAAAACAAAAAACAAAAACAAAAACAAAAACAAAAAAAAACAAAAAACAAAAAATTTTAAATATTTTCATTCATGTTTCCAAACACACAGCATTAGAATATAGATAGAAGGCAACATATAATCAAAGTAGGCTCATGAATATATCCATAATATCAAAATGGCACCCAGGGCATTGTCCAATACATATATGATGATGTTATAGAGATCAAAAAAAACACATAACCAAGGAGGCTAGAAATGGCGTTATCCTCCAAAATAGATTGTAAGTCATCAAGGAACTAATACAAGGGTCCAAGAGTGTTCCTCGATCCAAGAAAGTCCCAAAGTGAATGTGTACATCTTCAAAAGGTGCATCCTCCACCATGATGTCATCTAGGAGAGACCCTATGTCACCCTTTTCAGGCATGTGAGTGACATGGCACCACTAAGGGTAAGCATTGACATCAAGAGGGATGTGCTAGCCCTCCTAAGTCATCTCAATGATAACCATCCTCATCTATGCTTTGGAAGAAGGCACCATCCACTAAAATAGGGTCAAGGCCAGCCAAGGGGCATCTCTAGTCCATTTGGGCATATCATCAAATAGTCCAATGTCCAAGCTTTTAAGTTTAGTGTTTTAGAATTTGGAGGCTCATCAAGGGGTGTAGCATCACGTGGAATCAACTCAAGGCTCGATGCTCATCTTTGGAGGGCCAAGGTTGGGGCCACAAAGTTAGGTTTGCTTTAAGAAAGGGGCAAAGAACCTATTGGAAGGTTTCGAATAAGAATGAAGCTATCCCTTAAGGAATCTTTACTACATATGTGATACCACCTAAACAAACCTCTCAAAATCAAGCGAGATAAACTTATTTAGGGACAAAAAACCATTAAAGTATCATCATGAAAACCTTGGGGTCCCCCAAAAGCAAAAAAAAAATATTTAAAAATCGTCATTTTTTAATTCACGGGCCGCTGTCATCCAACTCGGCTGAGTAGGCTTGGACTCAGCCGAGCCGACCGAGTTATTACCGAGCCGACCGAGTTATTACCGAGTCGACCAAGTTGTCAGACAACTCAGCCGAACCGGTTCACTGGCCGAATCGACCCAGTGAGGCCTTGACTCGGACCAACTCAACCGAATCGGTTCCGAGCCGGTCGAATCTTAAAACACCGGTTACAAGTACAACTTTAGTGATGACAAATGTTATATACTGAATTTTGAAAGTTTGAAACTTTAAGATTGATGAATCATGAGACTCGATATGTTGTAACATGTAACTTGTGGACATGTGGTTGATGAAGATTATAACTTCTAGATGATTGATGTTATATGGTGTAATCCATGTTTTTTATGATTTTTATATCTCATTCACCATTTTAAGTGTTTTTGTTGACATATATGCATCAAAATATATAAGAATATATATTATATAAAATTTGCTCCTGACCCGAAAGCTTTTAAAAATTGTCGCTCCCTGCTTCCAAGTAGCCTTGGTTCTAAGCAAAGAAGACAAGGAGTATAAAGGCCGAAAACAAAAGGAATAAATACACTTTATCTGACCTCACTCTAGTAGACAAAGGAGGTTGAGTTCTGGACGAGTTTCTATGGCATACTTTTGTAGAATAGTGCGAAATTTGACTAAGTTGCAAACCAAATTTCAACCCTCTTGTAGACCTGAAGTTGACCTTGTCGCAAAAATCTTGTGGACAAATTTGAGGACACTTGTCTAGGAATTTGGGGAGGAGGGTATTGTTGATGTCTTTTGTATAATTGCTTAACAATGGAATAATGAGTAATAAATAAGAATGTGGAAAAGTCAAAATCATTAAACATAATTATTTGTATAGAAGACACCATAAAATATTAACAAAACACCTACTGTAATTATCTTCTCAGACTGAAGAGTTTATATAAACAGCCTAGGTTCGGTGCAAAAGAATAGTATAGAATAGATGATAGCAAGTTGCAAAACTCTGTTGGATTGTTAATAGTTGATTTGGCTATTTACATTTGCAACAGCAAAGTACTGGTGGAATATTGACTGTGTACATTCATTGTCTTGATTTTTAGGGAATATCTCATTGTTGTTGGTTATATTATTCATGCATTTTCATTGTTGGTGTTAAATGATTGTGCAATATATGAAAGAATATTTGTTGTGGTGTAAATAAATGAATTATTGTTCTACTGGGAAACCCTAGGTTGAATAAGAACCCTAGGACATTACAAGCCACAAAAGTATATCAGTGGCTTTGTTAAGTACCATACGATAGATTCAAAGTGGGAGCACAAAAATGGCTCTTGTATAAAGAAAGATGCAAAAGGAAAAGCAAGAATTAACTTAAAATGAGATAAGATATGAATACTACACTAATAACAAAAACTCAATCTAGGATGGTAAACAAGGAGAAAGGAACCATGATCTAGGATACAAATAGAGCTAGCATTATCTCCAGTGTAACTAGGACATAAGACTAGCCCCCCTTAAGCTCACAGATTTGGGTCAAAGTAACTTTGTTATCAATCTATCTCTTCATGCAACTAGCAAGGAGGAACACCGCAAAGAAGGAAGTTATCATTTGGGTAGGTATTGGTCTATACAAGGGACAAAGGGACTAGCAACAAAATCTAAGTACCTCCTATATGTATACCTCCTAGCACCTTTCATCTAACTAGTGGAAGAGACTAGAGAGGGTTCCCTTAAGAAGCAATGAAACCACCTTCAAATCTCATAATAAATGGGGCAACAAAATATTAAGCGCTCCTCTATCTCGACCTCTCGGAGATGGCACAATTTGCTAATCCTACCTAACCAGTGGAGCTAGTGTACCACCTCCACTCAAAATATGTAAGGCTACTCTAACCTAGCTAAGGGGAGTGCAATGAGCATGCAACTAGTGACAACTACAACTACCTCATCATTCGAGACAATCTATGAACATTCTCCTATAGGAGTGAAAAAATTGAGACTTGTCCTTTTATATGCTTGTTTTTCTCCTCGTGACAAATGATTCATTGAAGATATGATAGGCACCTTTAAGCAAGTTAAGTGAAATATTAAAGAACACAATGAAGTGTACTAGGTTAGAAATGACATAAAAAGGGAGAGAAGTGATATCAAAATGGTTATTTAGTGATCATGTATTTACATGATTAATTCCACTAAGGCCAGTATAACAAATTAAAAATGAAAGCCCAATGCATTAGGTCAAGTGGTTGAGTGTTGTGAATTACAAGTAGGAGGACATGAGGTCTAGTCCCTGAGGCGACTGCCTTCGTGAATATCATTGTGCCTCACTTGCTGTCCCCACTAAAATAGGTTGCCAAAACTACAATTGGCCAATTTACCCTTGGTACCATCCTTGAAATGAGAGGAGTGAACCGAGAGCTATTCCTAGGATAAATCTGGCCAAAGTTCCCCGTTTAAACTGCTGAGATGGATTTATTTGGGGAAATGGAGGTAGGGATGCATTGAATGAAGTTGGGGTTCACAGCCAAGTACCTTCTCAATTTTTTTCAAGTGTTTGTGGCTAAAAGAGCCTGAACATCGTTTTCTTGGATAAATGATAAATTTATTTGGTTGTTTTATTTCATGTTTTTTCTTGTTTTCCCCAGGATTTGGAATTTTAGCTACCGAAAAATTTAATCATTTTTCAAGCCTATAAACCCGACTTGTCATTGCTCAGGTTCTTGTTTTATTGCATTAAACATGAAATTCAAACTGTTTGTCAAAATATCATAATTAAAGCCTGTGATGGATAGATACTTGCAATAAAGAATGATATGGAGTAAATAATCAAGTATTTATGGATGAAAAAATACACAATTTTCAGTTTGCAGTGACGAAAAGACAACGCAAAGCTTACATAGAAAATGCGTACTCACTAATTAACAACGGTGCAGATGTTGATGACGTTGATGCTGAAGATAAGGAGAAGCTAGGGAATGCGCCAGATGTGCCGGCAGAACTTGCCCCTGTCAAAGATGGCTGCCCAAAAGACTGCATTCCTGTAGAAGCAGAAGTAGCAACAACGGTAGACTGTTTTGCCGCACTGGATTGACCGAGCAAAGGAAACGATACGCCTGTAGAGGAAGCGGATGAACCAAACCCTCCAGATAATGAAGGCATCTGTGAGGATGGCGCAGCAGTTGCAGCACCAGAACCCACATTGCCAAATCCAAATGAAGGCTGAGATGAGCTAGACCCGGAAAATGAAGAAGCCGGGGTTCCAAAAGCTAAGCCTGGTGTCGAAGTGGATGATGACGCGGGAGTTCCAAATGGAAAACCTGGGGTGGAAACCGAAGATGGCCCGGAAGTACCAAAAGACAGACTTGAGGTTGAAGACGATGAGGTTGCCACTGCAGTGTTGAAAGCAAAGGGTGCGGCTGAAGATGCTTGTGTAGGTGTTCCAAAAGACGTGCCTGGGGTTTTGAACGCCGATGCCGGGGTCCCAAACAATGGAGCTGGGCTCGAAGCGGGCTGTGTGGGCGTCCCAAAAGAAGGTCCCGGGGTCGACCCTGGCTGGGAAGCTGCACCGAAAGACAGACCGCTCGTTGAGGATGAGGACGTCGGGGTCGCAAAAGAAAAACCTGAGGCTGAAGCCGACGATGCAGCGGGCGTACCGAAGGACAAACTGGGGCTCGAAGTAGCGGGAGTACTAAAAGATTGGGTTGCTGCGGAGGACGTCGGGGTACCGAATGGGAAACCCGCGGATGACGCCGGGTTGCTAAAAGCGAAAGAAGGCGTGGCCGAAGTCAAAGCAGCGGTGCCAAACAGGAAACTGGGGGCTGAGGCCGAGGAAGATGCAGGTGCCGAAGATGCAGACGTGCCGAACGAAAAAGAAGGTGCTGGAGCCGAGGACGAACCTAAAGAAAAGCTAGTGAACGAGGAAGCCGTGGATTTAGGTTGAAAAGTGGAGCCACCGCCGAACGAGAACGCAGGCGTAGACGATGGTGCCGAGGTCTGAGACGACGGGGTTCCGAAATTTGAAGGGGAAGACAACGGTGTTCCGAACAATGCAGATGATTGCGTTGAAGATCCGAATAGTGAGGATGCAGAGGAGGGTGTTGCTGCTGAAGTGGACGACGAGCCGAAGATCGAAGAGCCCGCGGGTTGGTTAGGGAACGAAAAACCGAAACTCGGCTGGGATGCAGAGCCGGTGGAGGCGCCCATGGCAGGCGTTGAAGACGAGGATGAGCCGAACGAGAAACCCGTTCCTGCCATTGTTGAAGTATGTGTTTCCTGCAAATGAGCTTAAACCGTGCACCCTACCTTTCCGATGGTTTCATAATTTTCGGTAGCAGAGCTCATCAGAGAATGAAAAAACTCTTGAAATTGGAGGGAAAGAACGCTAAATGATTTTCATTCTTTCTAATTTTTACTTGAATTTATCAGTTTTTATTTCTACTTTAACTTATGCACGCTCGTTGTGGGTTGCTTGTGAAGCAATAGAGTCGTCATGTAACTACAACGTTAGCATGGTACCATTGAGATCAATCCCATATCTATGTAAAATGAATTTTTGTGTATAGTAAGACATTTTCATCAATAATTATTTGGGGTTTGTGTTAGGGAATGTCTATCTCTCAAGTCTCATTACAACTCGTCAATATTATTGTATATAAATTTTATATTTTTCTAGTTTTGAATATGTGATTTCCATTTTTAACCATCACGGTCACTCAAATTTCCATCTCCACTCTCAGTTTTATTAGGAGGATGGTTAGTGAGGGTAGGGGTTGGGAGAGATATTAGGGAAAATTTATATACCCCCACAAAGGTCGGAAGTGGGTAGAGAGCTATTGGTGAAAACTTGTTAAGTTTTCTCTAAGATATCTCTATGAGGGCAGTGGTAAGTTTTCCCCAATATCTCATCCCTCCCCGACCTAAGAGATATTAGGGAAAACTTAACATCACCAACATCACCCTCATATATGAGGGTGATGTTAAGTTTTAGGGAAAACTTGCTAGGTGTGAATGGGGGAACATTAGACAAAACTCAACAACACCCTCATATCTGAAGTCGATGGGAGATATTAGGGAAAACATCATATGGGATAGGGAAAGATATTAGGAAAAACTTATTAATTTTTCATGAATATCTCCCCATATAGGGTAAGAGTAGGGAGATATTAATGAAAAACTTAAGCTTTCCCTAACATATCAGCTTATATAAGTGTCACGCCCCTACACCTGTGGTAGTCTTTCAACCGCTTATAGCGAGGTGCGGCACTACCAATCGTTTTCTTTTCACCAATACTTACGATTGTAGACTACGCCTAACATTCCACTTATCCTACTTAGTTTGTGTTTCGCAACCAAGTATTATTAATGTGTTCCTTTATACAAGTGAAAGCCCATAACATTCACATAAACAGCATTATACAATAGAAATGCACAACAGTATAAAGGGAGGGGTAACTCCCTGCAATATGAGTCTGCCCGAATCAATATATATAATCTTCTTTTACAAGTACAAGTTAAATCTTGGGAAACCCCAAATTTACACTTAGCCAATTTTCAACTTCGGCAAACTCGGTTGCCCAGCTCATCGGCACCTCCGCACGGTCGCCGCACGACTCACCAACCCTTTGTTCACCTCGTCACACAATCGTGTTGTTTGCCCAACTTGGGCGTGCCCCGTCGTAATCAAGTCGCCACACATGGGCGCCTCCGCACAAGTCACGCCTCCGTTCACAATCTCAGCACTTCATCGTTTCACCGTACACAACTTCCGCGTTTGCCTCTGCACAACGAGCGGGCGCTCACCCGAGCTACCTAAGAACCCGTGCACAACCACCCAACCGCACAACCGGGCGTTCACGCCTTCGCACAACTGGGCGCCCTTGCCTTCACCCGTGCACGCCTTGCACAACCGGGCGCCCACGCCTTACCCGTGCACGCCTTACTTCGACCAGCCTTCGTTTAGACTTGTGCGTTCAAGAGACCTGCCCAAGACTTGGGCGCATATCCATCTGCGCCTTCCTCTTTTCTGCGCCCTCTTCTCCACGCACTTCTCCTTGAAGACTTGCTTGTCGAATGATGATCTTTCGTTCCAAACTCATCGCATATATATAAGGTGCGTTGGGCAAGTCTTGGCTGCCCAGCCGACTTGCCAACGCCCTATACCTCCATCGCAAAACGCCCTCCAACCATGTCGGCCTTCGTTCTAACGCGTTGTAAGCATAGGTCGGCCCGTGGGTGTACTCCATCCATGCTCCCACGCCTATAAACATGTCTCGCCCTTCCTCCATGCGTTATTATCACATAACCTTCGCGCACTTCGGTTAGGACTCGCACTTCGCACCTTCGTTCACTGTCGAACTTGGTCGCACTTCATCCGGCGGGCGTGCCAAGGACCGCAGGTCCTTACATCCTCCTCCACCTGAAGTCGTTGTCGTCCTCGACAACATGCCATCCTGGTAGCCATCCACCAAGATCATCAACAACTGTCTCATCCATGATGTCAACTCCTCCACATACTGCAACCATCCCTGCAACATATGTAGAACCATCGTCTCCATCATGTCTCGTCCCAGCAACCATCTGTCACCAAGATCACCATACCAAGGTATACACCCCATCGGTATGTCATACATCGGAAATCATCTCAATCCATGATCATCAACCGCTCTGTCACAATCTCCACATGCTGCTCCCCATCGTGGAAGGCTGGTCCCTCCATCTCAAGCTACATGCTTCCTGCAACCTCTCGTGTCGACCTCATCATGTGTTGTCCTCGTGTGAACTGCTGCCATGATACTCCAACATAATGCTAACACATCTCTGTACATGTCGGCCCCCATGTTTGAACTAGTCGGGTGATCAGTCCAACTATCACGCTCAAACCATGAGAATGCACTTCCTCATGCCACCATCAGTTGTTTCTCAGAACATCCCGTCACATCCTCAACTCGATCAAGAATCCATCTCCATACAAGTGTAAGCCATGCTCAGGTCCATGAAGTAGTCTTCATCTCATCTGCAACATGTTGTCCATGATGTTTGGTACCAATGTGCTGCCTGAAATCAGCCACATCTATCCCAACATCATCATCCATATGTGTGCCTCCTCAACATGAAGAGACCATCTCATCAACTCCGACTCTCGATGTGCCACATCCAGGTCCATGAAGCAACCTCCATCATATCTGCAATGTGCCATCCCTCAAGTCTGCCATAGAAACAAGTATACACCTGTCTCATCTATCCATGTGCTGCCCATGATCATAGATCAATCAGCTCCCATGTGTCAAAAGTGGTTGAGTCTCGGCTCAACCCATGCCCAAGTGTTGCCACAAAGGCATCATCATCGTTGTAAATCCATCACTCCAAAGTGTCTCATATCGATCCTCCACATCAAGTCACTCTTTCAAGCCATCCCCATACATGTACTTGAAAGTATGCACCCCATCCTACATCAAAGTCTCTGACCTCAGCTCCTTAATGCATCAGATCCTCTAAGTCCACCATATATGAAGTCTCCCTGGAAGTCACAACCTCATGTCATCATGAGCTCCATGAGTCATCTACAACCAACATCTCAGCAAGCATACAAGTCTCGTCCCAAAGGTCTCAGCAAGATGCCTCAGCTCTCCATGTAGTAGGAATGCTCCATAGTCTGCTCACAACTCCATCCAAGTCCATGGCCTTGTTGTACAAGAGTGCACAACCTCTCCATCGGCTCATAAACAAAACATCTCCATGTCACATCAACAAATCCACCTACACAACATCCCTGCCTCGGCACTCCTCATTGGATGCCTATAAGTGACACCTCTACAAGTGCTCCTACATAATGTCCCTGCATAAGACTGCCATGCTCCATGTCTCCAACCCGATGTCCATGACTAAGTTGCCCATGTAGTCCAACCAAGTAGACCCATCACAACAATCGGTCATCCTCATCCAAGTTTGCAATCTTCGGTCTAATGAACTTGGTTACCCAACCATATCATCATCATCACGAGTCCCTTCCATCATAGCTCCCCCACTAAAGGTTCCACCAAGACTATCTCTTGGTCTCGGCCATGAGAAGTCCACCCAAGCATCATCATACCTCCAGTGTGTGCCCTCCAATCTGTCTAGGTGTCATGCCGGGCACTTAGCCAATTCTCCATGCGGCTAAAGCATGACCCATCCTTCACAACGACCATCCTGTTCCTCCCTTGTCACGGGCCTTTGTACCTTCTACCATAAGGTCACAAACAACCCCAACAAGTCCTGCAACAGTCAATAATCCTTGCTTCTCCATACAAGGTCTCATCATAGTCATCCATGGTAAGATCCTCCCCTGCATCGGCAAACCGATTTTGCCTTTCCCTGCATACGGTTCATCTACCAAATGCCCAAATGAAACACAAGTATCAATAGTACTTACATCATCATCATGAGGCTCCTCCATGTGAGTATCCTCATCCATCCAGGCTTCCTCTTCCTTGTCAGCACAATCTGCAACTTCATCTTGCTCCATTGTCCAACCAAGTTGAAGAAGTTCGTCTTCAACATTCTTTTCCAAGACTTCAAGCTTCTCTCGAATCCGGGGATTCTCTTCTTTCATCCGCTTCAACCTGTATAAGGTAAGCAAGAGCTTCCCTTCGCATTCTTCCAAACCTACCATGCCTTGTCGTTCAGCTTGGCCCAAGCACTAAGCTTCACCCCTGCTAAACTTGTTTCATCATTCACCAACTTCCCCAAGTTCCCTGCAATTATGAACCAGCCCTTGTTCCACTTGTATGTGAAACCAGCTTCCTTCACTTGCAAGTACCTGCTTCCACTGTCATCAACTGTCAAGTGTCTACACACTTGCTTCACCTAGTTTCCTGCAAGACTTCTCCAAGTCTTTAGACTAGCTCTGATACCACCTGTCACGAAGTGCAGGTGTGTATCAGCTTCAACACCAGCACCAGCTCCCCGGCACTAGCTCTAATACCACCTGTCACGCCCCTACACCTGCAATAGTCTTTCAACCGCTTATAGCGAGGTGCGGCACTACCAATCGTTTTATTTTCACCAATACTTACGATTGTAGACTACGCCTAACATTCCACTTATCCTACTTAGATTGTGTTTCGCAACCAAGTATTATTAATGTGTTCCTTTATACAAGTGAAATCCCATAACATTCACATAAACAACATTATACAATAGAAATGCACAACAGTATAAAGGGAGGGGCAACTCCCTGCAATATGAATCTGCTCGAATCAATATATATAATCTTCTTTTACAAGTACAAGTTAAATCTTGCGAAACCTCAAATTTACACTTAGCCAATTTTCAACTTCGGCAAACTCAGTTGCCCAGCTTGTCGGCACCTCCACACGGTTGTCGCACGACTCACCAACCCTTTGTTCACCTTATCGCACGATCGTGTTGTTTGCCCAACTTGGGCGCGCCTCGTTGTAACCAAGTCGCCACACACGGGCGCCTCCGCACGAGTCACACCTCCGTTCACAATCTCAACACTTCACCGTTTCACCGTACACAACTTCCGCATTTGCCTCTGCACGACGGGCGGGCGCTCACCCGAGCTGCCCAAGAACCCGTGCACAACCACCCAACCGCACAACTGTACACAACCGGGCATTCACGCCTTCACCTGTGCGCCTTCGCACAACCGAGCGCCCTCGCCTTCACCCATGCACGCCTTGCACAACCGGGCGCCTACGCCTTACTTCGACCGGCCTTCGTTTAGACTTGTGCATTCAAGAGACCTGCCCAAGACTTGGGCACATATCCATCTGTGCCTTCCTCTTTTCTGCGCCCTCTTCTCCACGCACTGATCCTTGAAGACTTGCTTGTCGAATGATGATCCTTCGTTCCAAACTCATCGCATATATATAAAGTGCGTTGGGCAAGTCTTGGCTACCTAGCCGACTTTCCAACGCCATATACCTCCATCGCAAAACGCCCTCCAACCATGTCGGCCTTCGTTCTAACGCATTGTAAGCATAGGTCGGCCAATGGGTGTACTCCATCCATGCTCCCACGCCTATAAACATGTCTCGCCCTTCCTCCATGTGTTATTATTACATAACCTTCGCGCACTTCAGTTAGGACTCGCACTTCGCACCTTTGTTCACTGTCGAACTTGGTCGCACTTCATCCGGTGGGCGTGCCAAGGACTGCAGGTCCTTACAATAAGGGTGGGAGTGGGGGAAGATATTCAAGAAAATTTGTTTTTATATGAGTGTGAGGGTGGTGGTGGGGGTATGGGTGGAGAGGAGACATTAGGGAGTACTTAACATATGGTTAGTGGTGGAGGGAGATATTATAGAAAATTTGACGAGAGATATTAGGCAAAACTAAATGCAAGCGTGAGGGTGGAGGGGGGTATTAAGGGAAAAAATTGTATACAAGGATGTGTGTGGAGGGACATATTAGGGGAAACTTGTTGAATTTTCCCTATTATCTCAAAACTTTATACAAGGGTATGGATGTGGGCAGATATCACAGAAAACTTAAAGGGGTGGGGTTGGGGAAGATAGTAGGGAAAACTTGTTTGAAAACTTAAGGGGATGGGGGGGATATTATGGAAAAGTTAACAAGTTTTATGTATTATCTCCCCACACCCCAGCAATTGCATATTTGATCTCCAATTTTTTGGATTTGCACACACATGCACATATCAAAACCATTAGACATGTATATACACACAACCACATAATTTTTTTCATTTAAAAATATTTTTTCAAGAAAATCGCAAGAACTTCCCCCATTTTGAGGATGGTACTTAGTGTAAAGCAAGTGACCTGGACTCAAAGTATATCTACATATCCAAACCATGACACACACATACACACATATTTTTTTTAATTAAAATTAATTTTCAAGAAACTCGTAGGCACTTCCACTCATTTTGAGGATGGTACTTGGTGTAAAGCAGATGGCTTAGAATTAGAGCACCTTACTTCATATGAATATAACCAAATACTTACACACCACACTGGACTACTAGCAACATCTTGGCAATAGTTTAAGGCGGAGATGAGGGGAGATATGAGGGAAATATTTATATAGGGTGAGAAATGTTGGAGATCAGATGCACAGCGGAAATTTAAACAAAATAAACAGCAGACTAATCAAGCACATAAGACACAAGAATTTAACGTGGTTCACCCAACCAATCTGGGCTACGTCCACACAACATAGGCATCGACAATCTTATTAATTAAACAGGAGATTACATAATGAAATCCTCACAAAACTCTCACCCTCATAGCAAACCATCCGAATGGTTGCCTGTTATATAGCATAGAGAATCTAACAGCCTCATTAACTCACTCACATCAAATATAGGAGGCATTAACTCCCTCCCAACAACCTGGAGCTAATCTAGGAACTGAATTTCTATTGCTGTCATCAGCTGAGATTTTTCCTATTTTGCTCCAAAACAGAAAATCTCAACAATCTCCACCTTGACAACAATTAGCCTGATGCCCTGTTATTCTTATTTTATCTTTTCTGCAAGCCAAGAGAAGCCAAACACCAGCGTAGCTTCTCCAACAAAACTGGTTTCGTGAACATGTCTGCACAGTTCTCCTTTGTATGCACCTTTTCAAGAGAGACTCCCCTTTCAGTGATAACCTGTCTTACAAAATGGTACTTAATTGGAATATGCTTTGATTTACTATGATAGGCCGGATTCTTAGCCAAATGTATTGCACTTTGACTATCACAAAGTAACCTGATGTTGTCCTGTAACCTACCAAACTCACCAAGCAAACCTTTCAACCAAACCGCCTCTTTGCAAGCATGAGAAGCAGCAATGTATTCTGCTTCAGTAGTGGATAAAGCAACAATATTCTGTAGCTTTGACATCCAGCTTATAGCTCCACCTGCAAGAGTAAAGACGTACCCTGAAGTTGATCTTCTCTTATCCAAATCACCTGCAAAATCGGAATCAACATATCCGCAAACAAATTCACTACTCTTATTGTAAGAAATACAATAACTACTTGTGCCTCTCAAGTACCGAAGCACCCATTTCACTGCTGACCAGTGTTCTTTACCCGGATTTGCCATGTACCTGCTAACAACCCCAACTGCATGTGAAATATTGGTCGAGTACAAACCATCGCATACATTAAACACCCTACTACATTGGCATATGGAATTCGAGACATATAATCCTTTTCTTCATCTGTATTAGGACATAAACTCGAAGAAAGCTTAAAATGGGAAGCTAAAGGGACTGACACAGGCTTCACATTATCCATACCAAACCTCAAAAGTATTTTCTCAATATACTTTTGTTGTGATAGCCATAGCTTACCATTGCTCCTGTCTCCGAAAATCTCCATGCCCAAAATCTGTCTTGCTGCCCCTAGATCTTTCATATCAAATGTCCTTGCCATCTGAGCCTTCAACCTGTTGATTTCTTCTATGCTTTTGCTTGCTAAAAGCATATCGTCAACATACAATACCAAGATAATGAATATGCCATTATTCAACTGTTTAAAATAAACACAATGATCATATTCACTTCTAACATATTTCTGACTCAACATGAAAGAATCAAACTTCTTATACCACTGCCGAGGCGACTGCTTCAGGCCATATAATGACTTCTTGAGCCTGCAGACAAATTTCTCATTGCGATGCTGAACAAACCCTTCCGGTTGTTCCATATATATTTCCTCATCTAAATCACCATGTAGAAATGCAGTCTTAACATCTAACTGCTACAACTCTAAATCAAGCAAAGCCACTAATGCTAAGACAATTCTAATTGAAACAATTTTAACCACTGGCGAAAAAATCTCATGAAAGTCAATACCGGCTTTCTGAGAAAACCCTTTTGCAACCAGTCGCGCTTTGTACCTGTCTTCCGTATCATTCACACCTCATTTCAGCTTGAAGACCCATTTACACCCCACAGTTTTCCTGCCTTTCGGAAGCTCCACCAGATCCCATGTGCCGTTCTTATTTAAGGCCATCATTTCGTCCTTCATGGCTGCTTTCCACTTATCACTTTTCGAACCTTCTATTGCTTCCTGATAACACAGAGGTTCATCGTCATTAGCAGTAAATGCAACAAAAGTGACATAATCATCATACCTTCTCGGTGGCCGTTTGATTCTCGTCGACCTCCTTAAGGATGTTACTGGCGCTTCCTCGATTGGCTGACTACCCTCTGTAGGAACTTCTTGTCGATCAGTATCTGAGACCTGTTCATGATCTAAACCTGAACCTTGTTCATGTTCTGATTCTGAAACCTGTTCATGACTAGTATTTGAACTACGGTCATCATGACTATCATTAGAAATGCTATCAAACTGAATGTGCTGAAAGTCAGATACATCATCCTGTTTCAATCTACTATCTACATCTAACTGTACAAGAGAGGATTCATTAAACTTTACATCTCTGTTGATGATGATTTTGTGGGTAGTAGGATCCCACAATCTATATCCCTTTGTTCCAACACCATACCCAACAAAGATATACCTTTTAGACTTTGGATCTAACTTAGTTCGCTGATGTTTAGGCACTAGAGCATATGCATCACAACCAAACACTCTGAGTTTAGAATAGTCACAAGGGTGTCCTTTCCATACCTCTTGCGGAATCTTGCAATCTATGGCCATCGATGGAGATCGGTTTATCACATAACAAGTTGTTGCCACCGCTTCCGTCCACAACTCCTTCGGCAACCCGACGTTACTCAGCATACTCCTTGCTCTCTCTAGAAGAGTTCTGTTCATGCGTTCAGCAACTCCATTTTGCTGAGGAGTATAAACCGTGGTCTTATGCCTCTCGATCCCTGCATCCTTGCAATAGCTGTCAAACTCCTTGGAAGTAAACTCACCACCATTGTCAGTTCTTAAACACTTTATTGTTCTACCAGTGTTGTTTTCTACCAATGCTCTAAACTGCTTGAAAACTGAAAAAACATCAGACTTTCTTTTCAACATGTAGACCCAAACCTTCCTAGAAAAGTCATCAATGAATGATACAAAATAAGACGAACCACCATATGAAGTTGTAGGAGCTGGACCCCACACATCTGAATGGATATAATCAAGTATGCCTTTACTAGTATGTTTGCATGTTTTAAACTTTTGTTTACTTTGTTTTCCAAACAGACAATGCTTACAGAAATCTAACTTTCCAGACTTTAGATTTGGAAGTAACTTGCGATCAGCCAAAATTTTTAATCCTCTTTCACTCATATGCCCCAACCTTTGATGCCATAAGTGAATGGAACTACTGTCATGTTCAGACACAGTAGACACAAAATCTGACCTTATACCTCCTTCTAATTGAAATATATTTCCTACTTTCTTAGCTTTCATAACTAGTAAAATGCCTTTGTAAATTTTCATTACTCCACCTTGAATTACAGTTTTATATCCATTTGAATCAAGTGCTCCTAATGAAATCATTTTTTTTTTTAAATCTGGTACATGCCTCACATCAGTTAATATTTTTGTTGTCCCATCAAACATTTGCAGTTGTATGCTTCCAATTCCCACAATATTACATGTCACATCATTACCCATGTACACAACACCATCATCAATTGATTTATATGTTTTAAACCATTCTTTATGGATACACATGTGGTTTGATGCACCGGAATCTAGCAACCAATGTTGACCATGATTTGACACATTAACTGATAATACTTCATCACTTATACCTGAACCAGATGTCGAACCTGTATCTGTCGTATTTGCCTCCTTCTTCTCTATCGAAGACTCTGCTTTTGAAGTTTGCTGCTGTCGCTTCCAACAATCCTTCTTTAAATGCCCTGATTTGCCACAAAACCAACACTTTAGCTTACTCTTCTTCCCTTTCGACTTTGAACGTGAGTCGCTCGGCCTCCTAGAGTGTCTTTCTTTCGAACGACCTCTAACCATCATAGCTTCTGATGTAGAGGTTTCAGAATGCGACCTTCTCCTTGTTTCTTCCGATAATAAGGATGCAACTACATCATCAAACTCAATAGTTTCTGATGAACTAAGACTTATAGAAGTAACAAAATGATCCCATGATTCGAGCAACGAGCACAATAAAGTAATAGCTTTATCCTCGGATTGAATTTTTACTTCTATACTTTGTAATTGCACAAGAAGAGTATTAAAAGCATTTAAATGATCAGCAATCGATGTACCTTCCTTCATTCGCAAACTGTACAGTTGTCACTTCAGGAGAATCCTATTGGTTAAGGATTTGGTCATGTACAGTTTCTCCAGTTTCATCCACAAACCAGCCGCTGTTGTCTCCGACACGATATTAAACAGGACATCATCAGCTAGACACAATCGAATAGCACTTATCGCTCTTTCATCCATCTCGGCCCACTCATTATATGTGATGTTGTAAGGCTGTTTGGACTTGCCCAACAACGCCTTTGCCACACCATGTTGGACAAGCAAATCGTACATTTTCACCTTCCAGATCTCGAAATTATTCTTGCCATTAAATTTCTCAATTTTCCATAATATCTTCCCCCACCCCCACCAAGTTTTCTTTAGTATCTACTCCAATCTATGCCAAGTTTTCCATAATGTCACCCTCACCCCCACCGCCACCCCCACCCCCACCAAGTTTTCTTTAGTATCTACTCCAATCTACACCAAGTTTTCCATAATGTCACCACCCCCACCGCCACCCCCACCCTCATCCCCACCCGCAGCCCCACCCCTACCCCCACCCCCCCCCCCCACCCTCAATAGGGTGAGAAATTTTCCATAATATTTTCCCCCACCCCCACCAAGTTTTCTTTAGTATATACTCCAATCTGCGCCAATTTTTCCATAATGTCACCACCCTCATCTCCACCCCCACCCCCACCCCCACCCTCAATATGTGGATCTACTGAGGATATGAGTGGGGGGGGCGTGGTGGGGTGATATTAGGGAAAGAATATTATGTTTTCCATAATATATCTTACCACTCGCACCCTCACCCTTAATTAAAGGTCAATATGAGGGTGTGGGGTGAGATATTATGTTTTATATGATATCTCCACCCACCTTGTCATAGGGTTAAGGTGGGGAGAGTGTTATGAAACCAGCTCACGAAAAGATAGTTGAACGCCTTAGAATTCAACCTCTTCGAGGGGGCAACCTCCTTTACATTACACAAATGAACAATTCTTGGATGATTCAAATGACAAAACCTCATTTCTATATATAGGAGTCTAAGGAGTCATAATATAACCCATCCGACCTAACAATAATAATATAAAGCCACAAAAATTACAGTAGAGGGATTCTATGGGGCACAGTAATAAAAATATGGGGACAATAGGAGCCCAACAATATTAATAAGGGATACAACTACAACAGTAATGGGGTAATCACTAGTATTATAGGGACCTAACATGCCCCTATCCTTCAAAAAATTGTTGTCCTCAACGCTTGAGTAGTTCTGGATGTTTCTGTATAAAATTCTCATCCTCCCATGTGGAATCTTCAGCGGATAAGTTCTTCCACTTGATGAGATACTCCGAAATTGATCAATTTTGTAGCTGTCGAGTTCTTGTTTCTGTGACTGCTTCCGGTTCCAATATATTTTTTCCTTCCTCGTCAAGTTCTGGCAATATTGTTTGAACTAGGAGCTTGTCGCCTATAACCTTATTTAAACATGAAACATGGAAAACTAGGTGCACTCGAGACGCTGCAGGAAGCTCCAATTTGTATGTCATAGTACCAATCTTTTGCAACACCTTGTATGGACCATAATACTTTGGTGATAATTTATTATCCTTCTTAGCTTGCTTGAGGGACATTTGTTTATATGGTTGTAGCCATAGGAATACCCAATCACCTACATCAAAACTTCTTTCGCTGCGATGTTGATCTGCCTGTTGTTTAATTCTATTATGTGCCAACACAAGGTTATCCTTTAAGAGTTGGAGGACTTGTTGTTGATGTTCGATGTGATGTTCCACTGCTTGAACCTTAGAATTTTCTCTTAAATATGATGTGATGGATGGTGGCTGATATCCATAAAGTGCCATAAATGGGGTCATTTTTGTTGCTGTATGGAAGGAAGTGTTATACCACCATTCAGCCAGAGGCAACCATTTGACCCATTGTGTCTGTTTATCAGATACAAAGCAACGAAGATATCCTTCCAAACATTTCTTTACTATCTCAGTTTGCCCATCAGATTGAGGATGATAAGATGAACTATGAGCTAACTGAGTACCAAGACAAGAAAACAATTCTGTCCAAAAATTTCCAGTGAAAATGGGATCTCTGTCACTTACAATAATCTTTGGGTTTCCATGTAGCTTTTGAATTTTTTCCATAAATGCAGTAGAAACTTACTGGCTTTAAATGGATGTGATAATGCACAAAAGTGTGCATACTTGGTAAGTCTATCAACTACCACCATGATGACACTCTTTCCCTCAGACTTGGGTAAACCTGTGATAAAATCCATTGAAACCTCCTCCCAATGTTGGCTTGGAATGGATAAAGTTTGTAATAGACCCGGGGTCTTAATTGTTTCAACTTTATTTTATTGGCAAACCAAACATTCTGCCACAAACTTTTGAATATCCGATTTAAGGCCATCCCAAAAAAATTCCTTCTTAACCCTTTGGTAAGTTTTTAAAAATCCTGAGTGCCCTCCTAAGGGAGAAGTGTGCAATTCCATAAGAATCTTTTGTTTGAGTTGCGAATTCTTACAAAGGTATAAGCGATCTTTGTACCATAACGAATCATTTTGCCAGCTAAATGTATCAGATGTACTAGAATCTTGTTGTAACTTTCGAATAAGTGCCCACATTTCTTCATCATTCCTCCATTCCTCCCTTGCTTCGTTTATCCAATCTGGTTGGATAATAGAAATGGCGCACAACAATACTTCCACATCCTCATCCTTTCTTGAGAGTGCATCTGCCACCACATTTTGCTTCCCTTTTTTGTAGATGATTTCAAAGTCATAACCCAACATCTTTGTGACCCACTTTTGTTGCTCTTCAGAGGATAATCTTTGTTCTAAAAAGTATTTAAGGCTATCATGATCTGTTTTTACCTTGAAGTGTCTTCCCATTAGGTAGGGTCGCCATTTCTTAAGTGCATGTAGTATTGCCAACATTTCCTTCTCATAAATAGCTTTGTGTAAAAACTTTCCCTTGATTGGACGACTTTCAAAAGCAATGGGTCTTTCATCTTGCCTAAAACAACACCAATTCCATTTCCTGAAGCATCACATTCCACAATAAAGGTTTTTGTGAAGTCCGATGTAGCTAAGATCGGTGCTTGGCACATTGCCTCTTCAAGATGTTTGAAGGCCTTTGTTGCTTCTAGAGTCCATGAAAATGCATCTTTCTTCAATAATGTTGTTAGAGGTGCTGCTATTCTCCCATAATTCTTAACAAACTTGCGATAATACCCTGTCAATCCGAGAAATCCTCGCAGATGCTTTATGGATGTGGGGATTTTCCATTCCTTAATGGCTTTAATTTTGCTAGGGTCTACCTTAACTCCTTCATGAGATACAATATGAACCAGATATTCCACCTCTTGTACTCCAAAGAAACATTTGGATCTTTTTGCATATAATTGTTTCTCCTCCAATAGTTGTAGCACCCTGTCAACATGTTCAACATGATCCTTCCAAGACTTGCTGTAGATTAGTATATCATCAAAAAATACTAACACAAATTTTCTAAGGAAGGGTTTGAAAATGGAATTCATTAAACATTGAAATGTAGAAGGTGCATTGGTAAGGCCAAAAGGCATGACCAAAAATTCATAATGACCCTCATGAGTTCTAAATGTTGTTTTCGGAATGTCTTCAATCTTCATTCTGATTTGATGATATCCTGAACGAAGATCCAACTTGGTGAAGTAAATTGATCCATGCAATTCATCCAGTAATTCATCAATGACAGAAATGGGAAACTTATCTTTAATAGTGAGCTTGTTGAGCTCCCTATAATCCGGACGCATGCACCATGATCCATCCTTCTTGTGCACCAATACTACTGGAGCAGAGAAAGAACTTTGACTAGGTTGAATTATACCAGCCTCTTGTTGGCATTATGATGCATGTGTTGTACTTGATGGAAACCCACTCGTAGAAGAACATCTCACTTATTTATAACTAGATGAATCTACAGAAGAGATATCAGATGTGACTGAATGCATGGGATGCAGGACAACTCAAAGGAATCAGATGACAGTTCTCAGTAATGACAAGTTAGCTTTGCCATCAAGTCCAAAGGGGGAGATTGTTGGCATTACGAGACAAGTGTTGTCCTTGATGGCAAATCACACAGATGATAGATCATAGTGCAGCAGGTCAGTAGCAAGGAATTGATGATCAGACTACAAGAATGAAGAGGGAAAAATATATATACGCAGGTTCATCGTGACTAAGCCGCGTATACACACGGGTTAGACATTCCAAAGACGCGTATGCGTATACACGTGGGTTAGACATTCCAAAGACGCGTATGCTATACACGCACTTTCACGCAAGGAAAAGCGCGTACATGTGGGAGAACTTATGTTTGGTCCGTGGTATTTAGTCCTTGGTATTTGAACCTATGGTTTTGGACCATGGTATTTCGTCCGAAGTGTTGATCCTAAGTATTGGGTCCATGGTATTGATTATTTATGGTTTTGGATCATAGTATTGAAAAAAGCCTAAGATTATAAAAGGAGAAGAAGATCATTAGGCAAAGTGATTGAGAAAGTCTTGAATATCTCATGAAGTATGAGATCCAGTATGCAGCCTATGGGTTCATGATGTTTTGCTTGATTTGAGCTAAGGAGGAATCTCAGCGGTTGATGGAGAACAAGATCTAAGGATAGATCGGGATCTAATGGCTTGGAATGAATCATCTCTATACGGTTTGATCATGCTTATTCTAGATCTGTATACTGACGCATGTAATGTTCTGTAAATGTTATGATATGGGTATGACTGATGTCTGGAACATCTGCAAAGTTATGAGAAAATATTTGTAGATATGTACGCGGGTTGGCTTTGGTGAAAGCACGTATGTACGCGGTTTTGGTTCGTCATAGTAGCGTATACATTATGATATATGATATTTGAAGTTGCAGTTGGATCTGGTTATTGCTGCAGAGTTCTGTTGTTTGTTCTGTGTTCTGGTGACTGTGTTGTTGACAGGGTTTCAGTGTTTCAGTGATTCAGAGATTGATGATGCTAGTATTGATTGATTTTGTGCTTCAATGATATTGATGGGTCCAATATGAAAATTGGATGAAACGTGGCCTTCAGATTATGGTGTTGTGCTTCAGGAGTATCCAGTATGAAAATTTATGAAACATGGTACCTGGAGGAAGAAAGAGAAGGTTGTAGCCTTCTGTAGGTAGGCACCTATGTACTAGTAAATGGATCGGCTAGTACAAGAGCTAAGGGGGTTGTAGCTCCCTTCCAGGAGAGTCTGGAGAATGAGAGAAGGTTGTAGCCTTCTGCAGGTAGAAGCCTGTGTACTGGTATAAGACTGCACCAGTACAGAATTATTGTAAAATGAAGTTTCTTATGGAAAAGAAGATAGAGACGACTTGCAGCTGGTGGTTTTCACCCACATTGGGTTTCCACCTTATATCATGGTGTTCATGTGTGCTTCTTGTGTGTGATGATATGTTCTGTTTTACTGCACTTGCTTACTGTTCATGTGGTTAATGAAGTTCTGATGCACTAACTAAAGATCAACATTTAATGGATTAACTAAATCATAAGTATTCTGGATATACGCTAGTTGCATTAGACACAGCTGCGTATACACGCTGGTTCACTTAACTGAAGTAGCGTATATGAATCTTAATATGGAAATGAAAAAGTTTTATTGATTTGATAATATTGATTCACCCTCCCCCCTCTTAGTACTATTTCCAACACCTCTAGCATTTCTGCAACCATACGTTCAATTTCACTTTTTTGGGCATAGAGATATCTGTATGGCCTGATGTTTGGAGGAACACTTCCCGGAATCAGATGAATAGCATCATCATGATCACGAATAGGTGGGAGACCTTTGGGAGTCTCA
Organism: Pinus tabuliformis; assembly: GCA_031772625.1. Lineage (NCBI taxonomy): Eukaryota > Viridiplantae > Streptophyta > Pinopsida > Pinales > Pinaceae > Pinus > Pinus tabuliformis. Next base: position 390,526,037 of record CM062817.1, read on the forward strand.
AATACCTTGGAATGATTGTCCAAGACTTTTTGGAGATCTGGAGAAATAGATAATTCCACTGTGGAAACATATAGCGAACATAATTGTGCAATTACACCTCTTTGTTCCTTTTTTAGAAGCTTTGTCATACCATTAAAGTTGATTATCTTTCCTAGTTTCCCTGCAATACCCCTTAATTCAACTTCCTTTCATTTCGCAGAAAATTTCATGAAAATTAAAAGCTATTGTACCCAAGGACTGTAGCCATTGGACTCCTAGTACAACATCAGCACCTCCCATTGGAATGGAAAGCATTGGGCTCGTCAATACATATTCTCCTATGGATAACTTGATATTATGGCACTTTCTAGAGCAATTTATCGTTCCTCCATTTGCAACCATCACTTGACACTCTAGTGCTGGATATAGGAAGCAATTCAATTCTTTTGCTACCTTACAATGAATAAAATTGTGGGTACTTCCTGAATCAATCAACACTATTACCTTTTTCTTCTTGATTTGTCCTTCTATCTTGATGGTTTGAGGAGTGGTAATTCCAGCCAATGCATTACAAGATATGGTCGAATTCATTTCTTCTTTATCTAGGCTTTGTTCCTGGAGTATATCCCCTTCTTTTGACCTTTCATGCTCCTTTTCTTCTTCCTCTTCACAATCTATGTAGAATAATTTCTTCTCAGCACACTTATGACCTTTAGTGTATTTTCTATCACAACTGTAACAAAGCCCTTTTGCTCTTTTTTCTTCCAATTGTTGTGGTGTCAACCTTATAGGTTATGGAAGGCTAGGGGTAACAACACTTCTATCTTTATAGTTGTGACTGGTATGCTTCCTGGTTGCCATAATTTTGCTTTCCATTTTTCTTGCTAACCTAAATGCCTTCTCTAATGAATCAGGTTCCCAAAGGCGAACATCATGTTGGTTATTATCCTTTAAAGTCCCTATGAACACATCAATCCTATGATCCTTTGGAATATTTTTTACTTTTATGTTCAACTTTTGAAACTCCTCAATGTGCTCCATTATTGAACCCTTTTATTTGAGACTTATCAATTGGCTAAAAAAAATGTTGCTTATTGTGTCCTCATAATGTGTTGTCAATTCTTCTGTAAAAATTGCCCAAGTGATAATTTGTTTACGAGAGCAAAGCCATTGATACCATACAAACTGATTTGGTTCCAAATATAAAGTTGCAATATGTACCTTTTGTATGTTTTGCACATTATTGAGATCGAAAAATTGCTCCATCTGTAATATCGATGTTGCGGGGTCCTTGCCATCAAACTTCCTCATATCGATTTTGGAATATGGTGGGTCTTCGATCCAACATTAGAGTCTATGGAATCATGATTAACATTTCTTTTGTTCTCATTATGAGTTTCCTTTACTACCCTTTCACCATTAGTGACCATTTCTTGTAGCAACTTATTCATATTTATCTTCAATTCTTCCATGTCTGTCTTCAAATCTGTCTTCAAATCGTCCATCTTAGCTTCCATGCCATTCATCTTAGCTTCCACACCCTTTATCTTAGATTCCGCCATTTATCTTAGCTTCTGTTAGCTTTTGTGAGAGTGACATTTGTTGCACTTGGTCTTGTAATTTTGATATATCATGTAGCATTTCTTCCTCTTCTTCATGAGTCATGCTAGCGCTTTCAGGTTGCTTACTAGGTGTTTGCATTTTCTTTCCTCGGGGCATCAGTTACCAATAATAATGCTCTACTATGCCTTTTGAATTCTTCAAAATAATTTTTCAAACCAAGCTTAAGAAATTTTTTTAAAAAATCTACACACCTTTTTTCACTTTGAAGGAGCTTGATATTGCCTCTGATGTATCTCTATAATTTCGGATCATCCAGTTCTGAAATTGTGACCTACAGTAGCCCTCTGTGTCCTCTTTCCAATGCCACCAGTCTGATCCAAATTGGATTCTCCAAGGAAGAGTTATGCCAAATCTCCCACAGTGACCTGATTATAGACTACTTCAGTAGAGCGAACTTGTACGACATGCCACGTGCCCCTGTTTCGACCTTTGGCTCTGAAAAATATATACAAGAAACTACAGTTCATCCTCTTTCTGCAGCTTCTTACGAAACTTCAATCCGATGCTCAGAGAGAAAGTTATGACGATTTTCCCTAGGTCACCTATTTGGAATGTAATTGAGGAGTCTGCAAAAAGACCAACTTCCTCAGATCATATCTCCGCAAATATAGCGTGAAAATCTCTGAAATTCGGACTCTAGGTTCAGTGCAATTTCTTCTCAAATGGGTTTTTTTTTTCGCTCCTGAAACGTTGCAGAAAAAAATTATCGCGAGAATGCCACGATGACCTATTTGGAGCAACGAAACCCTAGAATCCAAAGCTCTGATACCAAATGTTATGAAATCAGCTCACAAAAAGATTAAAAAAAGATAGTTGAACGCCTTAGAATTCAGCGTTTTTGAGGGGGCAACCTCCTTTACATTACACAAATGAACAATTCTTTGATGATTCAAATGACAAAACCTCCTTTCTATATATAGGAGTCTAAGGAGTCACAATATAACCCAGTCTACCTAACAATAATAATATAAAGCCACAAAAATAACATAGAGGTATTCTATGAGGCACAGTAATAAAAATATGGGGACAATAGGGGCGCAACAATATTAGTAAGGGATACAACTACAACAGTAATGGGGTAATCACTAGTATTATAGGGACCTAACAGAGAGATATTAGGGTAAAATTCATATAGGGTGGGGGTGTGGCAAGATATTATGTTTCCTATAATATCTCCCCACATCCTCACCCTATCACGTGGGTAGGGACCAAGGGCATATATGAGGGGAAACTTCATATATGATGGGGCAAGATACTATGTTTTCCTTAATATCTCCCCCAATTGATATGGATTAGATCATTATATTGTTTTTCATCCATCTTGATGCATTCGAAGTGGAAAAAGTGGAGGCATCAACTCACAGGACCATTTTTACTAACGGGACCCAATTTGGCAAAATGGGGTCTGAAACCTTTCAGTAGTGTTTTGAAGCATCAAACGATGTTTTTTGGGGGGGAAACTTTGTCACTCTAGCATAGCATATTTTCATGCTACTCTACACACAAAGATCTTTCTAACGGTGCAAGAAGTGTGTCAATTGAAGTTTGTATGCAAAAGTTATGCCACTAAGAAGTTTACCTTCCTATTTTCACAACTATGGTTCGATAGGACGTCGCGTCAACCCTCGTTATTCATGGAAAATGGGATAGGCACGTGTTTTTGATGTAAAATACTCTAGAAGAGTCTATATTGTAACTCTAGTTAAGAGCATATGTAGTCAAACTTAGCCATTAGTAGGCTATCGGGTTGTGTTATAACCGGGCCACTAGGAGGAAGAGGCATTCCATTCTTTTGAGAGCATTTTGTTCCATAGTTGAGTAAAGATCGTAAGGGGAGATAGGAGGTAGAGCACACAAAGAGGATATGGGCATTGTAACAGCTCACGAGCCACAGGCATTACTTCTTTATACTTACAACTTTTTTTCCAGACAGAGAAAGAGAGCAAAGGGACATCACCTTCTAGTTGGGTTTTCTCCTGAAAGGGTTTCCTAGAACACACCTTATGTCTTATGTGTGTGTGTGTGAGAGAGAGCTTATTTTGTCGTTCTCTACTTTTTTGCATAATTTCTATTTGTATGCATGCACTAATTACAATTAAATTTACATATATACAAGTTTAATAAAATTGTAATAGTGTAAAAATTCAAAATTTTAATATATTATTATCAGATTTGTTGTGACGAACTGTCCAGTGGAATATCCACAATAGTTTACAGATCACCAAACCTCACACATATGGTGGTGGAGGTGAGAAGAGATGTTAGGGAAAACATAACAAGTTTTCTCTAATATCACCATCCCTTCTTCCCCACCACCCATCTGAATTTTTCCCTAATATCTCACCCGACCCCCACCCCATCATATGGGTGGGGTGAGGGGAAGATATTGAAGAAAATTTTATACAGGGCAGGGTTAAGCTAAGATATTATGTTTTCCATGACATCTCCTCATGTCCTTATGGGCAAGGATGGTGGAAGATATTATGGAAAACTTCATACAGGGTCAAGGTGGGTGAGATATTATAGAAAACATAACATGTTTTCATATCACCTCTCTCTACAGTCAATTTATTGAGTTTTTCCTAATATCTTCCCCCCACCCACACCTTGTCTCCCATAATATCTCTCCCCAACCCAAAGACATTAGTGATTGCTTGACATGAGGGTCTGAGTGGGGGGTGATATTAGGAAAAACTAAGGGCTGAGGTGGGGGAGATACCATAAAAAAATTAGTGGGGAAGAAATTAGGGAAAACTTGGGGGCAAGATATTAGGGAAAACTTAACTCGAGGGTGCGAGTGGGGGGAGATTTTAGGAAAAGTTATGGGTGAAGGTGTGGGATATATTCAAGAAACCCCAGGGTGGAGGCAAATACAAATATCAATAAAAACTTGTCAATTTTTCCTTAATATCCACCCCGCTAACCCCGACCCCGACCCGATATGAAGTTTTTCCTAACATTTTTTCCCAAAATGCTTTCCTTGGTATCTCCTTCTACCCCCACCCTCATGTATGATGTTAAATTTACCTTAATATCTCCTCAACCCCCACCCTATATGAAATTTTCCCTAATATCTATCCTATATTTTTTTTTTATCATATCCTCCCCCACCCTTAGAGTGGCGTTAAGTCAAAATTTACCTAATATCTTCCCATACACTTACAAGTTTAAGTTTTTCATAATATCCCCATTAAACCCTATATAGGTTGGTGTTAATTTTCCTTAATATGTCGCCCCATCCCCACAAGTTTAAGTTTTCCTTTATATTCCCCCTCCCCCAACCTTATATAGGTGGGGGTGTGGAGTGATATTAGGGAAAGCTTTAAAATGGGGGTGGGGGACAATACTAGGAAATGCTTGTTAAGTTATCCTTAATACCAACCCCATCCCCTCATACAAGGTGGGGGATATTATGGAAACTTTTTTTTTCCCTGGGGGAGAGGGGGTGTTGTTAGAATTATAACAACCCTCTTTTTGTTTTTTGTAAAAGAAAAAATGAGGATCCTATATCATTTTTTCTTTTATTCCCAAAAAAGATAATAATAAAAAAAAGTTGTAAAATAATAATAAAATAAAATAAAAGAAATAAATGAATAAGTGCTTTGTAGGTCGGGGTCGGATTATGTTTTTTATACAAATAATTAAAATATGGATCCCAACCTCCCAACTACGCAATTGGTCCGACTTTCGATCACTTCCAATCATGTTTGATTTCCGACCTCCTGACTCCATTCTCCACCCGACCTTTTAGTCTCACCTGACTTCCCGACCATCCAATAAAATAATATTTTATTTCCTTGATTTGCGTAATTTTTTGTTTTTTCTTGATTTCCAATAAATTGATTTGAAACTTGTTTTTATGTTTTTCCACGCTTAAACGATTTTTTTTATCCCGACTTGAAAACTCTCTTGCTCTATCTTATTTTCCAAAGAAAAACAGTTGGATTACTTTACAGAAAATTAATAATCAAGTCATATGAATTAATTCGCCCATTCTCCGAGTTTTTATCAAAATTCAGAACTTCCCAACATTTATAGCTTGTATGTTATTAGGTCTTCTTGAGAGAAATTTAAATTGTAGGAAGGAAAAGACTAAGTTTCAGTGACTGTATTTTGGTAAAATTATGTTCTAAAGGAGTTTCAATATTTTTTTTTTCAGGATTTTTACCAAAGAAAACTCACTTTTTTTTATTTTTGTCCACGAACCATAAAATGGGAAAGAAGGGAAAATCGATTGTAACAAGACAAGCAGTAGAGCATATAAAAGGGAAATTGAAAGAGGTAGACAATCCAGAACCTGAGGAATATAACCTCAACCCATCTCTCATTTCTAACTCCACATTTAAAACTTAGAAAGCAAGTACGATGAGGTGGGAAGAGATTTTTATTTATTTGAGAATAGAAAGTGGTTGAATTTTGTAAGACCTTCTAGTAAAAAAATAATCTTTTGGAAGGCATTAGAAAAATAGAATTGCACTAATTTTTTGTTAGGGCTAAAATATTCCCTTATTATGATATGATTTCTTGGATTTTGGCACATGTGGATATCCCAACACATACTATGTCAGATCATAACAAGAATGTTATAGCCTCTTGGAAACCAGAAGTCCTTTTAGCCATTTATAAGCTCAGTCCTCCAACGATCCTTCTCTCCACTGAATTCCTCAATAATTTCCAAAGCACTATTTTCAGCCAATGTGGATAGAGAAAGTGATTGACGATTGGTTACGGGAAGAGGAAGAAGGGTTTAAGCTCAAATCTTCTAAAGAATATCCCATTGTTATTTTTAAGAAACCCTTCAGATTCATCATCAAATTGTTATCCCAATTGTATGGAGAAAAGGATCCTGAACATTGTAAAATGCAGTGGATTCCCATAATCCATAGTATTTGTCATGACTCAAAGTGTCTTAATTGGGTCGATATTTTGTCTCAAAACATCACTGAGGCTTTGAAATTATCATTGTTATCTCCTCCCAGCTACAAACAAATGTTTTGTATGTCCACTTTCCTTATGGATATTGTTATTGCTTCAGTCCCATTTCCCTGATGAAATGGAATTATCTGGCTAATCAACAACTCCCCATTCAAAATTATGCCCCAATCCTATGGGAAAGTAACTTCAAATTCCATCTATATGACATTTTCCATTATTTCATGATTCCTCTCCATGAAATTATTTTTGGCAAAGCCCCTCCTAGGGTTAGTGAAAGTCTCAAAGAAGGCCTAGAATCAATAGGCCAATGGTTTGTAGAAGAATTATTTACTTACATAAGAGTTTATGGCAGTGAGGTTGGTCCTCACCTTCTACCTAGATATATACCTAAAAGACTTGCTTTAAGGGAAGTGGCAAATTAGGTTGCTTTATATGTCAAGGCTCGGAAAATGAGCAGACTTCAAAAGAAATTTTGACGATTTTTTCCAATTAAATTTGGGGAAATGAATATCAGAGACTAGGGACATGCGTTCAAAGAAGCAGAAGAACTCCAAGATGTTTGGCTTTATTCTTTACCTCATTATGAGTATGACCCCCATGGAATTATCAGTAATCATTATAAAACTATGAGCTATGTTAAAATATTCACACATCAAGATCCTCCTTTTGATGAGGTTTTCATAGCCATTGATGATTTCCAACAAGCTTTTGATAGAGGAAAGCTATTAGATGTTGAAGAAAGGGCCAAATTACAGGAATTAAGAGAAAATATTTTTGAAGGGTTCTTAAAAGAGAAGAGTCTCCATGTTAATATCTCAGTAGAAGAACTTAAATCTTTTGAGTTTTTTCAATTTAATTTCAAGCAAATTACTTCAGATCCTCCCTCTACCTCTCAGGAAGAACAAGAAAGTCAAATTGAAAAAGTAGAAGATTTTTTTATTACAGGTAAAGAATACATGTTAGCCTCACTCTCTTAATAATCAATTAATAAATCCAAATATTCAATTAAATTAATAAAATCATGAGAACTCCTCAAACTAAGGAGTCTAGTTTTGGATGAGAGATTCTCTCTAACTAGCTCTCCTAAATTAGTGTGTAAGTTGAGAAAATGTCTCAACCAAGTGAGTCTAAGATAGACGCACTATCCTAAGACCACTTACTCATGTATTACCATGTATTATTAAATTATTTGAATAAGAGAGAATTACATGAGCATGAGAGACCACATGATGACTCTCTGCCTTTTCCGCCAGTTTGTCTTTTGTGCGTTGCTGGTTTGATTATTGTGTGTTAATTTGTTGTGCATATGTTTATATGGCTGTGTGATTTTCCTTCATGTGGTATCAGAGCATCTATAGTTGTTAGGGCCTGATTTGTCATTGTATCCTTCAATAGAGTGTGATTGCTGAGTTGTGGGGTTTCAATTGAGAGTTGCGTACTTGCATCCTTTTGCACCTGCATAGTTGTATACTTGTGAAACTGTGGAAAGAGTTGCGTATTGGGAAGGAGCTTCATGGTAGCAGAGATGTGACAGCAGCCGGGCAGGCCTGTGTGTTGTCGGTTAACTGAGGATTCGTAAGCGGGTTATAAGGTTGTCATAGGCCTTCGTTTTGTTTGAATGACCTGCATTTTTCCTGGCAGATTACTGTCATTGTGTTGATCTGCCCGTAGTTGAATTGGATTGGATCCAACCAGTGTTTGCAGAGAGGGTTTTCTGGTGGCTGCATGAGTCCTCTATCTTCGGATTGCTTCAGTTGTGCCTCGAGTCAAAGGGAGCGAGAAGCTCTTCACCTGCACGCAACGGAAGAATTATGTCATGTTCCGACTCTGCCTGTGGTAAGTTGAGTAGAGGAGTCTGCTTCGGAGTTTTCCTGCCCAACGCAAGTGTGGAGGTTGTGTAGGAGAAGGCAATCGTCTACTAGTCGTTAAGTGCCTCACGCTGCAGAGTGGTGCCATGGACTTGTATTGGATTGTGAATGGTCGTTGTTGTGAAGTGCCTCGATCCGTGGACTTGGAGCGTGCATGTCTGATCAAATTCTGCCTAAAGTGAGTAGGCCGCCATCAGTAGTGGATCGGAAGCCTTGGATCGTGATCGGTGCTGAGAAAAAGTGAGCTACCGAATTAGTCCAAGCGTTGGACTGGTTGTGCGAAGAACTGGTAAGCATCCTCGGTTTTATGAGCAAATAAGAAATATGGGTTTGTGCTAGTGGTTGACCAAATCAAGTCGAGGGTCAACCCTTAGTGTACAAATCAAAGGCATAGGTTATTGGGGCAAGGAACCATCAGGATATTACAGAACAGTCATCCCCATCGATTAGAAGGCCTGATTCATGCCCACACTAAGAAACTCGTTTGACATTAGCACTCTCGCAGCACTTTGTTGCAGTACAGAACTTGGAGAGCTTGTATAGAAATGCACGACATAGATTATCACATTGAGATTCATTAAACCTGAGCTTCTTCCCTTTATCGAAACGAGCGTCCCTTATGCAGTCCAACACCTGCCTCTGCCACTCCATTTCACTATACTTTGATAGAAACATTTGGGCTAAATTTTACCATACCCATCACTCTTTCTTACTAGATTGAACCTAGGCACACCTTACTTGGTAATGTTGAAACTTCCATGAAATTCCATGACTGCAATTGCGCTCCAGCCTATTAAGAAGCGATGGGTTGTTACAACAGGCTTAGGTTTGTGCTGCAACCACTGGGATCATGATTCCATTAAAGCAAATCTCGGTCTTCAGAGCCAATGGCAAATCAGATCTAGTACAAGAATGTGCCAGTAGCAAAGAATGTGCCAGTGTGGTATCAGATCCTTTGATTGTAGTGCAACTAAATTGATGCGGTCTTCAGACTCTATCTAACATATGAATTCACTTGTTTCTCTCGCTTGCATATCCATCTCTCCCTGTTTTCTGTTGGATTCCAGTACTTCGCTGCCAGAATATGTTGTTGCGAATGTGTAATCATAATCTAGTATCACCTGTTGACTTAGCTTACTTCTAAACTTCCATTTAACTGCAGTCGGGACTTCAACTAGTGATCCAAGCTTTTTTCCTCCCATTCTTGACGGGAATCAGAATTGAGAATGGGCACTTCATAGTTTCAATCCGCCATCCGGCAATGTACAAGCCATGGCGCCCACCTTCCAAGAGTTCGCCCCCTGCACTTTGTAAGCATCCAACGTGGGAAGAATAGCACGTGGAAAGCTAGAAGGGACGAGCATGTCATGAACCACTTGCAAACAACAACAACAACAAAAGGAAGATCTCCAACAAATGAATGGTGTGTATGAATTTTTAAAAATTTTACTATTTGTTTTAAATCAGATGCATGTGTTTAAATCAAAATCCAAAATTTATTCACCTTTCTTAGAAGCAACTTTATATCACTTTTAAACTGATTTCATAAAGAGAATTTTGTTTGAAAAGTTACGTAAGGAGTTATTTTGAAATTTTGAGCATTATTTATGTAATAGAGAGATAAGGTGTATATATTTTATGTTGAGAGTGATGGAAGTAAAGTGAAGCTTTGTAATGGAGTGATAAGAAGATAATTTGGAGAGATAAGATGTAATAGTTTTAAATTAAAGTTTTTTTGTTTTTTGTTTTTTTTTGGAGTGATAAGTGAAGATTTTTAAAAGGAAAGAAATCCAAAGTAATTTTTTACTTTGAGAGCGATTGAGTCAGTGCAGGCAATTTTTTTTTGAAGACAAAAGTTTGCAAGTGTGACATTCACATTGCTTGAGAAGGTGAAGGTTGATGTACTCCCATATTTAAATAAAAACATATCTTTTTTGTGGTGTTTGTGTCCTAGATTCGCCCGAAATTGAATAAGGGGATCTTAGGTACACCGTGTGCAAGACTTGGATTCAGATTCTTAAAACACTCTCTTTATTATGCTTAAACAAAACAACTACATGCACATAAGAAAGTTTAGATATACAAGTCATCGATCAAGCTCCTGAAATCAAAGCTCCCATAACCAATTGAGTTCATAAGCACAAAGCGTCACATCATCGACTTGATAAAATTAATATTCTGCCACAGCATTTCACAACAGATAATTCACGCCATCAAGTTAAGGACGCTACAAAATCAAGCATTTCAAGCCAAGATGACTTCCACATCATCAAAACTTTTTGTATCACTTGCAAATAAACCTTTTTTAATTGAATTGTACGGGTGCATTCTCGGTTGTAACCGATACCCTAATTTGAATTGTTAAGGTGCATACATTAAGTCAAGTATGTCTTCAACTGAGTCATCAAGATTGAACTTGTCATTTGTATCTTGGGTGCATTTTCGACAGTGTTCGACACCCTTTCCTTTTTTTACAAATCATCACATTCAGTGAGTACATTCAAGAAATTACAAGTGTCAGTAATCAATCAAGCAAGTAAGCATCAAAACAAGCATGTGTCTACAACAAGCGCACTAAGATCAAGTGAGTGTGTCAAGTAACCAAATCAAGTGCGACAGTTCAACGCACAACAAGCGAGCCTGTGTAAAGTTCATTACAACATTCATAAAGTTCCTTTCAAGCAAAGTGATCGTCATCAAGCGAGCGTCAAGTCAACAATTCAAGCAAGTGTTTAAAGCATCAGCAATCAGCAAATAGTACAAGCGAGCCTATCATTTCAGTGATCAACTCAAGTGCACAATTTTCAAGCACGACTTCTACACCAAGCGAGCCTGACTTCAAAGTAAGCAAGACAACATGGCGACACACATTCAACTGTCCCAAATTCTTCACAATTTAATGTTATCATCAGCCGACAACATGGTGCACATCAACAAAACCACTCTTGCTGACATTCAAGTGCATCTTCAACATGCACATGAAACGATTGAGTTCCTTCAACTAGAATCGCAACTGTAGAGAATTGAGTTGCAAGAGAAGCGTGTTGCTTCCAAGTCTTTTCTAGATATAGCTGATCATTCGACTTCATTCATCCAACCAGCTTCAAGTGTTGAAGTTGTTCCAGTTCAACTTTCTTCCAAACCCATCATCAAGCCATGGGAAGAAATTCAAAGTAATCGAAATCGACGCGACTTAGGATATGTCAAAGATAACGACAACTTACATATCCCTGATTATTCAAAGCCCATTCAGTTCGTCAGTGCTGGATTACTTGAACATATCACCTCAACAAGTTCTCTGCAAGTTGCAGACAGACATCAATGCACACAAACTGAAAGTGCAAACAAACAGAAATGCACACAAACTCAAGTTGCAGACAAACCGACATGTTCTCATTGTCAAAGAACCGATCATCTGGAAGATTAGTGTTTTGATCTCCATCCTTGTCACCATTGTGGCAAGCAGAATCATTCATCAGAGAAATGCTGCAAACAAGACCAACCTACCAGATTGAAGATAAATTATTCATGGATTGATCCCTGGGAATGGTCATCCACAGCCAGAAGATTGTACAAGTTTTACAATCGGATTCACTCACACATATTGCAGCCAATAGTCAAATGAAGATGGTACTCTCGTGCAGTGGAACGGGGGAGTACACCAGTGAGACACTCCTACACCTATAGGGGGGAGTTCAGATATATTTTGGAGAAGATTACCTCTCCTTTCGGCTGACAAAGGGGGGAAAATGTCAATGAAATTGACAAGTGGTTGTCAGACTGAAAGTCTCGACAACATCAGCGAAGCAGCCAGTGGGCATCTTCATTAGCCAGTGGGCGTTCATCAACTTGTATCAGTGGACATCGGATGCTATTTTCAAGCAAAGGACAGTTGGATCCTTTTGCAGCTTGGCACATGATGGAGTTGTCAAGCGACATTCAGAGATGAATCAGACATGCATCTGATTCATGTTCTCTTCAGATTTGAGTTTTTTCCAGCATCTAGCTTTTGTGGTTTTTCAAGCAAATATTTTTTAGGATCGACTTGAGAACTTGGAAGATGGTTCCTTGTTCGTTTTGGATTTATCATTGAGGGGGGGAATGTTAGCCTCACTCTCTTAATAATCAATTAATAAATCCAAATATTAAATTAAATTAATAAAATCATGAGAACTCCTCAAACTAAGGAGTCTAGTTTTGGATGAGAGATTCTCTCCAACTAGCTCTCCTAAATTAGTGTGTAAATTGAGAAAATGTCTCAACCAAGTGAGTCTAAGATAGATGCACTATCTTAAGACCACTTGCTCATGTATTTAAATGTATTATTAAATTATTTGAATAAGAGAGAATTACATGAGCATGAGAGACCACATGATGGCTCTCTGCCTTTTCCGCTAGTTTGTCTTTTGTGTGTTAATTTGTTGTGCATATGTTTATATGGCTGTGTGATTTTCCTTCATTACAAAGGAAGATCACCATGTCAAAAGAGATGAATACAAAAATTTAATTAATAATAAAAGATGCTACAACTGCATAAGTTTTTAAGAAAACACAAGAAGAACCACAGACAATAAAGTAAGCAGACAAGCAAACATCACATGCTAAGGAGATTATTGTTATTAATTCTCCTAAAGACACAAAGCATATGCAGTAAAAAAAACATAATGTGTAAAGAAATAGAAGTTGATGTAGAAAGGGATAAGCAAATAGTTGATATTACTTTTTTTCTTTTTTTTCTTTTGAAAAGGATAAAGAAATATTGGAGGAACATGCAAAGAGTGATAAAACCTCAATACTTAAAACATCTCCTCAAACTTAAATGACTCCTATTTCAACTAATATTCCTTGGGATTCTTTTCTATTTAAACTTGTTTCTGAACTCGAAATGTTATCTGATATTGTTCCTTCCTTAACAAAATATTACTTTAATTCCTAAACTAAGTCAATTGTAAGGAAGACTAAGAAAAGAAAGTTTGATTCTCTTGAAGTTGTTTCTTAATACAGCTGGCAAGTTTCACGAGATGTTAAGGATAAAGCAAATGAATCTTCATAGGCTTTGGGTGTTTTTATAAATTACAAACAATATCATCTTAATGAGCTTGCAACTTCTTATGACAATAGTTTACAAAGAATTAAAGAATTAGAAAGGCAATTAGAGAAGGGCAAGGTATTTAATGAATAAAACTGACAAATTTATTCTACAACTATTGTTCAGGGATTTTGTTGAAAGAGAAAATCTAAAAAAACAATTCCTAAAAGAATTGAATGAGTTGGAATTAAAACATGCCCCGCATATTCAAGAATTAAGAAAATCCCATGAATATCAAAGTCGAATCCTAAAAGAGGAGGTTGAGAGTAATATTGAAATAATGACTACAACTTTGATAGAGCAAATTGATTTTCTTCAATCTCAACTGAGTCAAAGCCATGGAGCAATGCAAATTTTGAAATTTTCAAAGAACAAGCATTACAAATCAGCCTAATATTAAGAAAGGATCAATCCAAGTTTTACAAGCAATGGATAAAATTTCAAGATTTTATCAAGAGATTTTAAACCTTAATGAAAGGATTGATTGCTTAGTAGAAGGAGATAAGTATACAAGGTAATATTTTTGTCTATTTTCAAATGGGAAAAATAACTTCAGTCGGAAGTAATTCCAAAGGTTTCCAAGAATGATAGAAGACTTATGCATACATCCTTAAGCCACAGAGAGACAAAAGCCAAAGAAATCAGGGAATGGGCTAAGAAAGCCCTAGAACAATGTGTTAGTATCAGTGTCTTCACACTGCCATCAGTGATCAAAATCTTCTCTTTTGCATTTCATAGTAGGAGTCTCATTTTGATGAGGTTGCATTCCATTAGGTCATGGATTCACTGATGGTAGGGTTTACTTCAGTTTTTCCCTCATGATATATACTTGCTAACCTCCTTTCATACTTTTTCAGTCATGATTTATGTTCATTTTTGTAGTTCATTTTATTAAATCCTAGGGTGTGGTTTCATTAGGTCTTAGGGTTTCCACCATGGTCAAAATTCAGTGATTATTGCTAATAATGGTCAACAAAGACATGAGGAGGTCAATAATGATCAGAAAAAGTCATAATTTGTTAAATTGTAAGCTTAATGAAGTTCTTACCTCAAAACTAGATTTGAGGTGAAAACAGAGCATTTGTATTTTATCTTTAAATTTGATGTAATTTTAATATTCTCATATGTAATAATGGTTCCATGATGGTCCTGGAAATCTGGTGATGTTGCCAAAGTACTGCCACTGCAAAAAATCAAAAGAATTTGAGCATTAGTCCACATATTAAAGCAAAGAAACCAAGCATAAAAAAACAGAGCATTGGAAAAAGTAGATAGACATTATAAAAGTGGGTTTTCACCAACAAAAAATCAAAAAGTGAGAGCTATATAAAGCCATCCTTCTATTTATCATTTCATTGTGTTAGTGTTGAAGTTCAAAGTGCCAAAAGGAGAGCTAAGGATTGATTTCAAGCATTATTGGGCAAATACAAGTGAGTCGCTGCGTTTTTGGAAAAATTTGAGCGGCGCTGCGCTTTTGAGGAGGGCGTTGTGTTTTTGAGTTGGCGTTGCACACCTGGCAGCATTTCCCTGTGCAATTTTACACAGGCGCTGTGCTTTCAGAGTGGCGCTGCGCACCTGTGTGAGGCGCTGCGCTTCTGCCCAGCCAAGCCCCAAATCGCCCAAATCGTTCCAAAACTACCAAATTCACCTCAAAACCTTCAATTTCTCTCTCTTACAAGTAAGTACATTTATCATATCTTATGTTTTAGGGTTTTGTTTGCCAAGTTTGGTGTTTTGCATTCTTAAATCTAAAACCCTAGCTTCTAGGGTGAAACCCTAGTTTTCCTCATTTCACTAGTGTTTTATTTACCCTATCTACTTGCCATTATTCCCTAAACCCCATTCCCACATACCATATTTCCTAAATCCCATTCGCCTCATACATTTTCCCCAAATCCTACCCACTCTCCCTAAAACCATACTCATCCCTAAAAACCTGTTCACACATCATACTCTCACATATTCCTTCATCTTCACTCTGTTCATTTCATTCCTCTACCCTATCCCATCATTGTCCATATAAAACCATAAGTGTTCACAGCCACATAAAAACAATGGAAAGAGACAATGAATATGACTATGAGGAAGACACACTTAGTGATAGTTCCATGGAGAGACATAAGCAGCAGAGGAAGCCTCATAAAGGAGGAAGAATTATTAGAGAAGAGCCCACTCGTTTGAGGGAGTTACAAGCTTGTCCACTTGCCATTTCTTGCTTTAAACACCAAGCATGCTTTGATTTTTGTGTAATGATCGAACGAGTCAGGTTTCATCATGAGTTGGCTAGGCTATTTGTGACTCATTTGCAAAGTAATGAAGTGGCCCTTGCCGGAATAACCTTCACCATATCACCAGCTGTCATCTCAGAGGCTACAGGAATTCCGGATGTGGGTGAAAATTGGTACAAAGGTCAGGATATGGATAAGGAGTACTATGAGCCTTACATCAAGGCTAGATTCAGAGACCAAATGAAGAGAGTATTCCCCTTCAAGTTTTTGGAAGACAAGTATGCCCCATTGATGAAAATCATTATCAAGTACTTCACTTGGGAAGGTAGGTTCTCCCGGTTGTATGCCTATCACATTAGACTTTTCATGCATTTCACTAGAGTAAAGATGATGAATCTCCCTTACTTCATGTTTAGAAACATTGAGAAGATGACACATATTGTACAAAGGAGGCCATACCCCCAGCAGTTGAATAGCATTTACCATTACTCTTTGATCAAAACCATTGTTCTTCACCACCTGAGCCTCCTTAACATGCCATGGGAGACTTTCATTACTCATGAGATGTTCAAAGGCCCACAAATCTTTTCATCAATACATCATGAAGAAGGTGGACCTTCAAGCCATGAAAAAGTCAAAGAGACTGAAACTGTTGGAGTTCTAGTGTTTGTGACATATAAGAGGGGTACTAGGAAACTTTTTGTAGTTGCTAGGCAAGTATTATCCCCACAAGCTGTGGAAGGGGTCTTGGCTTTGTCATTAGGCCACAGGAAAATGTTATCCCCAAAAGGTGTGGAGGGGGCTTTGCCTTCTTCTTTAGCAAAACAAGTATAGGTTGAGCAGCAAAGCAAGGGCAAGGAAAAGGTGCAAGAAGAGGATCTTGGTGATGATCAGGAAAGAGATTTTGATCTCGTTGAGCATGAGGAGCCACAACAACACTTTTCTCATCATGGAGTTGACATTATTGACTTGGAAGCTCAGGATCCGGAAACTGTCAAAGACATTATCATAAAGGAACAAGAAGCTGAAATACAATCCTTGGCAGATAACTTAGAGAGAGCTAAGTTCATCATCAGATATTTAGAGCAGGAAAACAAACAATTGAGCGACAAGCAAGTCCTCATGGAGCTGCAAATGATCAAAGAAAACAGGCAAAAGGCCAAGGAGGCTCATGTCAAGTTGACTTCTATTGAGCAAGAGATTGAGAATGATAGGGAAACATGGCTTGAGAGGGTCAACATACATCTCGAAGGGCTGATTGAGAAGGCCAATAGGGATAAGAAGATGCTTCGCCACATGGCCTACCATTACATGACCCGCAACAAAATCTGTAACATGAGGATCAGGAAGCTTAAAGCTAGGTTGAGGAAGGCTTTAAAGAGAAAAAAGGAGCAAGATAAGTTGAGGATATTAGCTGAAGCCTCACTAGCCCATCAAAGTAGCTGATGGTGGTGTCCCATGCCAAAATTGGGCAAGTTTTGATGATTTTTTGCATTTTTCAAATTTTGCAATTTTCAACACAAAAAACTGGCCCAGAAGCGCTTTTTCCTGGAGCATTTGTTGGAGGAAATGTTTATATATTTAGATTCAGCATGATGAGAGCATCCATCCCAAAAAAATTCTGAAGTTTTGGAGCAAAACTGGCCCACTAAAAGGTAAAAAAACTATCAAAAATGACCTTTCTGTCTCTTTTTGGACACACAGAAGTTGCCTTGGGAGATTTCAGTTTTGAGGGGGCAAATGACCTCCAAATGAAAAAATTCAAGTTGTTCCAAAAACTAGATTGGAAGACCTTTCCAATGAGCCATCTTGGGCTAAATTTGGATAAGGGGAAGGCATCCAAAAGTGGGTGGAAAGTGGCACTGCGCTTTTGGCCAGTTTGCCAGAAAAATCAAATTTCGTCTGTCTTCTCTGTAAATTCACGTTTTCTTTCCTCATGGATGATTTTGATGATGTAATTAATGAATTGGCATGTGAATGTAATAGTGAAATGATCTTAGAGGGTATATTCATTAGTTAGAGGTGGTTTTGGGATCAATGAATCAGTTTCCATGCTTATAGAGGCAAGTTGTTCCACTACCTATATTCCTGGTCCTTGTTTGGAAATGGTTGTAACAGCTCCTCTTCTCTTGGTTTCGACCCCTGATGTCTAGAATAGGTGGTTTTATGTCTATATTATGTATTTTTTCTGTCATTAGCAAGGGTTGGACTCACTTGGATGCTCTGAGCTACATTGTACACCATTATCAGCAGTTTAGCAAGGAAATAAACAGGATTTGCGGCTATTTTTATGGGATACCTGTGGTATGATGCTTTTGCATAGTTTCTTCTTTTGTTATCAGTTGATTACATGTGTTTTGTATGCCATCAATCATTTTGATGTTTCTAATTGAATGATATCAAGATAGATAGGTAGAATTCAGTGTTTACAGTGCTCTACCTTGGGAAATCATTCAGTATTCTATGTTCTCCTCTGTTTAGGAAGGACTCTTGACCTGCTCAAGCCCTTCTTAGATCCTCACTGGTCTTAGACACCTCATTTCACTAAATTTTCAAGTGCCAAAGCATCTACCTACCTTGCCCCATAGAACACCCTGCATCCTGACTTAATTTCCCGGACCCAAAACTGCCTGGCTCCATTTGATCCAGCAAAAAACTCAAAAAAGTCAATAAAAAACCATAGAGCTACTATACCTAGCCTAAAATCCATATCTGATCCAGTCATCTTGACTGAGATTCACAAGGAGAGAGCCCTCTACCGACCTGGTAGGGCTAGCTACCAGGTTAAGCTTGGTTTGTGGTTATCCTAGGATTGCCTTCTTTCAGCATGAGGTCAATCTAGGCTCTAACACAATGTTTATCAATATGGGGGAATGGAATTGATTCCATTGAAGAATTTGATCTTCCAGTTTCTAAGCCATTAAAAGTTCTTCCAGGAGAGCTTAAACAACCACTAGAAGACATCATCGCTAGAGACCAAAGAGAAATAGGTGAAATCAAGCTCTGGACACAAAAGACTTTCCAAAAGTTTTTGTAGCTCCCTTTCGAACAAATCAAACTATTTCTAAATTTGGTATCAGATATCAAAAAAGGAAGAAAATAATCTAAAATTTTATTTCAAACTGCTAGGTCAACACAAATTAGTTTCATTTGATTCATTTCTCAATTGTTTCTCAGATATATTCAGAATGGGTGAGTCATATCCAAACCAATGTGCTGCATCTACTACTCAACATGGAGGATAAAGACTCTAAGGATGAGGAAGAAAGATTAACAACTTAACATATTTCCAGGAAATAATTAGTTGAAAAGGACGAAATTTTTATTTTTATAAGCATTGCATTTTTAGAGGAGATCGTTATTATTTTCTAGTTTTTATTTGTCAAACAGACTTATCTTATTTTTGAAGTATTTATATGACCTCTTACGTTGGAGTAGAGGTCGAGAAATTGTGAAAGCTCATAACTTGTATTTTTCAATAAAATTTTGAAGTGACAACTTTTTTGAAGACCAATTTCAGAATCAAATGTGCTTTTGAGCTATGCGATTAATGTTTGGTCATCTTTTTAATTATTTAATGGATGCCTCTGGTATTTATCTTTAACTTGTGCATATATATTTTGAATGAATATTTGATTATTTTGTTTAACATTTCTTAGGATTTTTTATAGCGTATATCTATTATCAACAAAAGTTTATGAATTGTTATCTTTTTTTGTATATTCTTGTCTTATGATTGAAATATGATATTCAAAAGGTAGAATATAAGTTGCTCTCATTTTCAAGATAGTATTCTTTCATGTTTCTTATTATTTCTAGTTAATGCGTGCATATTAATTTCATAAAAACAAAAAACAAACAAATGTTTTGAAAAAGAAGGGAAATCTGATAAACCTTTTTTTCATTTTTTTGTATAAAAACTCTCTCAAAATCAACTTGTGAGGCAAGCTGGACCAAAATTCTTGTCATATTCAGACACACACAATATTTATTGTTATTTATTATGTTGAATGAATCTCCTGCCCCCCATCCTAGCTGTTGTTCAAATTGACTTCATCCAACCAACAATTTGTTTATATTTTTGTAGATAATTGTAAATATTTAAATATGTCATATATTTTCCCTATTTTAAAGTTTTTTTTCATTATCTCTTTCACTTTTAAGCTCAGTTTAGTTTATGACAGGCAACCGGGCCTTAGTTCCAGAGAGTATACAACCATTTCAATGAAAAAGGGTCTTGTTGGGACCCTAATCGAGCCAATATTCAACTCGTTGCAGTTGAGAATTTCCCCCTTGTCAACAATTTGGCGCTAGAAGGAGGGTCGCTGATATTGTATGGTTGATAAACCCACTGAGTATATTCATCCTATTACATCATCTGACACCAATATCTCATCTATAGTTGTTCATCCAGCTGAACCACAAGCTATTTCATCAACAACTACATTTTTTCCACAAAAGTCAGCTGAAGTCTCATCGATTCTCGTTGATCCTCAAATACAATTCTCAAGAGTGTATACTCTATCTCAAAGCAAAGTTTAAAGTTTACCCCTTATTTTATTTTATATGTCTAAAAGGAGAATATCTAGGCATGAAGTCAAATCTATAATTTATTCTTCTTCAGAAGCTAGTCCTAGATCACCAACACAAACTAGTCTGGGAGCTTCATTTGAATTCACCACTTTTACGAACCCTCTATTTCCTCTGGAAGAAGTTGATTGGAAACTAATCCCATTGCATCCCAAATAGTAACTCCTTCAACTACTCCAACTTCGACCACATTGGTTCAATCTTCCTCTTCAATTCCTCCACCTCTAATTCCTCCACCTTCGGCTATCCCTCTTACAGGATCACCCCCTCCAGGTCTCTCATCGCCACACATATCAAGTTCAAGTTCATCTTCCCCAAGATCACCTATGGCAGGTCAACCTTGGTTATTTGTTGGACCCATCGCTATTGCTGGAGATCAACATGATCTACCAAAACATTATGAAAGATGGCTTCCCAAGTATAATCTTGATGGACCTATTACTGTTGAAGAACGTGTTAAACAATTCATGTTATCTTTGAAATTAGGAGCAGTACAACATGAAGATCAAGTTTGCAAGCTATTTTTGTTCACTTTTGAAGGAAAAGCTACAACTTGGTATTTTACACTAGTTGATGGTTTTATCACAAGTTGGGAGATTTTTGAAAAATAATTTATCAAAAAATATGGTGAAGATAAAACCAAAGCATCTTTAATTGTAGAACTCTCAAATATTAGGATGAATCTTGGAGAATCAATCAAGGATTTTAATCAAAGACTGCTCTCTATCCTCAATAGAATCCTTGCAGCTTCCATACTAGACAATGATGTTCTAAATGAAGTCTATACTACTGCTCTTCCTTCTGATATTGCATTTGCTGTCATTAGAGAAAAAAAAGCCACATTAGCTCTAAACATGGATGAGGCTTTGAATGTTGAAAAACAAATCCTAAAAATTACAGCAAAACAATCATTAGGACAAGAAAGAAAGAAAACAATATCTACTTCTAAAAAATCTTCAACTAGTAAAATGGTTGAAGATAAGAAAGAAAAGGAAACTATCGATTTAGACTCAATCCAAAAGGTAATTAAAAAAATGTCTAATGAGATAACTAATGTCAAAAATGTTATTTCTGAAACATTTGTCATTAAAAAACCTTGGAGACCATTTAGAAGAAATCCACCCCCTAATCCTAATCAAACCAATATTGAAGAGTTCAATATTGATGATTATGCTCAAGATGACTTTTGTCGAGCTCATAATGATAAACATTCTGAAAAAACTTGTGTTTCTTTTATAAATATGTTCAAAGTATTTGTAGAAGCTGAGGAGGAGAAACAACCATAAGAATAAAACAAAAATGGAGCAGAGTCTAGTAAAATTAATGTTTTGTGGGATGTTTCATAGGGAGGATTAATTGATAATGATTCTATTGAAGATGAAGAAGAAGTTAATGTTGTTCAAACTAGATCAAAAATTCAAAATCCCTCTCCTAATCAAGCATCATCATCAAATAATAATCCTTCCTCTCAAAGCAAAAAAACACAAACTTTTGATAAAGCTACTTCTACATCTAATATCGTTCCTTCATGTGAACATTTAGATTATGATTTAGTTGAAGACATGAAGAAAACTAGAGCTAATATCTCTTTATTTGAATTATCAAAACTTACTCAGCAAAGAGATAAACTGATTAAATCTCTAGAAAATAACCCATCTGAAAATCAAAATTCCAATAAAGCTCCTTCTAAAAAGATTTCTAATATTAATGTAACTTTAATTGGAGATAGATCATCTTCTCGAACTCCTACTTTCTTTTTGAATTTCGAAATTTGCAACAAAAATGTGCACAATTGTCTAGTCGATTCAGGGGCTTCATCCAATGTAATGCCATTATCAATTGTTCAAAAATTAAATTTATCTCCTACAAATTCATCTACTCAGATTGTACAACTTGATAGATCAAGTGTAGAAGTTTTAGGAGAAATAAAAAATGTGCTTATCAAACTTGCTTCAAATCCCAAAATCTTTCAGATTATCGATATCATTGTGACTGATATTCCAAAATCATATGGCTTAATTCTTAGTCGAGATTGGTTCGAAAAGCTTAATGGTTATTTTTCAACAAACTGGTCTCATTTATGGCTACCTTTAAATGGTAGGCCAAATAAATTCAAGGTAGATTGTGAACAACACATGAAACATACAATAACAAACCTTGAAAATCCAAATGAACCAATCAATTCTCCCGAGTCTTCACTAGGAAATTATACATTTGATACCTACCTTGGTAAATTTTCATCTGAAGAATTTTTTGTATTGGAAACTCAAATTGAAAGTCTAAATTTTCTGAATGTATTAGCTTTGAATTCAAGACAAATTTCATATGTTGAGGTTCCATCTATTGTTACAACTGATCAACTTAATAGTTGGACTTTATATTTTGATGGTTCCAAATAAAATGATGGAGCTAATATTAGATGTGTGTCAATAGACCCCCAAGGGATTAAATATCTCTTATCTTGCAGACTAAATTTCCCTTGCACCAATAATGTAGTTGAATACGAGGCTTTACTTCAAGGTCTTCGTAAGGATATTGAAATGGACATAAAAAATATCAAAGTTTTAGGTGATTCAGAAGTAATAGTAAGACAATGCAATAAAACTATTCATTGTGTATCTAATCTTTTGACAAATTACAGACAAAAAGTATGGGACTTGGTTCAAAATTTTGATAACTTTGAATTAAATTCTAGACCTTTTTCTCAAAATAATTATGTCAATCCAGTTGTTAATGTTGCACCAACGCTGTTGCGAGTTGAGAATTTTTCTCCAAAATAATTTTTAGTTGAAATTCTTTTTAGGCCTTCAGTTCTCGACAATATTCAAAACTAAAGAGTATTTGATGACGGTGATCAAAACAAATATTTTTTTACTCTAGAAGGCACTTTCAAGGAATCCATTATTGATGAAGATCAACATTATTCTCAGTTGAAATTAGGCCTTTCGGATGATTAGAAAAATCAAAACTCAATTCCAAAATTTGTAGTCTGATTAGAAAATTTGTATAGCTTTCAAAATAGATTCAAAGGTAGTACAAATTGTCCTCGATTGGAGTGTGATACAAATCATCGTCCCTCATGGGATTTTCCCCATGCGTGAAAAGATGGGTGACAGGGTTGGAGAGCGATTCAACCCTTGCCCTCACATGCACGATTAGGATAGTGGGGTGGCAAAGAGCATGGGAAGGTTTAATGCTGAAGCGACGAGATGTGGGGCTCATAAACTCCAGATGGGGACAACACACAGTCCCATTCATGCACTTGTCTTGTTTTGGAGCTTGGTTCCTAGAGGTAAACGCAGGATCTCGACTCTCCATCCTCTATCTACAAGAACGGTAATGAGGTTCTACTCTCAGGACGCAACTAACCTCTAGTTCATGGAAAGCGTAGTCAGGTGTGTTTTTTCCTTTTCTCCCATCCTCGACCGCGACCTATTCTATACTCGAATGTCTCCCACAATTTTGTTGACAATCTCTGCAAATTGAATATCGTAAGAAAGGTAATTGGTTATTCAAAAAGTGAGAAAGTTTTGTGGTTTCATTTTATGTTGTGCCTGATGTTTCTATGCCAGTGTTCATTTTCTTTGGTATTCTATTGCTTCGAATGGGAATGTATGGAAAAATTTGGGTTAGTCCTCTTCTGTGGAAGGATTTTTCGCCCGATGGTACTGGATATTTTTATTATTTGTTGACACTAAGAAAGGAAATGTCCTTTAACTCTTATTCTCTATTTTTTATGGTTATGGTGTGGTCCTCAATGGTATTTAGCTTGGGGAGCCGGTCTATGGCCCCTCCCTTCCGAGGCGACATACTATCCCTATTTTCTTTCTATCTACTAGCCCAATTGAGCACAGAGTGCTGGTTATCAGATTAGAGTAGCATCAATGGCCTCCCTTTTTGAATTTTAGTGTATATGTAAGGCTCGGGCCTAACGAAAATTGTTTCTTGCTCTTATTTTATGTAATTGTATCAAGTTTTAATAATTTGTGTAACCACCTAGCCTGTAAGCAGCCGGTCTGGTCCTGCACTGTGGCTCAGCTTTCTTGGTTGACAGTTCGTAATTTGATTGATTGGATGTTATTTCAAATGGTTCGTCCTTTCCCTAGTTCTGGTTCGTCTGGAAATGCGGGTTGGCCACCAGCAAAAAGTTGGGGAATCGAGGTGGTTGGGTTTCTTCTTCCGCTTAGGAACTGAAGATAAGTGTCTGCAAGTTGGATAATAAGATTATCAATGAGGCACCCCATGCATATAATATAGGTACCCCAGACTAGGTGAAACAATTTATTTCGACATGGGAAGCAAAACTCAACCAGAGGGAAGAAACTAAAGTGCAATTGGAACACTGGCTAGTCCTTGTTCCAGATCTGGGACACACCCGCGGTCATACCACCTAGTATAAAAAAATGTTCATCTCTACTGGTTGATGAAAAATATTGTGGCCCAAGCTATTAAAAAATCTTTTGCAGGTTCCATCAAATCTAATCCAGGTTTCCAGGAAATTTAGAAAGAATTTCAACTTGTCCAATTTCAAATCCAGCAGCAGAATGTTCATCTTGGCCGTATTGAGAAGCACATTTTGTGCCTTCCTCAATCAGAACTACCAGGATCTAGTGCTAAGGACCCAAGTCCAGCGGAGTCCTCTGATGAGTAGTTGTTAGCAAATCCTTATTTTGTTTAATTTTATTATGTATATGTCAGTCAATATTACTTATTATAATTTATTAGGTGAAAATTGGTTTACAGACATTCATTCATATAAGGATTTGTTTAACAAACTTAATTTACTAATATTTTGGATGGCATATAATGCGATTCAATGGCCAACAAACCTAGTGTTAGTGGGAGAAACCTCCCTTAGGTAAGGGTTGAGAACCTTAGCAGATCGAGGGCAGACTATCAACAAGAAGCACTCATTCAAGCAAGCAAATTATGAAAACTACTAAAGTTGTGTTTAGGGAGAATACTCGGAGTTCCTATGTTTGATGTCGATCCCGTAGGGTCCAAACCATTTTCTTCCCCCAATGCGTTCAAACCTGCAACATAAAGCAGAAAAGCATATACATAACAAATATTTCAAAGAATGTGCATATTCAACATGTTAGATCATCAAGCAGAGATATATAAAGCATGATATGTTAGACATGAATTAGAAAAACATGAGATCACAACATTTCAGGAACAAGACATAGCTTATTTATTGAAAGTAACAAATAAGAGTGGAAGAATACAACCTGATCCGACCACGATACCAACGAACCTTCCTTTGGATCCATCCAGCCCAAGCCTCAAAGATCACCTCAATATGTGCAAAAGGATGTCATATAATGGAAGATGAACATCTCTGCAAGGAAACAAGGGTTTCCTATGACTGGGAGTGTAGGAGGCACAGGGAAAATCAGACTTGATTTGGGGACAAAAGGACTATAATGTCGATATCCTATCTCCTTCTATGTTTTAGGCCTTCCCATGAGGTGTATAAATACCACCAGAAATCAGTTGATTCAGTTAGGCCACGAGATCTTGTAGGTGGGATTTCGGTGAAACCCGTAAACCTCGCCCAAGAAATAGGAAATTGTTTTCTTCTTCATATTTTAAATTATGTACACGGGTTTGGTATTATGGTACCCGCATGTACATGTGCTTTTATAAGGGCATAATCATGTATGGAATTTAAAATTTTGTTTTTTATTAAATGACCAAGTCTGAATGGGAAAGGGCTGCCTAATGCCATATAAGAGCACCATAACTACAAGAGTGTTGAATAATGCTATAACATACGCCCTGTAATATATGAGGCCAGAAGGGGTACATGATGGCCAAAATGTATTAAGTACAAAGAGAGATCATTTGAGAACCTGAGAGGATATCACTGGATTTCGGCCAACTGAATACCTGTAGAAGGAATCAGAAAGAAGATTCATGTTTGAGGTGGCCATACACATGCTCATAAATAATAAATCATGTCCATTGATCATGTACAAAGCAGATCCATCATGTATACATAAGTGTACAAAGAATACTGGAGAATACATAGTGGATTGTCTAATCATAGCCGCAAAGGAGCACAATGGAGCTATGTCTCAATATCACATATATAAGAACTGATCAATGATGCTCGAAGAATTTCTGATCATTGATACTGCATAATTGATCCTCATAATAGTACCATATCATATAGGTGGAATAGTGGTACTGCATGAAACTCGGGTGTCAACATATAAAATGTTGTTGAAATGAACTGCAACATATAAGGGTGACTGGTTGGACTGGCAGAAAACTAAAAGGACTGATAAGAAAACCCGGATGCTGACACAACCCGAGGTCTTCACCAACCGCAGATGGTACATTTCTACACAATGGGAATAAATGAGCTGAAGTCGACCATGTGAGAAATCATTTGATTATCGATCATTGATGTATACCGTTAACAAACACGAGGCAACTCATCGATAATGATGATGAGAGTCAAGGTACCCTAGTACAATCTAAC
Source organism: Pinus tabuliformis (assembly GCA_031772625.1). Taxonomy (NCBI): domain Eukaryota; kingdom Viridiplantae; phylum Streptophyta; class Pinopsida; order Pinales; family Pinaceae; genus Pinus; species Pinus tabuliformis. Next base: position 390,552,839 of record CM062817.1, read on the forward strand.
AAGTGCGAATAAATGTGTTAAAATCAAATGAAAGTTAACACAGAGGCGAGGAATCCACCATTAGGGTCAAATGGAAACCAAGGTACTGCATGAATCCCAATGTGCGATAATGTAAGATGATGGCAAACACAAGAGAAACCACTCAGCCAAAGGCCCATGATACTGATTGATGATGAGCACAAGGTCACCTATCAATGATGTAAATAGGGCCAGGGAGTGGCTCTAAGCCTACTCTCAAAGCAATTTGTCGAAGTTGATAAGAGCAGACCCGCTAGTAAGAATTCAATGGAGAACTTCTTAACCAACACAAGAAAAGGACCAAATAACTGATGTGATACTGAAGATAACTCTGAAAGGCCGGGTATGGCCAACTAAAAGTGATCAAGGGACACCGCAAAATGGCCGACACAGGTTGACTTCCCTTGAAAAAAAGCAAGACTCATATGCGACTATATGGTAGCGTAAAATAACTTTGTATAAGTGTGCAATGTAGGAGGCATTAACAAACTCTCCATATGATTAGAAAAGATAACCAATCGGAGAAGGATTGACTCGATAACAAGGTTATGGCTCTCCTAAAGTCAAACTAAGTCCCATACCAAATGGAGGAAAAACTTGTTTTGAGTGCTTTGTTCAAGGGCTACATAACTGACTCTTGTTGCCATCAAGTATGGAAGTACTTGTCACGTTCCCGCTCCTTTTGGAATATATAATTTTTTTGTCTTTTTCATATTTAAAGCATGAAAAGGAATAAAAGAAGGCCTATAGTACAGTGGAAAGAACGAGTGTCAACAAACAGATGCTCCAATTCCTGGGGCTGGAACATTCCTATGCTCAATGCAAGGTGGAAAAATTGGTCGTCAACACTCAAAGTGACATTTTTTCCATGGATGAAAGGTGTTAAGTCACAGAGGCAAATGAATGCATGGTTTTGAACTTGTAGAAAATGTCATGTTCAAAAGTGGCTTATACACGTGTCCAAATGAAGTCGCCTTAAGGCCAAAAGGATACAAGTAGTAAATATGCAATGTAGCGATACAACTTAACATATGGGAGCCTCTAGGGTATAAATCCAAAAAAATAGTGATGAAGAGAAATGAGGCTTCATCGCAAAGTCATGGCGAGACTAAAGAGGACTCCCGAGCCTAAGTATTTCTTACAGCACGGGAAACATATGCTGGCGAGGATTTAACTAAGAAGCCCATGTAAGAAATGGCTCTACCATTACGTTACGATTTTATAAGACGACGAGTGAAAGTAGTTGAAAACCAGAACATAATGGGGTCGACCCTATGGCAAAATATCACAGTATGAGGTTAAAGTAGATAATGCAGCGGAAAGTAATATATCCTAACCTATATGCCGGTAATGAAAACGATGTTAGGATATTCCGACACATAGGAGTTAGTTAAGTTCAACTTGGTCTAGTATAGAGTTAGGTATAGAGTTAGGTAAAGTGTGTTTCTTTACCGTTGTACATTTTGTAACTTACAATCCGACGGTCACGATATGTAGTGATCCGATGGTTCACTCTCTCCTCGGTATTACCGACACTTGATCCGTGGCTTGACACCCGATTGGTCCATGAGTTCTATTTAAAGCGCATGGAGGGTCATTGTTCGGGTAATCCATGCATGAGAGAAGCTTATGTAAATTTTCATTCTTTGATTAATAAATTGCCTGTAGTAGCCACGTTGGCGCAAGCCGTGGACTGTTTCCCTCTTTGAGGGTTTTAACCACATCAAAAATACTGGTGTATTGATCTGTGATCTGGTTGTGAGCGGTGTCCTTTTGGTGTTCTTTCTGAGGAACTTACCCTGTAAATTCCTACATGGTATCAGAGCTATTTGAGGGCCGCGTCCGTTGGTGATCCAAATCTGAAGCCGGTAGAACTGCATCCGACTGCTGTTTCCTAGATCTGCTGTTTCTGACTGCTTTCGGGCCGAGAGGACTGCTCTGTTGTGTTTGGAGCATCTATTCCAGTGAGGAACCCCTTTCGTTTCACGCAAAAAGGTTTCCGGTAGCCCTAGCTATGTCTTTTTTAAGATCTGGAGGTATACAGTGTTTATTTGCAGTTTACTGTTATTTTCTCTCTGCTTATTTCGGTTTCGGTTTATTTAGCTTTTTTTTAACCGGATCTATACCTTTCATTTCTGCGTATGCTCTTTGCCCTGCGACTCTGTGCGATCTGGGCAAATCAGAAACAGAAAGGAAGGATTTTTCTCATGCGTATGCTCTTTTCCCTGCACCTTAGTGTGATCTCGGAAAATCAGAAACATTGAGAAAAATATTTAGTTTTTCGGCTAAAGCTAACTTTGAGCCGCAAGGTTCTTTTTTTTTTAAATATCTAGTTTTTTGGCTAAAGCTAACTTCGAGCCATAAGGTTCGTTTTCTTTGCATGTCCGTGTTGGATTTTGTGTTTTGTGTTTTGTAGGGAAAAAGAGCTTTCTCAAGGCAAGCACACAAACTAAGGCCCCCCCCCTCTCTCTCTCTCTCTCTCTCTCAAATTTTTTGTATAGATCAATTGGTTCAAAGCTATTTTAAGAGAGTAGAGGTCTTGGGTTCAAGTCTCCATTTTGTGGGGGTGGATTATTTCATTCCCGCACATTCGCGCACTTTGCCGGCAACTTCAACGAATTTTTTTTCAAAAAGCCATAACTTCTTCATCCGGAAGCCTTTTTCAGAGCCGTTTTTTTTAAAACAGCCTAATTTTTCGAGATCTATCCATTGGAACACTTACTTTCAGCATCTTCAGCTTCAGTTTTTTTAAAAAAATGGAAAGTCCATGCCAAGTCATTCTTGACAGCACTAACTACTTCCAATGGATAGCCTACATGGAAGATTTACTTAGAAGTAAAGGTATCTACAGAATAGCCACAGACCAAGAGAAGAAACCAAAAGATGAAGACAAGGCTGCAAAATGGGAAAATAGACAAGATCAAGCACGTGGTTTGATAGGGATGTCTATTTCTCCTGATCTTAGATTCCATATTGCAGAACTTGAGACTCCTCATGAAGCATTGGAACAACTCACTAAAGTTTTTGGGATTAAAAATGAAATTAGAGCCCATCAACTTGAAAATGAGTTGCTTACATTGGATCCTAATAATTTTTCTTGCATTGAAGATTTCTTGTCCAAATTCAAGACCCTTAGATATCTCTTGGAAGGTGTTAAGGTTAAGAAAGAAGATAGTAACCTTATTTATTCCATCCTTACTAAGTTGGGACCAGCCTACTCTGTATTTGTTTCCACCTTTGTGATTCTTTAATAAGAGAACAAGAAAAACTCTTACACCTTGGTCTTCTTAATCTTGGAAACTCTTCCAAGAAAGCGTTAGCCGCCCAGCAGCAACCAAATTCAAAGAATCCTAAGAAGTCATATCCTAAAAAGAATGGTCCTAAACCAAACAAGGGTCCTAAGCAAACTCAGCCTCAAAATGAAAGATCATTTCAACAAAATGATAAGACCAATAAAAACAAATGGAAGAAGACTGATAGACATTGTAACTTTTGTAATCGAGATGGCCACTTAGAATCTAAATGCTTTAAGAAGATGGAAGCCTTGGAAGCCGCAATGAAGAAACATAACATCCATGTGGAGCATTCGTCAACTTCAACTTCAACTTCATCTTCAGGAATGGCACTTTCTGCATGTCGCTGTCAATCATCTCAGTCTGGTTATGCATTAAATGTATCTTCTTCTTCTCATTCTCATGAGTGGCTCATTGATTCTGGAGCCTCTTATCACATGGCCAAAAACCAAGCCATGTTTTCTTCTTTAAATGATTGTAACACCAAAAATATATATGTTGGTGATGATAGATCTCTTAATGTTGTAGGGACTGGAACTGTTCATCTAGACAATGGTCAGTTTAATGATGTATTATGTGTTCCAACCTTATCCTGCAACCTTCTATCTGTATATCAGATAACTCATTCAGGTGAAGGTAAAATTGTTGAATTTTCACCTCATGATGTTGTAATCAAGGATCTGAGGGATCCTAAACAGATTCTAGCTACTGGTATTGCTGATGATTCCACAAGGTTGTATAAGTTTCACAACTTTGGGTCATCAAATCTTCCCTCAGTATTTGTTGCTCATAATGATGAAGTGAGCAAACTTTGGCATGAACGATTTGGTCACTTAAACTATCGCTCCCTTTAGCATCTATGTAAAGAAAATATGGTGACAGGTCTTCCTATGGTATCTTGCAGAGATGGTGTTTGTTCGGAATGTGTACTCGGAAAACATCATCGGGACAGTTTTGAAAAACGTGCCTCTTGGCACGCCTCAGCCCCTTTACAGCTTGTGCACAGTGATTTATGTGGTCCACTTCCTGTTGCTTCATTCTCTGGCTGCAAGTATTTCTTAACTTTCATTGATGATTTCTCCAGACGCACTTGGGTATACTTCTTAAAACTCAAGAGCGAAGTATTTAACACATTTCTGGCCTTCAAAGCCTTTGTTGAAAAACAATCTGGACATCAAATTCTTAAGCTAAGAACTGATAATGGTGGAGAATATGTTAAAAACACATTCATCAACTTTTGCACCGAAAATGGAATTCAAATGCAACATACTGTTCCATACACTCCACAACAAAATGGTGTAGCTGAAAGGAAAAATCGCACCTTAAAGGAAATGGCTAATTGTATGTTGCAATCTAAAGGACTCAGTCTTAGTTTTTGGGCCGAAGCAATTAATTGTGCAAATTATATAATAAATCGCACTCCTACTAAGGTTCTAAAGAATATCACTCCAGAAGAAGCTTGGAGTTCCATTAAACCAGATGTAAGTCACTTTCGTGTTTTTGGAAGTGAAGCATGGGCCCATATTCCAGATGAAAAGCATAAAGCTTTAGAACCTAAGAGTGAGAAATGTACTTTTGTTGGATATTCTGAAGATGTAAAAGGTTATAGACTTATTCCATTTAAGTCCAAAAATGTTATCATTAGAAGAGATGTAAAATTTGATGAAAATAAATCGGCCTGCGAGCCTAGTCTGGCGGATGTGCCACCTCTTCCTATCTCTTCTACTTTTGAAAACATTTCTTCTTCAGATGATGAAAGTGAGGATGACAATCCTCCCCCACCTTCTCAGGATCCTCAACTTCCAAGATGGGTCCGTGCTACTCGGGATGCAGCAGGTGATCTTGCCGGTGATCCTACAGATCAACGACGTACACGTTCTCAGTTTGAAAGAGCCTCTTCTTTACTGGCTCAAGCTCCAGTAAATCATGATCTTGACACTTTTGCAGAAGCTTCAGGCCATCCACATTGGGAAGCAGCTATGAATGAAGAATATCATTCATTGTTGACAAATGATACATGGGATCTTGTTCCTCTACCAAAGGGACGCAAACTTGTTAGATGTAAATGGGTTTACAGAACCAAGTATGGACTAGATGGGAAAGTTGATAAACATAAAGCTCGTCTTGTTGCTAAGGGCTTTTCACAGGTTGAAGGCATTGACTACACTGAAACCTTCTCCCCTGTTGCCAAAATGAACTCTATCCGCCTTGTTCTTTCCCTTGCTGCCTCTTTAAAATGGGAAGTCCATCAGATGGATGTTAAATCTGCCTTCTTGCATGGGGACTTGCATGAAGAAATCTATATGGAACAACCCATTGGCTTCATCCAAACAGACTCCAGCCTTGTATGTCGACTTAAGAAATCTCTTTATGGTCTCAAGCAAGCTCCTCGGGCTTGGTATGCCAACATGGATAGCTTTCTTTTAGAATCTGGCTTTTCTAGGTGTTATTCTGACAATACTGTCTACACCAAGAAAGTGGGCAACTCTCTTATCATCCTTGTTCTTTATGTTGATGATCTTATTCTTACTGGTAGTGATCCCAACCTTATAAACCATGTGAAGTCCAGCCTTAAAAAGAAATTTGAAATGACAGACTTAGGACACTTACACTATTTTCTCGGTCTTCAAGTCTTGCAATCCAAGGAGGGTATTTCCCTTTCCCAGTCCAAGTATGCTTGTGATATTCTTCGTCATTTTCACATGGAAGACTGTAAGCCAACCCCTTCTCCCTTTCAGTCTGGAGTCAAACTTTCAGTCTCTTGTACTTCTCCTGAAGTTGATGCTACCTTATACCGTCAACTTGTAGGAAAACTCTTGTATTTAACCCATACTCGTCCTGACCTTTCCTTTGCTGTTGGCCTTGTTGCTCGTTTTATGCAAAACCCCCGTGAAAGTCATTGGAAAGCAGCTAAAAGAATACTTCGTTATGTTCGAGGTACAGTACAGTTTGGGATTCATTACAGTGCCAAAGCAGCTCCTCTATTAGTTGGTTTCACTGATTCTGATTGGGCTGGTGACCCTGATGATCGGAAGTCTACTGCCGGTTATGTCTTCACTCTTGGTTCAGGACCTATTACATGGGCTTGTAAGAAACAGGCTGCCATTTCTCTTTCGTCAGCAGAAGCAGAGTATCGTGGTGCCGTGGAAGCTAGTAAGGAAGCCTTGTGGCTTCGTCAGATCCTATCAGAGTTTGGCTTTGAGCAGCAGCATCCAACCACACTTTGGTGTGATAATCAAAGTGCCATTCAGCTATGCAAAGATCCAGTCCAGCATCAGCGCAGCAAACACATTGAACTACACATGCACTTCATCAGAAAGCTCATTCATGACCATGTTCTTGAAGTGCAATATTGTTCAACAGATGATTAGGTTGCAGACATCTTCACAAAGGCTCTCACAGAGGCGAAGTTCACTAAACTTCGATATATGCTTGGAGTTTAGGAAGTTGTCACTAAGGGGGGATAGGCTCTAGTGCCTCCTTCCTTCTCTTATTGTGTCATATTTGTAAATCCTTCAATCCTATCCCAAGTTGTTCTTAAGGGGGGATGTTAGGATATTCCGACACATAGGAGTTAGTTAAGTTCAACTTGGTCTAGTATAGAGTTAGGTATAGAGTTAGGTAAAGTGTGTTTCTTTACCGTTGTACATTTTGTAACTTACAATCCGACGGTCACGATATGTAGTGATCCGACGGTTCACTCTCTCCTCGGTATTACCGACACTTGATCCGTGGCTTGACACCCGATTGGTCCATGAGTTCTATTTAAAGCGCATGGAGGATCATTGTTCGGGTAATCCGTGCATGAGAGAAGCTTATGTAAATTCTCATTCTTTGATTAATAAATTGCCTGTAGTAGCCACGTTGGCGCAAGCCGTGGACTGTTTCCCTCTTTGAGGGTTTTAACCACGTCAAAAATACTGGTGTATTGATCTGTGATCTGGTTGTGAGCGGTGTCCTTTTGGTGTTCTTTCTGAGGAACTTACCCTGTAAATTCCTACAAACGATGCCTGCCACGATAGGTCTGCGATCATGGAGTCGACGTGTTCAAAAAACATTCCAAACTCTTCACTTACCCTGACAAAAAAATAAAATAATATATATATATCTATATATATATATATATATATTCATGATATAATAAGAATTAAAAATATGAACTTTTAAAAAGTGGGATTTTTAATTTTTCATTATAGAAAGACATTTCTACTCACCACAATTCATTTTGACTTGCAAGTGTTGAGATTTTGAGAGCTTGGGAGAAAGATTTGGGCATCCACAATCGACGATTTCCTCAACCCATTTGCCAACCAACAATTTCTAGGTAATTCTAAACTTGATTTGTCATTGTTTCATGTAGTTTGAATCAATTCCTATGATTTTTTTACTGTAGGGATTTCGATTTAAAATTTTACTTATGCATGTACATGGGTTGAGATTTTGAAAGCTACGTGCAGAAAGCCCTACATGCAAGTTTGAAAAAGAGAAGTTGCATGTACACACGACTGTATTTTAGAAAAGTCGGGTATACGCAGGCAGATTTAAAAAAAATCAAAATCTAATGGATGAAATTTTCTCAAATTGCAGGATGTGGATCGTTTGGAAGGAAAGAGGGCATAGTGAGGTTGATAATGAGGTTTTAGGAGATCCAGAGTCATTACATGCTTTGAGAAAATGTGGATTGCTCAAATTTTATATGTTGTCAAACATGAAAACCCAAACTCGGTTGCTAGAAATGCTTGTCCACTACTCGGAGCCATACCAAGAGGTCTTTATGATAGATCAAATACCCTTGGCAATAACTGCAGAGGATATTTACTTGATTATAGGGATATCCCAAAAAGGGGATGCAATTGATCTAAAAGAGAGGGCCCAAGGAGGCCTAAATGTCTATGATTACATAGACATCTACTACAGAGAAGGATCAGATAAATTCGGATCTCAAATTGCGATCAAGAATGTGAGAAACTTGCCAATCAAAATCATTCTCTTCACTATTGTTAGAGTGGCAGGCTCGACATCTCTAGACCAAGCCTCTCGACCCGCCATGTTCTTGGTAGTAGAATGCCTTTGACCCAAAGTATTTGATTGGTGCACATGCCTCCTGACTTGAAAAAACAACTAAATTCAGTGAGATAAGGGAAGACGAAGTATTTTGGCTATGATAGCATACTTTGCTCCTTCTTCTTTGAGAGAGTTCCAACACTCCGACCCAGGGTGTCTACCACCATCATCAGTCTTAGAGATCCAAGGGTGGCTAGATGGTCAGATTTGATCAGGCGACTAGGTGGGGGCAAGGCCACCCAAGCAACATTTGATGATGAATTCTTCCTTTGGTGGGAAGAACAAATCATAGTTATAGACGAGTATCCCTATGCAGGCATAGACTACTGAGAGCACTCAGATTTGGCCCTTCTTGAGTGAATTGCATGGGGCGAGATGGGTAAAAATAAATAAATTTATGCTATCTGATTTTATTTTTTATTATTTTTTTTATGTGACATTTAAGAAGTTAAAAAATATTTTCCGTGAAACAAAAACCTTACCAAATTATTTGATCATGATGAAGATGTTGGACCAGTAAGACTTGAGGGTCTGCTTAGACACAAGCGGTGTGGGAGAGGTGCAGAGAGAGAAACAACTAAGACTGAGAGAGTCTTACATACAGTGCAAAGGAACTTGGAGGGTCTAACTCGCCAGGTTCCAATGGCAACTATAGAGGACCTCCCTGAGGGTCTTCAGAGGCAGGTGGTAGGAGTACCATGAGAGTGGGTGCAGCTCTTTCGACAGGTGGCAAATTCCATCGTCCACTTCCATGATGCACATCTAGGGTAGGGTCCACAGACTTAGTTTTTAGATGACTGATCTTTTATGGACATGATCAGGCTTAAGCCCTAATTTTGTAGGACATTTGTCCACATTTTGTAATATTTTGAACATATTATTCCTATATATATACAAACAGATTCTCGATGGTTTGATCATATATACAAATGATTTCATGGTATTTTGATTTTAATGTGATGAATGATTAATATGCCAATCTAATGCTTGATTAGTTATAGAATCAACAAATTACTTTTTTTTTTTATCGTGGAATATGAATGAAAGTGATAAAAATGAATTATCTTTGCAATAATCTCACTCTCAGAAATTGGTGATGTAATAAAGGATCTCTCACACGATATAAGTTATTTAGTTGAGACACCACTAGTTGTGAATCCAAATAAACTACTAATGATTCAATACCAAAAGATATTGCTTCAGATAGCAAATTAATGACAACATTGTATTCAACCATATTCTTGAATGTAAGATTGATACATGTACCTCTTATGATTAACAACTGACCAGATGGATAGTAAACTACCCAAGCAGTGGAAGCTAAGTTCAAAGTATGTCTACTAGCACCATCGGTGAATCCTAGATACATCAGATTACCCATTGACACTTGCCAAAGAAAACCAAAATACCGCCGTCACTACGAGACCCATAGACAGAAATAAACAACTGTACAATATTTACAAAACAAAGAAAATGTTAGGCAATAGCCTAGGCATAATACTTCTTAAGATAGAGCCCGTGTCTGGGCTCCGACAACACATTTCCGTCAAAGTCAATGAACTCATAGGCACCTTTTTTCAAGACCTTTCTAATGATGAACGAACCATACCACATAGGTTTGAATTTGCCTACCCCCAAGGTGTCTTTATCTTGGCCATAGACTAGAACAAGGTCACCTTCAGAGAAAACCCTAGGACGCACAAGCTTATCATATTGGGTATTTACTCTCTTCTTATGAGCCTGATTTATTGTGGCTGCATATCGACGTTGCTCATCAAGATGTTCCAAATGAATAAGGCGTTCTTCTAGACTAGATGTGTCTGGAAGAAGTTTGAATGCTAGTTTAAGGGATGGAATATCACATTCTACAGGGAAGATTGATTCCAAACCGTAAACTAACTAAAACAGAGTGAAACCCGTGGCGGTCTTAATCGACATGCGGTATGACCAAAGTGTAGGATATAGCATGATGTGCTAGTTGGATATAGCTTTATTGATCGTCCTTTGCAGGATAATTTTAAGGGATTTATTCATGGCTTCAACTTGACCATTGGCTTGAGGATAACACAGAGATGAATGCTCCTGCCAGAATCCCAACTTTAAAGCCAATTTAGACAACATCTTATTCTAGAAGTGACTTCCATGGTTAGTGACAATCTCCTTTTGAATACCAAATTGGGAAATGTCTTGGTTGAAAAGGAAAAGAGTTGTTGTCTCACCATCATTGGCAAAAGTACGCATAACTTTGACCCGCTTTGTAAAGTAGTCCACTGCTACGATAATGTACTTGTGACCTTTCACCGAAGTCAGGTTGCAAGTCGTAAAATCAACACCCCACTTTCTGAACGGACCGACGATGATGATGGGGAAAGCGAAGTTGGATGAGCGTGCATTTTCCGAGTATATATTTGACAAGGATGGCACTTTTTGACCGCTTCCATGCAATCTTAAAAATCAATGGCCAAAAAAAGCCTCCACATAAGATTTTTTGGGTTATAGCAAGCCCATATAGATGACCTCCACAAGCTCAATTGTGGTAGTCATTTAAAACGAACTCAACTTCTTCTAAGGTTAAACAACATCTCAGGATTGAGTCAATCCTGTGGCAATACAAAGTGTCATTGATAATAACATAATTTTTGGCCAAGTGACGCAATTTTCTACATTCATCCTTTGAAAAAGCTAGAGGAAACTTTGAAATGTGGAGATATACTATGATGTCTCCATACCAAGGATCTTGTGAAGAAATAAGGAAGAGGTGTTCATTAGGAAATGACTCTTCATAAACCACATTTTCTTCACAAGGCAACTATGAGATCAATTATGCGAATACTAAAGATTTTTTAGATTTGGCGGACATGAATTCGAGATCGAATTCCTGTAAGATCACAATCCATTTGTTATACTTGCCCCCAATCACTCGCTTGCTGAGGACAAACTGAAATGGGTTGACATCGTCCAACACACAAGTTTTTCTAAGTAGAATATAATAACGAAGTCGCTAGATAGCGTGAACTGTTGCCAAGGCTAATTTCTCTATATGATAATATCGAAGTTCAGGACCGAATAAGCCTTGACTTAGATAGTAAACCACATGCTCTCTAAGAGCATGGTCTTCCTGAACCAGAACCATCCTAATGGTTGATTCTGCCGCAATGATATATAAGAGGAAATCCCTGCTATAATCGGGTGGACTCAAAAGAGGAGCAGAGGTCAATGCCTCTTTCAATGCATCGAAAGAGTGTTGAGCGAAATCGGCCCAAACAAATGGAACTCCTTTCTTCAGCAATCTCATAAATTCTTTTGTGATCTTAGTGTAATTTACGATAAATATCCTTAAGAAATTGGCTTTACCTTGGAGACTCTGAAGTTGACGAACTATTAACAGGGGAGGCAACTGAAGTATTGCCTCAACCTTGAAGGGATCAACATAAATCCCTTCATTGGATACTATGAACCCCAATAATCGACTAGATGTGACAGTGAAAACACATTTATTAGGATTCAACCAGATTTTATAGTAACGACATCATTCAAAAACCAAGCGAAGGTGATGTGGATGATCAATTCTCTTTCGAGAACGAGCAGCTAGGTCATCCAAATATGCTTCTATAATGTTTTTGATGTCGTGGAAAGCATAAAACATGGCCCACTGAAACGTGGACCCAACATTTTTAAGGTCAAAGGGCATATTTTTCTATGCAAATGTACCCCAAGGGAAAATGAATGTTGCCTTATGTTGATCTTCAGGATAGATAGTTATTTGATTATACCCTGAAAAATCGTCCAAGAAGGAAAACGCCTCATTTTCAACACACTCGTCAATGATCTGATCGATAAACGAAGTGGGAGAAAATATGACCGATGATGCAAGTCATCCCACAATCTTTATACACTAGTCATTTCTTCTAGGATTGCCTCTTCAGATGGTAAGACTATATCAAGGCAATCCATAGCGAAAGTAGAGTCAAGAGTCCGGACCGGAGCCACATCTCCATCCACATCCTTCGATGAGAGAGGAATGGGATAAGAATATGCAAAAGTAACTATAGATTGGTAACCAATTTCTGCTGCAGATAGAGGGTATGCCATTCCACCTACTTTCCCTTCCTATAATGTGGTCGTAGAGTGGGGTAAGGGCCAAGGATCATAAAAATAATGGGTTATGAAAGAACCTCTTCAAGGAGTGACCTTGGAGGACGAAATAGCATTAATATGAGCAATATGAGAAGGAAGATCAAAAGCACCCATCAATGAGGAACACATTCCAACTCCCAAATTCTCCACAGGTTGCTTGGCATTCTTCACCAAGGGGACAATAGAATTAGAAGATGCATTGGGATCATCAAGAGAATAAGCCATTTGATCAATCGTAATAATTCTCCATTCATGGGGTAAGCATAGGATGTGAAACAATTATGAAACAATAGAATCCATTGCATAAACCCAATTTCGACCCAATAACAGATTATAATCCAAATTGGCATAAACTATTTCTACCTCGACATTGACAATCTTGCCCCCAACACAGACAGGAAAGGCTAGAAGAATTCCATAAGGGCTATGAGAATGACCATCAAATGCGGTAAGGAGAGTAGGGGAAGGAACAACTTCCATAGATATAATAGCCTTCCAACATGACATTGACATGACACATGTGGAAGCCCCTTCATCAACTACAGTTCGAAAGATATTCATTTTTCTGATATGTAGATTTAATTTGGAAAGCCATGTGATGAGGGAGTCTCTTCTTAGAATTTGACATATCAAATGTTATAACAAGAGAGTTTTTTGGATCCACTACTCCGATCGCAGTGAGCAACACACTCCTTTGCACAGGACACGATTGGAGTACCTCTAACACTGACATCACACAAGGGCTTTGAGCCAGATCTTCAACAATAGAGTAGTTTTGGGCAGCCCTAGCATTGGGATTAATAGTTGAACATTTTGTAGAGCCTTTCGGCATCCGAGGTATAGGCTCAACTATGGGCCTCTCAATATGGAGTGGCTCTATAATAGTGGAAGAAATCTTAGCCTTAGAAGGTTTCAGTTCACCATAATCATGTGATCTTGTAGCAACATCAACATGGGACCTTACCATATAGACATTTGATGTAGATTCCCCTTCCCGGTTGCCCACTGTAGCGGTTCCAGTACCAACATTAGTGTTGACAAACATTTTCTGCCCATGGGGAAAAGGGTTAGTCAACATAGCCTGGGAACTCGAAGAACCCTACTGAGCTAACAAGAGCTGAGCATCTTGAATCTTAGGGAAAATATGGGTAAGATGATCCCCACTGCATAACTTGCATTGGAACTTTACTCTCTTTTTTTATTCCTTCTTTCCTCTCCAGTATCATTACTGGATCTATTCGCATTCCCTTTCCCAACCTTATTCTTCTTACCATGTCCCTCTTCTTCCCATCAAATTGTTGGTCTCCTCTAGGGTTCGAAGATTGGACAACATTAACTGCTGAAGGTTGGGAAGCCATAGGGACTAACGACGATGCCTGCATTAGAGAAGAAGATTGTAAAGACAATTGCTTGCAATTGATTTAGCAGGTTAGCCATGCTACTATTGATCAATCCTACAATTTCATCAGCATGGGGTCCTGGCTTGGGTTTGGCTAGATTGATCCTACAATTTATTCAACATGGGGTCTTGACTTGGGTTTGGCTAGATCGATCTTTGATCGAGGAGAATCAAGTAAAATCTCATAGAAGACTCCAAATTAAGAATATATAAGTTCTAACTACTGGGCTCTGAAGATAGCATGTTCTTCAGTGAACACTCCAGAGAGCGACACGTCCTTAGAAATATTTGGTTGTAAAGATTTTAAAAACCATTCGAGAAGGAACTCATTAGGGATATAGACCTTAATGAGCCTCTTCCTTTTGCGCCATTCTTGGATATGGTCAGAAATATGAGTTTCTTTGTCTTGTTGGAAACTAGCTAAAAGCTTAGTTCCGATTGCATATTTTCTTAAAAATTCCTATTTGCAAACAAAGGTGAGTATGTGGATCACGCTAAGCATGTTGTAGAAATGACAGAAGTTGCACTATTTGAGGAATTTTAGGAAATCAAGCACCATGTGAATATATCCACAAGGATATTTCAGAAATTGAAACCATGGTTTATTATGCCTAATACAATCCATGACACATGTTGATGCCAATAACATGTTGAATATAAGCTTCATTATGAAATTTTTGAGGAAGTTTACAAGAAGAACTTTCATGACAACCCTCCTCCTCCTACAATGCATGATTTTCTTTCATCAATATTGTGCTTAAAGCTTATTTTCGACATCATATCGGACATGAAACTGAAAATGGTTTAAAAACATAGTATCCAGCTCGCCAAATGTAGCAAAGGTACCCCCTCTTAGCTTAATATACCATTTTGCAGTGTTTCCAGTTAGGGTGCATTGGAATAATCTCAACATGATCGAATCATCGACCAAGGAGTTTGATGAACACTATAAGTAGAACGTGGTTATATGATCTGCCAGATCTTCCCCAAACTTCCCTTCAAATTTAGGAATATTAGACGGAAGTTTGGTGGGAACCGGAGGGCAAGATGGCTTGTATCGGATCAGATCGTTCGTCAACTTCTAAAGATCTAGAGAATTCCACCAACCAAGAGTAGAATTTATGATATTATGAAAAGGGTATCCTGGAATTGAAGAAGCACCAAGTTTCCATGGATTGCTCATAGAAGGATATGAAACATAAGGAAATCCTTGTGGCCTAAAATAATTTAGAGGGCATCCACCCCCTACCGCATGGTTATCGTACATAGGATAGTTTCCACCTAGCGGGACACTGAAAGAAGGGGATGACCCCTGATAAGGATTCCATGAACTAGCTAAGGGAGGAAAGACTTGTGTGGTCTCGAAGGAAGGGAAGGGTATACTCCCCTGCTGACCAAATAAATGGGATGAATTCCCAGCCTCTAACCCAATAATAGAAGGATTTGGTCATCCTTGAGCTACTTGGAAAGGATTAACATTTTGAGCTTGTCCTAAGTTCAACGATGGATTGGAAGGAGGGATATGACTGCTTCCAAAAGAAAAACCTTGAAAGGATGCTAAACCACTTGGCATAGAAGTCATAGATGTGGAAACAACATATGGGAAGGTTGAGGGAACTGAGGCAATCCCACTAGCTGACATCCGAAAGGATATGTACCAATGAAAGAAGCGAAAGGTTGGGTGCCCCCACTCGGAACTGGAATGGAGGTAGAGCCAATAACTACTATACTAGGTGTAGTAGTAGAGATAGAAATATTACCCCTCTTGCAACTAAAGGAGGGGTTAGCACACTAGAAGTATTCGCAACCATGGTTACACCATTAACATTGGCCATTTGGAAAAAAAGAAGTAGAGTGAATAGGGCTTGCCGACCTGTGAGTCGAGATACCCACGTACGATACAACGTATGAAAGATGGGAAGGAAGGGGTTTTGAAGGAGTCATGGGGGACTCAGGAACATATTTAATATCAATCTCATCTTTCGATTGGAAGAGCACCCTAGCAAGGACAAGAGCATTTTTGTCCAAATTACCAATCACATTAGGTTTACCCTGTGAAATAAGAGCCCCTAAAGCTAAATTAACCTCCGATGTGTCAGTTGATACTAGTTGAAAATCACTAGTATAACTATTCCTATTCCTTCTAGAAGAAGTCTCAACACTTGCAGGTGAAAGCCCACAAAGCCTCCTAAATTGATGAACTTGTCGATCAACCACTTTTAAATGTTAAGATAAATTTTTAAAGACTAAAAAAATAAAAATGCATGCAATCTAGGAGCATAGAGCACTCACTAAAAAATATCCCTAAATATACAACCAAACAAGTGACTTTCAGGCATTTCTGTTGAGGGTGATTAGGACCGGACACCAAAATACAAGAAAGCGAAGATAAGGACCTTCCAAAGATATTTTGGGATAATTACGGCCCAAGCCTACCAACAAAGGTATCAAAAACAATTAAGCTGACCTCTAAACAATAGTCTTTGCCGGTGCAAGTACCCAAGCTTCACAAGGGCACCCTCCAGAAGTGCTATGAAATTGGTACAACGTATGTCTCAAGTACCACGGGTATTCCCCCCAGCAGTGACCTATGTGGTCCCTAGGATAGGGAACTAAGGTCACCGGTTTGTAATTAGAAATCAGGCGAAACGATCGTGGACGTGGGATCCAACAAGTAGGAAAGGGGGTATCTCTCTTTCCCTGTCTTCACTCATCCTCATGCTTAACTCATGTGTTAGAAGAGCTTTCCTGGACAACTTAACGAGACTTTATTTTTCACTCTTTAATCAACTTCTATGTTTCAGTTTAGAGTGGCCTTGGAGAGTTAACTCTCCACACACCTATTCCAAGACCTTAAATGTCTTAGACTAGTTGATGTATCTATGACAAAAAGAAAAGTCTAGTTCATTTTAATTAAATTCTTATTTTAAGTGGTTGTTTTTTAAGTCAGGGATATTGGAAGTGAAACTTATGATGCTCTGACACAAAATAAATCAATAGAAAACTAGGCTACATGTGATATGCAACTTCTTTTTCTTTGATGAAAAGTGATCTCTACAGGGTTCTATGAGAAACCTATGAAAGCAAAAATCTTTTTTCTTTTCTTTTTAAACACGCTCACACATTCATCGTCTATCTAAAGGGACTAAAAAGAAATGCCTAAAATGCAAACTTCTTAATGCATACTAGAATGCCTAAGTGCAAGATTCTATGGAATGCTCTAAACAAACAAATGTGCTCTTTAATATCCTAAGGTCAAAATTTGACCAAACAAGAGGAAACAAACATCCAAGAAAAAGATATGTCAAGCCAAGAAAATTCCAACTTCAAACAAAGATTCACACGCTTGTTGGTAAACAAAAAATCAAATCAAAGAAAAGAAAGGCAAAAAACAAATGTTTTTTCACCTTTTCTTTTAGAGTTCCTTGAAAAAAAGATTCAAGAAGAAAAAACAACTAATGACCTTAAGATCAAAATCAAGTGAAAAGATGCCATAAACAAACATCGAAATGATAAAACCAACAAAAAGGTAAAGAACACTTGAATGACCTGATCTAAAGGACATACAAAAGATTCAACAAACAAAATATCTCAGAAAACCAAAATCTTTCATTGAACAAAAGTTGCAAATCTTTCTCAAACCATTAAAAAGAAACAAGAAGAAGCAACTTCAAGAATTCAAATGAAGCAATGAAAAGATTGGAACTTAAGGCAAGTTGAAAAACAACTCTCTATTCCATATGTACAGAACAATTAGAGACTTTACAAAAAGGTTTGAAATCCAAAACTCGAAAGTATAAAACTTCACCAAATAGAAAACCCTAGGTTGACAAATTATTCTTGCAAAAAGAGACCAAGAAACCGACACCAACAAGAAACGAGATCATTCCATACAACAAATGACTCTCAGAAAGCAGGAAAGCTAGTCTACTTCCCAAAACTAGAGGAAAAAAATTGAAAATTTCAAATTTTCCCAGATATATGTGATGATGTGTCAGGAATGTCGTGTGTATATGCGACTATGACCAAGGAAACACGTGTGTACACGAGTTTATTTGGAATAAGCCATGTGTGTACACAACTGTGTATAAAGAAAAACGTGTATATGCAAAAAATAAGGAAAAATAAAAAGTACAAGCCTGATCCAAAAGATCAAATTGACTGCCCAGACTGCAAATGAATCAATAAGACTGGAAAAATCAAGAAACAAGACAAAAGAGCCCAGATCAAGAATAAAACAACCCTTCTAGGAAATACAAGACTGTATTCCCTAGTGGAGTCACCAATTCTGTTAGCGGGAGAAACCTCCCTTAGGTAAGGGTTGAGAACCTTAATAGATCAAAGGCAGACTATCAACAAGAATCACTCATTCAAGCAAGCAAACTAGGAAAACTGCTAAAGTTGGGTTTAGGGAGAATACTTGAAGGTCCTACATTTGATGTCGATCCCGTAGGGTCCAAACCCTCTACTTCCTCCAATGCGTTTAGACCTGCAACATAAACCAAAGAAGCATATACATAGAAAATATTTCAAAGAATGTGCATATTAAACATGTTAGATCATCAAGTATAGATATATAAAGCATGATATGTTAGACATGAATTATAAAAACATGAGATCACAACATTTTAGGAACAAGACAAAGCTTCTTTATTGACAACAATAAATAGGAGTGGAAGAATACAACCTGATCCGACCACGACACCAATGAACCTTCCTTTGGATCCATTCAACCCAAGCCTCAAAGATCACCTCAATATGTGCAAAAGGATGTCATATAATGGAAGATGAACATCTCTGCAAGGAAATAAGGGTTTCCTATGACTAGGAGTGCAGGAGGCACAAGGAAAACTAGACTTGATTTGAGGACAAAAGAACTATAATGTCGATATCCTATCTCCTTCTATGTTTTAGGCCTTCCCATGAGGTGTATAAATACCATCGGAAATCAGTTGATTCAGTTAGGCCACGGGCTCCTGTAGGTGGGATTTCGGCGAAACCCGTAAACCCCACCCAAGAAATAGGAAATTATTATTTTTTCATATTTTAAGTTACGTACACGGGTTTGGTATTATTGTAC
The DNA here is from genome assembly GCA_031772625.1 of Pinus tabuliformis. Classification (NCBI taxonomy): domain Eukaryota; kingdom Viridiplantae; phylum Streptophyta; class Pinopsida; order Pinales; family Pinaceae; genus Pinus; species Pinus tabuliformis. Next base: position 390,571,830 of record CM062817.1, read on the forward strand.
CCACGTGTACACGCGGTTTTATAAGGGTAGAGTCGCATATGGAATTTAAAAATTTGTTTTTTAATAAATGACCAAGTTTGAATGGGAAAGCGCCGCCCAAGGTCATATAAGAACATCATAACTGCAAGAGTGTTGAATAATGCTATAAAACCTGGTTTCCCAATGGGAAGGTTGAGGCCACTAAACGCCTTTCATGGATGTAACCTGTTGTTTGAAAATGAATGAATGTAAAGGTCCTACCAATCTTACAAAAAAAAAGGTAGTAAAAATTGCAAAACAAATAGCTACTCAATGCAATTTGAAGTTGTAAATATGGGAACAAAAAAAACAACCTCAAAACATTAATTTGGGAAGCAATTGTACACCTGTTGAACGATCCAAATTTATTAAACTTTTCAAACAATACAAGGACGTTTTTGTGTGGACTTATGATGATTTAAAAGTTTATGATACTAAAATCATTCAACATGTAATTCAAATCAAATCAAATACTAAACCTTTTCAATAAAAAACTAAGGAAATGCATTATAGACTTGAGGGTCAAATCAAAGAAGAACTTAATAAACTCTTGAAAGCTCGGATTATTTTTCCTATGAGACATTCACAATGGGTTTCAAATTTAGTCCTAGTTCGAAAGCAAAACGGAGATATAATAGTTTGCATTAACTTCTGTAATCTGAACAAATCATCTGAAAAATATAATTATCATGTTCCTCCATTGGAGCAAATTTTACAATCTGTTGCAGGATCTAAGATGTTTTCTCTTCTTAATGGATTCTTTGGTTACAATCAGATTTTGGTTGCACAAGAAGATCAAATTAAAACTATTTTTCGAACTAAATGGGGTACAGATGCTTATAAAAATATGCTTTTTGGATGAATTAATGCATGAGCTACCTTTTTTTTGATCCAGTAAGAGTAGAGCCTTCCATTAATCAAGAAACAAAAAAATTGTTGGCTTATATGGGCCTGACCCAGGTTCGGAAGAATTATTTAGCCAAACAAATCCCGCAACTACCAGCCCTTTCGGCAACAGCACGCGGAGCGCGGACTAAGGTCTCACCCGAGGTAGCAGGGGAGGGTGCTGGAACCAGGTTTCCACACCCTTGGGATGTCTGGATGTGGTTTGGAGGTTTCGCGCGCTGTTCTGCAGCCTCGCTCTGCTATGTTTCCGCGTAGATCTGGTCCCGGGCTACTTCTTAATAATAATTACTTAATGGGGTATTATAAATCAGATCTACTCAGAAGGGTCTTTAAGCAAACATTTATTAGAATTAACCAGTTTGTGCACTTGGAATAGACACAGATTCACATATATTCATAACATAAGCATATGCACACATATTAAACAGTTATATTAACCATACAGTAGCCAGATCCGCAATAATACAGATTTAACACAGAATTTCAAAAGCAACTTATTTGTATTCACTTTCCTCACCAATACATTCAGATCCGCCCTGCACACTCAACTGCAGGGGTCCGCGCACACAGCTGCGAACTCTTCCAGGACTCTGCACACACAGCTGTAGAGCCTCTATCTACTACCCAATCCTTGGACTCGGACTTACAGATGCTTTAAGACTTTCCTCCTAAAAAACCCATTACTTTTCAGATCCAAAATCATACCAAAAAAACTAACCACCTCTACCCACAGAGCCTCGCTCTATTTATACATTTCCATGGACCGTGATCCATGGGCGGGCCGACTCATTTACATTTCTTTACATTATTTTTGGGCGGACTACCCCTTTGACTTGACTTATTACAAATTGTGCTTCGCGCATCTCGCAGAGTCTTTACCTTATCTTTACCCCAAATTTCAGGCTTTGTGCCCCATGACCATTGCGTGGGGCTTCTGCTACCCAACAGTCCCCCAACAAAATCATTGTGACTCATCCCGAGTCACTCAGCTAGTGCGACAATCTTTGCACGGAGGTTGGTTAGCAGCCTCTGTGCTTCGTTTGTACTAGCAGCAAACTCTTCCGTCTTTCGCTGTATCCGTTCCACGCGTGTCACCGACACATCAGTCTCTGTCTCTGCTGGCTCCGTGGTGGCATATTCTGTCTGCATGTGTGCTACCTTGCGCTCTATGGCGGTCGAGACTGCAAGTGCCTCATCCAACCACGACTGGAGATGGGCTTTAATCACCACTTCCTTCTGTCTGGGGGCTTCAGATTGGATTTTCAGGTCATGGGCCTCCCTTATCTTAGCCAAGCGTTGTGTAATAGCCACGGTCTGCACGGTTCCTTTAATCGCATCGTAGGCTTGTTGGAGCTCCCTGGCCTCGGTTTCCAGTCGCTGAAGTGTTGGATCCCCCTGGAGGGAGGTGAGTGTTTGGTCAATTTAGTGATGTCTAAATTGCAACTTTTAAATGTCAACCCGGGGCTCGTAAGCTGATGAAGTGAGGTGTACTATATGTACTTAGGCAACTGTTTTCTTAGTCTTTTGTCGTTTTTAGTTTTTTTTAAGTTTGTTTTCAAATGTATCTTTCCTACTATGATGTGATGGAAATGAAATAAAGCAAGTGAAATGTGGGTGATTGTGGTGAGCTCTAAATGATTTCTCAAAACTTAAAAAGTATTCTACAAGAAAGCTTGAACAACAACTGCAATAAAATCAACTCTTAAAGGAAAATGAAGACATCAAATAAAAGACTAATGACATCGGCCCAGTATCTCTGCTGCTGCAAGAAAATGAAAATGAAATCTATATTAAATCCAACTAATAAGTAAAAACAACTATCTCACACTATTTCAACCTTTCATCTCAATCCTCTCTATGAAAAGATCTCATGGAATGTTTAAGCAATGTGAAATTGAAGTGAAACTACATAAAAGAGACTAGTCACAAATACTTTAACTTCCTCTTAACTTCTTGCCTTTCAGCTGAATTTATCATGTAAGAAACAATTATGAATAAGTCAAGTAATGTGAGTTCTAAAGCAAACTAAACCAAGCTGTGCTAAGTGATATTTTGGCTCTCAATAAAGATATTGGATTATGGAAAAGGAACCATCAATAGATGAACAACTTGATATCTAAGAGCAGAAAGTAAATATGCAAATTAAAGAAATGACAGTAAGGAAAATCAAAGCTGCAAAACAATTAAGGTCAGCAACATAGACAAGATGATCACGCATGCCACTAGCTATGAAAAGAAAAGAGAGAAAACTGTCCCGGGCACGCCTAAGAAACCTGGATAACACACTGATCAGTCATGAACATAAAAGTGCAGAAATGTAAATCAGCAGAAATCAAAGTTTATGTACAGCTATTATACATGTTGAAAACGCAACAATTTAAAAGACATCTGTATAGCTATTATACATGAAATCAGAAAAAGAAATGCAAGAAATTAAAGTTACTATACAGGACTTCAGCAAACAGGGGCCCTCTGCCTACTTCAGCCGGTTCAAGGAGCAGTTATACGCTTAAGTGTAAAACAGTCTTCTCATGTATTGACAGCAAATGTAAAAGTACAGTGGGGAGCTCAAAATTACAAAGCGATTACAACAATGACTAACTATCCAGCGTTCAAAGACGCTTTATTTATAACAGAGGAAAGCAAACTAACTTAACGAAAACTAAGCTATTCAAGCAGCTGTGTAAAAACACGTAATCTTGCTGCGTCCTTGGATTTAGGCAACGGTCGTTGTGGGCATTCAATCTGCTGTTGGATTCATGTTTCCCACTGTCTTCGTGGCTGAGGAAGATGCCACCTGTTCTTCACGTGCTCCAAAACAGAACACGCAGAGCCGTGCCACAGCCAATGACTTCTGTTGACCGTATTTGCCTCCTCGTTGACCACGGGTTTTTATGACCGGTTTGGGTGAGCTGGAAGGACACACACCATGTCCTTGGTTCCACGAACTTGCCCATGTGGCTCTTCTTCCCGGAGGACACCTGGAACATATCATTTAATAAAACAGCTGCGGAATCCGGGGTTGGCTGCGGAAACCGGGATCAGCTGCGGAAACCCTGTGTGAGCTGCGGAAACGCAACACTTTGAACCAAAATTCTAAACCAACAACAGTCATTAGCATAATTAGAAAACCATGTAAAAAGTCCTAAAATACAATGATTTGAGCAATTTGATGGAGGGAATGAGTGGCAAAAGAAGGAAATGAATAGGAAAAGGAGGCTGAGAGGGTGTGTAAAGAAGTGCAGGTTTGAGGCTCAACAGTGAGCATAACAATCGACTGGGTTAACAAGTTGGTACATTCCTTCATTGAACATGTGAGCATCTCGCGCCCAAAGGTAATGACGTTTCTGCACTGCTCAGTGATCTCTGGGGTGTCGATGGTGGAACCTGCAGTTTTAAATCCTCAATCTGCAAACTGAGCTCCAACTGAATCCGTGCGGTCGCCTCCTTTGCTTGACGGAACCCGGTAGCAAATTTGTGTATTCGTGTCTCAATAGGCAGCTCAACCCCAATCTCCAGCTCAGGGGCACTCGAGCAGGCTTTCGCTACTAACTGCTCCACCTGTTGCTTCTGTGTGACTGCTTCATCCCGTTGGAGGCGCAGTTGTTCTATATTAATTTTCTATTCCCAGAGTACTTGTTTGGCGCGACCTTCTTTGGCGCGAAGCTCCATTGTGGCGCTGTCCTGGAGCTGTTGCAAAATTTCTCGCGGTAGGGCAGCCACGTTTAGTCCCAGCCCTGTAAGTCATCCTAGCACAACTCGGTCCTCCACATTTGCGGTGATCAATGCTCCTGCTGGAATCGTGATGGAATGAGCCATTTGGGCCTTCAGCAACGGTTCAATGGCTGTCATACCGAGAACCCCCTGAGTAGCACTAGTGCCCATTGGTGCGATCCTTATCCCAAGTTCCTGTAGCTGCGTACGGAGTTCCCCCAACACAATCTACTGCTCTGACATGGCCTCGTCGACTGCATCCCGAGTGGCGTCCTGAACAGTGTTTTCTATGTCATTTAGGTCGCCCTCAATTAAGGTGGTCACTTCGTTGTCTGCTTTAGACGCCTTCACCTTCTTTCGTGGCTTCAGCCATTCTGGTTGTGTTGGTCACTTCAACGGTGCACCCGTCGCAGTTGATGGTGGTTCTTCCGTGACTGTCTTAGTGGGTGCCTTCTGACTACTTTTGTTCGTTGTCGACGCAGCCCCTCTTGTTGGTGTCTTTCCTGCTGCCACCTGTGCTGCCTCCCGGGCTGCTCAAACCTCCGCAACATGCTATTCATTCCGCTTTTGTTGTGCGACGCACTTAGCTTCCTCCTTTTTCTTATGGATCCCGACCTCATTGCACCCTACTGCCTTTGGTCTACGCCATGCCGGTGGCCAGGTATCCAAAACCGCGTCAATAGCTTCATCAATGGCAACAAAAGGGAGTGAGGTCCATGTGTGGTTAGGGTCCTTGCGCGCCCTGATGTAGACAAAGTGCATGTCTGCTTTAAACTCGGCAATATGCTTCACGCTTTCATAGATTTCGTTGGACAGGCAGGGTTGCGCGTTAATCCATTGGCGCACACTCGCGTCCATCAGTATCCAAAAGATCTTGATGCTCTGGATTCGTCCAGCGTCCCTTGTCGCCCAAAGGGACACGTATCTGGCGGCTTCTGGCCAGTCCTGGTCCAAGACAGGAAACTGGCTGTCTTCGGGTAAGTCAGTGGTAACCAACATAATGGATAGCAGTAGCCACGCATAATGGAAGGTCTTGCCCTCCTCCTGGACCTCTCGGCAGTTAGTCAGGAACTCTTCACAAAGGAACTGTGACCAATTGAACCATTCTCCAGCTGCGCATTCCTCAGCGAGCGCAATGACGACTGCCAAAACCTCAGTGCCACGACATTTCTGCATCACTTTCCTTGCCAGCAACTGGGTGGCGACGCGGACTACGTTATTTGAAATGCTATCAATGACATATCCTTGCTGCCCCTTCTCGAGCTTATACTTCTTTTTCAGGTTGTCTATCATCGTTACATTGCCACTTCTATCAACAATTTCCCAGGGGTCTCTTCCCTCACAGGGAAGCTAGGAGATCCGATGAACAAGTTCGGCTGTGATGCAGACGGGTTTTTCGATCCATAGTATGTCCTCATGGACCAAACAGAGCAACTGCCTTATGACCAACATTGTGATAGGGGGTCGGAGAAAGTGGGGAATGGACAATAGATAGAGAAACCCGACTTTTTCCACCTTTTGCAGCCACTCCTTTGGCTGCAGTGTTGTAACTGTCCCTTCTGCACTCTGCTCCATCAGTGCACCAGTCGCCAAATGGGGAAATTTTTCTATATCGGCCAGGTCCCAGTCTTCAAATTTCATTGTCGCAATATGGCCAACCACCGAGCTTTCCACTGGGACTTCTTTTGGAAGAGACGGGGTGATGAGAATAGTGTCGACTTCATCCAGATTGGTAGGTACCTTCACCTTCCCCTTGTTTGGAGACACATACTTGGGTTGTCGTACTGGCTGGATGGGATCCTCTTCAGGGTTTACTTCTTCGACATATGTGGGAGAATCCTCTTCCTCCTCGTCGCTTTCAATTGTGACAGTTTTACCCTTTTCCTCCATTGTGAACTTGCTAAAGTGCAGGTGTCGTGGCGACCTCCTTACTGGTTTTGGAATCTGAGGGTCCTTCCTGGTCCGCGGCGTCCGAGGTGATTTAGGGAGCTCGGCTGCTTGTGGTGTGGCTTTTTGCAGACTATCTACGGTAGGGTTTGTCGCCTTGAGGATTGCTTCCCGATAATGATTTGGCAAGGCCTGAAACCACAGACTTTCTTCTAGTTTCTTGTCATTCATCTTGTGCTTGGCTTGGACCCAGGGTGTCTTTTTTGTGGAACGGTAAAGCGGGGTTGTGTGACCCTTACTATGTTTATATATGATTTCAATTTTAAAATCGGCCATTCGCCCTTGTTGTGGCTCATAAATGTGATTTTGGCGGCTACTCTTCTTCCTTAATTGCCCGCTGGGCGCTCCAACATGCCTTAAATGGGCCATCATATCATGAACAGTACCTTCAACGGTCACTTTCCATCGTTTCCCCCGGCAGCAGATCCCCTGGTACGCATGTGCGTTTTCCATATGTGCACTGCGGTCATGTCGTGCCACTTCTCGGCAACCTGTTTTATAGTCTTGCACCCTCTTTCAACTGCATGGGGCACTAGGACTGGGCCGCCTACGGATAGTCAGGTGGCCGAACCCGTCGTGCGGGTCTTCTATTTCCCAACTACCTCGGGTTGCGGGCACCCTTCGCTTTCCCTTGATTCTAAAAGCGGCTTGCGGGCACCCTTCGCTTTCCCTTGATTCTAATAGCGGCTTGCGGGCACCCTTCGCTTTCCCTTGATTCTATTAGCGGCTTGCGGTTTATGCATTCTGGTACTCCAGGGTGCAATCGAAACCATGCTAGCGGGGTCGCAGCTTGGCGTAGTAGTGTAGGAGAGCCAGCCATGTCCGATCCCTTCATTAGTTCCTTTGCGTAGCCCGTGTGGGTGACTTTTAATTGCAGCTTATCAATTTCTTCATCCAGCCTCGCACTTTGTTCTCGGAGTCTGGCCCCTGTTTCTTCTAACTTACAAAGTTGTATTTTGCCACGCCAAACAACTGCCCAGAGCTGTTGAATCCTTTCGCAGATGTTGTTAGGGATTGTAGAGGTAATGGTTGTGGAGAGAGTTTCATGCCCGACCCTACGAGTCTTCATTCAGTGCAGCTCCAGTTGGGTTGACGGTTGCGCGATGTGCACCCGTACCCTTCGTTGTTGATGGATGACCGCTCTGTACCAATGAGGCTGCCGTGCATGTCCTCTAATCCGTACCTGGAACCGCCTCCTGCATCTCAGTGTCTGCACCCTCCATCTGGGTGCGCGCGGTGCGTCTGCCGACACACCAGGCTGCTCCTGTGCTATGATTAAGGTGCCAAGCTGGACGAGTTGCCCCTCATTCGTTGCGCCGTTCTCCGCTGGCTGTTGTCTTTCTTTTGTGGTCACACGGCGCAATGATCGAATCATCATATTACAGTTAAGTGTCGTAACTTCCTGCAATCGGTTCTGCCATCGCTCAGTCTCCTCATCTGAATCCATTGTGCAGGTGCTCTCGCGCTCCCATGAGATTCTTCCATCATCTGTGGGATGCATCTGATCCTGGTCTTGCGCTGTTATCTGATAGATGTAATCCAGTTCATCGTTACTCTCCTCGTCGTGCACTGGTTCGGTGTAGCACTCTCCTTTTGTTGGGTCCAACGGAACTACTACCCGCAGTGACTTCTTTTCGAACGTCATTTTCCATCTCTTCAAATTAATGATCCCATTCATGTCTGTGGCCCAATCAATCCCTAGCAAGGCAGGGTAAGGATTACTGTCATTAGCAATTGCTATTACCTCAAAATCAGTATGCATACTTATGCCTTCGATGTCCACGGTCACGCCTTACAGTCAGCCCATTGGTAAGATCTTTTGTTGGTTGGCCATCCTTAGTTGAATCGGGGACCATTGCAGTGTAGGCTTGCCCATGCGTTCCCATGTTTGCTTAGGCAACACGTTCACATCCGAGCCTAAGTCCAGGATGACCTGATCCATCTCGTATTCGCCGATTTGCGCTATCATTCTCATCTCTCGTCTGATATGCCGGGCATGTCTTCCTATTTTCCGGACTACGCACGGCTCGCCTGATCCGACGCACCTAGTGATCAGCTCCCGTAGTCCTTTAACGACTTTAATTTCGCGCAGTAGCTTCATGCAAGTTTCAAGAAAGGTAGTAATCATGGAGGGGTCCAATCCTGGCTCCGTTTGGTCCCTCCTACCTGGAGTAGAGACTTTTGTGAAGCTCTTCTGAGCTTCCTTAGGCATCTGCATCCCTTGTTCCGACTTAGAGTCAGATTCTTCTATGGGTGCATTGCACCTTTTCTCATCTTTTGCAAGCTCTTTCCGCGTATCACCTCCTGCGTTGCTTCTCAATACCATATTTATACTCGGGTCCGCTTCGCGTGGTTCCAATCGCATCATTTGGACATTTTGAGTTGGTGTAAGTTGTAACACCCCCTTTTAGTGCATCTATTCAATTAACGTTGGACAATCGACCATTTCATGATCAAACTGCTCACAATAGGGGCAAGAGATCCTAGTCAGGTTAGTGCAATCGCGAGTGTAGTGTCCTGGCCCTCCACAGTTGTAGAAGATCAGCTATCCGCGGCCCCGCTCAGGCCCTATTCCTCTTCCTCGTTCGCATCCTTGAAATCCTCCTCGCGCTTCGACATGTACTCGGTAAGCCGGGGTTCTTTCCATCATTAGGTCATAACTTTGACACGTCTACTCATCATGACCCACTGATCGACAAAAGTTACAATACAAATGCTGCGGGGTTTGGGTATACTTCTGCAATAGGTGACAGTTATATGTTGCGTGTTTTCCGCCCACTTGACAAATTGCACACCAAAGCGCAAGTGCGACACTCGGTCCTGCTTGTACCTCCACTTTTAAAGGCATCGACGCCCCCCCCCCCCCCCCTGGATAGTTCGCAAAGACGGGGCAATGGTCCTTATCATGCCTTTGACTCTTGCATTTAATACAGCCTACCTCCGCATGTGCCTCTGGATGGGGCACCCTTTCTTGCTTCAAGCTTTGCATTTCTAAACTCAGGTTTTGTAGTTGCATGTGGATTTGCTGAACTCCCAACTCTGGATCCGGTATTGGGATTTCGTGTAACCTCATTGCTGTCTCCAGCTCTTCATCTTGGGTTGAGATCTTTTGTTGTGGCTGAGCCATCCTTAGATGTGGCGTCAATGATGCAACAAACCACGCGCAATGCTGCGCATATGTCAATGTCATGTTAGCCTTGCGAATAGTTCTTTTCAACCTCCAGTCTAGATCCCACGGGGTTTCACTAGGCAACATTGCGATCTCCTTGAACCCAATAACTGACTGTGTTTCTGATTTTGGTCGGCCAAACTCTTTGTTTAGCGCCTCCTGGATTGCTGCTATCCCGTCATTTGGATGATCGGTTGAGTATTTTATGTACCACGTCAATGCGCGGTCCTGCAGTGCACTAACTAGGGTAGCCTTTTTTATATTTTCCTTTGTTATGCCTTGAGCGTCCCTCATAGACTTTATCACAAACCAGAACTGGCCTGGTTCCTCATTTCCTACACCCTTAAATATCGACAACTTTACTGCGCTCTCCATCACAACTTTTGGTGGTGGTGGGGTTGGAGATGGGGTTGGTGTTGGTGTGGACGGATTTGATGTAGGTGAAGTGGGTGGTGGCATGGACGTAGGTGGTATCAGTGGGAAGTGCTCCTTGATCAACCGGACCTCACTTATTGGTGAGAACCTCGTGAGCTCCTCCTCGCTTTCCCGTGAAATAGAAATTAGAGGATTGTTCCCTGCCCATCCCGTTCCGCGGTAACCTCTTCCGCTCCTCGTTGCTCCAGACATCAATAAACGCACATAATTTGTTTTTCTCACAACATCTTAATCCAAGTATTCAATGATTTGATATACTTACCCCGCGGTCCTTGAAGAAATCGCCTTTCTGCTTCACTATAGCTCACAGTTGTATCTATCGTGAACTCAATGATAAATCGTCCTATTACCTGATCCAGCCAATGATCTACTGCGCGCGTGATTTTATCTTCGGTGGCTTCTAGCCTGCGCACCAGTTTCGGAGTCCACACAATATGCTAATCTAATCTGCACCTTCCCACGCTGTCAGCTAACCTTGCGATCCACTCGTACATCTCTACCGGAAATGTTGCAAAGAATATCTTGTGAATATCTATGTATATATAGCGGTCCAAGCAATCTTCCTCCGATATTTGCGGGTTTCAATTTTCTTGACTGCGAACTCGTGGAGCTTCAGATCCCACCACTCTTCAATCGCTTTCTTTGTAGGGTTCCAGTGTTCCAACATTAGACACCCCTTAGGCAGATCCCGGTCCTGGAAATAGAACCATTTGTTGGCTTATATGGGCCTGACCTAGGTTCGGAAGAATTATTTAGCCAAATAAATCCCGCAGCGACCGGCCCTTTCGGCAACAGCCCACGGAGCGCGGACTGAGGTCTCACCCGAGGTAGTAGGGGAGGGTACTGGAACCAGGTTTCCGCATCGTTGGGATGTCTGGATGTGGTCTGGAGGTTTTGCGCGCCATTCTGCAGCCTCGTGCTTCTCTGTTTCCACGTAGATCTAGTCTCGGGCTACTTCTTAATATTAATTACTTAATGGGGTATTATAAATCAGATCTACTCAGAAGGGTCTTTAAGCAAAAATTTATTAGAATTAACCTGTTCGCGCACTTGGAATAGACACAGATTCACATATATTCATAACATAAGCATATGCGCATAGATTAAACAGTTATATTAACCATACAGTAGCCAGATCTGTGATAATACATATTTAACACAGAATTTCATAAGCAACTTATCTTTATTCACTTTCCTCACCAATACATCCAGATCCTCCCCGCGCACTTAGTTGAAGGGGTCCGCGCACACAGATGTGAACTCTTCCAGGCCTCTGTGCACATAGCTGCAGAGCCTCTATAAACTACCGAATCCCTTGACTCAAACTTACAGACGCTTTTAGACTTTCCTCCTAAAAAACCCATTACATTTCAGATCCAAAGTCATACCAAAAAAACTAGCTACCTCTATCCATAGAGCCTTGCTCTATTTATACATTTCCATGGACCGCGATCCATGGGCAGGCCGACTCATTAAATTTATTTACATTATTTTTGGGCGGACTACCCCTTTGACTCAACTTATTACAAATCGTGCTTTGCACATCTCGCGGAGTCTTTACCTTATCTTTACCCAAAATTTCGGGCTTTGTGCCCCATGACTGTTGCGCGGGGCTTCTGCTACCCAACAAAAATACATAATGTACACTTTGCAGAACGAAGCCAAGAGCCCCATACTTGACTCAGACACAACCCTGTACATGACTTAGAAAAACCATAAAAGGGTAGATGCATACATTACCAAAGCACTATAATACCTGCCTTTCTTCCTAACCCGTAAGAGAAATGAAAAGAACTAAGGTTCTTTCGGGTTTGCTAAACCTCGAATCTCCCTTAGTGACAAGGGCCCACAAAAACCAATGGCCTGCATAAACCAAAGGCCCACATAAACGTATGCCCGCATAAACCAACGACCCATAATACCTACAGTGAGTGACTTGGCAGTCCTCGGAGATCCGACGATTTAAACAGATTTTGGATGGGCTAACAAGCCCACTTCTTAAGAGCCTTTCGAACCCGATGAGTAATTATAACAACCTACTAAGAAATTTCGGGTCCGAAATATGTATTAACCCTTGTGCAGTTTCATGGCCCGACTCCCATGCGATCAGGCTCTCGTCGATCCAATGGTTCAGGGTCTATTTCGGGCCTATAACAAACACACTCATTTTCATCCCAATCGGACCCGATGGGTGGCCTAAACTGCCATTCTATAATTTTTCGGGTCCGTTTTGTGGGGTATCCATCATGCAACTTTTCGCCCAAAATCCGTCAGATTCTGGCGCTCGCTGCCATCGATGGTCCTCTGTCTTTCAACCTGCGCACTGATTACCCCCTGCTTCCTCCCTGTCTTTGGTTCGCTTCCTCCTGAATCCACTGGTCTATTTATTACTTGTATTTCATCCATTGAAAGTACTCCCTATCTACGTTCGCTTGTCTGTGACAGTCCTCACACAGATTTCCTGAGGGTGTCAACTCCCATGCATAGCTTCTATTATCTTTTGTGCAGAGCACACCCTCATTTGTTAGTCGATTTGCTAATCTGTTGGCAATTCTGTGCACATGAACAAATCTGAGGTTCTCAGATGGGATTGTATGCATTGGTAAACCTGCAGTAGCCGCCAGTGGTTTGAAACTTTTTCTGGTGTTGTGCCATTGCTTATCTTTTTGATCAAATTAATTATTAGTTCAGAGTCTGCCTCTATGTTGGTATTATGTAAATTGTGTTCAATCAAGATTTCTAGGCATTGCTCTAAGGCCATGAGTTCTGCCATGTTATTAGTGGCATTCCCCAAATGACTATGAAAGATGAATTTTATGTTTCCCTGCTCATCTCTTATGACTCCTCCATAACCAGCAACCCCAGGGTTTCCCTTAGAGGCTCCATCTATATTAAATTTCAAAAAGCCATGGGGGGGTAGTTGCCAAAAGTCCTTCCCCTCTGTTGTATGTCTTACGATCTTGCTTATGCCCTGGGGGATAGTCGATTGGAGACCCAAATGCACAAGAATATGAGCATCCTGGTTTCGAGGAGGGTTCTTAGGGAGTTGATTCAGAAGGGTGCTCACAGTTTCTTTGAGTTGTCTTAAAATCTGAGCTATGATGCTCTGAGTTGAGCCAGTTCTGTTCTTGAAAATCCTATTGTTGCGTTCTTTCCATACATCCTAGATCAAAAAACCTGGTATCAGAGTCCAGGCTTTGTTGACTGTTTCATTATCTGAGAAGTCTTTCCTCCAATTCATCAAAGTTCCAGTGATACTGTTTTCGTCCCTGTCAGTTTTCCTAAAGATTGAGGCTACCCAATTCCATAAGGTAGAGGTGAAAGTGCAGAGGTTGAGTAGATGATCTAACGTTTCCTCTTGTAGACCACATAACTGGCATCTAGATGGACAAGCTAAACCTCTTTTTCTTAGATTTTCCCAAGTCAGAACTTTTTTTATGCTGTACCAACCATATGAACAATTTGAATTTCATCTAGTGCAGGTTCTGCCATAGGTTCTTCCATATCATATCAGGGTTGGGAAATTCAAGCCTAGTGGCAATTCTTTTGGCTTCTTTGAGGTTGAAGTTTCCTGCGCTGTTTCTTCCCCATCTTAGTTGGTTAGACGAAGTTGAAGCCAAAATCTTTCTCTGTTCTAGGATCACTGCAAGAGCTTCAGCCTGGGCCTCCAAAGGGGTTTCTTCATTGTATACTAGGTCTTTCCATTTCCTCCATTTTCCATTGTACCGTGTCTGATCCCAAAATTCACTTACCCTGAGCAACCCTTTATTGTCAGTGTCATTTTTGAGAATGTCTAGTCCTTATTTACATGGGTTAGGCTCCTGCTGCCAGTTTTCCCCCAAAAACCAGGCTAGGTTTCCATCTCCGATTTCCCAAAAACTGTGCTTCTGAACAATATCTCTACTCTCCCAAGAATTGTTCCAAATGTGGGAGCCCTTGATGAGCCCTGTCATTCGAATATGATCCCTATCTTGCCAGTTCTTTGCATACTTCTGTTTCCAAAGCTTTGCCCAGGGGTTCTTGTTTCCTTTAGCCATCTCCACCAAAGTTTTGCCCCCAAAACTTTTCTTAGGGTTTCCGGGTCATGAAGTCCCAAACCTCCATGGGTCTTGGGTTTGCAGAGCTTTTCCCAAGCTACCAGAGCCCATTTCTTTTTCTCTTCTCCTTTGCCCCAAAGAAAATCTCTTTGGATGTTCCTGATGTGTTGAAAAACTCCTTTTGGGGTAGGAAGAGCTGAAAACATGAAGGTGGGTATGGTTTGTAGGACAACCTTTGTAAGCACTAGCCGTCATACTAAGTTCAAAGATCTACTTGTCCATTTTTTGATTTTGTTGTGCATTTTATTAGTCATTGGTTCCCAAACTTCCTTACTCAGAGGTTTGTCGGTGAGAGGTATTCCCAGATATTTGGAGGGTAGTTGATCTCTTTGAAAGCCAAGAATTTTGGAGAGATTTCTCTGAATAACAATACTAGGATTAAAAAAGAATTTTTTTGATTTTGTGAGGCTTACCTTTGTACCAACAGCCATAGCAAAATCGTTCAGAATTTGTTTGAAGGCTTTAGCTTCCCTGACCGTGGGTGTACTCTGCAGCATGGTATCATCCACAAAGTGTTGGTGAGTCAAGGTGTCCCCATTCAGGGTAAGTTTGAGACCCTGGATTCTTCCCTCCGCTTTGGCTGCTGTGATCGCTTTACCTAATCCTTCCATCATGAGAATGAATAGGAAGGGGGAGAGTGGATATCCTTGTCTAAGGCCTCTCGAAGGCTTGAAAGTTTTGGATGGAGAGCCATTAAGTAGGATTAAAAAACTACCTGTGGTGACAAGGGCCATCACCCATCTTATCCAGTTGTGGTCGAAGCCATACGCTTTTAGTACATCTCTGATATACGACTAGCTTTCGCAAGGGCAAGCTGTATGATCATACCCACTTGCTTAGTGCTCTTGAGAGAATGAACCACCTCGTGAGTTTGAATGATGTTATTGAGAATTTGCCTTCCTTCTACATAACTAGTTTGCTCCTCAGACACAAGAGTTGGAAGAAGGGGCTTGAGTCTGTTTGCAATTACTTTAGAAATAATCTTGTACACCACATTGCACAGGGCTATGGGTCTGAATCTATCTGGTGTCATAGCTTTTTCCTGCTTTGGAATTAAGGCTATGAAAGATGCATTAAGCACCCTTAATACTATTTTTGATTTCCTCGAGTCCTCCACAACATCAAGGACCTCCCATTTTTCATCTCTTTGATGACTTCATTGACCTCCTCTTCAGTCACTGGCGTGTTGAGATTGTAATTGTCTTCCCTGGTTACTAGTTTTGGAATGTGCTGTGTGAAGTTGTTGATAAATTGTGGTTTGTCTAAGAGAGCCTCCTCTGCTATGCTTTGGAAATGTTGTATCAGAACAGATTCCATTTCTTTGTGGGTACTTAGCTCTTTCCCTTGAGGATCTGTGAGTTTTACAATCCTGTTATGAGCCCTGTGATCCATGGTTGATTTGTGGAAAAACCTTGTATTTCTTTCCCCTTCTTTAATCCATTTCACTCTTGATTTCTGTCTCCAGAAGATCTCTTCTTGCTGGCATCTGTTGTCCCATTCCTGTTGAAGAGAGTCAGCTTGCATTTTCCTTTCCTCAGTAAAGCCATCTATGATGAGGATTTGGTTAATTTTCTGTAATTTATGTTCCACTTCTCTTTTGGCTTTGAAAATATTGCCAAAATCATTTTTGTTCCATTCTTTGAGCCTGAGTTTGATGTGTTTCAGTCTCTATTGTAGTAGGAACATCTTCGTGCCTTGAATAAGCATGTCTTCCACCCACCACTTTCCAATATTAGTGATGAAGTCAGGGTGAGTGAGCCAGACATTTTCAAACCTGAAAGGTCTATTCCTTGGAGTGCCTATAAAAGCAGCTTCAAGTTGAATAGGCCAGTGGTCCAAGCCTCCGAAAGGAAGGATTAAAGTAGTCAAGTCAAGGCCATTGAGAAAGAGGTCCTCCGAGATTAAGAATCTGTCTAGTTTAGAGGCAACTTGAGAAGCCCCTCCCCTCTTATTGTTCCAGGTGAAGGTGCCATTTATTGTCTCCGTATCCACCAGCCTCATGTCGTTTAGGAAGTTCTAGAAGGCGATGGAGTCTCTGCCTAGTGTTTTGGTCCCACCTTTTTTCTCTGTAAGAGATCGGATCATGTTGAAGTCCCCTCCCAGAATCCAGGGCATAGCAGAATGTCTCTCTCTCTGCTTCTCCAATGAGTTGAGAAGCCAGAGTTTTTCTTCAAGTTTTTGTGGATCATAGACATTAGTGATCATATAGAGTTCCTTGTCACCCAAAGGTTGGATAACCATTGAAAGGTAGTTCCTAGATGCTTCAACATCCAGGATTCCAAGTTTCTGGGGATTCCATAGAGTGAGAATCCCTCCTGCTTTGTTGTTTGCTTTAAATTCTAGATACTCGTACTTAATAAGCCATTTGCTATGTATCTCTCTGATTTTGTCTATTGAACATTTTGTTTCCTGTATAAACACCATATCTAGTTTTTCTTCTTTTATTCTATTACTGATATTTCTTTGTTTTCTTTTACTTCCTAGACCCCTAATGTTCCAGGTTGTGAGATTCATTATGAAAAGTTTGTAAATGAGTAACTGATAAGATCTTTCATCTTACCTGAGTTAAGCATGAGTTTCCCACACTCTGTCAGCAGCTCATTCTGTCTCTTCCTTCCTCTTTTCCTGCCTGGGTTCTTGAACGAGTGTCCTGATGTTACCTCCATTGGTTTTATCCCTCTATTTTCCTGGCTTTCATGGTTTCTTTTGACTCCAGTAGCCTTTGCTTGAGATCTCCATAGGAAGAGCTGTTGCACTCTGTCAAACTCCTCTTGTGGTAGAGAATCAACACCCTTGGTGGTTCCCTGCTCCAGGAACTTTTCTAGATCAAGATTCTCCCTCTCCAGAATCTCCTGTAGCTCCTGGTCCTCCGTGCCAATTTCACTTGGGGTCATCTCATGGTCCTTGCCAAGTTCCATTGTGCTCTGCGTATCCTCCTTTAGTTTGTTGTTCTCATGTGTGACCTCCATGCTGTCATCTTTTTCCTTTTCTGCATGATTATCCTCCGGTGCCTTATCCGTTCCATTGTTCCCCCCTTCTTCTTCTAAAATTTTGAAACTGTTATGACTTTGTTGCTTATCCTTGCTAGTTTTATTTTGGTGCTTTCCCCCCTCCTTTTCCTTTGCCTCCCACCTTGGTAAAGCCTTCCGTATCTTTGCCTGTGTTGGTTTTGATATTGTCCTCCAGTTTGTTGATTGGGGAGTCTCTGAAGAGGTGCCCATGTTCACGACATTTACGGCATCTGAATGGGACATATTCATAGTCCACCGCCTGCATCCATTCTTCATCATATACTTCTAGAATAATTTCATCCGGAAGTGCTCCCGATAGGTCCATTTCTACACATATGCGGGCGAAGGAGGTATATTTGCCTCGCAGAGTTGCATCTAATATATTTAAAAATGACCTAGTTTATTGCCTATGGCTTTTAAGGATTCAGGCAACCAATAATATAAAGGTAAGGAGTGGAGTCTAATCCATATAGGTACCAATGTGAATGTTTCTCTCTTCAGGACAAAATTCAACACCCATGGTCGCATGTAGAGGCCTGCAGCAACATAGAAATATGGTCCTGCTTCGAACACTCTATCTTTATCCTCTAGGTTCGTGAAAACCACTGTGAAGAAACCCTTGGATCCAAGATGAAGGTTTATTTCTCCCTTTGGCTTCCAGTGGTTTCTTATCCACGTGTACAATGCCTTCTTCGTTGGCCATAGTCCCATAAATTTGCATATGACTGCGTAAGCTGCCATGTGATCGTTGTGTGCCTGTAGCGCTGGATCATTTAAGACCACCCAGGGTTTAATGGTTGACCTGGGTTTGCAGAGTCCTGTCGTAGTCTTGTGTTCAGTTCTCTGACTGCTGTCTCCTATTTTCTTCTCTCTTCTGACTTCCTCGTGATTCTCCTCCTGTTCATGTGATTCGATGCTTTCTGGTTTTTTGGTTCTTGTCTTCTTCGTTTCTGCCTCCACTGGTTTCTTGAATCGATTTGAACCCACCTCCTTGTTTCTTTTCGCTACTACATGACTGTAGGAGGGAGTGGAGCTCCTCCCTCCTTGCCCCTCCACTGTTACCAACTCCTTGTACAGAACCCTAGCTCCCTATTCACAACCCTAGCTCTGCTTCCTCTGCCCCTGATATCTTCATGCAGGAGCTACTTTTCAACAAGCCATGGATATTGATTTTAATGGACTTATAAATAATTACACGGTGGTATATCTGGATGATATTATAGTCTATTATAAGAAAAGAACTCAACATGTTGATCATTTAAAGAAGATCTTTGAAAGATGTCACAAGTATGGGATCTCATTAAACCCCAAAAAGACTATATTTGTTGTCACTGAAGGTAAATTATTGGGTTTCATAGTTTCTAAGACTGGTATTATTATTGATCCAGATAGAATCAAATCAATCTTGCAAATTGTTCTTCCTCACAATAAAAAACCTATGCAATATTTCTTATAAAAGATCAATTAAAAGGTATATTCCAAGTTTTGCAGAAACAGTGAGATGAATGCAAGATATGATTAAGAAGAATCATGTTTTTAAATGGGGACCATTAGAAAAAGATGATTTTGAAAAAATCAAAGAAGTTATTGTTGTTTCCCCAACATTAATCAACCCAAATTTTGATAAAGAATTTTTATTATACACATTTGCATTTGATGTTTCATATGCAACAGTCATCACTAAAAAAATAAATCTAAAAATATCATAATTCCTATTTCTTTCATGAGTTCTAGTTTTTAGGGTGCTGAATTAAATTATCCAGAAATAAACAAGCAAGCATATGTTGTTTATAAATATGTCAAACACTTTAGACCTTTCTTGAAATATCACACTAAAGTGATAGTTACACACCCTGCAATAAGGAATTTGTTAATACAAAAAGATCAAATTGGATGACTGCATTACAAGAGTATGATTTAGAAATTAAACCATATAAAGTTATTAGAGGACAAGGCCTATGTAAATTATTAGCCGAATCGGAAGGATATCATTTAGATGAAGATGAAAATTATAATTCAGAAATAGGATGGTACAATGAATTTGAAATGAATCAAGAACAAATCCTTTATGTACCTGTACTAACAAATACATGGTATGCATATAGAAAGCATTTCCTAATTCATGTATCGCTCTTGTTTACAACATAGCAACATATGCAACTATATAGGAAGAACAACATCATCATCAATGTAGCGGAAAATAAAGGAACAATAGAAGAAAAAAATTCACACATAAATACAACAAGATTGGTTGGAGACCAAGGCAAAACCCACTACGGGGAAAACCCTTTCAAATTATTATTCTTATTAGATTTTCATTGAATGATTCAGCAAAGAGAGAGTACAATGATCCATATCTTCTACCATAAACCTATCTAGCAAAATCAACTAAACAACATCATGAGATGAACCCAACAATGACAATAATCAAAATCCTGATTCAGAAGCTTGCGATTAATTGTCAATGTTTGCGGTCAACTGTCGAACTTTATGGTCCATTGGCGTAAACTTTGGTCAACTGAAAAATTAAAACCTTAAGTCCCAACCGCACGAAGAGAGTGTCATGCGTGCGGCTGAAACTCTTCAACTGCACACATAGACCTGCATGCATGCGATTACAACTAAAATTACCCTGTAACATGCTTGCGACTAGGTACCAAAACCATAAATCACACGTGCGAGCTTTGGACCTTGCAATCTTGGATCTATATGAACCAATCTCTACGAATTGCCTTAAACCCATACGAGCCAAAACCAAAGAAGAGAATAGAAGAATGCTTCATGATCATTGTCCAAATGAGGGTCACTTCAATTGTATTTATAGCCTTCTAAGGGTATCCAATTTGCTTTAGGGCTGACCTGATCAAATGTGCACATGTGGGATTTAATTCAAAAATACACTTCCCCTTGTCCAAATTTAGCTCTTCAATAGTCAAAACTGGTCCTCTCAAAAAGAGGAATCTAGTCCCATGAGTTGAATTTGTCACTAAGCTGCCAAAAATTAACACTCCCTCACAATTAGGGAGAAATTCCATTCATGCCATCATAGCGTGTCCCATCTCAAGTATCTCGTCATCAAATGTCGTTGTTGCTCATCTCGGTTCAACTCTGCTTATATCTCTTGTTTGTCTCTGGTAATATGTTGAACATTTTTGAATCTAAAAAAAGAAAAATTTGACATCAAATGGGAGCTGAATCTACCGCCCTTTGTTCATCGGGGAGCAACTTCTACCACCTGAAATCACTGCTAGCGGGAAGCCAATGTTGCTACCTGGGAATATTTGTTAGTGGGGAGCCAATGCTACGACCCGAGAAACTATGCCAGCGGGGAGCCATTGCTACAACCAAGGAAACTTTGTCAGTGAGGAGCCAATTCTACAACCCAGAAAACTTTGCCAGCGGAGAGCCAATGCTACGACTTGGGAAACTTTTCCAGCATGGAGCCAATGCTACAACCTGGGAAACCTCTACCAGCAGGGATCCAATGCTACAACCCAGGAAACCTATGTTGATATTCCCAAAATCACCTTTAAGAGTCAGTGGTATAGAACCTACATCTCTAGCTTAAGCGGGATGCGACTGACCATAAATAATAAGGATCATGCCTAACTCAAGTAGCCATCACCCATTGGTGATATGGGCGAGAAAGACAAATGCCAACTGGGGTTTACTATAAATAGACTAAGATAGGGGAGAAATATCTTCGACCCTATGGGTAACATATAGGGGTGATACCTTATTGTCCAGAGATCCCTCAACTTCAGAGCCCTACATCTCAAATCCTCAGCCTGGGAGCTCAGATGGGGGGAAGAGCCAACTTAGTTTCCTCGATCAGCCTAAACCCTTACTTCTGAAGGGTCACATCCATGAATCCATGCTGATCTATATAGAATAAAACCATATCAATGTGCTCACATTTGGTGCTGACTTTATCGACTCACTGAAGAGTTGCTTTAAACATCAAGATCGGCAATCCTCTATTTTCTTGACAATGCAGGACATCAAAATCAAACATTATGTTAGAGAAAAAATATGTCACATAAAGGATAACTTATTCATCCTCCCTCTCGTGGAGACAACAACCACAAGCCTAAGCTTGTCTCATACAACAACACTGTCTCAATCTATGAAGATATCTTTGTCCCAATTGCATACGAGATTCTTTGGCAATCGAATCCCACTATTATCGCATTATATCATTGTCATATCCAAAATATGCTCAAACAATTCTCCATAGAGCTTCCTTATCCAAACTGCCTCATAACTAGCCTTGCTAGCAACAATGTACTCAATTTACTCTTCCAATAATCAGCGTATCCATGTAGACTCATATCTCCAGAAGATCTTTCATCTCGAACTCAGTGGCCAGCTCACCCTTACGCTTGATCATCAGACAATCACTAATTGTCAAGAATAGATCATCAACATATAAAAACAAATTCAAAGGTATACCTTGGACCAAATTAGAGGTTTGGATCATTATTGCTTCGAGGCTTCAGTCACTGTCTATCCAGGCTTGGGGAGCTTGATACAAACCATATAATGCTTTCTTAGAAACTTCCTTGCTCACAGAACTCTTCCATCACTTGCTCCATGTATTTAGATTTATCATACTCTTGGTGTGCTCCTGATCTCGTGCATGAGACTTAAGTTTTTGTGACTTACATGCACAACCGCACCCATAGGCCTTCTTCCTTGTGGTTGTGAGGCCTATAACTGGACTCTTAAGCTTTTCTCCTAGCGGTTGTGGCTTGGACTAGGAGAATTCTTTTTTGCTCAGATCAAAACTTGCCAAAACTTCTTCAACAACACAAGATGATTATTCATGTCCAAAATCCTTCCTTCAATAGTCAAGTACTGGGTGTTAAAAACTCATGAAGTGTTTCTCCCTCTGAATGAGAAGCCCTTTCAATCATCACTATCTACCTACCTATCATAATATTTTCATGCTACAACAAAACTGTTAGATCAAAAACTATATCAGGTTCTTAGACATATATCATAACAAGTCACCATCATGTCATCTAACATTCATCGAGGGTTAGCGTCATATAAGAGTATATTCATACTTCAAGGATCATAATAATCAAGTCAAGACTTCCAATTCTACCACGTGTCGAATTTACTAGACCTTACCAAGACCCACAAGAGAATCAATCTTATTGTCACACTTTCATCATGCTTATCTCATGCGTTAACAACAACATCAAGCTACCATATATCAAAAACAATGTGCTAGCCTTCTTTATGAAATCCATCATGTCTAAAATGAAATATGCTTTCCAAATATCAAGAGCACCTATATGGATCACATGTACCATAAATCAAACTTACTTTCATATTCTTGACATACCTCAGGGCTTACCTTGCCATCCAATATTGCAGCTTACGTACCTTGTAGTATTTATGTACCTTCGCAACTTGTAAGATTTATTTGTTGTTGACAACTGTAGCTCTTCTCTTCTTGCACTAGTTATCTTTTCCTACACCTTAGATGATCCTCAATAAGGATATGCTTTTCACATCTCATCTAGAGGTTAGAGGTATACATATACTCAAATATTCATGAGAAGAAATAAGCAAAACAATAATCTAATCAAGAAATAACATAAATCTAAATGATACTTATATTTAATGAGAGGGGATCATCTCCCTCTTGAATCGAGGTTCAAGAGTTAGTGTTGTCCATAATAATGTTTCTTTCCATATTTCCATAGACTTCATCAACAACCAAGGCCATCAACCTTGACATAAAGCTAGAACATCTTCACATTGATCATGATTCAAAACGGAAGAACTCAAGCCATCATTTTATCCTAGGGTTCCTTCCAAACACTAACCTCATGCCATCCATCAAACCCTAATAACTAGATTTCCTAAGGGTTCCTTCAAACCCTAGTATTATTTTAGGTATTGTTACAGGGAAAAGTGTCTACACAGAACTGCTTATCCCACAAAGGTGTGATAGCTACCTTAGAAACAAACAAAGTAAAACTACTTTCGTTTTTCCTTTATGAAATATAGATGAGAGAAGAACAAAGAAGACCAACCTCTGTCTTATGCTAATCTCCTAGTTCGATTCCTCTCTCTCTTGATAGTCTTTCGCTACTTGCTCCCTCGTACGCCCAGCTTCACAGAGTTCCTGTAAGATCATAGTAACATAGCACTATACAAGAACATGGATCTATAATCATAAACAATCTAGGATCAGATGTAAATTGACCATACAAATGCATAAAATATAAATGACACAAGAGTATGGAGGAAAACTTGAATAGCTTTTATTGATAAACAAGAAAGAGCCAAGGGAGTTACAACCAGTTGTTCTGACCCAGCATCATCCTCTCAGCAAGTAAACCCCTCTTCACCTCATACAAAGCTTAGATCACCCAACACTCTGATGTTGTCTCAAGAAACCAACAACAATTCCTTACAATATGCAAAATTCCAGCCTCTGGATCTCTGGGATGAGGGATCCATATATAGATATCTGTAAGGGAGATGAGTCAGCTTGTGATTTGATTAGTGTCTTCCCTCTGATAGTTCTTGCTTCCACTTGGAGATTGATGATCTCTTACTCATCCTTGGTCGAATTCAGAGAGGCAAGTGTCACAGGAGAAGTTTCTGGAAGATTCCATGCCTCTCCACCTCGCGGAATGACACTGCCATTTGTCACTTCTCGCCCATCGCACCCCATAGAAGGGATTTTTGAAATGCAACGCACCCACACAGTGTATTTAGGTGAGATGCAACGCACTTTGCCTATGGAGCAGCTGAAATGATCCTGTTTTGACCAGTTCTGAGCAGTTTTTCATGGAAAACTTCTGGGAGAAGTTGTAATCAGTTGACCTTGTTCCTTTAGGGGTTATAACAACACTTTTAGGGACTTAGGAGCCCTTGGTTTATGGACATTTCATGCTTGGGGTTGTAGTGCCCAAAAAATGTCTATAACAGTTGCCCCCTAAAGCATGAGGTCGTTAATCTTTTGATGTCGGGTGAAATGCTTTATTATGAGGATCCGAAGTTCTTTCAAGCTGGGAGGAGACCTGTAATAAGATACAATACAATACATTATCTTCATAATATTCTCATGATCTAGCTGAGGCGGGCATTCCCATGCTCAACTTTATAAATTCATTTTCATGTACATAGGACAGATAATCGTCTAAGTGTAGACTGATGATTTTGGTAGAGTCATCATCCCTTTGATTGGATGATTATCTGTGCAGCAGTGATGTACATTTGATGTCTTTATTTCCCTGAATATATATCGCAGCCCGGATGGATGAAACTAGATTCGGGGTCTTCAATCTCGTTCGATCTTCACTCGAAGTACAAGTCTATCCATGTGAGAGATGTTCTGGAGTCGAACATGGAAAGACATTGCCTGATTACCAGCCAATGATGTAAGCTGTTAACAGGTGTGAGAGGAATCACCGATAATGATAATGACCCTCAAGGTACTGCAGTACAATTCACATGGTGTGAATAAAGGACTTGGCGTTGAACACCACGCAAAATATTTCGGTTGAAGGTCATTGATGTAAACCTGTCGCCGGAAGTGAGAAACTTGCCATTGAGGCATGCAAGCTTCAAAGTACTAAACGGGATGTTCCTAGATCAACTTCTTGGATAATGAGCTGATGTCGACAAGAAGCGATCTGTCACAGGAGGGCCTTAATGAATTCCACATCAATGACACGGAACGGAGCAAATGATTTTAATAGAGGTGAAAACAATCTAATGACATAAGGTTTAGAGTGGCGGTCATGAAAGAATGGAGTGTAAATGTATTGTAGCGGGTGAGACACAGGTGAACTCTCTGAATGACTTCTCTTGAACATATCGGTGACACTGACATGATGGATTGGTAGCATTAACCCCAAATGTGGATGGTGTTATGGGACCATGGTGATGTGACCGGTGAATGAAACAACCCAACCCGACTTGAATGCGGAGTGAAAGTGTCATGTTCAAGAGCAACTTGCTACCAACAAAGTTTCTTCAAGTTTTCTTCCCAATTTTTCCCCAGTCATTGCTGACCAATACCTCTTTATTTTTGTCAAGCTTGAGGAGGATAACATATGCTTGTTCTATAATTTGCCCTTTGGGAAAACCCATCGCTATGTTTTAACGAGCCTAGCGATAGTGAAACTCGTTCTTGTCTGCTATGGACAAGTTTGTCACTATTAAGTTTTAACGAGTTTAACGACAAAGATAACTCGGTCCTTTTCAATTTTAGAGAGTCTGAAAAGGAACGTAAAGGAAACTCCAAAATTCCTTTTTCGTCATCTAATCCCTTAAGTCTGAAAAAGTATAAAACAATACAGAAGGGATGAATTTTCGATACTTTTAACGAGCCGAACAAAACAAGCGCTCTATCTTTTGTGTAATAATCCCTCAGGTCCAAAAAGATTAAAATCTAAAGGAGGGATAGCATTTCCGGTCCCTTTAACGAGCTGGAGAGGCCAATGGCTCGGCAATCTTTTCATATTTTACGAGTCAGTTGAAAAGAGCTTAAAGGAGACTCGTCTTTTGAGGAACGAGTGATAAAATTGGGTAGCAGCTGATTCCAGGTAAGGTTTGGAATTTTCCAATCACGACAGTGTTACAAGGATGGCTAGTGAGATCACTCTTCACAGCTGTTCCTCAAAAGGGGTAAACAATCAAATGGAGGTGAATGATCGGCCAATACAGAGTGGAGGTGATGATGAGAACACGACCAAGGATTTTAAAGGCTGAA
The DNA here is from genome assembly GCA_031772625.1 of Pinus tabuliformis. Classification (NCBI taxonomy): domain Eukaryota; kingdom Viridiplantae; phylum Streptophyta; class Pinopsida; order Pinales; family Pinaceae; genus Pinus; species Pinus tabuliformis. The sequence goes on from CM062817.1 coordinate 390,597,870, forward strand.
GTACTACATTCACGATGGTTATTTACCGGGAAATAGTTCATTTTTAATGAGCTTAAACGTGGGGAGAAACATTTGCTCATGACTTATGTTTATTTTTTAACGAGCTTGAACTATGTGCTAAAACTACTCGATTAATCCAGTCGTATAATAAGAATGTCCCATTTAAAAATGACAATTTTTATAGTTTTGCCCCACATCCTTTCTTTATGCAAGTTAGGAAACGACCAATCCTACGAATTTAAAGGGTTAGAGGACCTACAAATTTAAAAAATAAATAGTCGCTCTTCGCTTGCATGCCAAAAGGTTTGCATGCCCCCAGGTATAAAATAAAGCTTCAAGGTCACCTTTTTTTCTACCGACAAAACATTTGTTTTATCAGGAAAGGTATACCTCTTTCAGGTTACCAAAGATTGTTTTGTTCACAGCGCAAACAAAACACTTCCTCGGCGATGTCTACCGAAATAGACAAAGGCGAGTGGCGGAGACTACTCCACTCACATAACTTTGATGAGGAAATCTTGTTCCAGTCTAACCCCCTCTTCCAATCACGGACGGGAGGACAATCCAGTCATATATTTCTCGCGGAAACCTATCCTATACCTGAAGTTTTCCTGCCGAAGCAGACCAGGGTGCATGCCCCCTGGGTTTCAGTCATATCCCTTGAATCACTCGTGCTCATCAGGTGGAGGACTGGATATTGATGAGACATTCCTTGTGTGAAAAGACCATTCAAGGATGGCACATGACTATTTGCTCTGTGTGATCCGGGAAATGAAAGCTGGTCTACGAGCTTGACCACTCTTCCTTCGTGCGTAAAACACATCACTCTAAAGAGTGATGAGACAATGGCTCCCATGCAATAAATATAGTCTCGTCCAAGGAGTAGATTATAATCCAGGGGTCCTTGAACTACCATTACTTTCATGTGAACGGTTTTCCTTCTCAATGTTATGGGAACATTGGGAAGGATCCCTAACGGTCGACTGGTTCATTTGTCAAAGCCTGTTAGATTTCTCATCTCAGGCAAAAGCGATGGCGAACCAAGCGATTTCCAAGCAGTCGAGGAAAGGATACTCACAGAAGCCCCTTCATCTATGATGGTACCAGCCATAACCATTCTATATATTTGAGTAATAATTCGGAATGGTACACTAGCCGGTAAACGGGGTCTGCCTAGTTGATTCTAGTCGAAGGAAACAACTAGGTTGCTTGGAGGTGGGACCGAATAGACGGCCGGGTACGACTCTGACGAACCTCCTTCCTGCGGTAAAGGAATGGGTAAATTGCCCCCATGTTCATCGGAGTCTGTGCTTACAAAAAGCATTTGAACTGTGTCATCCTTATTCTCTTCTGTGACTGTATCATCTGAAGATGGAACCTCTGAAGGCAAGACCAGGTCAACTGCCGCCTCGACCTTTTGACTTTTGTCTGGTATGGGTTCAGATGGTTTGTCTTCAATGATAGATGCTTCGGCTGACCACCTGGGCGGGTCAGCTGGATTTTCAACTAGTGATGGACTCGGCAAGAGTTTTTTATATCCAGGAGGAAGTCGTAACGGTGAAACCGAACGATCATCCAAAACTCTTTTAGCCTCATCTAAGAAGGGACAACGGTGGATGGCATGATCGCCTTCACAGAGTTTACAAGGAAATCTATATTTTCCTTTTTGTCCTGGGGCTTCACTTTCACTAATCGAGGGTGTGCTTTCAACATGACCATCAGAGGTTGACGACACTGGGTTGTGCAAACGAGGAGACCAGTCCCTTAAGATCCGAGGGATGCAGGGACAATCTCTATGATAGTGGTCTCCTTTGCAAATGACACATGGCGATTTAGGCCTGGTCGGTGCAGTGTGTGGATTTTCGCTAGACAATGCTTGGTTGCCCCCTTTCGCTTTTGGCTCCTTCTTCTTCTTTTCCTTCTTCTTCTCAGGTACTTGATTTTTGGCTTTACCAACCCCATCAAGTGAAGAAGAAGGAGAGGAAGAATTGGAGGAAGTAGAAGGTTGGTGGGTAACTCTGGATTCGTCTAGTTGCTAACTCGATTATTCAGGAATTGCGGTGTTCTGAACGAAAGAGGTTGAGAAGATCCATACGGGCAAGCCGATTGTCAATCTTGGAAGCGACAATGTGGCCATATGGGGTGCACCAACATCTCCCCAAGAGGAGAAGGGACTAGGATTTCCTCCAAGGGGAATTCCTTGGTTGGTGGGTTCCATTTTCTCAACCCAAGATCAACGTAGGAAAGGGTGATGATTATTCCGTTTAAAATAAATTTTAGACGCTTTGACACAACTTGTTTTTTCAATTTTTAAGAGTCGAGAAAAAACAAAAGATGACTCTAGTCGCCTTCGATTTTTAATGAGCCTGAAGTGACAAGTGCTCAGATGGACCTTTTCCGTTAAGGAGTCTGAAAAGGAATGAAAGGGACTGCTCTGGAAATCTAGGTAGAGGGATTACCAAACCAATCGCAAAACTGCAGAATACTTTTTACGGTACGACAGTCAATCTTCCCAAATGCTGTGTTTAGTGCATTGCGATCGATAGGGCGGTAGACACGGATTCCTATGGATAAAGGATTAAGCCTATTGTGGTCTCCCAAAATATACTCGACGGTACGTGGGAGCACAAGTCCGTACTGGCACTTATCGTCTCAAAGTGGAGGAATCACCCAACCATCAGTGAGAACAACAGTTACCAGGCTTTACGACGCCGGAATACGTCTCTAGCCTAGACTTATAAATGTTGTGCGTTAGGTTCCAAAGCGTTGTTAGATTCATTGTTTATTTTATAGTTGATCTTGTTTAAGAAATTTGCCTTTCAGGTTCACCGCGAGATGTAGATGTATAATTCCTAAAATGCAATCTAAGATGATAAACAATCTTTTATCTTCTTTGTGCAATGAAAATCCTAGCTACTAAGGAAAGAGAGACAATATTCTTTCACAAAGAGCAAAGAGCACACTCTAAATGCACTGTCCTAAATCAAACCAATCAAACAGTCTAAATGCAAATGCACATGCATGTATTTGTTTTCAGCTTTCTTAGTATGTGAATAGTAAAAAGAAAGCTAATGCACAAATTTGAATTACTTTTCAAGCGACAATTATTAACAAGTTTCTTTTCAAAATAAAAAATGGAGACAATCACAACATTTTACGATTTGGAAATGAATACTTGTTTTTGACACTAGAAAAACTACAAATTCAGACCAAATACAATAGTAACATGATAATCGACTATCAATAGCAACCAAACTCTTTCCTATGACTGAAAATGACACTTGCGACACTTTCAAATCAAAGGACGACAGTACGATTACGTTACTTTTTGCAAAGGAGAACTAAAAATGACTCAACAAATACACAAAAACATTTACAGTTCTTTTACACAAAGGAGGCAAAATAACAACAAGGAAAAGGGGTTTCAAACAGAGATATACTGATTACAGGTAGCAAAATTCATGAATAGAACTGGAAAGAATGAATCACAGAAACCAAAACTGAACAATGCCTAGTCTGAGCAGCGCACCTGTAACACAGAGAATTTGAAATGCAGCGCACCTACTACACTCGGGAAGTGCGCTGAATTTCAGATTCACAGAACAGTACCTACGCTGGGCCAGAGACGAGACTTTGCTTGGGTTCCGGGTCACAGTTTGCAGTTCAGTTCATGGGTTTTGGCCGAGCAAATGGTAATCAGTAATGCAACAATCAGGGGTAGATCTAAGGAGGTTCTAAGAGCTACCACGAGGGCAATCAGAGAGTTTGTGAATCAATTGTTTAAGTCATAAACCAATCCCGGAGATTAACTGAAGCGGCATTTATCTACTTTGCATTTGCATAGCAAATGCAGTTCGAAAGCTACCTGGCTCGACTTCAGGCTCCGTCTGTAAGTTTATAAAATAGACAACAAGGAAGATAAACAAACAAACTAATTCTTCCCCAGTGGAGTCGCCATTTTGTTACAGGGAAAAGTGTCTACACAGAACTGCTTATCCCACTAAGGTGTGATAGCTACCTTAGAAACAAACAAAGTAAAGCTACTTTCGTTTTTCCTTTATGAAATATAGATGAGAGAAGAACAAAGAAGACCAACCTTTGTCTTGCACTAATCTCCTAGTTCGATTCCTCTCTCTCTTGATAGTCTTTCGCTACTTGCTCCCTCGTATGCCCAGCTTCACAGAGTTCCTGTAAGATCACAGTAGCATAGCACTATACAAGAACATGGATCTATAATAAAAAACAATCTAGGATCAGATGTAAATTGACCATACAAATGCATAAAATATAAATGACACAAGAGTATGGAGGAAAACTTGAATAGCTTTTATTAATAAATAAGAAAAAGCCAAGGGACTTACAACCAGTTGTTCTGACCCAACATCATCCTCTCAACAAGTAAGCCCCTCTTCACCTCATACAAAGCTTAGATCACCCAACACTCTGATGTTGTCTCAAGAAACCAACAACAATTCCTTACAATATGCAAAATTCCAGCCTCTGGATCTCTGGGATGAGGGATCCATATATAGATATCTGTAAGGGAGATGAGTTAGCTTGTGATTTGATTAATGTCTTCCCTCTGATAGTTCTTGCTTCCACTTGGAGATTGATGATCTCTTACTCATCCTTGGTCGAATTCAGAGAGGCAAGTGTCACAGGAGAAGTTTCTGGAAGATTCCATGCCTCCACCTCGTAGAATGACACTGCCATTTGTCACTTCTCGCCCATCGCACCCCATAGAAGGGATTTTTGAAATGAAACGCACCCACACAGTGTATTTAGGTGAGATGCAATGCACTTTGCCTATGGAGCAGCTGAAATGATCCTGTTTTGACCAGTTCTGAGCAGTTTTTCATGGAGAACTTATGGGAGAAGCTGTAATCAGTTGACCTTGTTCCTTTAGGGGCTATAACAACACTTTTAGGGACTTAGGAGCCCTTGGTTTATGGACATTTCATGCTTGGGGTTGTAGTGCCCAAAAAATGTCTATAACAGGTATCCTCCATCTTCTCTTGCTTCCATGAAAGATGTCTTCTCAGGGGTGATCTCAATGACTTTTCTTCAGCCTAGCTCTGATACCATGTTAATTTTTCCTATGGCTATATTGTTCTTTTCTTTAGATACTTGTGTTTCTTCATTTACACATTAAATTCACCCCACAACATCATAACATTATTCATGTTTACAACATAATAACATATGCAACTATATATAAAGAACAACATCATCAACAATGTAGCGGAACATTAGAAGAAAAACATTCACGCATAGAGAGACCAAGATTGGTCGGAGAGCAGGGAAAAACCCACTATGGGGAAAGCCCTTTCAAATTCTTCTTTTTGTTGGATTTTCATTGAATGATTCAACAAAGAGGGAGTACAATGATCCATATCTTCTACCATAAACCTATTTAGAAAAAACAACTAAACAACATCATGAGATGAACCCAACAATGCCAATAATCAAAAGCATGATTCAAAAGCCTATGATTAACTGTCACTATATGCAAACAACTGACGAAAACTTCGGCCAACTGAAAAATTCAAACCTTAAGTCTCAATTGCATGGAGAGAGTGTTGTGCGTGCGGCTGAAACTCTTCAACCACACGCATAGACCTGCATGCTTGTGGTTACAACCAAAATTTCCCTGTAGCGTACCTATGGCTGGGGACAAAAGCCCTAGATCACATGTGCAAGCTTCAAACCCTACAATCTCATACCTATACAAACCAATCTCCGCGAACTGCCTCAAAACTATGCGAGCCAAAACTAAAGAAGAGATTAGAAGAATTATTCATGATCGTTGTCCAAATGAGGGTCACTTGGCTTGTATTTATAGCTTTCCATGGGTGTCCAATTTGCTTTAGGGTTGACTTGATCAAATGTGCACATGTGGGCTTTAATTCAAAGAGGCACTTTCCCTTTATCCAAATTGAGCACTTCAATAGTCAAAATTGGTCCTCTCAAAAAGAGGAATCTAGTCCCATGATTGGAATTTGTCACTGAGCTACCAAAAATTAACAAGAAAAAATATGATGATGTGTTATTGAGATGCCTTAAGAAATTTGATGTAGAAAAAATCCTAGTAGATTTACATGATGGACCTTTTGGTGGGCATTTTGGCAGAGAAACCATTGCGCATAAAATTTTACAAGCAAGCTATTAATGGTCCACTCTATTTAAATATTCCTATGCATATGCGTGAAAATGTCAAACAACAAAAGGAAAAGAGAAATGTTGGCTCTCCCTCTTCAACATGTTGAAGTTGAAGGACCATTCGAGCAATGGGGATTAGATATCATTGGTGAGATTAATCCAAACTCTTCAAAATTACATAAATACATTCTCACAACCGCTGATTATTTTACAAGATGGACTGAAGAAATCCCTTTGAAAAAAGTCAATGATGAACAAGTGAGATCTTTCCTTGAAACCCATATAATTACTAGGTTTGGAGTTCCAACATTTTTTGTGTTTGATAATGCTTCATATTTCTATTTTCTTAAGATGACTGAATTTTATCTAGATAAAAGTATCAAAATCAAAATTCTTGCTAACTACTACCATCAAGGTAATTAATAGAGTCCACAAACATAAAACTGATTCAAATTCTCAAAAACACTTCCTAAAATCATCAAAGAAATTGGCATAACCAATTATCTAATGCCCTATGGGCTGATAAAATTACTCCTAAAAGAGAATTATGTAATTCTCCATATTTTCTAGTATATGGTAAGGAAGTCATACTGCCACCAAACATTTTTCTTCCATCTATCCAATTAGCTCAATCTGTAAAACATAATTCAATCAGAGATATGGATGTTCGATTATATACATTTCTAAAATTGGAAGAGGAACGACAAAAGGAAAAAATTAAATTTCATGAACATCAACAAATTATTAAAAAATGGTTTGATAAACATCTAGCATCTGATAGAGATTTTGTTGTTGGTGACTTAGTTCTCAAGTGGGACAAAAGCCATGAGGAGAAAGGAAAACACTCTAAATTTCAACATCTTTGGATTGGCCCTTTTCAAATATTTTCAAAACTTGGTCCTTCAACTTACATCTTACAAACATTGCAAGGCCAAGTGGAAAATTTTCTTGTAAATGGGAAAATTTTGAAAATATATTTTTCATAAGAAAATCTCTCAAGACCATATGTAAATATTCCATTTTACTAAAGGACGTGGGTGTCCTAATTTTTATTTTTATTTTTTGTTCTTTTGAAGATTTGTGTACATACTTTTTCTTTTCATTTGTTTCCTTAGTTGTAGAATTTCAACTATGATTACATATTCCAAGAAGCATACTTTTATCAATATATTATATTATTGTTCCAATAAATTAAAGTTTAAGGACAAAATATTCTCAAAATATGAAAAATCTAGGAATGCTTGATATTATTTTAGTTCTTATATAAAATTTCAATAGTGGAAAAGTGTTTGATTGTTTGTTTTATGTTATGAGAGTTCCATCACTTTCAGATATTAAAAAAATAAACCAAATTCTCTCAAGTAATGTATAATACAATACAAAGTTTGAGTTTTTGTTAACACTTCAAAATTTTCGCTATCAAAGCAACTCTCTAATACCCCGCTTCCGACACTTAGCTATATGTGATAAATTTTCAAATTAGTCATAAGATATAAAGTGAAAGCAAGAAGTTTTAAAGTTATTCAGAGAAGAACAAACAAACCGTTGGGGTTATAAACACTTGCTGGCAGCGGGTCTATGTTTGTAATTCAACTAAAGGGGATATTTATGCTCACCAAAGTGAGGCAATCAAAGGTTTAAAGAGAGATGATTATAATGCAAAGAAAAAAATATTTTGATCGTATTAAAATCCTAAATTGCGCAGTCATTTCGACTTCTGATCACTTCCAATCATGTTTGATTCCCGACCACCTGACTACCCGGCCTCTTGACTCCATTCTTTGCTCGACCTTTCGGTCTCACCCGACTCCCTTGTAGTTGGAGTTGAAGGTAAGCGATACTCATCAATCAATAAACAACCACCCGACTACTTGAATTCCCGACCATCCGATAAAATAATATTTTATTTGCTTGATTTGTGTAATTTTTGTTTTTTCTTGATTACCAATAAATTGATGTGAAACTTGTTTTTTCATTTTTCCACGCTTAAACAAATTTTTTTTTATCCCGACATTAAAAATCTCCTGCTTTATCTTGTTTCTCAAAGAAAAACAATTGGATTACTTTACGGGAAATTATTAATCAAGTCATATGAATTAGTTTGCCCATTCTCCGAGTTTTTATCAAAATTCAGAACTTCCCAACGCATTTCTAGCTTGCATGTTGTTAGGCCTGCTTCAGAGAAATTTAAATTGTAGGAAGGAAAAGACTAAGTTTCAACGACTTCATTTAGGTAAAATTATGTTCTTAAAGGATTTTTGATCTTTATTTTAGGATTTCTACCAAAGAAAACTCACCTTTTTTATTTATTTATTTTATTTATTTATCTACAAGCCATAAAATGGGAAAGAAGGGAAAATCGATTGCAACAAGAGAAGCAGTAGATAATATAAAAGATAAATTGAAAGAGTTAGACAATCCCGAACCTGAGGAATATAACCTCAACCCATCTTTGATTTCTGAATCCACCTTCAAAACTCAGAAAGCAGGTACAATGAGGTGGGAAGAGATTTTTATTTATTTGAGAATAGAAAGTGGTTGAATTTTGTAAGACCTTCTCAGTCAAAAAATAATCTTTTGGAAGGCATTAGAAAAACATAATTTCATCGGTTAGCTGCTAGGGATAAAATATACCCATATTATGATATGATACATGTGGATATCCCAACACTCACTGTGTCAGATCCTAACAATAATGTTATAGTCTCTTGGAAACCATAAGTCCTTTCCACCATTTATAAGCTCAATCCTCTCGAGATCCTTCTCTCCACTGAATTCCTCAATAATTTCCAAAACATTGTTTTCAAACCATGTGGGGAGAATTATGACAAAGTGATTGAGGATTGGTTCTAAAAGAGGAAGAAGGGTTTAAGATCGAATCTTCTAAAGAATATCCCAATGCTATTTTTAAGAAACCATTCAGATTCATCATCACATTGTTATCCTGATAGTATGGAGAAAATGATCCAGAACATTGTAAAATGAAGTGGATTGCCATAATCCACAGTATCCAGCATGACTCAAAGAATATTGATTGGGCTGATATTCTATCTCCAAACGTCATTGAGGATTTGTAATTATCATTGTTATCTCCTCTTGACTACAAACAAATGTTTTGTATGTTCGTTTTCCTTATGGATATTATTATTGCTTTAGTCGTGTTTCCCCTTATGAAATGGAATTATCCGACTAATCAACAACTCCCCATTCAAAATTATGCCCCAATCCTATGGGAAAGTAACTTCAAATTCCATCTATATGTCATTTTCCATTATGTCACGATTCCTCTCCATGAAATTCCTTTTGGCAAACTCCCTCCTACGGTTAGTGAAAATCTCAAAGAAGGCCTATAATAATAAGCCAATGGTTTGTAGAAGAATTATTTACTTACATAAGAGTCTTTGGCAATGAGGTTGGTCCTCACCTTTTACCAAAATATATACCTGAAAGACTTTCTTTAAGGGAAGTGGCAAATCAGGCTGCATTATATGGCTAGGCTTGGAACATGAGCAGACTTCAAAAGAAAATTTGGCTACTTTTTCCAATTAAATTTGGGGAAATGAATATAAGAGACCAGGGACATGCATTCAAAGAAGCAAAATAAATCCAAGATGTTTGGCTTATTCTTTACCTCATTATGAGTATGACCCCAATTGATCCAGGTGGATGTTGGTGGCCACCCACCTATCCCATTTGGACCCCCACAACTGTCTCTTTCAGTTTTTCAGTTTCCTTAATTATAGCGCAGTTTACTATTTTTAGCAGTTTTTCGGGTCCTAAACTTCCGGAGCCGTTTTGAGGCCCTAAACGACGTTTTTTGGGAAATCTACCTTTGTAATTTTTTGGTAAAAAATCGCCTTTTCTGTCGTAGTCCTCGGAGAGATCTTTCCAACGGGCTATCATGCGCGTCAAACAGAGATCGTATGCCAAAGTTACGACCCCGGGAAGTTGATGTACCAATTTACCCAAACGGGGCCCATAGTTTGGCGTTTCATCTTCTAGGGTTAGGTTTTGGAATGTTAAGGGTTTTCCATTGTTTCTCAATAATAAATAGGCCTTCGAGCCTCATTGTAAACACAGTTGGAAATAGTTCAGAGGCATGTAGCCGACACATCTCTTCTCAGAGATAAGCTACCATTGCCCTAGCTGGGTTATTTCTATTTGTAAGCATATTTCAGTATTCTCCATTAATGAAATGAAGTATTATTTCCGCTGCATCTCTGTTTTTATGGTTATCACATCTCTGTATTTATGGTTATCTCTGTAATCTATTGCGTTTGTGCTTAAATCCGGATCAGTGGTATCAGAGCGGTCTGCTTTTTCTTTGTTTTTCTTTGCATGTCCCCAACGAGGTCGGGATATAAGGAGTTAGGGCTTGAATTGGTCGAACCTTTACAAGACCAACCTCGCAAATCTCGACGACCTCCATGGCGGATGAGAAGAAAGACGAGGGGGCAGGAGATCCTATCAGAATCTTGCTCGAAGAAACCCTCGAGCGGCAAAGGAACGTGATGATGGATAGCTTTGCGCAGATCCTTCAACGACTACCCAGAGGCGACGCATCGGCATCCAACAGCTACTCTGGAAACGCCACACCGTTTAAGGTACAAGTTAATTTTGAAATTCCCATCTTCAAGGGTCAAATAGACGCAGATGCCATAGATAAATGGTTAAATCTGCTAGATGGGTATTTTTCTGTTCATGAATTTTCAAGTCGGGAAAAGATTGTTTTCGCTCTTCTCAAAGCAGCCCCCCACGTCAAGGACTGGTGGGAAACATACTGCGAGCAGAAGGATGAAAGTACAGGCTCACTGTTTTCAGCTGCCCCCACTTGGAATGACTTCCAGGATGCCATCAAGGAGCAGTACTACCCTGTCAAAAGCTATGAGGACAAATACATCAAATGGACCACACTGCGGCAGGGATGAGACCAAGATGTACTAGAGTTCACAAATATTTTTCATACCCTTCGCACACAGTTGGGTATCAAAGATTCTGAGCTGCATCTAGTACTCAAATACCGCGGCTGCCTACACAGATACATCCAGGAAGAGATGGAGTTCTTGAACATCTCCTCACTCGGCAGAGCATACCGATACGCTGTCAAAATCGAGCAAAAGTTCAAACAGGAGAAGCGAGACTTTGGATCTGCAAATCCGAAGCCCAAAGGACAAAGCCAAGGCGGGGTGACCCAAGACAACCCCTCTAAGCTGCAAGAAAAGAACAACACCACGAAGCCGAAGAAGAACACAGGAAAGTGGTGTGAGTTCCACAAGAGTCCCACTCATAACACAAGTGAGTGTCGGACCAAGCAGTCGCTGGTGGCCAAGTTGAAGGCTTCCGAATCAGATGCATGTTCTGACTCTGAGCCGGAACCCGACAAGGGGGATGGCAAAGGGAAGCAAATCATTGATGCGGATCCTAGTGCCACTGTTGCCACTGCCAAGATCCAGAAGAATGAGCCCGAAGAGCCAGAGGAGGGGGAACGTCTTTTCCACTCACAGATGTGGGTGAAGGGTTCGCCGCTGCAATTCATTGTCGATAGTGGCAGCCAAAAGAACCTCGTTTCAACAGAGGTCGTGAAGCGGTTGGGCCTACCAACTACGCCACACCCACAACTGTACATTATCGGGTGGCTTCACGAAGGACGAGATCTCAAAGTTCACTAGCAGTGCCGCCTTCCCTACAGCATCAAGCCCTTCACATATGAGGTATTGTGTGATGTTACACCTCTGGATGTTTGTGATGTACTATTAGGCCAACCATACTTGTGGAGGCGACATGCTGTGTATGAGTCAAGGCCTCACACTGTCATTATTTCTTTGGATAATTCATTATACAGGATACCAGAGGTAGCTCCACCTACCACCACCTCTTTGATCACTGCTAAGAAAGGCAGCAAGCTCATCTCACAGATTAGGAAATTTATTTTCTGTCTGGTTCGCTCCCAAAGTAAGGGGAAGATCGTTGCTACATCCATGACCCCCGCAAAGCGTTCCTCCACGCAGCAGCAGCAACATAGGGATACAGTCATGACAGAACACAGGAACAACTTCTCCTTACCCAGAGGGGTACCACACAAGTTTCATGTGGGCGAAAAAGTTTGGTTACATCTGCAGAGAGAACGCCTTACCAGAACCCATCAGAAACTCAGACTGCTTCGACATGGTCCTTACACTAGTAACAAGGTTGTGGGCAACAATGCTTTGAAGCACAACATTCCTCCATTCCTTCGCTTGCACCGATTGTTCAATGTGGACCATCGCCGACCATGCTTCCCACCATTTCTGGACACATCAGAGATTGCAGAACAGCTCACTGGAGACCCAGCTCAGTAGAAGCTTCCTCATCTCAAGGAGGAACTCAACGCAATGGGGACCATTGCTTCCTAAGGGGGGAGGAATGATCCAGGTGGATGTTGGTGGCCACCCACCTATCCCATTTGGACCCCCAAATTTTTTAGATAAAATATCGTCTTTTCCGTCATAGTCCTCGGAGAGACCTTTCCAATGGGCTATCATGCGCGTCAAATGGAGATCGTATGCCAAAGTTACGACCTCGGGAAGTTGATGTACCAATTTACCCAAACGGGGCCCATAGTTTGGCGTTTCATCTTCTAGGGTTAGGTTTTGGAATGTTAAGGGTTTTCCATTGTTTCTTAATAATAAATAGGCCTTCGAGCCTCATTGTAAACACAATTGGAAATAGTTCAGAGGCATGTAGCCGACACATCTCTTCTCAGAGATAAGATACCATCGCCCTAGCTGGGTTATTTCTATTTGTAAGCATATTTTAGTATTCTCCATTAATGAAATGAAGTATTATTTCCGCTGCATCTCTGTTTTTATGGTTATTGCATCTCTGTATTTATGGTTATCTCTGTAATCTATTGCGTTCCTGCTTAAATCCGGATAACCAATGGAATTATTAGTAATAATTATAAAACTGTGAGCTTTGTTAAAATCTTCACACATCAAGATCCTCCTTTTGATGAGGTTTTCATAGCTATTGGTGATTTCCAATAACTTTCGATAGTGGAAATATATTAGATGTTGAAGAAATCGCCAAATTACAGGATTTAAGAGAAAATTGGGTTCTTAAAAGAGAAGATCCTCCACATTAGTATCTCAGTAGAAGAACTTAAATATTTTGAGTTATTTCAAGCAAATTACTTCAGATCCTCCTCTACCTCTCAGGAAGAACAAGAAAATCAAATTGAAAAAGCAGTTGATTTTTCTATTGCAGGGAAAGAAGCGGTTTTAGGTGCAAAAATAATTACAAAGGAAGATCACCATGTTAAAAGAGATGAATCAATTAGTCATTTAAGAACAAAGGATGCTATGACCATAAAAGTTTCTAAGAAAAAGAAAGAAGAATGAGAGACAATAAAGTCAACAAACAAGCAAATATCACATGCTAAGGAGATTATTGTTATTAATTCTGCTAAAGACACAAAGAAAATGCAGTCAAAAAACATAACATGTAAAGAAATGGAAGTTGATGTAGAAATGGATAAATAAACAACTGATATTACTTTTTCTGAAAAGGATAAAGAGACATTGTAGCAACATGAAAATAGTGATAAAAACCCACTACTTCAAACATCTCATGAAACTTAAATGACTCCTATTTCAACTAATATACCTTGGGATACTTTTCTTTTAGAAATTGTTTCTGAACTCAAAACAATATTTGATACTGTTTCTTCCTTAAAAAAATATTACTTTAATTCAGAGACTAAGTCAGTTGTAAGGAAGACTAAGAAAATAAAGTTTGATTCTCTTGAAGACGTTTCTAAATATAGCTCGCAAGCTTCATGAGATGTTAAGGAGAAAGTAAAGGAATCTTCACAGACCCTAGGTGCTTTTGTAAATTACAATCAATATCATCTTAATGAGCTTGCAACTTCTTATGACAATAATTTACAAAGAATTAAAGAATTAGAAAGGCAATTAGAGAAGGGAAAGGTATTTAATGAATAAAACTGGCAAATTTATTCTACAACTCTTGTTCAGGGATTTGCAGTTGAAAGAGAAAATCTACAAAATCAATTCCAAAAAGAATTGAATGAGTTAGAATTAAAACATGCCCAACATATTCAAGAATTAAGAAAATCTCATGAAGATCAAAGTCGAATCCTAAAAGAAGAGGTTGAAAGTAATATTGAAATAATGACTACAACTTTGAAAGAGCAAATTGATTCTCTTCAATCTCAACTAAGTCAAAGCCATGTAGCAATGCGGAGATTTGAATTTTTCAGAGAACAAGAATTACAAGTCAGCATGATATTAAGAAAGGATCAATCCAAGTTTTACAAGAAAATGGATAAAATCTCAAGATTTTATCAAGATATTTTAAACCTTAATGAAAGGATTGATTCCCTAGTAGAAGGAGATAAATATATCAAGGTAATATTTTTGTCTATTCTCGAATGGGAAAAATAATTTCAGTTAGAAGTAATTCCAAAGGTTTCCAAGAATGACAGAAGACTTATGCATGCATCCTTGCAGAGAGACAAAAGTTAAAGAAATCAGGGAATGGGCCAAGAAAGCCTTGGAACAATGTTTGTCAATATGGGAGAAGGGAACTGATTTCATTGAAGAATTTGATCTTCTAGGTTCCAAGCCATTAAAAGAAGTTATTCCAGGAGAACTTAAACAACCACCAAAAGACATCATCACCATAGACCAAAGAGAAATAGGTGAAATTAAGCTATGGACACAACATAATTTCCAAAAGTTTCAGCAGTTCCCTTTCAAACAAGTCAAACTTATTTCCAAATTTCATATCAAAAATCAGAAAAGGAAGAAAATAATCCAGAATTTAATTTCAAACTGCCGGGTCAAAACATATCTGTTTCATCTTATTCGTTTCTCAGTTGTTTCTCATATATGTTCAGAATGGGTGAGTCATATCCAAACCAATGCACCACATCTACTAATCAACGTAGAGGATAAAGACTCTGGGGATGAAGAAGAAAGATGGACAAATTAGCATCTTTTTCAGGAAAGGATCAGTTGAAAAGGATGAAACTTTTATTTTTAGAAGTATTGATTTTTCAGAGGAGACCTTTATAATTTTCTAGTTTTTATTTGCCAAACATAATTATCTTATTTTGAAGCATTTATATGACCTCTTATATTGGAGTAGAGGTCGAGAAATTATGAAAGCTCAAAACTTGTATTTTTTAATCAAATTTTGAAGTGACAGCTTTTTGAAGACCAATTTCAGAATCAAATGTGCTTTTGAGCTATGCGATTAATGTTTGGTCATATTTTTAATTATTTAATGGATGTCTCTGGTATTTGTATTTAAATTGTGCATATTTATTTTTGAATGAATATTTGATTATTCTGTTTAACATTTCTTAGGATCTGTTACCGTCTATATCTATTATTAGCAGAAGTTGATGAACTCTTATCTTTGTTTATATATTCCTGTATGATGATTGAAATATGATCTTCAAAAGATAGCATATATGTTGCTCTTGTTTTCGAAATAGTATTCTTTCATGTTTCTCATTATTACTAGTTAATGTATGCATATTAATTTAAGAAAAAAACAATTTTTTTTTTTTGAAAAAGAAGGGAAATCTGGTAAACATCTTTTTGAGCTTTTTGTATAAAAGCTCTCTCAAAATCAACTTATGTGGCAAGTTGGACCAAATTTCCAGCCATAATTAGACACACATGATATTTATTATGATTTATTATGTTGAATGAATCTCCTGCCCCCATCCTGGCCTTTGTTCTAATCGGCTTCATCCAACCAACAAATTGTTTATACTTTTTGTAGATAACTGTAAATATCTAAATATGTCATATATTTTCCCTATTTTTAAGTTTTTTTTTTCATTATCTCTTTCACTTTTATGTTCAGTTTAGTAGGACAGGAAACTGAGCCTTAACTCTGGAGAGTATACATCCATCTCAATGAAAATGGGTCTCATTGGGACCCTGATCGGGCCAATACTCAACTCATTGCAACTGGGAATTCCCCCCTGTCAATAGTGGTGCAATATTAAGGAAACCTTTGGGTGGTGAAGGGGGTAATATTAAAGAAATTTTTTCAAGTTCTCCTTAATATCCCCCAACCTAGCCTGTACCTAAATATAGTTTAGGTATTGGGAGGATATTAACTTTTCCCTAATATCCCCCTCCACCCCCATCCTATATGAAGGTATGGGTGAGTAGGTGGGGGGAACTTAACAATTAATACCACCTGCCACCCTCATATATGGTAGGAGTGGGAGGTGATATTACATAAAACTTAACAACAAGTTTCCTCTGATATCCCTCCCCACGTTGATCCTATACAAGAAATAGTGGAGAGGGAAATATTAGGAAATAATATTTTTTAAATATCCACCCGCACCTCCACCTTATATCATGATGGGAGGGGAGGGCAATACTAGAGAATAAGCTTTCCTTGATATTTACCCCCTGAGCTCACCCTATACAAAGGTGGAAGGGGATGGGGATATTAGAGAAAACTTGTTAATTTTTCCCTAATATATCCCATCGCAACCATATCTTTTCATAATATTCCCCCTCACACCAACCCTCATGAAAACTTAGTAATTTTTCTGTAATATCCCCCCACCAAAACATAGAGTGGGGGTGATGGAAGGATATAAGGGAAAAAAATTTAAGTTTTCCCTAATACCCCCACCCTCCATGGAATAATAGCGATCTAATGAGTCCCCCCCAGCCCCACTCTCTATAAGAGTGTGGATAAGATATTAGGGAAAAATTCTTAAATTTTCCTAGATAACCCCCTCCCCCTGCCCTTAAGCTAAAACCTAGAATGAAGTTTGGGATGAGGAATATTAGGGAAAACTTAGTAGGTTTTCTGTCAGGCCAGGAGGTAACTACTCGAAAATGAGATTGCATTATTCATTTAGGTAGTTCATAATTATATACAAGAGGGAGTGACTGTTCAGTTTCATCTCCCGATGACTCTCCATTTCCTCTATTATTTATTTACACTAATTACAATTGTTCACCCAATCCCTATGATTAGGTGTCAACATCCCCCCCCAATCTGAAGGGATGTTGGTGATTCCAAGCATTATTTTGAATCTTTCAAGATTTTCTCTTCCAAGCACTTTGGTGAAGATGTCTGCAATCTGCTCATTAGTGGAACAATGGCGAAGATGGATTGTTTTGGCCTCAACATGATGTCGAATCAGATGATATTTTGTATTGATGTGCTTCGCTCAATCATGGAACTTTGGGTTCTTGGCCAAATTTATTGTCGAGGTATTGTCAATCATGAGTGGATTCGATTGTACTTGTTTTACCTGCAAATATTCCAAAATTTTCCTAAGCCACACAATTTCTTTTGTTGCCTCAGTTGCTACCACATATTCTGCCTGTGGAATCTGTTGGAACTGATTGTTTGCATGATCTCCAGGAGACATCTCCTGATCCAAGACTCATAACATAACCCGAAGTAGATACCCTAGTTTCTTTGCCTACATCGAAGTCTGAATCAGAGTATCCAATCAAGCTGAAGTCACCCACCTGTGTATACTTGAGTCCAAAGTCTTGAGTTCCCTTCAAGTACTTTAGAACTTTTTTTGCAGCAGACCAATGTCCCTCACAAGGCTTTTGCATAAACTTGGAGAGGATTCCAACAACAAACGAAATGCTTGGTCTGGTAGTATTCAGGTAGTTGAGACTTCCTACAAGCTGTCTATACTTTGTTGCATCCTAAAATTCTTTTCCTTCAATGGATGTGAGCTTTAAGTTTTGTTCCATTAGAGTAGTCAAAGGATTGCATTAAGTCATGACAAACCTGTTAAAAATATCTCTAATGTACTTCTTTTGAGAGAGGAATATGGACTTCGGATGTTGAGTTACTTCAATACCAAGATAGTAATGAACATAGCCCAAATCAGTCATTTCAAAACCTTTCCTCAATTCCTTCTCTATGGATGCAATGTAGCTCTCATTGTTCCCTGTCATCAAAATATCATCTACATATACCACAAGATATACAACTGTTTTGCCAACCTTCTTGACAAACAAAGTTGCATCATCAAGATCATAATGTTTGAAATTGTGTTTTAAAAGATACTCAATTAGTTTTTCATACCAGGCTCGCGGTGCTTGTTTGAGGTCATACAAGGATTTCACAAGTTTGCATACTTTATGTTCATGGCTTTTCATAGCAAATCCTTCAGGCTGGGACATAAAAACATTCTCTTTTATATTTCCTTTCAAGAAAGCAGTTTTTACATCCATTTGATGGACTTTCCAACCGTTCTGAGCTACTAGGGCAAAGAATGTTTGGATGGTAGCCAATTTTGATGTGGGGGAAAAAGTATCCTCATAATCGACCCCTTCCTTCTGTGAAAAACCTTTTTCCACAAGCCTAGCTTTATGCTTGTCAAGTGAGCCATCAACTTTATACTTGTTCTTTGTAGACCCACTTGCAGCCAATTGGTTTGGTTCCCAATGGAGGATCAACCAACTTCCAAGTGCCATTCTTGATCACGGCATCATACTCCTTTTGCATTGCTTCTTTCCATTCATCATGAGAAGCAGCTTATTTTAAACAATCATAAGAAACATCCATATCAACAGGTGAATCAGAGTCATCTACATCACCTCCATTTTGTTGGGTTGAATTTCTAGTTCCTGTCTTTCCAACCTCATCAGGATGAACACTTTCAAGTGTCTTTGTCAGCCACTTTGGGGGACCTTTCTGAGATGGTCCAGGCTGCTCCATTGATTGAGTTGGGACTAAATCAAGATTGAGTCTCCCAATTCTGTCAATCACCTCACTCAAAGTATCATCTGTTGTTGGAGTTTCATGCGGAGGAGAGAGTGCTTCAGAAGAAGATTCCACGGGTTGATCTAGTATAGGAATCCCCCCTTCAAGATGTGGAATCTGATTATCAAATTCTTGAAATGATTTTGCATTTGCGAATCTATCCAAGCGATCAAGTTGCCACTCAACAACATTGTCATTTTTGGATGATTCAAGAAAGATTACATCTTTAGATACAACAAACTTTTTATTGACTTCATCATAGAAACGATATGTTTTGGAGGTGTTTGAATACCCCAGGAAGATACACTTACGACTTCTTGCACCAAGTTTGTTTCTATGTACCTTTGGTATCAAGGCACCGAAGGAATGTGCCCATACCACATTTCATAAGGACTCTTGTTTCTAATAGCATTAGATGGACATCTATTCTTTACATATACAACACATAGAACTGCATCAACCCAAAACATCAATTTTACATTTTTGAAAAACATCATGGAGCGCATCATATTAAGATTGTCCTATTCATTCTTTTAGCTACTCCATTATGTTGGGGATTATAAGGCACAATTGTTTGATGTTTGATCCCATGTTGGCGAAGATAGTTTTCAAATTCATTTGAAGTGTATTCTTTTCCATATCAGTGCGAATAGAGCCAATATGAGATTGTGCATCATTTTCAAACCATGTACGAAAGTTCTTGAATGTTTGAAAAGCATCAAATTTGTTCTTCAATAAATAAACCCAACACATTCTGGTGTAGTCATCAATAAATGTCATCACATATTTATTTCCATTTGTAGAAGGAACATTCATTGGACCACATAAATCTGAATGAATGAGTTCAATGTGCTCTGGAATGTGAATCATGAAAAGACTGTTTGCTGCGCTTTCTAGAATGCAAGCATCACATTGCTTAAGTTTCCTAGGAATTGTAGGCAAACCAGTAACACCATTTTTCTTCAACAAGTGGAGGCTATCATAGTTCAAGTGTCCAAATCTAGCATGCCACAATAAACTTGATGGAAATGTACCTTCTTCATATTGAGAATTGTATGAGAAATTTTGTGCACGAGCAGAGGTACCCTGCAACTTGAGAAGCCTTTCTTCTTCTATCCCTGTCATGACAAGTGAGTGGTCTGATGCTTTTCTCACCTCAAGCTTGCCATCAAACATATGAATGGAGTGTCGTTGCTAGCAGATGTGGACCAAGGACAACAAGTTTCTCCTCAGCTGTGGGAGATATAAAACATAATGCAGAAGAAAGTCTGGAAGGCCAAGCAATTTAAGCCTGATTATACCAAGCCCTGATGGCTTGAGAATTGATTTGTCTGCAAAGTATACTGCTCCATCAACATTGTCAGTAAATTCTTCAAAAAAATCTCTTCTAAAATTCATGTGGCAAGTTTCTCCTGAATCAAGCAACCAATCATTTTTCCAAGAAGCAATTGAAGCATTAAATAAGTCTTCAATTACTCCAATATTACAGTGTGCCACAACATAGTGAGTGGATTCAAGTGCTTTACCTTTCTCTTTGTCATTGGTTTTACCTTTGGGTTGGTTTCTTTCATGTTCAATTCTATCCCAAGGCAACTTGCCCGTGGATGCATCATTTGATCCATCTCTTTTGCAGTGTATGCAGTGCAAATTTGGATTTTATCCTTGAGAGTGTCTGCTCCCCCTCCCTCTGAAATTTCTTCCTCTTCCTTTTTGACCACCTCTTCCTCTGGAAGAATCTTGAGCAAGATTCTTCTCTCTATGTGCAAGACAGACAACCTCTTTAGAAGATTGAGGAGCTATCTTCTTCCCAAAATCTTTCTCTCTTTCAGTAAATTTTTCCACAAGGGAGTCAAAGGTAATATCTTTGAGGTTTCGATTTGCTTGTAATGACTCAAGATAATTTGAGTAAGTGGGATAAATTTCCTTGAGAAAAGCTATCAGAGGAATGTCCAGTTCAACATTAGTGACTTTGATATCATGCATAATAGATTTTACTTCTGATGCAAGAGCAAGAGGATCATCATTTTGTAATTCAAGGGTGAACAATTTAATCATGAGTTGAACAACTTCAAGTGCAAAGTGCGAGTCATAGAGTTCCTTCAGTTTTTGTGAGGCTTCAAAAGCATTTGAAAATGGCAAAATATGGTGACTCACCTCTTCATTTACTGATGCTACAATCAATGCATAAGCCTTGCTGTTCTTATTTTCCCAAATGGCAAATTCCTTGTTTGAGGTAGGTTGTTCTGGCTCTTTGTCTCCATCTCCAACGCACACTCCTTTCCACATCTCATTAAAAATGAGAGTGTGCTTTATTTTCCGAGACCACTCAAGATAATTTTAATTGCCGGTGAGAACGACTCCCACAATGGATATCAATGAATGCATTTTAAAAATCTGTGTACTGTAAAAAATGTACTTCTACTGGAATTATTATTATTATTATTTTTATATTTATTTATTATTATTATTATTTATTTTATTTTATTTATTTATTTATTAAATAAGTTCTGGTGATTTAAAAAAATGCAGTAAGGGCATTTTTTTTAAAGGTTGGTATATGGGGGAGGTTTTATATGGGAAGGTATTAATGGGGGAGGGCATTCAACATAGGCATCAAATATATAATAGTGAGGAGAGGCCGTATGGAGGAGAGCGTACCAAAGGAGGAGGGGCCATATGTGGAGAGGCTGTAAAAGGTGTACGAAACAACGTAGAGACAATGTGTCGTGGATTGTATCATTGCATAAATCAGAATACCAACGCAGCTATCAAAAACTAACTACCAAACTGGGAGTTGGTAGAGAAATTCAATTCACGGCACCAGAGGTATTACCTTACCGCACCAGAGGTATCACCACGCTTCCGCTTCATCGCTCGTCACATTTCTGTATAGGACTCAAACCAGGGACAGCCAAAGGGCCTACGGAAGTTGAAATGTTCACAGGAAGAGTGGTCGCCAATGCACATTATTCATCAGATTTAACACAGAGGCATGGAGGCCGAGCACAGTGCTATGGAGACATGGAGGCCAAGCACTGCGTGTGGAGAACACCCCCTAGGACTACTCCAAGCACAATAGAAAACACATTTGAGATTGGAGACTCGACACACGACGGTGGAATGGAAAATGCATCTGACGATGTAGGTAAGATGGGTTCAGGCTTCAGGGTATGGTAGAGGTGTCAGTTCTGCAAAATAGGTAGAACATAGGCAGGAGGGAGTTACAAGGGCAGGAATGCTAAAAATAGAGCTGGCTCTGATACCATCTCAGGCCAGGAGGTAATTGCTCGAAAATGAGATTGTATTATTCATTTAGGTAGTTCATTATTATATACAAGAGGGAGTGATTGTTCAGTTTCATCTCCCGATGACTCTCCATTTCCTCTATTATTTATTTACACTAATTACATTTGTTCACCCAATCCCTATGATTAGGTGTCAACATTTTCCATAATATATTGCCCCACTCCCACCCCAACTTAACAGAGGGAAACTGTTATGTTTCCCCAATATCACTCTCCACCTCCACCCACATTCTGGATTGGGGATGAGGGTGGAGGTGGGGGGGAATACCAAAGAAAACTTGTTAAGTCCTCCAAATATCTTCCCTCGCCCACATCATCATTACGAGTATATCCCCACAACCCCACCCTGATAATGAGGGCAGGGTTAGATATTAGAGAAAATTTAACTAGCAAGTTTGCTAAGTTTTTCATGTTATCTCTCTTACCCCAACCCTAATAATAAATTCTCCATAACTTATCCCACCCCCGAGCACAAACTAGGGCCGATAATGGGGGTAGGGATGGGGAAAAATATTAGGAAAAACTCAACTAATAAGTTGATTAATTTTTCCCCAGTACCTCCCTCAACACCCACCCTCGTAATAAGTTTTCATGAGGGTGGGGGCAGGGAAAAATATTAGGGAAAACTTAAGAAGTAGTGGGTGGGCTAAGACAATTAAAAAAATGAACAAGCTTGTTAAATCTCCCCTAATATCTCTGCCCATGTAACATACTTAACACCCTATATCAAAGTTCAAGAATATAAAGCACCATGGTAGACACAATTTTCCATTTATCTATATTATGATACCAATTTTATTCTTTGCAATTTGTCCATAGACGTTGACTTTCTCATTGGTCAATGAATATCATTGGCCCATTGAATATCCATCAACTCTATATATGGATCAGTTTTTTGTTGACCATCCATCAACCATGTCGATGAATTTATTGCTCATCAACTTCTTGTCAACCACTTAATTAGGTTTAGTCAATTGTCTAGACAATTGACTACCTATAGATAACTGTGTTATACATGTGGTATAAATATGATAGTCTTAGGCATGTGGAATAATGCATAATAACTAATATACACATACAAGAAATGCATGCAATTTTATAATTAAATCATGAACAATAACTAACAAGGCAATTGCATCAAGTAACCAACATGTGAAAGACAATAACACTTACATTTGTAATTATCCATTGGATGGTTTTAAACCTAACACATTCCACACAACCATCGACCACATTAATCTAGTTCTCTCAGTGGTCGGTCACGCTTGAGTTGGGGCTATAACTCCACAAAGGAAAATATTTGCTTATCGCCAACTATGGTCACACAATTACTACCAAACAAGTACGAGGCTTGGTGCCACTCTAATAGCCAATAGGCAAGGTACTCGATAACAATGATGATAGAATGATCATGGTGTTAGTCTCCTATACCAATAGGGTTTCATTTTTCATGATTGACAATGGAAGTGCCAAAAATGTTCATCTTTGTTGTAACAAAGGTTCCATATTTTGTGAAAGGAAAAGACAGTTAAAAAATGAAAAGAGGGTATGCCTTAAAAGAATAATCAAAAGGAAAGAAAATGAATTGGTCAGAAAGAATAATTGAAATGAACCCCAAAGAAAGACCAGGAAAGTGGCTAACCTAAATGCCACTGCTATCTTGATGGATGGCCTAACAGTTCAAACTGGACCATGCCATGTTTTAAATTGCTTGCTCTAGATTAGAGAATGAATACCTGTCCAAACAGTTCAAGCTTGGCAGATGAGTAGCTACATAGAGAAAGGAGGGAGCCCAACTGCTTAATCTGGGCCCTTGGAAGAAATAAGGGTAGATTTAGATAGGAGGACAGCCAAAAGAAAAGAGGATTATCAGGGTTTGCAAGGCTAAGTGCACCCATCCAAGAGAAGAAAAAAGGTTAGGTCTATTAGGCAGGGTAGGCAGTTGGAGGTTGCAGAAGCAAGGTCTGACCACATGATATATGGAAAATCATATCTTTTCCCATCAATAAGAGAAGGGTAAGACCAATGGTCTATAAGGCAAACTATCAAACCATGCTTAACTTCCCCCATTCCCTTCAGAAGCTTCTTACTAATATCCCCTTGAGGAATTTTAGGATCTGCCTAAACAATCCTTCTTACGGTTCTCCCTTGAGAAAGTCATGTCAAGTTGTGACATTCTTCTTCTTCAAAAAAAAGCCACATTTCTTGTGTAAAGCCCTCACTTCATACTTCATCCATTTCTGGTTTCCCACTTCACCTCACATACCCATATTAAATCCTAACCCTATTATATAGCTCCTTAGTCACATCCCCACCCCTATTTTCTACAAAAAACTATATAAAATTCCCAAAAAACATATTAAATATCCCCCCCCTTTAGCATTATAGCTAAGTAACATGGTTATGGGAGACATTAGTCCATCTAGGGCTATAGTTAACCCTTATGCGTCCTTACCCCGGAATTAGTCTAACCCCTGGTTAAGACTAATAGCCTATGCCTAAACCCTCACCCACCTAAACCCTTGCAAAAATTGCCCCCGCAGTTAAACCCCAATGTTTAAATGGTAAAAGGTTTAAATATTTTTTATTAAACCTTGTGTCGCATTGACCCGCATTAATCCGACCCCCAAAACCCACCCAAACTAAAGTTTCAAACCCACGCCACAAAATATTATTTAAAATAACGGGCGGGTCCCGCTCCGAAACTTGCACGCCGCGTTGGAGGCCCCGCCAGCCTTCGATCTCCCACCGCGCCTGATCCAACGGTGGGCGGGTGTTTTGAGCCGCCAACATGTCGGGCTTTAACGTCCGGGGGATGGGCAGTTTTGCCGCCGTACCCCCACCACGTGTCGACAGCCCGGGGTGTTCGGAGGCCTCCCCCCCGAAACCGCTTCTGCCCAAAGGCGGTGCGGGGAAACCGGAAACTACCGTCCAGAAACCATCCACCGCCCATTACGTCAGCGCTCCCGTCACCATGACATCACACCCGGGCCCCCGCCGCTGCCCCACGTCGCCCGCCACGCTGTCCTCCCGCGCCCACGCTGTGCCACCGTGTCCCGCCTCGTCATCATCCCAGTTAGCATCCACATCACCCGTCTGTACCTGGGGCCCGCTGATGATGTCATGCTGATGTCATCACGGGAAAGCGCCAAAAGCGCGTATGCGCCAAATTTGTCGTTAAAATGCGGAAAGTGACCGTTTTCGGTCATTTTCATTGCAAACTTGCGGCTACGCTGTTCTGCTGTTCACCCCAAATGGCTTCCAGATTTCAAATTTCATCACCTTGGACGCCGCCACCTGCAAATTTGACGTCAGTCTTCGCCCTCCAATCAACTCGACCACCCTCGGCGCTAGCTAATCCAGGTATTTGCCAAATTCAACCTGTTTTCCTGTGTTCTTCCCGTTCTCTGCAATATTTCCGCTAAATTGCCTACAAAACTCCTAAATTAATGGTGTTGTCCTGTAAATGATCGGCCTAAATTATCTAATGCACCCCTTGTTTAAGAGAACCACGGACTGTTTATAACTAGAATCCATTTTCGGGCTTGAATTTTCAAAATAAGTTTCACATCAGCCCAGCATTGTTACCTTTTGCCGTGTTTTGATTCAAGCTCTCAGAGCATTAAGCTGCAATCCTTTTCTCCTCTGCATTTGGCCTCACTGTCTCTAAATTCTGAGAGTTCACCAGAGGAAACCAAAGCTCAAGTCAAACTCTGCAAATTGTCCTTTTCAATATAACAACTTTGGCTTCAGCTAGACTCATTCTGCCACTCCTCTTCAAATCCTCATAAGCTATCATCTTCAGCCTGTTATACTCAAAAAATTCATTCTAAAGATAACACCTGAAAGTTCTATAATGGCTACACCATCAGCTCTTAGTGTCACTCCTATGAATCCACCAAACAAGGAGCTTGAAGCCATGCCTCTTGCTGATAGAGATTACCTTATCCAAGATCTTGTTGGTGACAGAAACCACTTGCAGACCTTCTGCCAGTTGAGAAACAACTATCCAAGCAACAATGACACATATGGTATATGGGAGTCCAATATGCCTTATTATTTCCTCCCATCTGTTAATATTTTTCCAGAGATCATCCGCTTATGTGCTGAGAACTATGATCCAACTCAGAGAAATGTTAAGTCTCCATCTGGGAGCATACTTTTCCACATTAATCCTGACTCCATCAACCAAATGCTCAATTTCAAACAGACTCAGCTGTTGTTTCCCTTCTCCATGAACTATTTGCTGGATGCAGGCTCCAAACTCTCCAGTGCTGACATTGAAAAGATCATCAAGACATTCATGAGGGTAGACTGCCAGCCTACAGGCCCACCTCCTTTCTTATATGTCCATTTCAATGAGGTAGGCAAGCTCCTAGTTGATATGATCTCTTATGTGCTGGGCTTCAAAACCAGTGAGCACATTGATGAAATAGTGTTGGTATTATTAGCTACATATAGTCCAGGCCAACCCCCTGCTTACAAGTATAACTTTGCCAAGTTTATAGCCAATAAAATACATGACCAGCTATTGAAAGTGGATAGGGAGGGAGTATTTAAATATTCATCATATATCTACCACTTATTCATGTATTACCAGTCTGAAATCTTCCAATGCCCCATCAAGAAATTGGATTCTAGGGGTGAAAAGAGGTCTGTCATCTTCTGGTCATCAGTTTTCCACGAAGTTCAAGACTCTCCATATTCTTACCGTGAGTTTGTCGACCAATTTGTTTACCCAGTCTCTTGCCTCTTAATGAGATCCCCTCCTCCCAGACTGTCATTTGAGATTCAGAATACCTTGCAGTTGTACAAGAGCTATAAAATAGGTGATTGGTACCTATATCAAAACCATACTGTCATCAGAATTTATGGCTGTGAGCTCTGTCCTTACAGGCTTCCAAGGTATGTACCAATGAGATTGTTTGCCTTGGAATACTATAGGCAACTCATTAGTTCTGACCTCACCCACTTTCATAGTGCCAAAAAGAAGGCTCACCTCAAATTCAAAGACCATCTAGGCCCCTTCATCATGAACAAGAAAGAAGGTTGGCAAGATGCTGATCAAATCCTCAGGGACAAATATAAGCTAAAGAGGAGCTTCTGGTGGGTCCCTTATGAACCCGAGGGCTTTATCAGTGCCAGAAGAGTTAAGTACAGGCTGCTAGTTTATGACCACTGTAAATATCCACAAATTGATCAATATGCCAACCAAGATGAATGGTTGCAAGGTACATTAGTTGAGGAATTAACTCAAGAGGAAATAATGGAGAAAAATGTCAAGGATTTAGAAAAAACTCTTGACTTGGATTCTGTGCAGCAGGTAACATTCAAGCTACCACATCAAATCGGAGAAGGTACATCCACTGCTGCAACCACACCCGCTGCCCAGGGGCCATCTACATCAACAACAGGTACAACAAAGGGCAAGGGGATAATGGGTGCAGAAAAAGAAGTGGTCACAGAGCAGCCTGCCTCTTCAATAGGGCAACAACAAGAACAGACTCCTCCACAACAAACAGAGGCACCAACAGTGCCTGCCTTGCAGACTCCTGCACATGAGGAAAGAGGCAGAAAACGAGACCGAGAGGAGTCCACACTTGTTAGTGGATCCACCCAGCAACCCGAAGCCAAAAGGCAAAAGGTTGATTCTCCAGTTGTGGAAGAAATCAGTGAAGAAATCCTTGGAAGCCCAAGGAAAGATAAGGAAGACAGTCAACAAACAGCCACAAGCTCTTTTCAACAAGAGCAGGAAAGACATCATGGCATGGAGGTGTCCTCCTCCACTCAGCAAAGCAAGAAGCCATATAGCACCAAGGCCACCTTTAAAGAAATTAAGGCACAAAATGAGCTGCTAAGAGTGCAGTTATATGACCAATTTCTCAAGGCAACACCGGCCAAACAAGAAAGGCTGATGCCAACATATGACATCAAATAGGAAAAGATGATCCTCAGCCATTTTAAACCCAAAGTACAACAGCCTCACTCAGCTGCAGATTATGTCAGAACAAATTTGGAGGTTATGGCAAAAGACATTCACCCCATGGATCAAATAGAACTGCATAAGAAAACAGGGGAAATGGTCTATGCCACATTGGTAGACAAGGCCACAATGGCCCATGAGTTAAAGGAATCCCTGAGGAACACTAATACTCAGCTGGATTTAGAGAGAATGTCCTCCACAGCCAAAGACAACATAATCAAAACATTGGAGGACATTATTGTGGACTTAGGACATGATCCTAAGGATCCTAAGGGTGTGAGGGCCCTCATGAAGAAGAAGGATGATGATATTGCTGCATTGAAAAAGAGATTGAGATTGCTCCCTACTAAGCACCCTCAAACAGGAGAATTGCAGAAAGAGAAAGAAGCTGAGGATCAATTGGATTTGATGATGAAACTAAACCAAAGAGTAAATGATTTGGAAGGGGAGTTGGAGAGGGCACTACAAGACAAACAGGGAGAGTCAACCTCCCAGCCTCCTCAAACTTCCCCAGCTACTGCAGCAACTACAGAAGCAGCAGTGACCCCTCCAATGGCTACAACAACTACAGATGCTGCAGCGGCAACAACAACAGCTCCTGAGGCTAGCATGAGCATGGATGATTTGACCAAAGCTGTCAAAGAGCTGGAGCTTCAGGCAACAGAGATTAAACAAGCCAAAGAAAAATTGGCTGAGCTAGAAACAAAATATGACAAATCCAAAATGACAGTAGCAGAGCAGACCAGAGAGATTAAGGCCCTGAAGGACAGAATAAAGGCTTTGGAAAAGGAATTGAATTTAGAGAAGACTCTGGCTGAGATAAAGAAAATTTTGTGGACCCGGATTGACCACTCTATCACCAAACAGTGGAAATCAATCAAAACAGTGCATGAGCAGATGGAGTTAATAGGCCAAGCTCAAGTTGAAAGCCAAAAGGCCAGAGCAGCACTAGGAAATATGCCTGAGCAGGCCAGCAGGATGATACATTTCCTCAACACTCACACCAAGGAGGAGTTGGCAGCCCTAGACATCAGCAGCAGAACAGATACTGTTCTAACAGCTAAAAAAGTGCCGACCCTTAGAAATTTTGTGCAAACTTTGGAGAGAAAATGTCAGGAAATGCAGGCTGAGGTAGATGACTACAAGCTTAGAATGGGTGCATTACAAGACAAAGGATTGCCCAGCCTATTGACCGGCGCAGGAAGACTGCTCACCCGTGAGAAATATGCCACTAGAATGACCAATTTCATTGCAAACTAGATCATAGCATCCACCAGCACTTCAGAAGAAACCAGGACCTCCATCAGGGCAGAGCCTCTATGACAAGCTGGAAAATTTATTTTACATTGAGCATGAAATTAATCACCTGTTTGAGGTCCCACCAAATTTTTACAGGTACACAGAGGCAGATGAAACTCTAATAAAAATACGAAGACACCAACTGCCTAAGGAAGATTGGTGGCAAGCAATGCTGCAAATTTTGCCCCAATGATCTCAGTTCGGTCTCTTCTAATCAGCCTCAGGTCAACAAAAGTTAATGCAGCATGAAGACAGCAGGCAGGGCGGGTGAGAGTAATGACTCAGCAAAATACTGGGACAGCAAGCCAAAGAAAGGAAACGCGCAAATTTTGGACAGCATAGCTCCAGCCGACTCAATGGGTCACAAAAGTCAAAGCTTTCTGACAAAGATGGACAACTAATGCACTAAATAGTTATTACAACATTTATTCTATCAACTGTAATCCCTCAGGGGTTGGCATAGAATTTATGAGCCATTAACTCATCAGCTATATATTTTGTATCTAATTTTTGTATATATACCTCCCCACACAACGTATTTGGGGTTGGTGATTTTCTCTCTGAGACACTGTTTTGTATATTTTCAGACTATCTAATACAAATGGCTGGAAAAGTTCATGATCTCTGCACTGTTTGATGTCAAAGTGATGATCTGCATTCTGCTACAGAATTCCTATGTTGTTTGATGGAACAATAAGTTATCCTAAACTATGTTTTGTCTTTCTGTGTTTTCTTAACTCAGATGTATGTTTCATTAGCTTAGCAATAGAGAAAAATAATAGTACAGGAATTGTTTGAATACACCCTATGCTCAATCTCTGTTGTTAAAAATGTTTTCTTCAGAACTAATTGTAAACATGAATTCTTAACTGCTCATGTTTGTATTTGTTCTATCATTATTAATGCTGTTCAGGAATTCTTAAATGCTCCTAAATAATGTTCCCACTATTCCCCCTATCAGTTTAGTGAAAGATCCTTAGTTGCCTTTCACTCCCTGATTTCATCCCATCATATTACAGATTTTAAAAATTGTTCCATAAATGCTCCTCTGGCTCTGTAGCATAACCTTTTCCTCGAAAAGACACTTCCAGCAGTTCACCATCATCGACTCCATGCCCAATGGCCTAGATTATTCTGCAAAAACATACTTGTTCTGACTGAAATCATCATCCGAAAAAATTCAAAACAAAATCATGTGCACCATAACTAGCCTAAAATTACATCAAAAGAAAGCTAAATCAGAAAGAGAGAGCCCTCTCTGGTTGCAGGTAGGCTAGGACCTGTAGCTAAAAGATTGGTTAGTGGTTACCTTGGCCGTATTCCCTTTGGAGTCAAAGGGAACAACCTGAGTGTTAACATAATTGGCGACTCCGCTGGGGACCGAACGAATTTTTCAAACTGCTATCTACTTTTTAAAAACTACAGATGAAGCCTGAATGTCAGCCAGGAAGCCTTTGAAACTGTTCTTGCTTTGCATTTACAGGAGTAGATAAAAGCTGCTTCAGTCAAACTTCATGCTAGTTTTAGACTCTAGATAGTTGTTCCAAAATTCGAGCAGTCCCTTGTTAGTTCTAAAAACATTCCCAAAAATACCAAAAACAAATTCAGAAGCTGGCTCCTAAAAAGAAAACTAGGTATACCAGGTCAAATCTTGACCCAAATCCTCCAACTGTTTTTGACAATCCTAATTTAATCCCGAAGATTCTTAGGAAGCAAGAGGAACAGGAAGAGCTTGCTGATTCTAGCCCTGAGGCAGTTCAACAAAGTTATATCCCAACCCCTGCTAAACCATCAGTTCGTCCTCACATAACCCCGTCTTCTCCTTCTTCCTCATCCACCTCTCAGAACATATTCTTCACATCTCCATCCACTGCACAAACTGCCGTTGTTCTCCCTGTTGTTCCAGTCGTTCCCCTCCTTCCTGTTGTCCCATTGATCCCTGTAAATATGGCAAATCGTTATGCCCCTCTACAGCTACCTGGTAATCCTGGGGCTATGCCTCAGGACTACCAAAGTAAGATCACTTATTTTGATGGTACCGACACATATACTGCCTTACAGCATACCAAGAAAATGCAAGACTACTTTGAAAATTATGAAATAGACGTTGATGATGTGAGAATGAAAATTTTTGTCCAAAGTTTAACTAGTGAAGTAAGAACTTGGTTCAGAGCACTTGCTGCAAACTCCATAGCTGATTCAGGTGCTCTTTATCAATCCTTCCTGAACAGATGGGAAAAGAAAAAAGACCCACTACATATTTTATCTGAGTATGACACCATAAGAAGAGGCCCACAAGAAACTGTCC
Organism: Pinus tabuliformis; assembly: GCA_031772625.1. Taxonomy (NCBI): domain Eukaryota; kingdom Viridiplantae; phylum Streptophyta; class Pinopsida; order Pinales; family Pinaceae; genus Pinus; species Pinus tabuliformis. The sequence goes on from CM062817.1 coordinate 390,629,704, forward strand.
TAGATTATTGTGCAAGATTTAACAACGTTTACAATGCCATCCCTCAAAACCTTAGACCTCCACCTGATTTAGCCTTAATCAAATTCCCTGATGGATTTGATGCTGACATGGCATATCAACTGAGGGAAAGAGCCCCTGCAACCTTGGCAGACATGCAAAACATAGCTGTCAGTGTAGAGGCAAACCTTATTGCTAAAAGGAATAGAGCAAGAGCTGAGAGAAGAACTACTTTTAAGGAAGAACCTTCAGCATTCGAACAAAAGCTAGATGCAATCATCAAAGGCATGGACAGACTTGGGGACAGGGTAGAAACCATAGAAAGAAAATCATCATGGGAAGGTCAACCAAGTACTGCTAGAAACCTAAATTTTAGAAAGAATCAAAATCCAAATGTTGGAAGGGCTGATCCCGACCAGCACATTAGACCCCCTTTTCAAGAAAATTATGCTGAGGCCTCAACATCTGCTGAACCAACCGAGGACCCTCACATCAACCTAATGGGTTTGGATAGCGAACATCAGGTCTTTCTAACACAAGAAGATCAAGAGGCTCATAATTGTAATCAATTTCAAACCAAATCAGGAGAGTCTTTTGACTTTAGGGAAGGCTATGATGCAGCAGTGTATGAGGTACATAAACAGTATAAACTAAGGAGTAGAACCATAGATGTGCCTGAACCTTTCAAACCAAAGGACAGTAAGCAGCCAAAAAAGACAAAGGATAAAACTGTTCTTCCAGAATCCTCTGATACAACAGACCCGCATCCCACAGAAGTCACTGTGGAGGATATATCAGATGCACAGCCCTCTGGAAACCAGCCATCCCCATCCCACCCTTCGAAAGCAAGTTCAAACAGCATCCCTGAAAATAAATCTAGGACTGATTTCATTCAAAATCATACCAATCATGAAGAAAGGATTACTGAAAATCCAGCTGAAAAGGAAAAATCTGCTGCAGTTAATGCCAAGACTCAAATGGAAAAGCCCTTTAACTTAGAAATAGAAATAAGTAAGCTAAAGATAGCTGTCCCTCTTTCTAAATTGGCCAAACATCAAGTGTATAGACAACAGATTAATAGGTCACTCCAAATATCAGACAATAAGGATGCTGTGAATGTTCTAGATGATCAACCTGAGTTACTGTTTGGTCCTGAGGTTAACGGAAAGACAGCCAATGGAGGGGTTCCACCCTTCTATGTCAGTTTAAACATTCATGACAAGGTATTACACAACACAATGTTTGATTCCGGGGCCTCACACAACTTAATTCCCAAATCTGTAATGGAAAAACTAGACCTAGATATCACAAGACCTTACAAAGATCTATTCTCATTTGATTGAAGCCAAGTCAGGTGCTTAGGGTTAATTAAAGATCTGTGTGTCTCCCTGGTCCAATACCCAACCAAAACAATTTTGATGGATCTGGTGGTAGCTGACATTCCACCTAAGTACGGTATGCTCTTATCCAAATCTTGGGGGGCCAAACTCCAAGGATCTTTGCAACTAGATATGTCCTATGCCACCATTTTAGTCTTTGGACAACCAAAAAGATTATACCGTGAAACATTAATGAAATAAGTGGTGAGTAGTCAAGAGAAGCCCCAAAACTTCCCTATCTATTCAATACATTTTGACATGGATTCATTTATTATGTATAATGCTGACATGTGCAGCAAGGCTTTTCCTAAACTATTAGTGGCAGCACAAATAGAGGGATTGAATGAACAATTTGCCTCTCAAGACCAAAAGACTTTTGATATAATTGATATAACAAAGGAGAATGATGCATCAAATGACTTGCAAGAAACCAATCTGCCCATGATCCAACTTTCTAAGACTCTCAATGCAAACCTTGACCATGAAACCTTATGGTATTTAGAATTTGATGGCTCTGTAAACAAGTTAGGAGCTGGGGCAGGAGTCTGGATTCACAATATGCAGAATGACCAAGCTAAAGGTCATGCATATAGGTTAAACTTTCGATGCACAAACAATATGGCTGAGTATGAAGCCCATTTGTTAGGTCTCAAACTCATAAAAAATTTAGGTGCAACCAAAGTTTCAATCTTAGGTGATTCAGATCTGATCATACAACAGATGAAAGGAAAATTTATCACAAATGATCTAAGGTTAAGAGCTTATAAGGGAGAAGCTATTCAGGTACTTGACACCTTCTTAGAATCTCAGCTAACTAAAATTTCCAGAAAGCTCAATTTACATGCTCATAGCTTGGAAAACTTTGCCAGCACTTGCAAGCTACCTTTCAAACCCAATCACACTTTCACTGCTGAAATCAAACATAGGCCTACAGTCCCGGATAACATCAAGAATTGGCAAGTCTTTGAGAGTGACACACAGATAAATAACTTCCTTACTCTAAAAGAAGAATTTTCCGGCATTAACATTGAAACTAGCACTATGGATGATCAATAGCAGGCATACATAATCAAGCAGAATATATCAGCTGAAATAGCGAATCTGGTTTTGCACCCTACGACCTTTAATAACGAAAATGTACAGGAGCTGAAGCAAACATATTTAGATGAAATAGCTGAGACAGAAGCCGAAGTAATTGATCTAAAAGACAATTTTCTACCCATAGGTTTAACCCCTTTGGAGGATTTGTTTGATTCAAATGATATCTCAAGAAAACCAAAAATGCAACCGCTGAATGCTAAAATTGAAGACTGTAACATTGGAACCACAGAAAATCCCAAAATGATAAAATTATCTAAGGCATTACCAGCTGATCAAAAGTTGAAATACATTGAATTGTTCAAAGAGTTTCAAGATATCTTTGCCTGGAGTTATGAGGACCTCAAGTCCTATGATACCTCAGTCATCCAGCACACCATACCTTTAAAAGAAAACCAAAAACCTTTAAAAAAAAAGCTTAGAAGAGTGAACCATGTGCTCCTTCCCCTCATTGAAAAAGAAGTGAAACACATGTATGAAGCAGGAATCATTGCTCCAATCAGGTTCTCAGAGTGGATTTCAAACCTAGTGCCTACTAGGAAGAAGACGAGAGAGATTAGACTGTGTGTTGACCTAAGGAATTTGAACAAAGTCTCTCTCAAAGACCATTACCCCTTACCAAAAATGGATCATATCCTACAAAGGGTAGTGGGAGCCTCTAGGATCTCATTATTAGATGGATTGTCTGGATTCAATCAAATTTTAGTACACCCGGATGATCAAGACAAAACTGCCTTCACAACACCTTGGGGAACTTTCAAATATGTCAAAATGCCTTTTGGGCTTAAGAATGCAGGGGCCACGTTCCAAAGAGCAATGGATATAGCCTTTGCCAAAGAAATCCATGATTTTCTAGTGGTCTACCTGGATGATCTTACTGCCTTTTCAAAATCAGACCAAGAACACTTAGAGCATTTGAGGCAGGTTTTCTTAATTTGTAGAAAATATGGCATATCTTTGAATCCAAAGAAATCACTGTTTGGCCTAGAGGAAGGTAAACTCCTAGGGAATATAATCTCAAAAGATGGTATTAGGATCGATCCGGACAGAATTCAAGCTATCCTTCAAGTGCCTCATCCGAGAAACATCAAAGAATTGCAAGGCTTTTTAGGAAAGATCAACTTCTTGAGAAGATTCATTCCTAATTTGGCCGAGCTCATAAGACTGTTAAATAATATGTTGAAGAAGGATTCTAAGGTCAAATGGACCATGGAAGCTAAACAGGCCTTTGAGGACATCAAAAGAGCATTGACAAACACACCAGTCCTAACAAGTCCTAGGTTTGATAGGGATTTCATCATTTTTTCTTTTGCATCTGAGCATACGATCGCTGCAGTCCTGTTACAAAAAGATGACCAAGGGTGTGAAAATCCCATTGCATTTTTCAGCAAAGCCCTTAGAGATGCCCCCTTAAAATATCAGATTATGGAAAAACAAGCCTATGCATTGGTAAAGGTCATCAAAGACTTCAGAATCTATATTTTATACTCTCATGTAATTGCCTATGTCCCAAATGCAGTGGTTAAGGACATTTTAACCCAAGAAGGAATTGGAGGCAAAAGGGGCAAATGGATTGCCAATATTTTAGAATATGACGTTGAAATTAAGCCTGCCAAACTGATAAAAGGACAAGGTATAGCCAAGCTAATCACTAAAACCAATTTTCAAGCCCTTGACATTAATGAACTGGACAACGAAGAGGAGATGGCGACTCCACAGATCAATCAAGCCTTTTTGCAATCTCCCTGGTATGTTGATATATGTTTTGTATTGTTAAACCTGCAAGCTCCTCCAGGGTTGTCCAGAACTAAGAAAAGGTTCTTGAAAATGAAAGCATCAAAGTTTTGTATCATAGATAATGTTTTGTTTTGGAGAAATCAAGAAGGAATTTTACTTAATTGCCTAACATTGGATGAAACTGACAATGTCCTCAAGGAATTTCATGCAGGTGACTGCGGAGGACACTTATACTAGAAATCCACAGCTGATAAAATCCTAAGGGTTGGATTTTATTGGCCTTCCCTGTTTACTGATGTGAGAAAATTTGTAATGTCTTGTCACAAATGCCAAATTTTTGAAGGCAAAAGAAAGCTGTTGCCTTTACCACTCAAACCTATTTCAACCGAGAGACCATTCCAGCAGTGGGGTTTAGACTTCATTGGTGAAATCCACCCTTCATCCTTTGGTCAACATAGGTGGATTTTGACTGCTACAGATTATTTTACCAAATGGATAGAAGCCATCCCTTGTAAGCAAGCCAATGACTCCATTATTATACAATTTCTAGAAACCAACATCTTGTCCAGGTTTGGCTGTCCAGATAAAATTATTACAGACAATGCTGCTGCTTTCAAGTCCAAAAAAAAGATCAATTTTTGCCATAAATATCACATGACCTTGGGCCATTCCACTGCCTATTATCCTCAAGGCAATGGCCTAGCTGAGTCTTCCAATAAAAGCCTCATCAACATCATCAAGAAGGTCTTGGAGGAGAACAAAAAGAATTGGCATAAGAAGCTGGTAAATGCACTATGGGCAGACAGGTTGACCACCAAGAGGTCCATTGGCATAAGCCCATATGAACTAGTTTATGGAATGGAAGCAAAATTTCCTTCATCTTTGGGAATCCCTGTAATCAAGTTGCTGCAAGAAGTACAAGCTGAGCCTAATGACATTCAAAGAAGGATCAATCAGACAATTCACCTACAACAAACAAGAGAGGAAGTCTATCAGAGAACCCAAGTACTGCAAGATAAGCTCAAGAGAATATTTGACAAAAGAACCAAAGCTGAAGACTTCTTCATAGGAAGTAAAGTGTTGAGATGGGATTCCAGGAGAGAGGACAAAGGAAAACATGGCAAGTTTGACTTCTTGTGGAAGGGACCCTATGTCATTTATGCTGTACAGGGTAATAACACCTATTTTCTTAAAAGTTTGGATGGCTCAAACACTGAGGAAGGCCCAATCAATGGGAGGATGCTCAAACATTATTTTGACCCCCTTTGATGAAACACTACACAACCCCATATTGTATATAAATATTTGTATTTTTAGTATTTTCATTTACAGCAGATAGATAAAGGACCAAGTGGAGTAGACTTTGAGAAAGACTAGGGTACTGCACCATTTTTGATACATGTTTTGGTCCTACCGTTGGAAAGCAAGAGAAAACACTTGGAAACTATCAAGGTGATGAGGGACACTAAGAGAAACAAGCAAAAAAAGAGCTGTAATTTTACAGCAAATCAGCTTAAAGGGTATTTCGTACAAGTTTCTAGGATTCAGATCGATGGTCTATAACAAAAGGAAAATCCAGACTACAGCAAGAATGGAAAAATAAGGCGATCTGACCTGCTGTTCTTGGCTTTTCATCTGGAAATGCCATCCCCAAGTGGAGCCACTGTTAGTCTCCTATACCAATAGGGTTTCATTTTTCATGATTGACAATGGAAGTGCCAAAAATGTTCATCTTTGTTGTAACAAAGGTTCCATATTTTGTGAAAGGAAAAGACAGCTAAAAAATGAAAAGAGGGTATGCCTTAAAAGAATAATCAAAAGGCAAGAAAATGAATTGGTCAGAAAGAATAATTGAAATGAACCCCAAAGAAAGACCAGGAAAGTGGCTAACCTAAATTCCACTGCTATCTTGATGAATGGCCCAACAGTTCAAACTGGACCATGCCATGTTTTAAATTGCTTGCTCTAGATTAGAGAATGAATACCTGTCCAAACAGTTCAAGCTTGGCAGATTAGTAGCTACATAGAGAAAGGAGGGAGCCCAACTGCTTAATCTGGGCCCTTGGAAGAAATAAGGGTAGATTTAGATAGGAGGACAACCAAAAGAAAAGAGGATTATTAGGGTTTGCAAGGCTAAGTGCACCCATCCAAGAGAAGAAAAAAGGTTAGGTCTATTAGGCAGGGTAGGCAGTTGGAGGTTGCAGAAGCAAGGTCTGACCACATGATATATGGAAAATCATATCTTTTCCCATCAATAAGAGAAGGGCAAGACCAATGGTCTATAAGGCAAACTATCAAACCATGCTTAACTTCCCTCATTCCCTTCAGAAGCTTTCTTACTAATATCCCCTTGAGGACTTTTAGGATCTGCCTAAACAATCCTTCTTACGGTTCTCCCTTGAGAAAGTCATGTCAAGTTGTGACCTTCTTCTTCAAAAAAGAAGCCACATTTCTTGTGTAAAGCCCTCACTTCATACTTCATCCATTTCTGGTTTCCCACTTCACCTCACATACCCATATTAACTCCTAACCCTATTATATAGCTCCTTAGTCACATCCCCACCCCTATTTTCTACAAAAAACTATATAAAATTCCCAAAAAACATATTAAATATCCCCCCCCCTTAGCATTATAGCTAAGTAACATGGTTATGGGAGACATTAGTCCATCTGGGGCTATAGTTAACCCTTCTGCGTCTTTACCCCGGAATTAGTCTAACCCTTGGTTAAGACTAATAGCCTATGCCTAAACCCTCACCCACCTAAACCCTTGCAAAAATTGCCCCCGCAGTTAAACCCCAATGTTTAAATTGTAAAAGATTTAAATATTTTTTATTAAACCTTGTGTCACATTGACCCGCATTAATCCGATCCCCAAAACCCACCCGAACTAAAGTTTCAAACCGGCGCCACAAAATATTATTTAAAATAACGGGCGGGTCCTACTCCGAAACCTGCACGCCGCGTTGGAGGCCCCGCCAGCTGTCGATCTCCCACCACGCCCGATCCAACGGTGGGCGGGTGTTTTGAGCCGCCAACATGCCGGGCTTTAACGTCCCGGGCATGGGCGGTTTTGCCGTCGTACCCCCACCACGCGTCGATAGCCCGGGGTGTCCGGAGGCCTCCCCCCCGAAACCGCTTCTGCCCAAAGGCGGTGCGGGGAAACCGGAAACCGCCGTCCAGAAACCATCCACCGCCCATTACGTCAGCGCTCCCGTCACCATGACATCACGCCCGGGCCCCCGCCGCTGCCCCACGTCGCCCGCCATGCTGTCCTCCCGCACCCACGCTGTGCCACCGTGTCCCGCCTCGTCATCATCCCAGTCAGCATCCACATCACCCGTCCGTACCCGGGGCCCGCTGATGACGTCATGCTGACGTCATCACGGGAAAGCGCCAAAAGCGCGTATGCGCCAAATTTTTCGTTAAAAACGCCGAAAGTGACCGTTTTCGGTCATTTTCATTGCAAAATTGCGGCTGCGCTGTTCTGCTGTTCACTCCAAACGGCCTCCAGATTTCAAATTTCATCACCTTGGACACCGCCACCTGCAAATTCGACGTCAGTCTTCGCCCTCCAATCAACTCGACCACCCTCGGCGCTAGCTAATCCAGGTATTTGCCAAATTCAACCTGTTTGCCCGTGTTCTTCCCGTTCTCTGCAATATTTCCGCTAAATTGCCTACAAAACTCCTAAATTAATGGTGTTGTCCTGTAAATGATCGGCCTAAATTATCTAATGCACCCCTTGTTTAAGAGAACCACGGACTGTTTATAACTAGAATCCATTTTCGGGCTTGAATTTTCAAAATAAGTTTCACATCGACCCGGCATTATTACCTTTTGCCGTGTTTCGATTCAAGATCTCAAAGCATTAAGCTACAATCCTTTTCTCCTCTGCATTTGCCCTCACTGTCTCTAAATTCAGAGAGTTCACCAGAGGAAACCAAAGCTCAAGTCAAACTCTGCAAATTGTCCTTTTCAATATAACAACTTTGGCTTCAGCTAGACTCATTCTGCCACTCCTCTTCAAATCCTCATAAGCTATCATCTTCAGCCTGTTATACTCAAAAAATTCATTCTAAAGATAACACCTGAAAGTTCTATAATGGCTACACCATCAGCTCTTAGTGTCACTCCTATGAATCCACCAAACGAGGAGCTTGAAGCCATGCCTCTTGCTGATAGAGATTACCTTATCCAAGATCTTGTTGGTGACAGAAACCACTTGCAGACCTTCTGCCAGTTGAGAAACAGCTATCTAAGCAACAATGACACATATGGTATATGGGAGTCCAATCTGCCTTATTATTTCCTCCCATCTGTTAATATTTTTCCAGATATCATCTGCTTATGTGCTGAGAACTATGATCCAACTCAGAGAACTGTTAAGTCTCCATCAGGGAGCATACTTTTCCACATTAATCCTGACTCCATCAACCAAATGCTCAATTTCAAACAGACTCAGCTGTTGTTTCCCTTCTCCATGAACTATTTGCTGGATGCAAGCTCCAAACTCTCCAGTGCTGACATTGAAAAGATCACCAAGACATTCATGAGGGTAGACCGCCAGCCTACAGGCCCACCTCCTTTCTTATATGTCCATTTCAATGAGGTAGGCAAGCTCCTAGTTGATATGATCTCTTATGTGCTGGGCTTCAAAACCAGTGAGCACATTGATGAAACAGTGTTGGTATTATTAGCTGCATATAGTCTAGGCCAGCCCCCTGCTTACAAGTATAACTTTGCCAAGTTTATAGCCAATAAAATACATGACCAGCTATTGAAAGTGGATAGGGAGGGAGTATTTAAATATTCATCATATATCTACCACTTATTCATGTATTACCTGTCTGAAATCTTCCAATGCCCCATCAAGAAATTGGATTCTAGGGGTGAAAAGAGGTCTGTCATTTTCTGGTCATCAGTTTTCCACGAAGTTCAAGACTCTCCATATTCTTACTGTGAGTTTGTCGACCAATTTGTTTACCCAGTCTCTTGCCTCTTAATGAGATCCCCTCCTCCAAAACTGTCATTTGAGATTCAGAAGACCTTGCAGCTGTCCAAGAGCTATAAAATAGGTGATTGGTACCTATATCAAAACCATACTGTCATCAGAATTTATGGTTGTGAGCTCTGTCCTTACAGGCTTCCAAGGTATCTACCAATGAGATTGTTTGCCTTGGAATACTATAGGCAACTCATTAGTTCTGACCTCACCCACTTTTATAGTGCCAAAAAGAAGGCTCAACAAGAAAGAAGGTTGGCAAGATGCTGATCAAATCCTCAGGGACAAATATAAGCTAAAGAGGAGCTTCTGGTGGGTCCCTTATGACCCGGAGGGCTTTATCAATGCTAGAAGAGTTAAGTATAGGCTGCTAGGTTATGACCACTGTAAATATCCACAAATTGAGTAATATGCCAACCAAGATGAATGGTTGCAAGGTACATTAGTTGAGGAATTAACTCAAGAGGAAATAATGGAGAAAAATGTCAAGGATTTAGAAAAAACTTTTGACTTGGATTCTGTGCAGCAGGTAACATTCAAGCTACCACATCAAATCGGAGAAGGTACATCCACTGCTGCAACCACACCCGCCGCCCAGGGGCCATCTACATCAGCAACAGATACAACAAAGGGCAAGGGGATAATGGGTGCAGAAAAAGAAGTGGTCACAGAGCAGCCTGCCTCTTCAATAGGGCAACAACAAGAACAGACTCTTCCACAACAAACAGAGGCACCAACAGTGCCTGCCTTGCAGACTCCTGCACATGAGGAAAGAGGCAGAAAACGAGACCGAGAGGAGTCCACACTTGCTAGTGGATCCACCCAGCAACCCGAAGCCAAAAGGCAAAAGGTTTATTCTCTAGTTGTGGAAGAAATCAGTGAAGAAATCCTTGGAAGCCCAAGGAAAGATAAGGAAGACAGTCAACAAACAGCCACAAGCTCTTTTCAACAAGAGCAGGAAAGACAGCATGGCATGGAGGTGTCCTCCTCCACTCAGCAAAGCAAGAAGCCATCTAGCACCAAGGCCACCTTTAAAGAAATTAAGGAACAAAATGAGCTGCTAAGAGTGCAGTTATATGACCAATTTCTCAAGGCAACACCGGCCAAACAAGAAATGCTGATGGCAGCATACGACATCAAAGAGGAAAAGATGATCCTCAACAATTTTAAACCCAAAATACAGCAGCCTCACTCAGCTGCAGATTATGTCAGAAGAAAGTTGGAGGTTATGGCAAAAGACATTCACCCCATGGATCAAATAGAACTGCATAAGAAAACAGGGGAAATAGTCTATGCCACATTGGTAGACAAGGCCACAATGGCCCATGAGTTAAAGGAATCCCTGAGGAACACTAATACTCAGCTGGATTTAGAGAGAATGTCCTCCACAGCCAAAGACAACATAATCAAAACATTGGAGGACATTATTGTGGACTTAGGACATGATCCTAAGGATCCTAAGGGTGTGAGGGCCCTTATGAAGAAGAAGGATGATGATATTGCTGCATTGAAAAAGAGATTGAGATTGCTCCCTACTGAGCACCCTCAAACAGGAGAATTGCAGAAAGAGAAAGAAGCTGAGGATCAATTGGATTTGATGATGAAACTAAACCAAAGAGTAATTGATTTGGAAGGGGAGTTGGAGAGGGCACTGCAAGACAAACAGGGAGAGTCAACCTCCCAGCCTCCTCAAACTGCCCCAACTACTGCAGCAACTACAGAAGCAGCAGTGACCCCTCCAATGGCTACAACAACTACAGATGCTGCAGCGGCAACAACAACAACTCCTGAGGCTAGCATGAGCATGGATGATTTGACCAAAGCTGTCAAAGAGCTGGAGCTTCAGGCAACAGAGATTAAACAAGCCAAAGAAAAATTGGTTGAGCTAGAAACAAAATATGACAAATCCAAAATGACAGTAGTAGAGCAGACCAAAGAGATTAAGGCCCTGAAGGAAAGAATAAAGGCTTTGGAAAAGGAATTGAATTTAGAGAAGAATCTGGCTGAGATAAAGAAAATTTTGTGGACCCGGATTGACCACTCTATCACCAAACAGTGGAAATCAATCAAAACAGTGCATGAGCAGATGGAGTTAATAGGCCAAGCTCAAGTTGAAAGCCAAAAGGCCAGAGCAGCACTAGGAAATATGCCTGAGTAGGCCAATAGGATGATACATTTCCTCAACACTCACACCAAGGAGGAGTTGGCAGCCCTAGACATCAGCAGCATAACAGATACTGTTCTAACAGCTAAAAAAGTGCTGACCCTCAGAAATTTTGTGCAAACTTTGGAGAGAAAATGTCAGGAAATGCAGGTTGAGGTAGATGACTACAAGCTTAGAATGGGTGCATTACAAGACAAAGGATTGCTTAGCCTATTGACCGGCGCAGGAAGACTGTTCACCCGTGAGAAATATGCCACTAGAATGACCAATTTCATTGCAAACCAGATCACAACATCCACCAGCACTTCAGAAGAAACATGACCTCCATCAGGGCAGAGCCTCTATGACAAGCTGGAAAATTTATTTTACATTGAGCATGAAATTAATCACCTGTTTGAGGTCCCACAAAATTTTTACAGGTACACAGAGGCAGATGAAACTCTAATAAAAATACGAAGACACCAACTGCCTAAGGAAGATTGGTGGTAAGCAATGCTGCAAATTTTGCCCCAATGATCTCAGTTCAGTCTCTTCTAATCAGCCTCAGGTCAACACAAGTTAATGCAGCATGAAGACAGTAGGCAGGGCGGGTGAGAGTAATGACTCAGCAAAAAACTAGGACAGCAAGCCAAAGAAAGGAAATGCGCAAATTTTGGACAGCGTAGCTCCAGCCGACTCAATGGGTCACAAAAGTCAAAGCTTTCTGACAAAGATGGACAGCTAATGCACTAAATAGTTATTACAACATTTACTCTATCAACTGTAATCCCTCAGGGGTTGGCATAGAATTTATGAGCCATTAACTCATCAGCTATATATTTTGTATCTAATTTTTGTATATATACCTCCCCACACAACGTATTTGGGGTTGGTGATTTTCTCTCTGAGACACTGTTTTGTATATTTTCAGACTATCTAATACAAATGGCTGGAAAAGTTCATGATCTCTGCACTGTTTGATGTCAAAGTGATGATCTGCGTTCTGCTACAGAATTCCTGTGTTGTTTGATGGAACAATAAGTTATCCTAAACTATGTTTTGTCTTTCTGTGTTTGCTTAACTCAGATGTATGTTTCATTAGCTTAGAAATAGAGAAAAAGAATAGTACAGGAATTGTTTGAATACACCCTATGCTCAATCTTTGTTGTTAAAAATGTTTTCTTCAGAACTAATCGTGAACATGAATTCTTAACTGCTCAGGTTTGTATTTGTTCTATCATTATGAATGCTGTTAAGGAATTCTTAAATGCTCCTAAATAATGTTCCCACTATTCCCCCTATCAGTTTAGTGAAAGATCCTTAGTTGCCTTTCACTCCCTGATTTCATCCCATCATATTACAGATTTTAAAAATTGTTCCATAAATGCTCCTCTGGCTATGTAGCATAACCTTTTCCTCAAAAAGACACTTCCAGCAGTTCACCATCATCGACTCCATGCCCAATGGCCTAGATTATTCTACAAAAACATACCTGTTCTGACTGAAATCATCATCCGAATAAATTCAAAACAAAATCCTGTGCACCATAACTAGCCTAAAATTACATCAAAACAAAGCTAAATCAGAAAGAGAGAGCCCTCTCTGGTTGCAGGTAGGCTAGGACCTGTAGCTAAAAGATTGGTTAGTGGTTACCTTGGCCATATTCCCTTTGGAGTCAAAGGGAACATCCTGAGTGTTAACACATGGAATGAATGATAGAATGACGATAACACAAATTTCATATGCATGTGACATTTTTGCCAAATGTGAGATGAGGAACACACCTCCACCACTTGGGAACTCACGTAGACCAGTCCCCCCTCACTTTTTAGACTTAGGCTTATGTCATGTATTTATAACTTTGGGGTGTGTTTAAAAATCACTTTTGGAATATAATATTATTTCGATGGCTTAGGAACCATGTCATTGTTCCACCCACTCACCTTTCCCTCTTGTGGAGTACTGGCCCCCCATATCTCATGTCTAACTCGGTTTTTAGTAGTGATGCATTTTATTAACATGGATGTGATATACATGTTACATTATTAGGCTTATCGACCTTAATGGAATAGGAACTCCACATCAAAATATATAAACATATGCATGGTGTTATCACTCTAAAATTTCCCTAGGGTTGTCATGTTGTGTTTAAAGAAATGATAGAGGTAACCACAAACCTACTTTTGAGATCAGGATTTAGCCTTTTTAATGCTTAGAGAGGGCTCTCTCTTAATGATTTAACTTTGTTGAGTTAATTGATTTTAGGCTAGTTATTTAAGCTTGATTGGGTTTTGATTTGATTTGGTGGTGGAATCATTGATTTAGATGGATAGATAAGTGTCTTTTTACCATTGGGCCATGGAGTCCAAATGTCAAGAAAACAAAACTGAATCAAGTTCTAAAGATAATGTTCACAGGGCAAGGTAGCTGAGTAAATTTAGATCTTTTAGGCTGGATGGTGAAGTGATTTTTCAGTCGGGGTCAAGAAGTAGTTAAGTATTCCTCAAACCGGATAATGAGGGAAATGAAAGAGGTCAATCGAAACTAGGGAGTAATAAAGAATTCCATACTCTGGATATCAGAAGAAAACATCAAAATGAATAACTGCTCAAGACAGAGTGTACTTAAACAAACCCTATAGTAACATTCCAATTATTTCATTCAAATTGGAAAACATGTAAGTATGTGAAATACTTAAGAAAATAAAAATTTAAGAAATGACAGATACTTCACTGAATTGACCCAACACATGAATCCTGTAATGCAATGCCTTTATTACTCAGTCTAGTCTGCTGACTTGAAAATGTTACAATAAACCCTCAGGTTTTAGATCAATATAACTATAGAAATGTTCAACAATCCACCTCTAATACTTCAAATTATGAAGTATTTATACAAAAAACTATTACAAAATATCCTAAACTGTTTTAGGCATTATTCAAGGAAAAAGAAATATCTTCATGCAAGAAGATAGAGACATATATGTAACTGATGCAAGCTGTCCCTCTTTTATTGTTTGTTGTTGGCTTTTCTTTGATATTATGCTGCTTTTTCTCTCTTGCTGTTTGCTTTCTCGTTGACTGTCTCTTATACTGCCTTTTACTGATACTCTTTCATCTTTAAACTCTGTTTTGTTTTAACCTTGATTGCTCTTTTACCTATTTTACTTTTAATCTTCATAGTAAATCATTCAACTTTTCCCAAGACTTTGCATCTGGTAATTTAATATTTACCATTCTTATGTAGATTTCATCAGTTTCAGTGTATTTAGCAAAAGTAGGCTTGTTTATAAAGAGATTTTTTACCTCATGTTGGAGGTAAAATAGGTTCTCAAAAGTCTGATAGAGAACTTTTCCTGTAGGAATCCCTTTCATGGAGGAATTGTTGGCTTGTTCCTTTGCCACTTCTCTGATTTTCTTATCATAGTCTTCATGTGCCATCAACCTATCATTAATCACCAATGGATTAGGCAGACCTTTCTACCTCAAAGCATCAAATTTGACCATGAACCTAGCTATTGCTAGCTCCATTGTTTGGAACTTCTCCTCAAGCTGTATCATCAGGTTCCTCTTGGTGATTACCTTCTTTACCTCTAGTATGGTCTCAGTTCTGTCAGCTATTCCAAGCTCCTGCAATTCATACTTGTTCTTTGAGTTAAGGAACTGGATTATTCTTGAGGCTTCTTCTGGCTTATTCCCAAGTTCGGCTCTTACCCTTTGAATTGCCTCACCAACCTCTTTGACCAAATCATTTTGCTCAAATATCACCTGTATAAATGGTCAAATATCATTAACTGAGTCAATGATATTGGCCCATAAAAGTTGTTTTGCTTGGGCTAGTGGCTTTTTTAGTGTCAATTATTTCTCTAACTTTTGTATCCTTCCATTCAACCTGTTTGACTTCTGTGTTTCATTATTATGCATGATTCGAGCCAGTTTCTTTTCATCCTCTAGACTTTTATTTTTTCTTTAAGTCTATTTATTTCATTTGTTTGGATGGACATATCTTCCATGGCTTTGATCAATTTACTTGCTTCATCACTAGGATGAGTTGCTGCTGTTGTTGAACCTGTTGCTGATGTAGTTGCTGATGCAGTGGGAAGTGTTATAGCTACTGGAGCTGTTGTGGCCACTGAAGCTGCCAAAGTAGAAGGAACTACTGTAGTAACTATAGGAATAATAGTGACAATAGTTGCTTCCATGCTGGCCTGTTTCTCCTGCACTAACTTATCCATCTCATTCTCCATTTCTTTTAATTGAGCATTTAGTTGAAGAATGAGGTCCATCATCTCATCTTTTTGGCTTTGATTCTCTATAATTTCCTTGGTCTGTGGATGTTCAAAAGGAGACAATTTTAGCTGCTTCTTCAATGCAGTAATGTCTTCATTCTTCTTTTTTATGAGCTTTTCTGTTGCCTTGATGTCATTTGGATTATAGCCAATCTCAATAACCAAGTCTTCTAGTGATTTAATTCTGTTATCCTTTGCTTGTGAGGATGCCTTCTCTAGTTTAAACTGTGTTGTGATATTCTCTAGAGAATTTTGAAGTTTTTGTACACTCATAGCTTTGTTGGTTATTGTTGAGTATATCATTTCTCTTGCTTGCTTATGAAACTCAATTTGATCTATAGGATGAACTTTCTTGGCCAAAACTTCAAATTATGTCTTTTTGTAATCTGCTGATGACTTAGGATGTTGTATTGTGGGTTGCAAAAAGGTCATCTGCATTTTCCCTATTTTAAGGTCAAAAGCTGAAAGTAACCTATTCCGATCACTAGGATTCTATTTGAAATATTGGGCATAGGTTTCATCTTTCAATGCTTCATTTCTCAACTTGATTTATTTATACCTCTCCTTTATATATTTTCCTTTATCCATTGGTTTTCTGGATGAAGAGACTTCAATACTAAGCTGCTTCTGAATAATATGAGTATTAGAGGTTGAAGGCTAATGAGTTTCCTTTGAAACTACTAGAGTTGTATTCTCTTTGACCACTATATCTGTACCAATGATCTCAATTTTATCAACCGTCTCTTCTGGCTCATTTATAGGATTTAGCTTGGGCTTCTTCCTGTACATAATTTCAAATATGTCATCTATTGTATCCTTGTTTGAGCAAGAACCTTCTTCTTTAGTCCTTTTTGCATTTCTTTCCTATAAGGCTGGTGTATGTAGAATGGAACTAGTATCCATCTATTTCTCCATATCCATTAAGGTGTTTTCCAACCACTGTGACTGGTTGGCATATTTTTCAATCTTTGACTTGGACTCATGCATAAAAGGGCTTAGTTTAAGCTTGAGTCTTTATGACACCTAAAGGATCATACTGCCATTTGAAACTATTACTGAACTTCATTTCCCACAAACATTTTTCTGCTTCTTCTCCAGCTTCCCTATTATTATAGATAAAAGGACCAAGTTGGTTTTTGATTTTAAACTGTGTTTTCTTCCTGGCTGATAGAAAATTTACATCATCTGAATTTATGATCTGCCTGATATACTCTAATGCAAATATCCTCATGGGGAGATATTTGGGCAGCTTATAGGGAGTGAGCTGGCATCCATACACCCTGATTTTAGTGTGGTTCTGGTACAAATACCAATCCTCTATTCTGCTTTGTTTAGACAACTGTAAAACTTTCTTTATCTCATCACTGACCCTGGGTTGATTGCCACTTCTTAGCATGTTAACCACTGGGTGAACAAATGAATCAATGAACTCCTTGTAGCTGAAAATTGTGGAATATTTTTGGATTAAGGGTGTCCAAAAGATAACAGGTCTAGGATTGCCCTTAGTGTGTAGCTTTTGGATGTTAACTGGAAACCTTTTTGATTGGAAATATAGGAACATATGGAACAATACTGAAGAGTATTTGAATACTCTTTCATATGACAATTTGATCAATTGATCGTGGATTTTGTCTACTAAGAACTGGGCAAAATTGAAAACTGTAGCTGGAGGCTTGCCTGGGCAAAAAATAGAAAGGAAAGAAAGTATAGGCTCATCTACATGTTCATTAGTGGTATATCCTAGAATACAAGACAACATGGTTACAATCTGTCTGGCCCTCTCAGAGAAAATGGTGGCAGAGTATGGAGGACTATCTGTAGGAATATGAGCCTCTTCTAGGATGAAAGTCTGAAAAATTTGAGATCTCTTGGGATGGTCCAGCTTTAAGTACAGATCAAGTAGGTTTTCAATAGAAAATGGGGTTTCATTAGGCTTTGGCTGGATCTGCAACATTTCATTTATTGACTCTATAGTGATTGTGAACAAGATTTGATGGTTAGGAGAGACTATGGCTCTTTGACTTGGGATATAGAAGAGTTGGCATAGGTGGATGATTTCAGGGAACTGGTATACCTATGGGAACAAGTATTTGGGTAAATTTGATTCCCATAGATGAATGTCATCATTCTAGTTTATGAATTTATCTTTGCTCCAACAATGGAGTTTCAATAGATGGCTGGGGAGAACATGTCTTTGATATGGAAATCTTTATCGGCCAATGGGAGGTGGTCAATATCTAGGTAAGGATTTTGTAGGGGTTTTGTATTCAGAATTCTTTGGGAAACCATAGTTTTGTTTATTTGATTGAATTAATCACTATATGGCTTAAGGAGTAGGCTTAGGACCTCTGGAAAGATGAATACAGTCTGCAACAAAGGGTTTGGGATGCAACAGTGGCTTGCTTTAGGTTGGTCAGGCTTTTAATTGGTTTAATTGATTAACTCATTAAAAATGTTGTGCAAAGCTTAAGTATAGGCCTTCTGGTACTTCCAGAATACCTGGAAAACGAAGATTTGGTATGCAGACAGGTTCTCTGGGGGCAGTGAAGGCTTTCTGAGGCTTCAATGGTCTTTATGTTGCTTCAAATTGGAGTTTGCAGTGTCTTCTGGTCGTAAATGGGTTAAAATAGTTGAGCAGAGTTTCTGGGCTTTAGAATTGGTCGGTAGAGGTTCTTTGCAACAAAATAACAATAAAAAGAATGGAAAGGGCGGCTTTTTGGTTTTTAACCAATAGTGGTTAACCTTTGGGCGTAGGATTTAGTTTGAATAGTAGGCAGTTTCATCTTACACGAGGAGGTGGTATTATGGTTCATCGCACCGCTTTTGAGTGGTAGGTGGTATTTTTTCTGAGGACGCGATATAACGTGGGGCTGCCACATAGCAAAAGGTGGAGGGGGAAACCACAAATCTCGCATGCTTTTGGGATGTTAAAGATCAGATTTCAGAGCACGCGATATGGGACACAAGCCGTTGGATCTGGAGGTAGGTGATCAGAGGGTTATTGCATGGATGAGTTGCGAGGGATGAGTCAGGGTGTTGATTAGCAGGGCTCGGGGATAAGTGATGCAGCGGGTATTAAAATAGAAGTGGGGACCATGGGTTATACGACGGAGGGTTATAACCCATATGCTAAGGTTTTTAGGGATCGAGGATATAATATAGTGGGAAGGTGAAATATATAAAGTGGGACTATAGGTTAGAATAATATAAAGTGTTTGGGGATACAAGAGCTGGCGTTTAGAAAAAAATTTGGGATGAGTTAAAAGGGTATCAGGGAGAGTTTTTCAATGGGGCTCGATACATTTTAACTTCTTAAACTTAGGATAAGGGGGTTTTAGTGGGTTTACAAGGGAAAATGAGATGAAATAAGGGAAAAGGTAAAATGAAGGGGAAGGAATATTTTTGCAAGGGGAAATGAAGAGGGAAGGGCCCTTTGGAATCAAGAAGGGGAAAAATATTAAGGAATGAAAAGTAATGAAGGGAAATTAATAATTTAGACAAGTAAGGGGTTTAGTGAAATGAGAGGAAATTAGTGAATGAGCTTTAGTATTTAGGCCTAAAATTATATAGAACTTTTAGGGTAAATACCCAAAGTAATATACAACTTTTGTGAATGTCCTCTTTCTTTGATAATTCCTCCTGCACCTGAAACGTAGGCTTAAGCATGATGAAGGTGCATTTGAGCTAGCAACCTTATGCATTCCAAAACCTCTTTTACCTACCCTTTATTTACCCTAGCATTTTCTCTTCATTTATTGGGTGCATTTGAGCTTGCTAACCCTCTGTTTCTTTTTCTTTGATAAGCAAACTGCCTAATTCTAATCTTATAACTTCCAATGGCTCAGATTAAACTAATGAGCTCATTATTATTCTCTACCTAACTACTAATTTTCCAAGATTAAACAGTTTGGCTAGATCTTTCTTCTCTATCTATCAGCATGAAATTTAAAGCATGAATGAATCAAGATTTAACTATTTGACCATCATGGATTGTGGCATTTTTGACAAGCTGCACACAATCTTATTTTTGCAAGGCAAGGTAAAAAGTAGTGGCATTTGAATTTGCATCACTTTCACAATCTATTTTTTTATCTCTTTTTGGTGGGGTTCATATTTTATTTTCTTTTTTGATCCTTTTCTTTTGGTCCTTTGATTTTTCTTTTAGGACTTACCCTCTTTACATTTTTATTTTTAATATCGGAAAACATTTTGTAGAAAGCAAAAGTATGTACAATATTACAAGGCTAATCATAGTCAATTCAAAAATTATGAATCCTATTATTATAGGACCCTAACACATGGAAACCCCAAAACGATTATATACACATGGGAATGCAGGGCCCAACACAAACTAGCTGACTAATTTAATAGAAATGTGTACAAATACAACATAGGGGACATCCTAGGGGTGTTACATTCGCCTCCCCCTTATTTATGCACTATCCTAATTGCATTATATACATATGTGTAGGTTTTAACCCTGTACATAAATTACCTGCATACGAATTCTTAAACAAAGAAAATAAACAATGCGAGAGCATAACCCATAAAACACATATGCACAAAGATTTTTCCCTAGATCCCAAAACCGGGACTACCAGCTTGATTTTTCATTATTGTTCCTTTCAATGTTACAATACATATTTATACATGTCGAAGCATCCAATACCATGGACCGAAAACCATCTCGTCCAAAAAACATGTGCAAAAATCATGCACAAAACCATAGGTGGGTCCGCCCAACCTAACATATAGGGGGTTACGGGTGCCCTTCAAACCCCCTATTAACTATGTGGAAAGAATATAACACAACCCAACAATCTCCCACTTGTTGTTTTCTTTCCACAGGGGGCCACAGGAGAGCTTAGTCATTTTTTCAGCCCTGAGATTCCCATTGCTTCTCTACACCAAGAGAACTTCTCAGAGCTCACAGATTTTGTCAATGCATCTGCAGTATTCTTCAAAGTTTCCACCTTTACCAGCAACACCTTTCTGTCTTCTATCATATCCATCACAAAGTGATACTGAACATCAATGTGCTTTGTCTTTGAATGATAAGCAGGGTTCTTTGCCAAGAAAATTGCACTTTGGCTGTCACAGTCTATTCTTATAGCTCCCTGTACTAACCCCATACTTGAACACAATCTCTGCAACCAAACTGCTTCCTTTCTTGCATGAGTGGCTGCCATGTATTCTGCCTCTGTAGTTGATAGTGCCACTACAGATTGTTTCTTACTCATCCAACTAACTGCACCTCCAAATAGGTTAAACACATACCCACTTGTAGATCTTCTCTGATCCAGATCTCCAGCCCAGTCTGCATCAACAAAGCCATGAGTATCCAACACTCTGTCCAATCCTGGTCTTCCTTGGTAGCACAAACCATAATCACTAGTGCCACGCAAATACCTAAAAACCCGCTTCACTGCTATCCAGTGCTCCTTCCCAGGTTTTGACATAAACCTGCTCAATACTCCCACTGCATGTGCAATGTCTGGTCTAGTACAAACCATTGCATACATCAGGCTACCCACTGCACTTGCATATGGAACACGGGACATGTCCTCTTCCTCTTCTTGTGTCTTGGGACACTATTCAGCAGATAACCTCACACCTACAGGAATAGGAACCTTCACCGGTTTACTATCTTGCATATTAAACCTCTGGAGTATTGTCTCGACATACTTCCTCTGGTTTAACCAGAGCTTCCTCTTTGACCGATCTCTTTTAATTTCCATGCCCAAAATATAGTTTGCAACACCAAGATCTTTCATGTCGAATTTGGAGGACAATTGGGTCTTCAAATCCTGGATAATTTCTTTTTCATTTCCAACCAGCAACATATCATCCACATACAAGACCAGATAAATAATATGGTCACCAATTAATTTAAAATACACACAATGATCTGCTTTGCTTCTGGTGAAGCCAAGTCCCCGTATAAATGTATCAAATTTCTGATACCACATCCTTGGTGACTGTTTTAACCCATACAGAGACTTCTTTAACTTGCATACCAGTTCTTTCTTACCCTTCACCGCAAAGCCTTCAGGTTGCTTCATGTAGATTTCCTCTTCCAAATCCCCGTGAAGAAATGCTGTCTTCACATCCATCTGTTCTACCTCAAAATCAAAAGCAACAACAACAGATAAAAGTAATCTAATAGAAGTTACCTTGGCAACAGGAGAAAAAATATCACCAAAATTAATTCCCGGCACCTGGGAATAACCTTTTGCTACCAACCGAGCTTTGTATTTCTCCACCTTTCCTTCTGCATTTGTCTTCTTCTTGAACACCCATTTGCTGCCAATGGGTTTCCTTCCAGCTGGCAACTCCACCAGATCCCAAGCCTCATTTTTGTCCAAAGATGCCATTTCATCGACCATGGCCTCTTTCCAGAGTTTTCCATCCTCTGAATCCACTGCTTCCTTCACAGTTCTGGGATCATTATCAGTAACAGACAAAGCAAAATTTGAACTGAAAGCAGATGGACTATACCTTTTTGGCTGCCTTCTTTCTCGAACTGATCTTCTCACAGCCGGAGTTTGTGGCTCTTCATCTTCTAATTCCTCCTCTGCTGCAGAGTCTGATTCTTCCTCCTTTGGCTCAAACTCTATCTTCTCAGGTTCCTTTGGTTGGACTTCATGTTGAATAACATCTTTTACCTCTCTTAACAACACATCTCGGATGTACACAACCTTCCGTGTGACTGGGTTCCAAAGCTTATAACCCTTTAAACCATCCTTATACCCAATAAAGATGCACTTTTCAGATTTACTATCCAACTTGGTTCGTTTCTCCTTTGGAACATGTACATATGCATCACATCCAAATACCCTTAGATGTGAAAGAGAGGGTTTCTTACCAGTCCATACTTCTTGTGGAGTCTTATCCTCCAACGCTGATGAAGGTGATCTATTGATCAGGTAACATGCAGTATCCACCGCCTCTGCCCAGAATTCCTGTCCTAACCCGGCACCACTGAGCATGCTTCTTGCCCTTTCCATTAACGTCTTATTCATTCTTTCTGCGACTCCATTTTGCTGAGGTGTATATGGAGTAGTCTTCTGCCGTGCTATACTACGCTTCTTACAAAATTCTTCAAATTCCTTGCTGCAAAATTCTCCACCATTATCTGTCCTCAACACCTTTATCTTCTTCTCTGTCTGATTTTCCACCAGAGCCTTAAATTCTTTAAACCTGTCAAAGACTTCAGATTTCTTCTTAAGAAAATATATCCATGTATTCCTTGAGAAGTCATCTATGAATGATACATAGTACACAGACTTACCCAGTGATGGAACCTTCTCAGGTCCAAACACATCACTGTGCACAAGCTCTAATATCTATTTCGTCCTCTTACCACCAGAGGGGAAACTCACCCGATTCTGCTTCCCATATACACAATTTTCACAGAAATCAAAATCCAGAGAGCTATTATTCATACCTTCTACCATACCTTTACCATGAAGTATTCGAAGGCCCTTCTCTCCAATATGTCCAAGCATTTGATGCCACAACATGGTCTTCTCTCCAGAGACCACTAGATTCTCTACTCCATTTTCAGGAACCATAGAACTATTGCACCCATCAACAACAGTGCTACCTTGCAGCTTGTACAGAGTTCCAATCCGAACTCCCCGCATTAATATCAGTTCTCCTCGAACCATCTTGCAGGTGTATTTCTCGAACACCGTCTTTACACCTGCATCATCCAACTTGCTTACATAAATCAGATTTCTGGCCAATGCAGGAATATGTAGAACACCCGAAAGTGTTCTAACCCTTCCACCTTGCAACTTCAACTTTACTTTTCCCCGACCAATGATTCTAGCCTTCCTATCATCTCCTAAGAAGACATCACCACCATCGTATTTCTCATACTCGCAGAACCACTCTCTATGGGGAGTGAAGTGAAAGGATGCACCTGAGTCAATCAACCATGCCTCATGATCTACATGTGTACTTGAAGAAGCCAAGTACACATCCCCACCTTCATCTGAGGTGGTTTTCGCCTTTGCAGAAGGAGCATCATCAGATCCCTTTCCTTTATCAGGAGCTTTAGATTTACAATCCCTTCTGAAGTGCCCTTCCTTTCCGCATTTCCAGCACACCACCTTTGTAGGTTTTCCATCTCCCTCTAGATTTAGATCTCCCACTCGATGACTTATTTTGTTTATGTTCTGGGACCGTCCTCGTACAGACAAGGCATCACCATTCTGGTTGTCCATATTTTTCCGTCTCATCTCCTCCGTCAGCAAGGCTGAGACTATTTCATCAAACTGCAAAGCAGTTGCATTGCTACTTATTGCAATAACCAGACTATCCCACGAATCTGGTAGAGAAAACAACAGACTGATGCACTTATCTTCATCTGAAATTTTAATATCAACAGATAATAACTGACTTACCACAGTATTAAACGCATTCAGATGCTCTGTCACCGAGTCTCCATCTTTCATCCTTAGGTTATACAGCTTTTTCCGCAGGAAAAGTTTATTCACCAGAGACTTAGATTGGTACAAAGTCCCTAACTTGACCCACAAAGCCTTTGCCGTAGCTTCCCTTGATACATTCAGCAATACTGAATCCGAGACACACAATCGTATTGTGCTCTTTGCCTTCCGATCCAACTTCTTCCATTCTTCATCGGTCACTCCCGATGGTTTAGTACCCGGATCTACCGCGATCCACTGATCTTTATCCACCAACATATCCTCCATCTTGAGTTTCCACAACTCAAAATTCTGACCATTGAACTTCTCAATCTCTATCTTTCCACTGCTCGCCATCTTCTTTCACCACCAGAATCGATCTCGCAGATCTCCCACTGAACAAGGTCTACCACAGGCCCGAGCGAAACCCCTTAGCAACAAAGGCGTCCTCTTGAAGCCAAAACAGCTCCGATACCAAATGTAGGTTTTAACCCTGTACAGAAATTACCTGCATACGAATTCTTAAACAAAGAAAATAAACAATGCGAGAGCATAACCCATAAAACACATATGCACAGAGATTTTTCCCTGGATCCCAAAACCGGGACTACCAGCTTGATTTTTCATTATTGTTCCTTTCAATGTTACAATACATATTTATACATGCCGAAGCATCCAATACCATGGACCGAAAACCATCGCGTCCAAAAAACATGTGCGAAAATCATGCACAAAACCATAGGTGGGTCCGCCCAACCTAACATATAGGGGGTTACGGGTGCCCTTCAAACCCCCTATTAACTACGTGGAAAGAATATAACATAACCCAACAATATGTACAATTAAAATAGGTACGGGCATGCCTCCTACATAGCCTCCTCTAACTCCCATGTAGCATCCTTGAGGTTGTAACAACTCCAAAGGATATTTACTTGCCCCATGGTCTTATTATGTAGCTTCTTTATTTTCTAGTCCAAAATGTACACTTTTTATACTTAAAATTCCCCTTGGTGATCCACCTAAATCATATTCCAATCAATTACATAGTTAGCATTAGGCGTGCACATTTTGAGTAAAGAAACATGAAACACATTATAAAAATGCATGGATGTAGGTAATGTGAGCCGATATGAAATTGGGCAAATTCTTTCTAGGATCTCGAATGACCCACAAAATCTAGCAGCTAACTTTGAGTAACTCCTCAATTTTAATGAGCTCTTCAGATCTTTTACTTTTAGGAAGACATGTTCCTCCAATATGAATTCTTTCTACATATCCTTGGTGGCCTTCAAGTTTTGTTCAATTTTTACTACTTGTTATTCCATTTACTTGATCAAATATAACCCAATAATGGCTATATCAATTGAGTTGTCCAAACTCATAGGCATGTTGCCTTTCCAACCATACAATGCTTCAAACATGCTCATCTTCAAGGATGCCTAATACCCATTACTATATGAGAATACAAACAAATTCAAATATTCTTCCCACTTTGATGGTTTATCCATAAGACACATCTTAAGCATATCCTCAATTACCTAATTGACCCTCTCAATCTATCCATCTAATTCTAGGTGATATGCCATGCTGAAGTTTAAGTTAGTCCCAAATCCTTTGAACAAACCCTTCCAAAAGTTGGAAGTGAACTTGGGATCTCTGACTAAAATGACCTGCTTATTATTTTATGTAATCTAGAAATTTCCCTCATTAATTCTCGACAATGTTGGTTGTCTTGTGTGTTGACTTCATTGGAATAAAGTAGGCAATACTTTTATCCACCACCACCATGATGGAATCATGTTGCCTCATAGTCTTAGGCAAATTGGTAATGAAGTCAATAGAAACAATCTGCAACTCCCACTTAAAAATGGGTATAGGTTGAAGTAGTCCTATTGGATATCTATGTTCAACCTTAAGTTTTTGACACTTCAAACTCCTGGGTATACAATCAACTATTTCCCTTTCATACCTGGTCAAAACTATCGATTTTTGATAGATGATATTGTCTATCAATACTCTGGATGTCCAACATGTTGTACATTGTCGATCTCATTCAATACCATCCTTTTCAACTCCTATGAATCTGGTATATATATTATGGTTTTGTACATGTAAAATCAATCCCTTTTCAACTCAAAGTCTTCGTACTTAGGTTGCAAATTACTTTGTTATTGGGATTCTTTAATTTGTATATAATGTTGATCTCTATTTCCAACCTGTAGAATTCTGGTTTTTAAATCAAATTTTATACACTGATGGTTGTAGCATGCATTTCATGAATCCTTCTACTGAGAGCACGCTATACCTTGCTCTCCTTCCCTTTTATGTGCTTGATTTTGATGTCAATTTAGCTATAATTTCTAGCCACCTGATTTGCCTTACATTTAAAGTTGGTTGTCCAAATAAATACCTTAAACCGTTATATTTTCTTTTGAGTTCAAACCTCTTACCCATGAGGTAATGTCTCCACATTTTGAGAACATGAATTATGGTTTCCAACTCCAAATCATGAGTAGCATAATTTTTCTCATAATTCTTTATTTTTCTATTATCAAAGCATATTACATGTCCATTTTTCACGGGGATTCCTCGAAACCCTTCGTTGCATGTACCAGTGCAAACAATTAATTTCTCATTTACATTAGTTATAGATAGAATTGGTGTACTTGTCAAAAGTAATTTCAAATGTTGAAAATCCCCTTCATAATCCCGAGTCCATTCAAATTTCACACCCTTATTTTGTAAAGAAGTGGTTGAGTGTGTTTTCTTTGAGGTTCCCTCAACTAACCTTATGTAGTTTCCTATTATTCCCATGAAAGATCTTACCCATATCACATTTCTATTTTCTAGCCACTCACTAATAGATTTTATCTTTTCATGGTCCAAAACTATTCCCTTCCCCAAGTTAATATGACCTAAATAATGAATTCACTTTTGGTAGAAGGAACACTTACCCATTTTTGCATAGAGTTGATGTTCTCTAAGTACATATAATACCATCCTCAAATGTTTCTCATGTTCCTCGTTTTATTTTGAATATACAAGGATGTGATACAAAAATACTATGATAAACTTATTCAAGAATTTTATGAGAATGTCATTTATTAGGCACATGAAGAAAATTGATGCATCAAATAAACCAAAGGGAAAAACACCAAATTCATAGTGACCATATATGCTTCACTACCTTGGTAATGTCCTCCAATTTAATTCTAACTTGATGATATCCAAACCTCAGATCAATCTTGGAGAACACCTTAGCTCCTCTCAATTCATCAAACAAGCTACCTATCCTTGGTAATGGATACTTGTTCTTTATTGTCATCTTATTCAATTGCATGAAGTCTACACATAATCTCAAGGTACCATACTTATTCTTAGCAAATAGTAGTAGGCCACCCTAAGATGACACACTTGGGTTTGTGTATCCCTTCTTCAAAAGATATTCAAGCTACATTTGTAACTCCTTAAGTTCTAGTGTGTTCATCGTATATGGTGTTTTAGAAACTAAAGCCACTTTGGGCATTAAATCAATTGAAAAATCGATATCCCTTTTAGGTGGTAATCCTATAATATCATCAAAAACATCCTCATATTCCTTTTTCATTGAATCATTTTCAATGTTGAGTACCTTATCCTTGGACCCCTCCTCCATATGGGTTACATAAATCTGACATCCCTTTCTGAAATTTTCATTCACTGGCATTATTGATATTTACCTACGAAAATAGTTCTTGGGATTCCCTATAACTTCCTTTATTTCCCTTCTTCATCGAGATAGATGAATGCCTTGTTATACTAGTCTAAAACAATGTGATTATTTTCTAAATAACCCATGCCTATGAGGCAATCATACGACCCCAAAGGTATGATATTTAAATTTTCTTTGATACTTACACCATCATGTCTATTGGACACTCTTTCACTAACTCATTAATCTTCTACTTTTACCTTGTAGCTAGCTGAACTAACCAAGTCCTATCATGCTTGGTCTTCTCAAATTCAATATTTCAACAAGATTTGGGTCGATACAACAATTGCTAGCTCCATAATCAATTAAAATTGTCATGTGATGGCTATTAATCTTACTTTCCACTTCTATCTTGTGTTCTTGATGATTAGTTTGCCTATTGTCCAAGATTATATATATTATAGACATTCTCCTACCCATGGCCTCCACTATATCAACTTCCTGAATATTATGCATAGTTATGAGTTTGGCATCCTTGTGAGGGAAATCCTTAAACATGTGGTCTCCCTCATGACCCTAATAATTAATGGGTGGATATATTGGCCTTTTTTCCAATGAACCTAATTTCTTCAACTCAGCAGGAGTGGATTTTCCTAAGAGTTATTTTGAAAAATGAGGGCTTGTACTCTTTCTTCCTCTACTCCATCTTAGCCCTCTGATCCGATGCCTTTTGGAATGACAGCTTACTTTTGCTCCACTCATGGAGATATTTAGTTTCTCGTATTGATTCCTCTAGAGTCTCATGCTCATAAAAATTATTGTTATCACTATAGTATGGAGGCACACCACTCAAGAACCTATGGATCTCGACTTTCTCATCTTTAATAAAATCAACATTCTTTATAAACTCAAGGAACTTCCTCTCATATTCTTCGATTGTCATATTTACAAGCTTAAATTCAAAGAACTCTTGCATATTTTTATCATAATAGTGCTCTAACAGATGTAGAAATTGTTGAAAATTGGCCACAAGAAATTGCTAAAAATAGAAGTGCTAAAAATAGCACTGCTAAAACTAGCAGGTTGGGCATCAGTGCTGGATTGGGCAACAGGGAATGAAAAATGGAAGTGCAAAAAATAAAAGTTCTATTGTTAGCAGTGTAGTGTGGATTCCTATTTTAGTTAGTCCCTAGACTAGAAATAGGAAGTAAAATTCGAATTTGGTCTTACCAGCAGTTTGAATATTAATTAATTAATTCAGTTTGAGTTAATTAGTTAAGGAAAATCAAACTTGAAGTCTTTGTGAGAACATGCAATAATTTCTCCACTGGTTGGGGAATGTGTCCTTGATTTGCTCCACTGATTGAGGAATTAAGGATGAGTTCTATATTGAGAGGATTAATTGACTTAGTTTAACTTAGTCAAGTCCAGTTAGATTAATTTAACAAGTTGTTAAATTAATGAGATTCAGTTTGTTGATGCTTGCATGCATGTGACAACTGGTATTTTCAGATAACTGAGTATTCACTCATGGATAACTGATGCATGGCAGTTCAGACAGAGACCCAGTTGAGATCAGATGAGGGACAGTGTACTATTAGTTGCTAGGATATTCCTAGTGAATATTCCTTGCATGAGGAAGGAATATTATTCCTTCTAGTATTGCGTAGTTGGACCTGAGGTGACAACATGTATGATTTGGCCAATTCACACATGTTATGTAATTGGACCCCAATCAAAACTGTGCAAGGAAATAGGGGCTTGGAGGACTTGTGGAGCCTATATATACAGGCCTAGATAGTCCATGAGCTAGATCATCAGAGTACAAAGAGAGCAGGATAGCTTTTGAGCTGATTCTTTTTGTATGTTGTTGAGGATTTCCACTTGATTGATAATACAGAGATGGGGTTTTAGGTTGGTGCTTTTCCTGGATAAATTCTTCTGTGTTATGTGTGATCGATTCCTTCTTATCAATTATATGTGTTCATGCTTGATGTTGCTCATGGTTGATTAACTTCCGCAAATTTTATGGTAGATGTAGATCTAGTATTATGCTTTAGTACATTGCATATATCCGTTTGATCTGCAGGTGAAATTTCTACATGATATCAGTGAGCTAGCTAATTTGTAGAGAAAATTCTACAGAAATTGCAAGAAATTTGCTACTTCTAATGAAATCAAATTGAAATCAAGAGACACATTTTTCTTCTATTATTATGTGGAAAGGAAAACACATGATAGAAACACATGCAACCATCAAAACATAAGGAACACAATGATTTTACAAGGGAACCCAACTTCTAAAAACCCCTTCGCTTCTTTGCATTAATTAAAATGAGAATATGGATCAATTACAATGTCTTGCTTCAATACTGAAGCACACCATGCACTTCAATTCTGATCTCCTACTCATTGATTTTCTCTGACCAACACTTATCCAATTCAAGCCTCAACCTTCCTCCTAATTCCTTGCCAATATTGGAGGAATTAAGCTCCTAAATAATGGGGAAATTCCCTATTTCCTTCTGCAAATAAGAGGGGAATTGATCATCTGTTCAGTGCAAAAGCATTGTACACTCAATAATATACAATTATAAATACAAATGTGCCTTTTCCATCCTCTTAAATAGGCAATTCGAATTCCATGCATGACTGGGTCTATTTTTAGTTGATTGACTAGCTAATTGAGAGATTAGTGAGTTAACAACAGTCATAACTACTCAACTAACATTCAACTAACTCAACTAATGACTAGAGATCAATTAACTAATTTCAACGAATAATAACTCAACTATATTGCTAGACCTTAGAAATCAACTCATGCACAAGTCTACTTCTAGCCTACAAACTCGAATTTATTGACTTAACTAGTAGACAAGGCCATGTCACTATAGCTAACTGCAATCCAAGTCATCTTCCTGATGTTGAAAATTGAATTTTCTCCATTTCTCTAAGGCACTAGTCAAATGAAGCCTTTTTTGTCTTAATTCTAACACTCCCAAAAGGGTTTTTCCCAACCCAAATCTAGCTCCCGTGGAATGTATTGTAGCACACATAACGTTAACTCCATTACCTCTCACTACTGTTGTTTCTACTTCAACAACTGCAACTAAGAAGCATCCAAATACTGAATCAACTATGTCTTTGAGTTGCAATTGTCTCATGAGCATCTGAATGCTACTAGTATCTACACTTTCTACTAGGAAATCTTCACTTCTGCTAACTCTGCTCCTAAGTCTCCTTCTCTGCTATCAACAGTGCTTTGCTACTCGGTATTTGACTGTTCCAACTGACACTGATCCTCTTGCTACTGAATACTGTGGGCCCCTGTAGCAAGGGTAACGATCCACAAGAAGAGTATGTTGCAACTGCTACTCCTCTCCTATGGACCCTGTCCAAATATTTGCAACTTTGGGACTAAGGCTATAACATCACCCCACCTCACTCCTGGTGGTATAACTGCATGCATGGCAAAATATACCTCTAACTTATAGATATTTTTCACTCTAACCCCTATCTGTTTCACTTTTCCAGTAGCAACATGAATTAGAAAAACTTTTCCTTTATTGAACACCGCATCATAACCTATGTCCTCCAATACAACAACATAAATCAATTTTTTCTTCAGCCTAGGTACATACATAACATTTTTTAGATGAAGAAGGGAGCCTGACTCCCTCTTAAAGGTGACAATACCAATTCCTTTGGTATTATAACTCCCATCTTGTCCAAATTCTATGTGCAATTGAATCTCCTTCTCCTCTAGCCTATTGAAGAGTTCCTTATTTATAGTGTTATTTTCCAGAGTCATCACATTCATCTGATCCTAATGATGAACCAAAGAGGTTGGTTCGAAACGTCGATACAATAAAATCATGAATGCGATGACTTTGGAAAATAACACTACACAAAATGAAGATCGCAAAAGCCTCAAATCTACAAAATTCCTTATTTCATGTTATATGATATGAGGCACCATAATCTAGGTACCACTCACTCCATCTTACTGTGCTTGCCATGCAAGCAAATAGGGTGAAATCTAACTTGAGTTGAGATGTCAAACCATACCTTCCTGCTCCTAATGCAAGCTCCTTGCTGGATTTCTTGTGTGGACACTTGGTTGCATCGTGTCCTTATTCATGGTAGTTAAAACAATTTATTTTGGTGATGTCCTTCGTGCCATTGTTCTGGCTGGGCGCTACCTCACCTTAGGCCTTCCTGCCCTTGGAATTATTTCCTTTGCCAACTAGAGCAAAATATTCTTCCTCATCTGCAATGGGTGTGGCACCATCTATAATGTTTCTTTTGATCTCCTCCTGCAACAAATCAAACTGAAGTCTCTCCTAATCTGGTAGCTTGTATCCTTATAGCTATGCTACGATTTTGAAAGGCCAAGGAGTGCTAAACTTACAAGTTCAAATGATGGCACATTTTCTCCTACTCCAAATTCATCTCAAACTTGAGTGAATTTAGATAGATATTGAGGAATGGTTTCATTTTTTTGCATTCTAATGCTCCCGAGCTTAACTCTCAATGCCAATTTACTGGCATCACTGTTACTCTAGAAGAGATCTGTGAGAGTCTTCCAAATTGCAAAAGAGTCTTCTTTCCATGCAAGTTCGAAACCACATGATCTATGACACACTCCAGAATAATATTCCTGGCTCTTGTTGTGTCTTTATTCCACATAGCAAGTGCTTGTGCATCTGATGATGTTGGTTTCAGAATATCAATTAGTGTATATTCCCATACTCCATTGTCATCCATGACTGCTTCCATCCTGTCTTTCCAAGAAAAAAAATTTGAGGTGCCCTCAAATACATACTCAAGTCTCAATCCATTGAAAGACATTTTCCCGTACCGAAGAGAATCTACACCAAAAACTTTGCAAATCACAATTTATCTGAGAGAAGATCTGGAACAATATTTTTATGTAGTCTTCCGAGGCTCTGATACCATGTACAAATTGCAAGAAATTTTCTATTGCTAATGAAATCAAATTGAAATTAAGAGACAAAAAACTATTCTACTATTATGCGGAAAGGAAAACACATGAAATAACATGCAGCCATCAAAACATAAGGAACATAATGATTTTATAGGTGAACCCAACTAGGAAAAACCCCTCCACTGTTTTGCATTAATTCAGATGAGAATATGGATCAATTACAATGTCTTGCTCTAATCCTGAAGCACACCCTGCACTACAATTTTGATCTGCTACTCACTAAATTTCTCTGACCAACACTTAGCTAATTTAGGCCTCAACCTTCCTCCTATTTCCTTGTGCAATCTTGGAGGAATTAAGCTCCTAAACAATAGGTAAATTTCTTATTTCCTTGCACAAATCCAAGGGGAATTGATCACCTGCTCAGTGAAAAAACATTATACGCTCAACATTATATAATTATAAATACAAATGTGCCTTTTCCATCCAATCAACTAGGAAATTTGAATTCCATTCATGATTAGTTCTATTTCTAGCTGAGAGATGAGTGAGTTAACAACAGTCATAACTACTCAACTGACCTTCAACTGACTCAACTAATGACTAGAGCTCAGTTAACTGAGTTCAACTAACAATAACTCAACTAGATTTCTATATATTAGCAATAAAATCATGCATAACTCTAATTCTATCCTACAAACTCGAATTTCCTGACTTAACTAGTAGATAAGGCCATGTCACTCTAGCTAATTGCAATCCAAGTCATCTCGCTAATGTGAACAATCAAATTTTCTCCATTTGACTAAGGCACTAGTCAAATGAATCCTTTTCTTGCTACATTATAACAATATATACTTTTTATGAAAATACTTCTTGAATTTTTTCCAAGTTGTCTTCTTATCATCTAAGTTCTTAACCTACTTGAAATGGTCCCACCACATAGATGCTTTATCCTACAAGTGATATATGCCAATTCTAGCCTCCATATTAGATGAGTAATTATGTGATTGGAGATAATCTCATGCCCATTGACCAGGTCTCTACCTCTTCACTCTCCTCGTGGTCTCCATTGAATGCATGAAGCTTAATCCTTTTGAGCCCTCCCTTCAAATCATCATTCTTGGACTTCCTCTTTTGATGTTTAGCTCACAATAAACTTTGGTTACTACTAGACTAAGAGGATGTGTCTACTCCCCTCACTGATTTTTTTGGGAGTGAGATTGATCCCTATTTGTAGTCCTATATTGCCTCGAGTCATTGGTATCCTCCCTTCCACCAGATACTTGTTGCTTTATAATTGTAACACCGTCCTACCATATCTACCCAAGCAACTAACTAGCCAGGGTAAACATGCGATGAGAGGCCACTATGATATGATTCGACCTCCCAAGTCACATTAAGGAAGTGTAATCGATGGAAACACACCATACAAACATTAATTATCAGCTACAGGACCTTCAGGAACCAATCCAATACTTTAGACAACCTACCTTGGGGTCCCAATGAGCTTTTGGACAATTTTAGGCTTAGTCACTCCCATGCTATAGGCATGAGTGTGACCAACAACTCAAGCCACTTTCATAGGCTTGCCTTCCAGTGAACAAAGACCAAAATAGTCAGTGCTATGCCAACGAATCCGAGATTTGAGCCACTTTTTTAGGCGTAGAGTCTAGGTCACTGCCCAGAATTGAACCATCTCTTCAGATCAATAAATTAACATGGAAATGATAGTACAAAAGCAAATACTTGTTCAAGACATTGACTGGACCCCTACTAGCTACAATAGACATTTCGTCAAACATATTGCAAATGTGTAATCTACAGGTGTAATTAACAGTTCTGAGCATAGGGTTCTCATACTCGCTGAGAATCGCTAAGAACCATTGATGCATGAACACATCAACTACCATTCCATCCATTAGGTCATAGATACATTGATAATTTGTTGTGGTCACCAACAACCCCCCTCTTTGTTTGATATTAGTAATAACATCAAGCAAAGGGGGACCCTTAACCAAAAAATCCAAAAATATTTTTGTTTGAAAAAAATCTTTTGTATCAACTCCCTAAGAGCTATATCGCGTCGCAAAGGAAAAAGGAGCGCTTTCCCAAAGCACACAAACACACCAAGGAAGAGCGACGCGAGAACTCATCGCATCGCGTGCATCAAAGGCGCTCAAAAGAGGAGAACCTAAAGAACAGCAGACGGCCGATATGCGACATCGCACGTCGCAATGTGGCATGAGCAGCACAAAGTGACAAAGCGAAAAACCTTGCGACCTTGCGATATTGCGATATGCGATCTGCGACCATGCAAAGCTGCGACCTGCGATCTATGGTGTGCGACAAATGAGACTATCAATCGCTGCGATGCCACCTATTTACCTCGCAATCTTCGATGCTGCGATGCAAATCGTAGAAGCCAACCGTCGCAGGCATTCCTCGGCATGATCTGGGAACTTAAAGTTAGGCGCGCACCTTACGGGAAATTAATGATTGTACGCCTGTGTATCCAAGGATGATTATGTTGCGTTTTTCGAAGAGTCAAGTCATAATGGGTGACATGATTATGCATTCATTAGAACTTAATTGCTTTCATGTCAATCTTTTCTTCTGTCTCTTTTCATTTACGTGAACTATAAGTCAGCAACTGATATAAATCTATATGCAGGAAACATCCAAGGAAAAGCGCCAGAACTAGAAGAAAAGAGAGGAGATAACGTCGCAGATGGATACCGCATACAGCAGGACCGCGGATCCCAGAGTATCACTCAACAAATGCTGATGGAAATAGGCTATCTAGGACTCAGAGTCAAAGGCGCACAAAAGCAAAGCGTTTATGAAAGATCCTGAGTCCCAAATTGGGTAAAGCAAAAAGAAAAACGCTTAAGGGGAAAGACGTCTCAGAAAAGCTTGGAACAAAGAATGGAAACAAGTTTCAATTGAGAAAATCGTTCAGGCAACAAAATCCCCAGCTCATTGAGTCATTCGCACGGCCGAAAACCGAAATAGCAACAGCACAATCAGTTTGAAAGAAATTTGAGTTGTACTAAGAGTACACGCCGTGAAGACACTCCTCCAGAAGAACACTTTCAAAAATATCTTCTAGTTTGTCAGAAAGAGGTGCCAACTCTTGTTATTTCTAATTTTCAAGCTTGAAAAAAAGGAAAGGACAAGCAACCGACTCTTTCACGGCGAACAGCGCATCGCTTACAGCACTAAGGAGCAGATACAGAAATGGTTAGAAATTAGATTCAGTTTTTAGAAATAAATTTGTTTTTAGTAAAAGGGCGGTCATTTGAAGCCGTTCCCTAAATTTGTGTAATTAAAATTAGCCGGTTAGTAGTATTTAACCCTTCTCGTTGCATTGGAGAAGGGTCCGGAAATTTGTCAAAAAACTTGTCCTCAGAACATGCACTTCTGCACCCTCGGAGGGAGTTTTTGATGAATGGACGGATCAAGATTTATTTATGTTTGCATTTTAATACCTGCTACTGATGTTTCACTTCTGTACTCTTAGTAGGCATTAGAAGTAAGTAGAAATAGATCATTATTGCTTCAGGTCTGTGAGTATAAAGTCAGTCATAAATGGTACTTTTATCTCTTGACGAGTTTCTGCTTGCATTCTTAGAGTAATATACAGCTGATGTTGTTTATATGTTAACGTATGAATGAGTAGACTACCATTTGGCACTTCTGTACGGTGGAGTCATTGATTTATGCTTAATACATGAATAAATGATTATGCGATATGCTGTTCACAATCGTTTTGTTTAACTTTTTATGCAGGATGGTTCATCTTAATTGATTTATATTCTCATAATAGCTGAATAATCTTCATTACCAGTTATTGTGTGAAATCTTTCTAGATCGCATAATGGAAAAAGTTCTATCCCGGGTTAGCGTAGATTAGATGTGTTGTTCTTGATAGATTAAAGTAGTATAAAGTTTAGTCTCAGAGTTTAGAACTAGATTAGCTTAGAAATAATTCCATATTTTCATTATCTAATCTTACACACACACATCACCGAACTCTACACACACACACACTCCCCATAGAACGGGAAACTGGTCCCGTTATCCCCAGTCGGACCCGCTATACCAAACGAACACGGAGCCGCCAACCAGGTTCCCGACCGGGTGGGTATCCCCCTTGTTGTTGACCCGATTTCAGGGCCCTCAACATATTTGGCGCTAAAAGGAGGGCATGAACTATGAATGGCACATAAAGAAATATCAAAATACCATTCTGAGAGTAATACACCCTCATCAACTCCCTCGATTTCTCCAGCACGGTTAAACCTGGAATTTGAAGTCGCTCGAGTACCTACCACTGCTACATATTCGAACATATCAGACCAATCCATCATTGATCCCCCTGGAATTCGAACTTTGATTCGTAAACTCCAGGGATTCTCTATTTTTAACCAGAAGTCTGATAAATCTAAAAGCAGCGTGACTTCGCAGTACAACCCTGCTCATCCCCTTACCAGATCGAAGAGTGAAAAATTTGGCATACAACCAAGTGAACTCCCTCTCCCTACCAGGAAAAGAGCAAGGAAAACACCACCAGAGTCTGACAGTCAGACTCCTTCATCCACTTCGTCCATATCAACTCCCTCACCGCGAAGTCAACCACCCACTCTTTCGTTCGAACTCACTCACTCATCTTCTACAAACCTTCCTCTTCAAACATCAAAGATCTTAATATCTTCATCTTCTCAGCATCAGAGATCGTCTTCTGCACTTCCATTAACTAGCAGCTCAACGATGGCTCAGTCTCCATGGAACAATCCTGGGGCGGTTTTAATGCCTCCACCCTTGAGCCCTATACCGGCCCATCCTGAGAAATGGCTGCCTAAATTCAATCCGGAAGCAGGAATGCTAGCCGAGGAACATATCAATAATTTCATGCTTTCTGTTAATCTTAACGGAGTCACTAACAAAGACGCTGTTGTCCGGATTTTCCCTTATACAATGCAAGGAACAGCCGGGTCATGGTACTTTTCGTTACCTTCCGGATCCATCACAAGCTGGGACATTTTTCAAAGCCAGTTCCTCACCGAGTTTGGTGATGACAGATCCACGGCGACATTGATCAATGACCTATCTAATCTTAAGGCTGAGGCTAGAGAACCCATTAAAGATTTTAACTTAAGGTTCAATAAGATCCTCAACAAAATCCCCGCTGCCTCACAACCCAGCGAGGAAGTAAGATGTGAATGGTACATCACGGCTTTACCTCCAAACTTGGCTATCTTCGTAGATAGGGAAAACAAGACCACCTTAGTCGACAACTTGACAGAAGCGTTAGCAGTGGAAAAACGCGTGGTAGCCCTAGAAAAGAGATCCGCTATAGAAGAACGCAAATCTAAGAATATCTCTTTCAAAGAAGACACCAAGAAGAAGCAAACGAAAGATCCTTTCGATTTGGAAGGATTACAAAAAGTGTTGAAAGCCATGTCAAATGAGATGATTGATATTAAGAAACAAGTAGCAGAGACTTCTTCGAAAAAGCCTTTTAGGACTTTTAAAAGAAATCCTCCCATGGAGGTAAGACCACCTAGTGTTGTCTTGAACGTTGAATCTGAGGAAGACGAAGAAGAAGAGAATACCACTTAAGGGCAGACCGACGAGGAAGAGGTCGTAGAACTACAAGGAATGTGGGACTTCATCCTCCCACAAGAAGAGGATCAAGAAGCATTTCCTGTTAGCACGAGAAGCAGAAATCAACTTGATCCTCCCCTAACTACCCCAAAACAAAAGGGTGCAAGCCCTGCAACAAAAGAAAAGGTCACGACCAAAAAGACAACTGCTAAAGCGACCCAGATTAGCCCGGTCCAATCTGATCAAACGCCTCCATCAAGAACACTAATAGTGTCGGATGAAATGGAGTATAACATCATTGATGACATGAAGAAGACCAGGGCTAATATCACTCTGTATGAATTGAGTAAATTGAAACACCAGCAGAAAATAATGATGAAAGAATTACATGCTGTGCCTACTACATCTTTACCTACAACTGTAGCTTCCCACAATCTGGGGAGGCCTCCAACCAACACGATCAATAAAATTGATCCAAATGACATCGCCTTGATTGGAGGAAGATCAAGATCTCATACTCCTCCTTTTCTTCTCACATATGAAATCTTCAACAAAAACGTGCACAATTGCTTGGTCGATTCTGGTGCTTCAACGAACATTTTACCCAGGTCAATATGTGCCAAATTGAATGTGCAACCTCAAAAATCCGCAGTACGTATAGTTCAACTTGATCGATCCCAAGTCGAAGTGATTGGTGAACTCAATCAGGTGACCATAAGATTGTCATCTAACCCAAAAGTGTGTCAGGTTATCGACATTCTAGTAGCTGATATCCCTGAGTTCTATGGTTTGATTCTTAGCAGGGATTGGTCGGAAAAACTCCACGGATATTTTTCAACCGATTGGTCGCACATGTGGTTACCATACAATGGTAAACCAAATCAGATAAAGGTTGAACGAGAATTGCACCAAAAATACATAGTGACAGAACTGGAAGGAGAAAATGAGGCCATAACGTACAATAGCAGCATTGTAGGCAATTACGCAATAGATTCTTTCCTAGGTAATTTCAATGCTCATATTTCACCATACTTAGAGAATTCA
This sequence comes from Pinus tabuliformis, assembly GCA_031772625.1. Classification (NCBI taxonomy): domain Eukaryota; kingdom Viridiplantae; phylum Streptophyta; class Pinopsida; order Pinales; family Pinaceae; genus Pinus; species Pinus tabuliformis. The sequence goes on from CM062817.1 coordinate 390,669,076, forward strand.
GTTTTATCCCAAGTTGAAAATTTCTCCCAAACTGATGACTCAAAATGTTTTAGTTTTTTAGATAATTCTGTAAATACATCTTTATTTTGGAAATTATATTTTGATGGATCAAAATCCAATGAGGGGGCAGGAGCAGGATGCGTTCTGATTAACCCAGACGGGAATAAGACTATGCTCACATGCAGACTTGAGTTCGATTGCACGAACAACACAGCGGAGTACGAAGCCTTGGTTCAAGGCCTATACAAAGCAATCGGATTGAACGTTAAGTATCTTCAAGTCTTTGGAGATTCGGAGATCGTCGTAAAATAGGTATGTAACACCATACATTGCCTGTCAAGTCATTTAAAGCATTATCAATCATTAGTTCAAGATCTCACTGCACATTTCGTAGCATTCAACATCTCGTCAATTCCAAGAATTCAAAACGCGAGCGTAGACCTGTTAGCTAACGTAGCCTCTAGACTCATCCCTTCTGAAGATTTTAGTCCTGATAGGTTTTCAATAGAATTAATCTTTAGACCATCCACCCCTGACAATATCACCAATTGGAGAGTGTTCAACGACGATCCTGACATCGTAAATTTCCTTACTTCTGAAGGATCCTACTCAAATCAGATAATCGACGAAGACCATCATGATCATCAAATACAACAAAATGGCTCCGACAATGCTATACCGAAATCGGTGGTCAAGTTAGAAGATTTATATGATTTGAAAAGTCGGTTCAAAAGGTCCGCCAATGCTAAACTTTGCAGTTCTACCCTGAACTATGAATTGGTAAACCTAGGGACCGATCAGAAGCCACAAAACGTTAACCTAGGTCATGGCCTAGCCCCTGAGGAGAAATCAGCATATATCCGTCTTCTGAGACAATACAAAAACGTTTTTGCCTGGAATTACGATGAGCTAAAAACATACAACACTTCTATCATTCAACATGTTATCCCTATGATTGACAATGAAAAACCTGTCCAGCAGAAGCTCAGAAAAATACACCCTAACCTAGAAAATCAGATAAAAACTGAGCTTAATAAGTTGTTGAGAGCCAGAATAATTTTCCCCGTAAGGCATTCTAAATGGGTATCCAATATGGTGCCCGTTAGGAAGAAAAACGGAGACATTAGAATCTGTATCGATTTCCAAAATCTCAACAAAGCCTGTCAGAAAGATAACTTTCCCCTCCAACCTATGGAGCAAATATTACAGGCGGTAGCAGGCTCAGAATTAATGTCATTCCTGGATGGATTTTCAGGATACAATCAAGTACTGGTGCATCCCGATGATCAGTTAAAGACTACGTTCCGAACCAAATGGGGCACCTATGCATATCGGAAAATGCCATTTGGTCTGATCAATGCCGGAGCTACCTTTCAGAGAGCCATGGACATCACATTTAAAGGGTTAGTCAATAAATCAGTAGTGATTTACTTGGATGATATAACAGTGTGCTCCAAAAGACGAAACAACCACCTCAAAGATTTGAAGCAAATCTTTCAAAGATGCTTGAGGTATGGGATTTCGCTCAACCCAAAGAAATCTTTCTTTGCATTAAGCGAGGGGAAATTGCTCGGATTCATAGTGTCGAAATCTGGTATTCACATAGAACCCGACAGAATCAAGGAAATTTCTGAAATATCCATACGTCATAACAAGAAAGCCATGCAATCCTTCCTTGGACAGATCAATTTTGTCAAAAGATTTGTCCCGGATTTTTCACGTATTATTTCTCCCTTACAAAATACGATAAAAAAGAATTCAAATTTCAAATGGGGCCTAGATGAGCACGAAGCGTTCAACTTAATCAAACAAGCTATCATCAATGCTCCATCTTTGGCCACCCCAAATTTTTCAGAATCTTTTACCTTATACACTTTTGCCTCAGAGAAATCCTATGCCGCGATTTTGACCCAAACAAATCAAGAGAAAGCGGAAGCTCCAATCGCATTCTTTAGCTCGAACTTACAAGGTGCTGAACTTAATTACTCAGACGTAGAGAAACAAGCATACGCTGTTTTCAAAGCGATCAAATATTTCAGACCTTTCTTGCTTAAAGCCCACACTAAAGTCGTAGTACCGTTTCCGGCGGTAAGAAATCTTTTAGTGCAGAGAGACGTGGGCGAAGAGAGAGCTAATTGGATTACCGCTTTACAAGAATATGATCTTGAGATCAAACCAGCAAACATTGTAAGAGGTCAAGGCTTCTGCAAGATGTTAGCCGGAGCATCGCAAATCCCGGAACTCATCTGAAGAGGTACAAGCGTACGAGGTAAGCCTAAACGATGCAGAATCATCATATGCTGACACCATTTATTTTCTTAAGAACGGGTATGCTCCATCACGTCTGGATCATACCAAGAAAAGAGCTCTGAGATTAAAAGCTAAACAATACCAGCTCATAAATGATGTCTTGTTTAAAAGGAGTTACGATTCTGTGCTTCTTAGGTGTCTTGAGAAAACTGAAGCCGAAAAGGTTTTGCAGGAACTCCATGATGGACCAGCAGGCGGACACTATGCTGGAGATGCGACTGCACATAAAATCTTTCGTGCAGGATATTATTGGCCCACGCTGTTCAAAGACTCATACAATCACGTGAGGAGATGCCAAGTCTACCAGACTGCTGCAGGAAAACAAAGGAAACCTGCCATGCCGCTACAACCAGTCATCATCGACCAACCATTCAGTCAATGGGGCTTGGACATAATAGGTGAGATCGTTCCTCACTCTTCTAAGCAGCATAAGTATATCCTTACGGCAACTGATTATTTTACCAAATGGGTAGAAGCAGTTCCTCTCAAGACAGTTCATTCTGAAAATATTATTGAATTCATAGATCAATTTACCATCACTAGGTTTGGATTGCCAACAGCATTAATGTTCGATAACGCTTCATATTTTTCTGGAAATACTATGACTGAGTTTGCGCTTAAAAGAGGTTTCAAACTGAAATATTCTGCCAACTACTATCCGCAAGGTAATGGATTGGCTGAATCAACAAACAAGAACCTAATCAGAATTATCAAAAGAACAGTCGACCAAAACCAAAGGAATTGGCACAAAGCACTGGTAAATGCTTTATGGGCTGATAGAATCACAAAGAAAGCTTCAATCGGCACTTCTCCCTTTAATTTAGTTTATGGGAGAGAAGTGGTTCTTCCGACTCACCTAGTCATTCCCTCTTTGTCTTTAGTGCAATATATCGATGAAGCATCTACCTCCTCTTTACAATTAAGACAAATGGAAATAATCAAACTAGAAGAACAAAGAGAACAAGCTAGGAAAACCCATGCTCATCACCAAGCGCTAATAAAATCTTCTTTTGACTCAGCCATCATAACCAGAAAAAACTTTCAGATGGGCGATTTAGTTTTGAAATGGGATAAGGCTCATGAAGAAAAGGGCAAACATACGAAATTTCAGAAGCTGTGGCTTGGCCCTTTTCAGATTGTGGAAGTCGTAGGCCCATCTACATTCGTGTTGCAGGATCTGGCAGGAAGGAGAGATTCTTTACCTGTCAATGGACTGATTCTTAAATTATATTTTCCATAGAAGAGAAATCTTCTAATTTTTGTAGGATAGATTTAGTTTTTAGTTTTTATTTTGTTTTGCTTTTCTCTTTTGAATAAAACCCGTTGTAGATGATCATTTAAAAAGGATTCATGAAAGAGCACGCCAATTCTCTATCAGATTTTGATTTCGCTTGTACAAATAGCAAAATTTTTGAAAATCTGAATTTTATTATTGACAAATAGAGTTAACTTCACTTTGATTACGATACTCGTTTCAACCTCTAAAAAACTTTGACAAAAGCAACCTCTGGTAAAATAATTGTTTTGTATCAGCACCATGAAGGGTATCATCAATAATAAAATAAGCATTCTCTGCAAAGCTGTTGTTTTCAAAAACTCTATTATTGTCGTCCAGAGCTTTCTTAAGGAAAAACAATGACTTCCTCCCTACAAAAAGGAAACTACAGCATCCAGAGAAACAATCCAAGCAAAACACTATATCTCAAAGAATAAGAGGTCTCATCACGAGCCGGCTTATCATGATCACAGATATTATAACTTGCTGACTTTGCCAATACTGTCTATCAAAACAGGGCAACGACTTAAGATTGTTGCGATCCAAAGACAAGAGGTCTCATCACGAGCCGGCTTGTTCAGCACAAGTGTAAATCAGGTGAATGACTGTGTCATAATTTGGCCACCAAACCAAGACATTGTTCTTTAGAGAATTAAAAAAGGAAAAGTGTGTTAAAAAAGATTTTTCTCTGGAATGTTGCGAGTAACCTCAAAGCAGGAAAAAGGATCATTGCTGGATAATATGGTAACCCTGTCGAGGCTATGGACGCTTGCGGGCAGCAGAGGCTCTACCTACGACAAATGAGCATACTTTTAAGCCAGTACGCAGAGAAGACCTTATTTTATCTTTTATCAAGACCAAGTAATGTCTGATGCAAATGCAAGAAGAAACCCGAGGAAGCAAGAAATTGAGATATAAAACAGGTTGAAACAAAATATCGTCGACAAGGTGAGGGGCAATCTACTCTATCTGTCCATAACAAAATTTAGACATATAAAAATTTTTGCTGTTTCGGAAGTGAACGGTCAATAGAAATGCAGAGATAACTGGTTCTTCACAGTGAATCGCCATTGTTGTGGTCACCAACAACCCCCCTCTTTGTTTGATATTAGTAATAACATCAAGCAAAGGGGGACCCTTAACCAAAAAATCCAAAAATATTTTTGTTTGAAAAAAATCTTTTGTATCAACTCCCTAAGAGCTATATCGCGTCGCAAAGGAAAAAGGAGCGCTTTCCCAAAGCACACAAACACACCAAGGAAGAGCGACGCGAGAACTCATCGCATCGCGTGCATCAAAGGTGCTCAAAAGAGGAGAACCTAAAGAACAGCCGACGGCCGATATGCGACATCGCACATCGCAATGTCGCATGAGCAGCACAAAGTGACAAAGCGAAAAACCTTGCGACCTTGCGATATTGCGATATGCGATCTGCGACCATGCAAAGCTGCGACCTGCGATCTATGGTGTGCGACAAATGAGACTATCAATCGCTGCGATGCCACCTATTTACCTCGCAATCTTCGATGTTGCGATGCAAATAGCAGAAGCCAACCGTCGCAGGCATTCCTCGGCATGATCTGGGAACTTAAAGTTAGGCGCGCACCTTACGGGAAATTAATGATTGTACGCCTGTGTATCCAAGGATGATTATGTTGCGTTTTTCGAAGAGTCAAGTCATAATGGGTGACATGATTATGCATTCATTAGAACTTAATTGCTTTCATGTCAATCTTTTCTTCTGTCTCTTTTCATTTACGTGAACTATAAGTCAGCAACTGATATAAATCTATATGCAGGAAACATCCAAGGAAAAGCGCCAGAACTAGAAGAAAAGAGAGGAGATAACGTCGCAGATGGATACCGCATAAAGCAGGACCGCGGATCCCAGAGTATCACTCAACAAATGCTAATGGAAATAGGCTATCTAGGACTCAGAGTCAAAGGCGCACAAAAGCAAAGCATTTATGAAAGATCCTGAGTCCCAAATTGGGTAAAGCAAAAAGAAAAACGCTTAAGGGGAAAGACGTCTCAGAAAATCCTGGAACAAAGAATGGAAACAAGTTTCAATTGAGAAAATCGTTCAGGCAACAAAATCCCCAGCTCATTGAGTCATTCGCACGGCCGGAAACCGAAATAGCAACAACACAATCAGTTTGAAAGAAATCTGAGTTGTACTAAGAGTACACGCCGTGAAGACACTCCTCCAGAAGAACACTTTCAAAAATATCTTCTAGTTTGTCAGAAAGAGGTGCCAGCTCTTGTTATTTCTAATTTTCAAGCTTGAACAAAAGGAAAGGACAAGCAGCCGACTCTTTCACGGCGAACAGCGCATCGCTTACAGCACTAAGGAGCAGATACATAAATGGTTAGAAATTAGATTCAGTTTTTAGAAATAAATTTGTTTTTAGTAAAAGGGCGGTCATTTGAAGCTGTTCCCTAAATTTGTGTAATTAAAATTAGCCGGTTAGTAGTATTTAACCCTTCTCGTTGCATTGGAGAAGGGTCCGGAAATTTGTCAAAAAACTTGTCCTCAGAACATGCACTTCTGCACCCTCGGAGGGGGTTTTTGATGAATGGATGGATCAAGATTTATTTATGTTTGCATTTTAATACCTGCTACTGATGTTGCACTTCTGTACTCTTAGTAGGCATTAGAAGTAAGTAGAAATAGATCATTATTGCTTCAGGTCTGTGAGTATAAAGTCAGTCATAAATGGTACTTTTATCTCTTGATGAGTTTCTGCTTGCATTCTTAGAGTAATATACAGCTGATGTTGTTTATATGTTAACGTATGAATGAGTAGACTACCATTTGGCACTTCTGTACGGTGGAGTCATTGATTTATGCTTAATACATGAATAACTGATTATGCGATATGCTGTTCACAATCGTTTTGTTTAACTTTTTATGCAGGATGGTTCATCTTAATTGATTTATATTCTCATAATAGCTGAATAATCTTCATTACCAGTTATTGTGTGAAATCTTTCTAGATCGCATAATGGAAAAAGTTCTATCCCGGTTTAGCGTAGATTAGATGTGTTGTTCTTGATAGATTAAATTAGTATAAAGTTTAGTCTTAGAGTTTAGAACTAGATTAGCTTAGAAATAATTCCATATTTTCATTATCTAATCTTACACACACACATCACCGAACTCTACACACACACACACTCCCCATAGAACGGGAAGCTGGTCCCGTTATCCCCAGTCGGACCCGCTATACCAAACGAACACGGAGCCGCCAACCAGGTTCCCGACCGGGTGGGTATCCCCCTTGTTGTTGACCCGATTTCAGGGCCCTCAACATAATTCAATTACAAGTAAAAGCATGAGGGAAGCCATACATGGCTGCTGTCATAAAACACACACATAACCAACAAAATAAGGACATAAATAATCATGAAAGTACAACCATATAGACCACATACAATCCATCAAAATGCTCATAAAAATACAAGGAGAAATAACCTTTCATTGATGATGCAAAATCCAAACCCGTGATGGGACTCCACGTTCCACCTAATCGTAGAATGGCTAAGCCAAATCTCTCTTCAACCATTCTCCCCCATGCCATATTCCAAGCATGAATGTGGGATCTCATAAAACACATCAATCAAAAACCATTCAGGGCTTCCAGAGTCCATCCACCTCAACCCTCAAATAGTGATTCCACCTCGCAGTTGGACATCACAAAACCATAATCAGATCGGTCTCTACCCCAACCATCCAGGGCTCCAAATCATTTTTCCAACCCAACTACGGGGCTAGTAACTCAACCGAGAGCTTTTACTGGGCTCCAGAGCGTTTGTCCAACCAAGGCTACGAGACTAGTAACTCAACCCACCAAGGGCTCCAGAGCGTTTGTCCAACCCAGGCTATGGGACTAGTAACTCAACCCAAGTTGTTCCAGGGCTCCAGAGCATTTGTCCAACCAAGGCTACGGGACTAATAACTCAACCCAAGCTAAGGAAACATGAGAACCAACCAAAAAAACAACAAGGAAATAAACCCACAATCACCATGGCTATCTAGGAAATGACAAGGCTAGGCAATCCACTATCAATCCCGACCATCCTCCATGCCAATGAAAAATCACAACCAACAAACCACATGCATATGCCATGCATGCCAAAGCTAGTGAAGGAAACATACATGCAACTTGGTACCTGCAAACAAATCTAATGTAGCTGTTGATCCCAATGCATTCTTGCACTTTCCTGCTCTTCCTTTGCCTTCTTTCTCCAAGAATCCAAGTATGCCACACCCTCCAAGAGTGCTCCAAGAAAACTATAAGTCTCCAAGAGTATGAGAGAGAGAGAGAATAATGAGAGAGCTCCAAAACTGAACTGAAAAAAGGTTACCAACTGATCCTCGGAAGCCTTTTTATGGATGAGGCCTTTATTTTCTTCATTTTCCATTATTTTCCTTCATTTTCCTCCTCACATGCAACCTGTGACCTTTCACCTCCCTTTTCTCCTAATTTCCATTATTTTCATAAATAAATGTGCTAAAAATGCCATTTTTCCTTTCCAAAGCCTTATCCATTTCCTTTGCCAATTTCCTTAGCCATAAACAACCAAATTAACACCCCCTAGGATGTCTTTCCAAACATTCAACTTGGAATAAGTGTCCCATTCATCCGCGGTTATTGTTTTTAACTTTATTACATGGAATTTTCACGAGGGATGTTACAATAACTTGCTTGGATTCAAAAAATTGATCCATATTTTGATGCAAATGATTTAGAGTTCACAAAATCTTAACATTGACAAAAGGCTACTTTTCCTAGGCGATAATAAACCGATATTTATCAACTTTATAATTGAGTACCTCCATCCTTATACTTCTCATTATCTCAACTGATATTTGGTTCTATGCTCTATCCTATCCATGACCATTTGAATTTGTCATAGCATTGGTAGGACTTATTCCCCTAACTCCCCCCTCTTATTGACTATATATATTCCTCGATGATCTAGATTGGATCATTATATTATTTGTAATCCATCTTGATGCCTTTAGAGTGGAAAAGAGGAGGAATAAACTCATAGGATCATTTTTAACGACGGGATCCAATTTGACAAATTGGAGTTTAAAACCTTCTGGGAGCAATTTGAGCCACCTTTTTACACTATTCTACGCACATACGCCTTTCCCATGCGCAATAATTTCCTTAATTAGAGTTTGTATGGAAAATTTATGCCACTTGGAAATTGACCTTCTTGTTTTGACCACCACAATTTGAGAGGATGCCACAGTAGCCCATATTGTTCATGGAAAAGGGGCTAGCGATGTGATACATGATGAGGAAGACTCTAGACGAGTCAATGTTGAACTCTAGGTAAGAGGTGAGGGAGTCAAACCTAACCACTAGTAGGCTATTGGGCTATATTATAACCAAGATGCTAGGAGGAAAAGGGTTTCCATTCCATTGAGTGCATTTTGTTCCATATATTATCATAGTAGCAAGAGTGGATAGGGAGAGAGAAAACATAGAGGGTTTGTGCACTATAACATCCCATGTGCCACAAGCCTCACTTCTTTGTACTTGCATCCATTTTCCATTTAGAGAAAGATAGCATAACAATCTCACCTTCTAGTTAGGTTTTCTCCCAAAAGGGTTTCCCAGGTTATATCTTGTATCAATTGTGGTTTGTGAGTATTTTTCAATGTTCTTTATTTTTCCACATAATTATAATTTGGACACATATGCAATAAATAGTAATTAATAGATCCATACATATGAGGAGAAATAAACCCTCATAGTGTATATTTCATATGTTCCAACATATTTTAGTAGATGTGTTATGATGAATTATCCAATGGAATATCCATGATAGTGGTACTAGAGCAAGTTTCTTTGGGTATATTATGGGGAGTTGCGTGGATTGAGATCTATTAAGTTGAAAGTCATAGAACCCTAGTCATGGCCAAAAAATTTGTGAATAACCTTCATGATCCAAGAGAGGAACGCTTTGTGCAGATAGAAGCACAAGTTGTTGATGTAAATTGTAATGTGAGCCTCCTCACGGTGGCCCTGAAAAATAAGCTCATGCTATTCAGAGAAGATGTAGGTTCTAATCCAGAGGTTGGATTGGACGGAATTTGTTCGATCAGGAACAACTAGAGAGGGAATCTAAGAAATAATTATAAAATGATCAACCTAGTTCGAGTGTTGTTAACCATTCACAATTCCTATTCAAAATAGAAGGGAAGACCAAAATCAAGCCGTATCAAGGTGAGATTGATACTTTGAGGCTAAATCACTAATTGTAGCAATTAGAAGTTTATTTTAGTGTTCATCATATAGAGGAAGAACAAAATGTTTCATTTGTTGCTCTAAAATAGTGGGAAAGTCACATGGAGACCTTGAGGTTAGAGGGAGATCCTTTAGTGACCAAGTGGAAGATTTCAAAACCCTCATAATGTCACTATTTTACCTTATTGGGTATGTAGAGGACCAGTGGATTCAATGGCATTACTTCAAGTAGAAGTAGGGTAGAGTGTATAGGAGTACACCACAAAATTTAGAAAGATGGCCATCATGTTGGGTATCTCACTAAACAACCCATATGTACTTCTCAAGTATCTGGGGGGTCTACACAACCATCTGTGAAAGCAAGTGATTTTATTCAAGCCCAAATTAGTGGATGAGGCTTGTGTACATGCACAATAATTAGAGAACATAGGCTAGAAGAAAGGGAAATCGAGTGGATCAAGGAAAAAGGAGCACTAAGTTGATTCTAAGGGGGGGGAAGAAAAGTGGAAAGGGGGAAAAGATAAAAAGGCAATAGCCACAAAAATCCAGTGCAAGGATCCCAACATCCACCATAATATTAACAACCATACAAGGGAGAAGTTCTTGAAGTTGCATTTAGAGCTTAACCTAGAGACTATACAGAAAGATACAAAGAAGAAGAATCTCATAGCCATTTATTTAAATAACCAAGTTGAAAGCAACTTGGATGTAGATGAGAAGATCATTTGCACTTTAGTGTGGAAGCACGGTAATTTGAGTAGCCTTCAACGACAAGAAGAAAACAAGAATACCAAACTCTTCCATATAAAGATACATGTCAAGAAAACAAAGATTGATGCTCTATTTGATGCAAGATGGCAGGTGAATCTCATTCTAGCATAGATGGTCAATCAATTTGGATTCATATCCATTAGGATGGGTAAATAAGGATGCAAAAATAAAGGTAATCAAATAGTGCAGAAGCAAATTTGCTATCGGTGTTGATATTATTGATGAATTAGAACTAGATGTAGTTCCCCTTGATGTATGTGGAGTGGTGTTTGAAAGTCCCTGTATGTACATGCATGATGTAATCTTCATGAATAGAGCCAACCAATACCACCTCATCAAGGATGGAAAATCCTTCACCATCAATGCACATAAGGGAAAGTAAAAATTTTTACTGGTAAGTGCCAACCAAGCCAAGAAACTAATTAGTTCTAACAAGAAGTATATTTTACCGTTTTTAAGAGAAAATTAATCTGTAGAAGTGTCAGTGAGATAAAATTCATCATTGGAGGGGTGTATTAAGAAACAAAAACAACAACTAGAAGAGTTTCTACAAGCATGTGCTCCAGGATCCTAAAGGGAAGTCCATTATAGAAGCAAGTGAATAGAATAAGTAGTTGCAGTAACTACTGGAACAAGGTGTCATTCAACCAAGTACCTCACCATGTGTGTCACCCATCATCATTGTGCCAAAGAAGGATGGGATGTGCCAAATGTGTATTTTTTTTATAAGGTGTTAAACAAAAGTACACTTAAGAACAAGTACCCTTTTCTTAGGATAGATAATCTACCTGATCAATTGCAACAAGCCAAATTCTTCACCAAATTGTGTTGTGTATGTGTTATATTCTTTGCACGACTAAACACATGCGTTGTTACATTGTGTTGGGCATAATGGGGGGGTCATATGGGGCGAACCCAAGGATGGTTGCCTGACCCACCCATGGTTTTACGTGTGATGGTTTTGCCCATGATCTGGTTAAGGGAACTATGGTTATGTTTTAATCCATGGTTAATGGATTAGGAGTTTCTGAAAGCTTGGACATGTATATAATGTATTGTAACATTGAAAGGAATATAATGAAAAATCAATATGGTTTTCCCAGTTTTTGGGTTCTAGGAGAAAAATATATGTGTATATTTTATGTCCCAACCATTGTATATTTTTTGTTTTTTTGTTTTTAAGAATTCATTTGCAAGTAATTTCTGTACAAGGTTAAAACCTTCAAATTGGACTTAAAGTCAAGATATCACTAGGTTTGAGTCAGAGAAGAAGATACTTGGAATACCACCTTCGAAACTAGGTAAGGTTTGTATGAGTGGTTAATCACACCATTTGGCATGTGCAACGTACCAACTATGTTTATGGGGTTAATGAATGCTATATTTTTCCCTTTTGTAGATTAATTTATTATTGTATATTTGGATGATATACTGGTATACAATGCTACCTGGGAGGAGCACATGTCATATTTGACACAAGTTCTAGAGACATTAAAGAAGCACCAACTACTAGAAAATCTTAAGAAATATGAGTTTTTATATTAGTCTTTGGTGTATTTGGGGTATATGATAGGTGGAGGAGAGCTAAAGATATATCTTGCTGAGATGGAGGCCATAATGAAGTGGTCGGTGCCTACTAATGTTTTTTAGGTCAAGAGTTTCATTGGATAGCATCATACCTAAGGAAATTCATAACCTCAATTTCAGCAGTGGCAACACCGCTCCTTGCCACAACAACGACTGGAAAGAGTTTCTGGTGTGGAAAGGGTCAACAAAGGGCCTTTCAAGAGTTAAATAAGAAGATCAATCAAGCACTAATTCTGGCATTACCAAAATTGTAGAAACCCTTTGAAGTGGAGACAAATGTGAGTGGGTATGTTATGGGAGAGGTATTGATGTAAGGAGGAAGGCATGTATGCTACCATTCTAACATATTTCATGGGGTAGTTCTCAACTACCCTACCTACAAGAAGGAGATATATGCCCTAGTGCAAGCTGTGAAGAAGTGGTAACATTATTTGATGGGAAAAGAGATAGTAATCACACTGACCACTAGCCATTATAGTACTTGTAGACCTAGAGTAAGCTAAAATAAACCAAAAATTACAAGTGTATGGAATTTTTATGGCAATGTCATTTAATAATCAAGTACAAGAAAGGAAGCACATACAAGTTGGTCAACATGCTTTCAAGGCCACTCACATCAAATATCACAACTTTGGGAACTATGATGCACACGAAGCTATTAATCCATGATGCATATAGGGTGGCATATTTAGAGGACTTAAAGGAAGTGTTTCATAAGTTACTGATCCAGTGTCATGTGCATGATGGTGACAACAAAATTGACTACCATCTCCAAGATGGGTAATTCTATATGCTGGATAAGTTATGTGTTCCTAAAGGTGGGCAACTACAACTGATTGGAGAGCCTCAAAACTCCAAGGTTTCAGGGAACTTTGGTGTATGGAAGACAATGGCCAACTTGCATAGGTATGTGTATTGGCCCAAGATGCAAGAACAAGTAGCTAGGTTCATAAGAGGATGCATTATATGTTATACTAGCAAGCACAGTAATAGGATACATGGTCTATATCATCCTTTACTTGTACTCATTCGTCCTTGGGAAAGCATTTCCATGGACTTTGTGGGAGGTTTGCCAATAACTAGGAAGGGACATGCCTACCTATTTGCAATAGTTGATAGGTTCAAACAATATGTGTTTTGATGTTATGTAAAAGAACCATCAATGGGCATGAAATAATGAACTTGTTCTTTGGACATGTCTAAGTGCACTTTGGGATACCAAGGAGCATTATTTTACACAGGGACACAAGATTTCTCAATGCATTATGGAATACATTGTGGGAGAATATGGACACGAAGTTGAAGAGGCTTACAACATTCCTTCCACAAAAAAATGGGGAAATGGAAGTAGTCAACAATTAATAGATTTGGGGAAAAAAGTTGGTATATATACAACACTCTTGGTAGAGCACTCCACACTTCTATGGGTAAGTCTCCATTCAAAACTTGTTTTCAGTATTTGCCACCTTCGCCTTTGGAATTTGCATATGGGAAACATGGAGGACTAATGGAGGATCTGATAGGGCATGAGTCAAGGGTAGAAAAAACTATTAAGAAGATGAGAAAATTTCGTATATAGGTATAAGAGATACTACAAAATCCATAGGAAAAATATAAGGCCATGCATGATTAACACAAAACAAAGAAGTCCTTCAAGGTGGGATACATAGTATGGTTATAGTTGAACAAGGAGAGGCTACATGGTGCTAGTAAGAAAATCAAGGCTTTGGAATATGGTCCCTTTGAGATGTTGGAAAAGGTGGGAGATAACACTTATATAATTTTTCTACCCCCATACATGCACAATCATTCAATGGTGAATGTAGATGATCTGAAACTCTATGAGCCTTCCATGCTAGATGGGGAAGAGGAATATATCCTACCTTCTATAGAAGATTTGACATCAGATGCTCAAGTGGAGTTGACAAAGAATACTCTTTTACAGGAGAGGTCAAAAACTACAAGATAAAGGTAGCATGACCTTTGGTAGATTAGGTTGAAAGTACAACTTCCAGGGAAAGCTAAACGACACACCCAAGAGAAGGTGGAGGAAGATTTCCTCACCTCATTTAGTAGAAGATTTTGGGGACCAAAAGCCTCCCAAATTGGGGGAATATGATCTGGATTTGATCATTATAATATTTTTCATCCATGTTGATGCTTTTATAGTGGAAAAAGTGGATGAACAAACTCATAAGACCATTTTTACTAGTGGGACACAGTTGACAAATTGGGGTTTGAAACCTTCCAGAAGGAGTTTAAGGCATCAAACATCTTATTTTTGGAGAAAAACCTTGTCATTTAATGGTGGTACTTCATTGTGTTATTTGCACACAAGGACCTTTCCAACGGTGCAAGAATCACCTCAATCAGAGTCCATATGCAAAAGTTATGCCACTCAAAATTTGACCTTCTTGTTTTAACCACCATAATTCGAGAGGATGCCATGTCAAACCCCATTATTCATGGAAGAGGGGCTAGCCACTTGATTATGATGAATAATGTAGGTTTTAACCTCATATAGAAATTACCTGCATACGAATTCTAAAACACATAAAATAAAAAGTGCGAGAGCATAACACATAAAACACATATACACAGAGATTTTCCCCTGGATCCTAAAACCGAGACTACTAGCTTGATTTTTCATTATGTTCCTTTCAATGTTACAATACATATTTATACATGCTGAAGCATCCAATACCATGGACTAAAAAACCATCGCATCCAAAACCATGGACCGAAAACCATCGTGTCCAAAACCATGTGCGTAAACCATGCACAAACCATAGGTAGATGCGCCCAACCTAATATAGGGTCCAAAAAAAATTTCCCGGGGTGCTACCCCGAACCCTGTAGAGGGGGCCTACCTACCCCCCTCAAACCCCCCGGACAGGGGGGGTTGCTGCCCCCCTTGTGACCCCCCGCTGAGTAAATCGCCGCAACGATGAGGGGGGCTCCGCCGCCCCTCTAACCCCCCCGCTGCGCAATCGCCGCAACGAAGGGGGGGCTCAACCCCCCCTCTAACCCCCCCAGTGCGCAATCAGCGCAACGAAGGGGGGGCTCCTCCCCCCATCTAATCCCCCGGTTAACTACGTAGGTTAGTCGTGGAAATAATATAACACAACCCAACAAATAAGATTCCAGAAGCGTCCATGTCATAACTCTAGTTAAGAGTTGAGGGAGTTAAACCTAACCACTAGTAGGCTATTGGATTGTGTTATAACCAGGCCATTAGGAGGAAAGGGGGTTCCATTCCATTTGAGTGCATTATGTTCCATAGATGAGTAGAGTAGCCAAGAGTGGATAGGAAGAGAGAAAACAAAGAGTGTTTGTGCACTATAGTAGACCAAGGGCCATAGGCCTCACTTCTTTATACTTGCATCCATTTTCCAATCAGAGAAAGGGAGCATAGTAGACTCACCTTCCAAACAAGTTTTTTCTCAAAATGGTTTCCGAGGCTATATCTTGTGTCAATTGTAGTTTGTGCGTCCTATTTTAGTATTCTCTTTTTTTCTTTTCTTTTTTTGCATAATTACGATTTGCATGCACATGCAAAAATGATTAACAGATCCAAAAATCTAAGGAGAAATAAAACTTTATAGTGTAAATTTCATTTTTCTATAAAAATTTTGATAGATCTGTTGTTACAAATTGTCCAATGGAATACCAATGAAAATTTACAAATCACTCAATTGGATTCTTCTCTACCCTTATATGATTTATTTATTATACCTATACTTAAACTCCTTAAATATATAATGTGCATAAAACCATAATGTTATACTTATGAGAGAGAGAGATTTAAACACCAAAGACATTATCTACCCCTATAGCCCACCATACGATTTTTATTGATTATCTAACCTAGTCATTTTGTTGTGAGGTGGTAGCCATAACATCCATTCTTTAGGGACCTTGACCTAGCTGATTGCAAGTTGGAAGTATGTGTATCACATGAGATAGGTGCTAACACCATATCAATACTCCTAGGGGTGACTCTTCGTGCTACTTGTGGGGATACTTTTATTAGTAAAGGCTAGTATTGTGAGGTTAGAGTAACGATTTCTCATACATCCACTGACTGGGGTCTTGGGGATTTCATCACCTCGAATTTTTTTGTTTTTGTTTTTAGGAGGCCCCTTGTGTCCTTGGTTTTCTTGTTGATTAACTTAGATTTGATAGGGGCATGCTCTATGGTTGTCAATGTTTAGTTGGCCATAAGAGACCTGTTTCCATTGGTTGAAACACAAATTTTACTGTGGTTGACCAATGTCTTCATTGATCCCATTGAACCTTTACTCATTTAGGTGCATAATCCATTTTGTGATTATCTTTCTTACTTTAGCAATCCTCATATAATGTCTAACATTATTGAGTTATCTAGGAAGGGAGGACCTATCTCCACATCTTTAATTGTGATAAGAGGAGTTGCAATGACCACCTCGTTGCCACCACTTAATGGGATTAATAGTCCTATATTGACCCCTATGGCATCCAATAATTCCATCTTGGGAATGCCTCTATTACTTCATTTTCTACCATGAATACACATAGTTTTTACAATTGTTGTATCATCACAAATGCCCACATATGAATTGATATTTGGCGGAGGGGAATGCCTTGGTTTTACCACTAGAAGTGGGATTTCACCTATTTCCAACATTCCCATAGATATCTTGACAATACAAAATGTTAGTTTACCATATGGTTATAATTTTAATCACAAGTTTAGTACTTCCTCTAGTGTTTTTCCTAGAACTAGGTGTTAATATTTTTACCAGAGAGACATAAAATTTTTACTGAGAGAATTATTAAACCAACTAGCAACAATCATAAAACATAAACACATTATGCACATAGTGTTTACAATGGGAAAATGCCAACTCAGGGGAAAATGCAGTTAATGAAATTCCATTAGATCCCTTGGCCAAAACCTATCCAACCCAACCAAATGAGCCTTCACCACTCACATCCCTTGGCCCATTACACTAGAGTATTCACTTAGTCTTTTAGAGGCTTCATTACATGAATTCCATGAGAACAAAACTGTCTTCCCAAACACACCACTTTTTGACTTGATCAACTTTGACTCTTTCCTCGATTCAAGTTTACTTAAAAATCCCCCCTTAAACCTTAACTTGGGGTTTCCCTTAACCAAATCCAACTAATCCAACTAAGTGAGTTAGCATCGATCACTATATCCCTTACCCTCCTCAAAGTTTATACCTAGGGTATATGTTAACTCGAAATGCCCCTTATCACCTATGTCCAACACCATACATTACTGAAAATTTCCCAGGGGTACACATGCCTTACCAGGTCTTACAACAATATGCCCATTTACATGCAATTTAAAAATTTGACTCCATTATAATAATAATAATTTTTATTGTAATTGTTATTGTTCTGACCCATCCTCTCACCCTGTCATTGCTCTAACCTCTAGTTGCTTGCATTTTCTTGAAAGCTTGTATTACCTCCTTCTCCAAGCTATGATCCCTTGGACACAATCTCTCTAGGGTTGTGAAATCTCTGATCCTTTCTCACCATAAAAAATACCTCTACGAATGTGATCTAAGACGTGGGCCTCTATTGGAACCTTAACTTCAAACACATTCAACTGTTGCAAATATACCATGAAAGCCAAACGAGATCAGACGAAGTTTTCTTTCACTTCTATAAGCCTCATGTTCTAAGTCAAGATGGCCATGCAACTGATCACCCTGATGGTAGAAAAGGGGCGTTGAATGGGTGAGATCTATATGACGGTGTTCCCCCTTGCAAGGCCTTCATTCCCTATGTTCAATCCACTGACCCCAACTATGCAAATTTTGCATATTCCACTAGTATATTTAAATCCACAGTGTTGGCCCACTGCCTTTGACCAGAGTGCGATTCGAGCCACCCAAGTTATGGTTAACACATTAACACCATTGATCCATCACCCTTGAAACATGCACAACATTTCTCACTCAACCAAATTATATTAAACATCAAACAATCATCTTTCCAATGTGATGGACAAATTATTCACACTTATTAGACCAAATAAATCCTCAGCAACAAAGGCGTCCCCCTAATGCCAACACTTTTCTCTTATACCAAATGTTAAATTTTTTATCAGACGCACATAAATATTTATGGATAAAATTATTAAACCAACCAAAACCAATCATAAACATAAACATAATATGCACATAGTGTTTGCTTTGGGAAACCCCAACTCCATGTAAAAACCCAACTAACAAAATTCCATTGGATCCTTTTTCAAAACCCATCCAATCTAGCCAAGTGAGCCTTCACCACTCAGATCACTTGGCCCATTACAATTGAGTATTCACCTATCCTTGTAAAGTATTCATTACATGAATTCCACAGGCACAAAATCATGGTACACAAAACTGTATGCCCTAAACCACCACTGTTTGAATCAATCAATTTTGACTCTTTCCCCAAGTCAAGTTTATCTAACACCAAGGGAAATCATGTCTCTAGGGGCACCAATGTCATATGGAGCAATTATATGGGCAAATAAGTGATGTCCCACCCCACTAACACTCCCTTTGCACCTAGTAAAGATCATATACTAAAAAAGTATTTTATGAATGCCAATTAAGAGACCATTCCCCGAGATCTTATACTTTTCCTTCCTTTGGAAATGTTTGTGCCCCTTTTGATGATGATTCTAAATATTCCTAGATTAGCTATGGGACTATTGGTTTTTCTGATATCCATTTTGAATGTTCCAAATGCTCCTAAAACTTCTTTAGCAGTGAAATTTGTTCCTCAACCTTCTACCTCTTCCGGTAAAAGTCTAGATCCTAGTAACTTGAAGTCTAAAAGGATTAAGGAGAGGAATAATATGAAGAAGAAGCAAAGGAAAAATGATAAGTCACTATTCACTACAACTCATACTAGCGATGAGTCACTAAACACTATGAGTCATGTCAGTAATGAGCCACCAACCAATGCAAGTCATGTTAGAGATATGTCATTAATCACTACAAGTCATATTAAAGATAAGTCACTAGCCATCACCAACAATACTGGGGATGAACAATGAGTTTTTGTGAGTCATTCTAGGGGCACACAACCAACCACTGCTAGTCATGTTGGGGGCATTAATGTAACTAGGAAATCTAGATGGGAAAGACACAACCTTGAACTACCATATATATTTTTCATGGGATATCACCTTACTCATATATGTCCTCTTATTCCATATATGAAAAGAGCGTGGTCGATGTTTGACGGCTCTTATACTCCCAAAGAATCTTTGGTTTCTCAACAACCTAGTCAACCATCAGGTGATGAAGTGTTAGAGCTGATGCAATCTTTGGTTGATCCAAATCCCATGCCAATGACAACAAGAGAACCAAATACACACATGCATGTACCATGCATTCACAAACCAACTAGGAAATCACAGATGCAACCTGTTACCTACAAGTATTCATGCTGAAGTTGTTTTATCCAACTTTTCCTTACTTTCCTTTCTCCAATGGTAAAGTGCTCTAAGAATGATCTAAGTGTGCAATAGTACGAGAGAATAGAGGGAGCTCCAAGATAGAATTGAAAAAAATTTAACCAACAAAAATCTCAATTGATAAAAGCTGTGAACTGATCCTCAGAATACTTTTTATCATTAAGGCTATATTTTCTTCAATTTTCTCTATTTACCTTTCAATTTTCCTCTCATGCAAACCTGTGATCTTTCACCTCCCTTTTCTCCTAATTTCCTTTATTTTCATAAATAAAATACCAATTAATGCCTCTTTGCCTTTTCCAATTTTCTTTTCCATTAATAAATCGAAAGTGACACCCACTAGGATTTTTTTCCCAACATTCAGCTTGGAATACGTGTCCCATGACCTTGGTCTGATTTTTCCTTTATTAGTTTTATTACATGAAATTTTAACAAAGGATGTTATACTCCCCCTCCCCCCCTTTCTACCTCCCTCCCACTCTCTCTCACTCTCACCCCATCACTCTCCCACCCTTCTCACAACCCCCCACCTACTTTGCTCTCTCTCCTTATCTATGTCTTGCTCACAGTCTCTCCCCTCATCTCTCTCTCTCTCACACACACACACACACTCTCTCTCTCTTTCTCTCTCTCTCTCTCTCTCCCACTAGCCTTCCCTTTCTCTCCCTGTTAGGTGGACTAATCCCTCTTGCGGACAAGAGTGATCTCCCTAAATCTCAAATTAAATCTAGTAACAAACAAGAAAAGAACTTCTACCTTTTCTTAGCTTATGATTGATTGAAACAAACAACATGAGAGAGATCACTTATTGTTTATCGAAATTCCCGTCGAAGTCCCTTTAGTGCCTTTGACAGTTAGCTTCTCCTTGATGCTTTAGAGATCATTCCAATGCTTTCCACAACTTCTCCATGATGTTTCGAAGGAGATCTGCATAGACAAAAATACATAAAGGATCAAAGCATCTAGTATATAGAATGAAAGATAAATTAAACACTTAACTCAACATATATCATAAATTGAACCAATAACCAATTATAACCTATGTGGGTGATCAAATAATCCCACAAATGATATCAGAGAAGACATGATTAGGAAAGAACATTTGCTTTTTATATTAAATAAAATGGAGAACAAACTTACAACCTCAAAGCCTTGATGTTACAAGCCTCTTCTCACAATCTCCAACCCTCTCCTTGGATGAAAAGCCTCCTAGCCTTATTTCTGTAGCATAAGCCTACCTTCAATAGTCCTCCCCAATCCTCTGGCCTATGTTTGATTTATAGGCCAAGAGGAGGAGGTTTGGGATCCTCTTCCTAAGGGATGAGATCCATAAATGGTGGGATAGGGGATCCACAAAGAGAGGGAAGTAGCTCCATGATGGGAAGGATCAAGTTTGAGTAATCATCCATTCAAAGCTGTTAGTTGGGAAAGATTCGACTAACACATCTTATAGACTTTGTTTTTTATTTTTTACTTGCGTTAAGTCATGTGTGTAGGCCATAGTGTCAGACAGAGTGCACTTTTGCACACTTTTTAATGGTCTCTTCCACGTATGCACATAAATGTACTAGGGAACTGTGCATGAAGACAAAATTGGTTTTTGGGCCTTGAGATCGAGGAATTTCATTCTCTTTGGGATTTTTTGGGTTCTAGCCTTGCAGGGGATGCTTTGGAAGACTTTAATGGATAACGAAAGATCCAAATTGACAATCATTTTCCTAATGCGACAAAAAATGACGTGTAACAGATTGCCCCCTAAAGTGTAAAGTTAGAAGAGATGTTTGATGACTGTAGCACTTTATCATGCCAAGGTTTGGGTTAGAGACTGCAGTCAGAAACCTGTAACAATCAATAAAATGTTACAATGCAATATATAATCATTGTTGAGGTAGGCATTCCCATAATCAGAGCATAAATGTCTCAAAGAACTAGTATGGAAATACATCTGAAGATCCATGTCAACATAAGACATAGTATAGACACATCCATCAATGGATCTATGTTTACAATAATGAATATTTAATAACTCCATGTAGCCTAGATGGATGAGACTAGATCTAGGCTCTTGATTTCCATCTCTCGATCTATAGTACGAATCTTGCCATGTGAGTGAATGTCTCGTAGTCGAACATGGTAGAAACCACTTGATTACTAGTCAATGATGTGAACCTTTAACAAGTACGAGAGAAACCACCAATAATGACCATGGCTGTCAATGTACTTCCAGTACAATCTATGAAGTGTGAATAGATGTTGCTGATGTCGAACACTCATAGAATCATTCGATCGAAGGTATGATGAGAACCTGTCGTCGAAGGTGAGAAACCTGCCGTTTAGGCATGCAGGCCTCAAGGTACTGAAGGTTTCTAGATCAAATTCCTAAATAGTGAGTTGAAGTCGATGTGAAGCAACCCATCACAGGAGGGCCTATGATGTGAAAATCATGTCAAGTTTTGAAGAAAATAAATTTAGATTAATCTAGGACTGACTCAGGGATGGTCGACGCGATTGAAGGCTAGGAATAGTAAAGTAATTTGAACTGAGGTTGGACTTCTCTTGAACATATTAGCGACACGACATTCTGACTTGGCAACATTTGACTAAAAAATAATACCCAAACCAACTGAAGACTTTCAATGAGGTATGGTTAATTGAGAGGCAAATGGATTTCCCAACCCTGACACAAAAAACGACAGAGTGTCATGTTCAAGAGCAACATACTTCTTTTTACAATACAAAAACAAAGGTTCTTTCCCAATTTTCTCCCAACATTACTGGAAAGTACCTCTTTATTTTTGGCAAGCTTGAGGAGGATAACATATGCTTCTCTTGTAATCTCATCCTTCAGATGAGTCCTTTGGATCATTTTTAATGAACCCTAGGAAGTAGTGGTTCGGTCTCATCATGATTGACGAGTCCTACACTTTTAAGTTTTACGAGTCTAGTGAAGGGGTAACTCAATGTCATTTTCATGTTTAAAGAGTTTGAAAAGACAAAAAAAGAAAAATCGTTCAATTCTTTCAATGTAAAATTTTAACAAGCCTGGAGAAAGTAAATCTCGGTGCTTTTCATTTTTAGGGAGTTAGGAGAAAAAAATAAGTAAACTCCACAATGTCCTTTTTTGTAAATTTAGTCCCTCAAGCCTGAAAAATGGGTAAAATAATGCAAGAGAGAACTCTATTGACCATGATTAGTCAACGTATACCTTTTTCAAAATAGTCTAGTTCAGTCCGTAAAAGGGGTAAACTTATACTGAATAAAAGACTGTTCATTTAGTTCTACAAGTTCAAATAGTCAAGTACTCAACAATCTTTTCATGTTTAGGGAGACTAAAAAGGGCATAAAGAGAATTCCTTGTTTCGCTTTTTCGTAAGTTTTTAATGAGTTCGAAAAAGTGATAAACATATACTCATCACCAAAATGATTCATTTTCGTACATAACCTATGTTCTACACACTTAAACTAAAAAATTATCGTCACTGCTAAAAAATATAGTAAAAGCATTAAAAATTTGGATTTCAGAAGCTAATAGGCAAAAAATAATATTATAATGGACCTTAAAAACTTATAAAAATTCAAAAAAGTAAAAAACTTTTTACCATTTGAGAGTGATAGAGTGCATTTTTCACCAAGATCTGTAGAGGCAGATTCTAGGCAAATTGTTGGACCAAATCACAAGTCGTCTTTTGTAGGTAAACCATCTCTCTGATATCTTCATTTTCATTGTTTTTATTTTGCATTTTACCATGTATTTTGGTTTTTTTTTTTTTGGGGGGGGGGGGGGTTTATCAAATAAAAAATTGCCCTCTGTGCGTGCAGTTCATCTTCAATAGGCTTGCGGACACTGATTGAAATTTTAACATAGAAAAATGAGATTTGCGCAATTTATAGGGCTATAACTGCGCAAATCTACAATGTTCCTCAAAAGATGTCGTGCACAACGTTGAGGGATTTGAAAAATTAATTAAAAATGCCCATTTTTTTGTAAAAAATTGCCAGAATGTCTTCTCATGACCCTCCATGTTTATTTGCAGGGTTTTGAGCTACAAAAATGGAGTGGAGAGAGCGTGAACACAAAGAACAATATAGCTATTTTGAACCATCCAGAAATAATACAGGGTCTGAGAAATTGTGCCCTGTATAATTTTTTCACAATTCTGGGCATGAAGGCCCAACTAGACTTGCTGGAATGGATGGTGAGAAAGTGGAATGTACAGGAAGAGTGCTTTCTGATTGGAGACCATAGACCCACTATTGATGATGATGACATTTATTTATTGTCTGGGGTCCCATGTCGTGCAGTGGACATTTCTCTGTATGGATATAGACGAGGTGGTGAAATAACTGCCACCTATCTAGTGCAACATTACTTTCGAGGAGCTGCACTCAAATACGAGAGAATTGATATCAAAACCATTGAGAGGTTCCCTTTGAGAGCTATTGGGTTCACTGTTGCATGATTATGCGGGAGTGCAACACTTCACTTTCTCACCAAGGCTCAAATTTAGATTTACATAGAGTGCTTGCAACCTACAATATTCAACTGATGTGAAGGGGTATTTGCCAACTTGAAAGGGCAACTAACTAGAGTGAAAACATACAAAGTCAAGAATTTTGGGTATGGTTCCTTTGTCATCTTGTTCACTCTAGAGAGGATCCCCCTTCTCATCCCATAGGTAGCCATAGATGGAGGAGGACTGCGTGAACCTCGCATGGTGAAGTGGGTCACACGGATGGCACACCATAGAGGTGGTGAAGGCCAAATGATTCAATATACTCCCAATTTCTTTGGATGGTTGGAACGTCAAATCATCATGATTGAAGACTTTCGATATTCAGGCATGGATTACATAGGTGATCCATATATGCCACTACCAGCTGGAATGTAGTGGGGTGACCTAGGTAAAAAAACTTCACACTTTGTTTGTTTTGAATTTTTGATTTTTTTTTTTTGCATCCAAAACTAATTGTTCGAAATGATCATGTAGATGTGGGCCTGGTGAGACCAATACGACTACGCAGATTTGAGAGGAGAGGTGAGAATCAAGTAGCTCCCGCAATACAGGACCCCAACACAACAGAGACATTGACTGAGCTGGAGCATAACCTAAGAGGTTGACCCTAGACATCCGAGACGTTGGGATTGATGACTTGTCTCTCCATTATTAGGGGCACACTGTGAGAGTTCCTGGACCGATTAGTCACTTTTTAAGACGAGTATCTCGCGCTATTGCCTGTTACCATGATCATCATGCATAATTACTAGTGTTAGGGCTAGATTTTATTTTTTGATGATGTATCAGCATGTTCGGATAATAAAGGCCACGTGGCCTCATGTCTTTGGATGACATTTTTGTAAAAACCACACTTTTTACAGACATTTGACTAATGAAAACTACTACTTCTATTTCAGTCTATCTTGTACAATATATGGATGAATATTTCTTTTGCTTTCTTACAGATGTTTTACAAATGCCAATTTAACACATAATTAGCCAATGCATCAGTTAATGTGTTTAAATGTCTTGGAATATGTTGATATTCGATGTAATCAAACTCTCTCTCCAAGAGATGAACCCACAAAAACATTCTTAACATTGAAGCACTTCTTACTGAATAGACACCGTTTAAATGTAATACTATGAGTTGAGAATCTAACCTAATGATCAATCGACGAATGCCAAATGAAATGGCGTAAGATAATAATTCAATCACTACACTATAATCTGTGATGTTATTCATTGTTTGACCAAGGCATATCCCATAAATAGAAACTAACTCATCTGTGGGTGAATAAATGACCTAGGCTGCAGAAGATAAATTCCGAGTACTACGACTAGTGCCATCAGCAAATCCAATGTAAGTTCGAGGGAGCGTTGACATCTGGAAATCAAGTGTAACACAAGATAAGCAGGAAATCGTAAAAAGTTGCTAAAAATTTCCACACATAAAATATGATACAACAATATAAAAATTCTTCCCCGAGTGATCTAAGCATAGAATTTTTTTAGATAAATACCATTCCTGGGCTTTCCTAAAGAAATTTCGTCATAATCAACTAGCTCATAGGCCCCTTTTGCCAGTACATGTTTTAAAATATAATGGTCATACCACTTAGGCTTGAATTTACCAACACCTAACTTATCATGCTCTTGATCATAGACCAAGAGTAGGTCACATTTCAAATATGAGAGAGGTTTTACATTTTGAACAAATTGTACCTTAACTCGTTTCTTTTGAGGCTCGCTAGCTAATGCCAAATCACGGCGAGTCTCATATAGTCGTGCTAAGTATAGAAAACGTTCCTCCTCTACAAAGGTGGCTGGTAACAATTCAATTTCCAGTTTCAAAGATGGTATTTCAAATTTAATAGGTAAAACTGCTTCCACACTGTAAACCAACTGGAAAGGAGTAAAACTAGTCGAAGTTTTTGCTGCGGTACGATATGCCCACAAGGATGGAAAAATCATTAGATGCCAATTTTGTTTATGAATTCTGACAATTCGTTTAATCATGGTTATCAAAACCTTGTTAATGGATTCTACTTGGCCATTTGCCTAAGGGTAATATGGAGTAGAACAGTCATGACACAAGCCTAGCTTCGTAGTAAGTTCGATCATCATAAAATTTCAAAAATGGCTACCATGGTCCATGATGATGGCTTGTGGAACCTCGAACCTAGAAATCACATGATTGAATATGAAAATAGCTGATGTTTCACCATCATCCTTATATGTAAGCATCACCTCGACCCATTTTGTAAAGTAATATACAAAAAGGATAATGTACCCATGCCCCCCGATCGATTGAGGGTTACATGTAAGGAAATCGATGCCCCATTTGGAAAAAGGATTGAAAACAGTGATCGGGGGAAGAGGAGTTTGAGGTGCACGCATTTTGTGATCAAAGATCTGACAATTGTGGCATTTCTGGACCGCGGTTATACAATCTTTAAACATCGAGGGCCAAAAATACCCAACACACAATATTTTTAGTAGTGGCAAAACCCTGACATATGACTGCCACAAGCTCAAGTATGGCTTTCATTCAATGCCTTTTCCACTTCCTCGTGAGTCAAAAATCATCTGTAAATGGAATCAACACCACAACAATAAAGTTTATTGCCAACAATAGTGTATTGTTGGGATTGGTACCGAATACAACGACATTTGGTTCTAGTCAATTCTGGCCGAAATGTTTGGTTTTGAAGATACACAATTATATATCCATATAAGGGGTCTAAAGTACTCATAAGAAAGAGAGGTTCATCTCGGAGAGAATCCTCTGCCATACTGTCCATCTCAATATAGGCAAATTCACATAACAATTCGACAAACACCAGTGATTTCTTAAACTTAGATTTTATGAATTCTAAATCAAATTCTTGCAGGATAACTATCCCTTTAGAATATTTTCCCCTTAGCAACTGTCTCGTAAGAATGTAAACCATAGGGTTGTAATTGAAATCATTGTTGTTTTGCGTAATAGAATGTAGCGACGAAATCGTTGGATAACTTGAAAGGCTGCCAAGGCCAATTTCTCCACATGTGCATATTTGGCTTTAGTTTTCATGAGATTTCTACTTAGATAATATATCACATGCTCATCGTTCAACTCATCTTCCTGAACTAAAACCATGCCAATGGTGACGACGAATGCAGCTAAATACAAAATGTAGTCTTGATGATAATCGAAAGGATGCAACAACGGTGTATGGGTCAACAGATGTTTAAGTGCATCAAAAGCTTTTTGAGCTACTAACGATGTAAACTTTGAAATCGGAACTATAAACTCAAAACAAGAACTCTAGCCAAAAAACCCCCAAAAAACATGAAAACAATGCTAAAAATGAAAAGTGTGTATACTTGAATGATGTTTTTTTAGGGTTAATTTTCAACATATTTAAAAAATGGTAGTAAAACCAATTTTTTTGGTGCAAACAACAATTGTTTTTGATGAAAAAAAAAACACTAATGTTTTTGGTAGAATAACAATTTTCTTCCCAGGTATAATTTCAACATTTTTTACTAATGACGATAAGATAAAATAATGGGATCTGAAACACATTAAAATTCCATCAGTTTTCATCCATGTTGTTAAACATATAATAACATGACTCTAAATATCGCTAAAATTCTAATTGTTTCCAACCATAACATTAAAGATAAAAAAAAAATTGGAAAATTTTCAACCACAAAATTAAAAAACTCTAAGTTACCGGGTGCAAGCCCCGGAAGTGATGATTGATGCTATGTGATTCGTTCTCCACATTTCACTAGTTTCAATCCCACTTCTTCACCCCTGTGAGCATCACCCGATGCAATGAGTGCTAAGTGAACTATTCAAAAATCATGAGAAATTAGTCACTTTACGACTACCTCTCATGGAAATGGTCATACGTTTGAATGACTTACTTAACGCAGTTGAATCCCAAAAATGATATCTAATTAAACTCTAAGTTTTCAACACATTTAAACCATGACATTATGAACAAATTACATGACTAAATTAATCAAAATGTCAACACTTGTAGATTGAATGAAACATAAATTATATCTCTAAGTTATTGTTGCATTGTAGCTATTCTAAACAATAAAACTCATCATAATTAAAACATATAATCCAACAAACATAAAAATGACTCATAACTTCATTTAACACCATATGGAAATCAAAATTTTTTATTTCAAGATACGATGCAAACATCAGCTATATAAATTGTCTTAAACAATTATTCAAAATCACTACTATTTTCTTGCACACCATCAGAATTCACATCTTCAGATGAATGACTAGATGCAGATGAAGATGTTCTAGATTCTTCTCTTTCATCAACTAGTGCCCCATCTGATGCCACATGCATGCCCACCATTTCAGGTTTCAAAATTCTTTTGGATCTATGACTGGTTTCAGCAGACTCCCATATTAACGTTGTTTCTTCTCGTAACAACCTCTTCAGAATATCTATTGTCTTGAAGCAAAGAGTTCCCCTCTTTATTAAATTGAAGTCATAAACAAGTATGTCAACATCCTCCAATTTTAAGAGGTTCGTGAGGTGATGATTTATATTTGTAACCTTTCTTTTTCTCTTTCCACCAATTTTTTTTATCAAATACCATCTTTGGCTTGTACACACCATTGAATGGGTGTGTATTTATGGCATACTAATGTACTTCAACACCTGCAACATCTTCATTTTTTGTAATGACCTTTATAACCTTAGCAACCTAGAATGGATAGCCATTGGGATCTCCATCTACTAGCACTGTGATCATTCAACCCTCCTTAATATCCTGTACCGAACCGCTGTAAAAGTCTTCCATGGCTTCATTTTGTGCACAAGATTTTCTGGAACCAATATACATTTCTCTTTCCTTTACCTGTGAAGAATTAATAATACCTTGAGATTGTTGCTGTTCAACAATGTTTCTTTCCTCATGTTCATTTGACACATTTTGTGGCCAAATAAATGGAGTTTTCAAAGGTATATATTCATTTATTGTTTTTGAAATGATATCAATTTGATTATTGAAAGAAGACTCCCACCAAACTGAATCAGCAATATCAAAGTACTCATATTATATCTAATACATTTTTTAATTTCTTCCAGGAAATCACAATAATTTATATCTCTATTCTGCCTACGTGCATTATGAACTTTAGCAATTGATTGTAATAACAATATATTTGACACAAATATTGGATGATTTAGAATGAACTTCAAAAATCCCAAACCTGATGACGACGCCCAATCTGCAATAGTTGAATACTTATTGCCCCATGTTAGTGTTAGCCCATCAATTTTTTGATACGAAATTGATGTTGGAAGCTAATGTCATTAAGTTGTTCAATGCATTTCTCCTCACCACGCGATCCCAGAATAAACCTTCGCATGTCAAAAGTTTCTTCCAACACATCAAAATAGGCTCTGGCATGTATGATTTCTTAATACATTCAATTAATGATGGCAAGCTCCCAACATCCTCCTTCCTCAATGTGATTGAAAAATGACTGAACATATGATCAATATGGTCATGAGTGTGCCCAACAAGAAGGAAACCAACCTTTACCTTCTGAAATATTCTCAATTCAACAAGAAAGTTTAGATATCCAAAAACAATCTAATTTTTGTTTTCACGACAAGTGTTGTCCAATTGTATATACAAAACTCCAGGAAGATTACTAGACCAACGAGAAAGCACATCATGAATTATGGTTATTGTCATATTTTCATCATTATGAATATTTGGAGCTGTGAAGTATACCCTTGGCAACATTTTCCCATTGAAGACCATACAACTGACCAAGTTATACTGAATAAAATTTTCCTCTTGTAAATTTTTGGGTGTGCAAACAAAATGTGGTAGAAGTGTTTTCTTCTATTCCATACCATCATTTATCAAACCCAAATATTTATTAGGATTATCATAACACTTCTATCGATGCATGTACAACTTTTTCCTTTCACTTGTTTGTTGTTTGCGATGCTCTTGAAGCACTTTGACAATGGAATCTACACAACATAAAAGAAAGTCATTATTAAATATGTTTTCATAGTTGATGAATGTACAATTTTAAGAATTAATGTTATGAATGCTTACCTCTTTCTGCCCCTTCACATTTATCCCTTTTTGATTTAAGAGAAGCACATGTACTGCAAATCCCCATCTGTGTCTTCTTAGGAATATGGACATTGTTGAATTCTTTCTTCCATATCTTCACAAAATATTGATATGTAATAAATTGACCATTTCCTTTAGCACCTTCTGCATATTATTTGTATAAGTTGTGGATTTTTCATCTTGAGAAATTATTTGGAATATGTATTGTCTCTCTATTTGGCATACACTCTGATGCTTTGAAAAGAAGTCTTTCATCCATGACATTGTAGTATTTGATAATGGCACAAAATGTCGTTTATGACGTACTTCTGAATAAAATGTGGGATCCTTTTCCAATTTTTCTTGGATTCTTGACAGACGAAAATTACCCATTGAATGAAACATTTTGAAAGCCTTTCTACAGATAAATAAATACCCAATATGATAATCATAACTCGACATTGTAGATTGCATGCACCCCAGTAAATATGAATTTTTCATGCTTTTATTCATTGACAAATATCTCTTCCTTTTCTCCAATGAAAACTTGAAATCCATATGTTTCAAGAAATTCTTTTGACACCATTCACTTGAAATGAGAGAACTAATAGAAAATCTTCTTGTGAGATATTATGCTCTACCCTTGTATAACTAGAACATGGATTGATTCAAAAAGGTCTGCTCCTACTCCTCGATACAATATTTATTGGCAACATCTCCATCATTGAATCATCATCTATATAAGAATTTTCATCATCATTATGAGGAATATTATCCTCACTATGATCATTTGTGCTTTTGAAACACTGACTTGGAGGATATTCTTCATCTTTCCCTTTTTCAGTGCTACCCTCATAGTCCTTAGAGTTAGGACTCAATGGAAAATTTGACTCGATGTTTATTAGATATTATTCATCATGTGCATTGTCAGTGCTTCTCTCATAGTCCATGGGATTAGGACTATGTGGAAAATGTGACTCTTTACTTACTGGAAATTCTTCATCCTGCCCTTCGTCACTGCTGCTCTCATAGTCCTTAGGATTAGTACTAGATGCTTCATCCCACCCTTCGTCACTGCTGCTCTCATAGACCTTAGGATTAGGACTAAGTTCTTCATCCTCCCCTTCGTCACTGCTGCTCTCATAGCCCTTAAGATTAGGACTAATTTGTTCATCATTCCCTTCGTCACTGCTTCTCTCATAGTCTTTAGGATTAGGACTAAGTGCTTCATCCTGCACTTCATCACTGCTGCTCTCATAGTCCTTAGGATTAGGACTAAGTGCTTCATCCCGCCCTTCGTCACTACTGCTCTCATAGTCCTTATGATTAGGACTAGGTGGAAAATGTGACTCCCTATTTACTGGAAATTCATCATCTTGTCCTTCGTCACTAATTCTCTCATATTCCTTAGGATTAGGACTAGGTGGAAAATGTGACTCTCGATTTATTGGAAATTCTTCATCCTGGCCTTCATCACTGCTACTCTCATAGTCCATAGGATTAGGACTAAGTGGAATCAGTGACTCTCGATTTATTGGAAATTATTCATCTTGGCCTTCATCAGTGCTACTATCATAGTCCATAAGATTAGTACTAAGTGGAAACCATGACTCTCTATTCATTTGAAATTCTTCATCATGCTCTTCATCACTATTTCTCTCATAGTCCATAGGATTATGACTAAGTGGAAATCACGACTCTTTATTTATTTGAAATTTTTCATCATGCTCTTCATCACTACTGCTCTCATAGTCCATAGGATTAGGATTAAGTGGAAACCATGACTCTCTCTTCATTTGAAATTCTTCATCATTCTCTTCATCACTGCTTCTCTCGTAGCCCATAGGATTAGGACTAAGTGGAAACCACGTCTCTTTATTTATTTGAAAATCTTCATCATGCTCTTCATCGTTGTTGCTCTCATAGTCCATAGGATTAGGACTTAGTGGAAATTGTGACTCTTTATTTATTTGAGATCCTTCATCCTGCCCTTCATTAGTGCTGCTCTCATAGTCCTTAGGATTAGGAATAAGTGGAATATTTGACTCTCTATTCATAGTGAAAGAATTTCCGTTATATTCATCAATATGAATAGAGTTGTTACGTGATGAAGATGTTGATGCTTCACAAAGAGAAACTTCACTATCAGAAGAATCCATGCCTTTTCAAACATAAGAGTTTGAATGATACAAATGCACTCTCTCCTAATGATAATACATAGCTTAAAGAATGAAAATTTCCCTCCAAAGTTTCACTCTAAAATTTTTCGCCAAAATTTTCACTCCAAAAATTTCGTTTCATGTATTTCCCTCCAAAATTTTCTTCTACAATTTATTGTAAAATTTTAACTAAAATTTTCGTAGGAAATTAATCTTTTAAACTAAATCTTTAAATTAAAATTGTAAACTAAATCTTTTACCTAAATTAATTTTTTACTTAAACTATATATCATTTACTAGACAATTGAATATTTCTTTTATTTTTTATTATATCTTCTATCACACATTTAAAATAAATTACTATCTCACCATACACGATTTATACGTTAAGTTTTTATATAAAAAAAATTAATACCACATTCACCATGAGGTAAAACAATTCTGTAATGTTCGCTTTATCATAAATTACTATATCGCCATAACAAGATTGATATGTTAATGTTTTTTATAAAAACAAATTAATACCATATTCACCATGCGGTAAAACAATTCATTAATTTCTGCTATATCATAAATTTCATTATCACTATTTTTCACATCACATTAAGGTTTTTTGAGGTTCGTTAAAAGACTTGGAGCGATTTTGGGGAGCAACTACATTGTTATAGACAACATACTCAACAGAAGATTATTGCATTTGAAAGATTAGTTTCCCTTTTGCTGTGTGCAAGTCTTAAACTCCCATAGGTTTACTAGTATAAGCGTCAGTTGGGTTGTTATCTTCGTGTAAAGTACCAGACAAAAAGCATATTCCAGTAAAATAATATTTAACTTTTTATTAATGAAATTTAGATTTCTTTTAGAAATTAAATTTTTTGATGAGTCAGGCTTACCCGACAGCCCCTTGGCAGGTAGGAGGCCACAACATCAAAAGTGGGCGTGGTGGGCTCAGTCGTGCCCACCGGCGATACCCATCCCTGCAGCCCAATGGGCCCGTGGGGGTGGCGGGTCATTTTTTTTTTTTTTTTAAAAGGTTATGTTTTAAAAATTATTTATGATATTTTTTTTTAAATAGGTTTCAATATTTAAAATTGGTCCCCGGTAGGCCAGGGGAGATTCTCAGAATCGCCCCCTTGGAAGGCCAGAGGGCCGTTTTGTGTTTTGGCCAAGGTGGGCATGCCCATGGCCAAGTGCGCCCACCCACATGCATAGGCACGACACGGCACTAAGGCACAACGACCCCCTAGCATGTAGGGGGCCGATTCTCATAATCAACACTTGCCCTGTCAAGGAACTGGGGACAAATGAAAAAAAAATTCTTCTTCTAAGGAATGGATTTTTTTGTTTTGTTTCCTGTATGAACCTAACATCCAACTTGTCATGGGGGTCAATGTGCATGTTTCTGGTATTTTTTCGTTTTTAGATTTTGTTTTGTTTTGTTTGTTTACTTAAGCTATTGATTTTTTTGTAATTTACTGATTTATATATATGTGTATATTTTTTGCAGGAAAATGGCATCAAGGAAGATTTATGTGAATCTTTCTAGACCAAAGACTACTAAAATTAAAGGTGGATCCTCAAAAAATACTGTTGAACAAACCAAACCTGAGCTAATAACTACAAATCAATCAAGTGCCTCAAAGGATAAGAAGATGATTTCTTACTAGAATAAATCACAAGAAGTGAAGCATACATAACAAATATGGCATGTGAAAGATAGAGAAGGCGAACAACATCTATAGATATATCTATATGTTGATATCCCTAACGATAGTGGAAGTTATGAGGTGTTGGGAAAAGTACTAGACATCTGTTTGATATCGGACACTGAAGTTGTTTATGTACTTACAAAACCGCCCAAGTCACATGACAAGATTAAATATTAGTTTGCATTGTCAATGTATGACATGACAGATGAATCTACAAAGATGTGTAAATAAATCATAAATGAGATTGCACAAGATATTGTAAGTATTGTTATTTATATTTATGTGTTTTGCGTTATTGTAACTGTATCATTATATTTTTATAACTTAGTTTTTATTGACATATGATATTTTGTTTGACATAATTTTATTGAAAATATTTCAATTATGTTGGGAGGCATTTATTTCATTGAGCATGATATTATGAATGTTGTCAACAGTTTCTACTTAGGGTCAGAAAAAGATATGGCAAACAACCAAAAAGTAGTAATTCATGATGCTACAAAACTACATTTAAGTGATCAACAAAGAATGCCTGTAGTGGATAAATCTAGCAAAGGTAGACATGTTACTTTTGAAGATGAGGGAGTTGAAACTGACGCTGAAGAATATGTTGCCATTAATGAGGATGATATTAGAACTGATGTTCGAAAGGAGAAGAGCAATAAAATACCAAAATTAAAAATGTCCAAGAATGTCTCCGTTCTAGTTGATGATGAGAATGTTACTTATCTAGAAGAGAAGAGGAGGAAGAAAATAAAAGTTGATCATTCTCAAATTGTCAAGGCCAACAATGAAGATCCTAGTGAAAATTCAAAAGAAAGCAGGGAAATCATTACACAAGGAGCTAATTTAAAGGATGACATTAGTAAAACAAAACAAAATGCTATTTGACATAACTTGACAAAGACAAACTTAATTGAGGGTGGTCATAAATTTCAGATTAATGTCAGATAAATCTATAAGCCAAGTGAAGGACAATTTAAACATCAAATAAAACAGCCACACCACTTGCACGTTCACAACTTGAAGGCATCGATGATGTACAATCCATATACTCATGTGGTGATTATAGGCTTCTTGTTGATCCAATTCAAGTTCCCAACAAAGAAGCATTTGATAAGTCAAAATTTTTTGAATACAATTAGTATGCGCTCGGGGGGAACCATTCTATAGAAGATCAAAGGAAATTGATGGAGGTGTTGGAAATAATACTGAGAGGGGGGGTGAATCAGTATTATCTAATTCTTTTAATAAATCTTCCTTATTTGTTCTTTGAATTATTTTTGCATGTCAGTACCATAAAATAATGAGCATGAACAAAGAAAACAGATAGTCACACCAAAGAACACAAGATGTAAGGTGGAAACCCAATGTGGGTGAAAACCACCTGCAGCAATATGTCTCTATCTTCTTTCAAATTAGAAACTCCTTTTACAATGGTTTTGTACTGGTGCAGTCCTTTACCAGTACGCAGGCTGCAACCTGCAAAGAGCTACAACTCTCTCTCTCTCGTTTTCCAGTCTCTCCTGGAAGGGAGCTGCAACCCCCTACTTCTTTTCTTACAAGGACCACTTTTCATAAATTTTCAAACTGGATCCATAAGCATCAAATGATCATCAAGAATAAGAAAATCACCCAGTCAACTGTAGTAACCAGATCAACAATAATAGAACCAAACCCAGAACACCTTATCAACAAAAAAATACAGCTAAACAAAATGTCTTAAGACAGATACGCAGTTCTTCTTTCTCTGGTCTGCGTGCGTACGCACTTCACCTTCTGTTCCCCTACGTATACCCGCAGAGACGCTTCTGCCGCACTGCGTGTCCACGCACTGTTTCTTCGACCGCGCTGCTTACTGTTACTGCAGGTACGCACTCAGAGACACTATTACACCGCGTACTGTTGCTGCAGGTACGCGCCCAGAGATACTATCGCGCTGCGTACAGTTACTGTGCGTATGCACCTGAACCTTCGTCGCTCTGCGTACCCACGCAGGTCTCCTGTTTCTGCTCTGCGTACCCACGCAGATCTTCTGTTTCTGCTCTGCGTACCCATGCAAATCTTCTGTTTCTGCTCTGCGTACCCACACCGCTCTCCTGATAAACACCTGCGAACTTCTGATTATGGCCGAATAGGCAATCCACCAGAGTGGCACAGATGCTCAGATGCCCAGATCTGATCGTGCGCTCGAGAGATCACCCTTCACAGATTCACTTTCAACTTCATATAGATCAAGCTTTTAAGACCATAACCAAATATTTCAGATCTTAAGATATTCAATTACAAAAGATGCTTAGCCAAGTGATCTCCTTTGCTTTATATAGGCAAGCTCCTCCTAAAATCATGGATCAATACCACGAGCCAAAACCATAGAAACACAAATACCGTCGGCTAGTTAAACATAAGAAACCCCACGTGTGCTTTTCTTTGCCTTGAAATGTGTGCACTGGGGTACGCACCTCCTGAACGACTTATCTGCGTATCAGACCGCGGTCCCTTCACGGTGTACCTGCGGGTACGCACTTTCTGAACTGATCTCCTGCGTACTTCTTAATTTTCAATATATTGAGAGCCTTGCCATGGGGGTTGCCATCAAGTACAACACCTGTAACATATAGCCATACCAGAAACATAATGCCAACAATCTCCCCCTTTGGACTTGATGGCAACCTCACAAACTTCAGCTTCATTCTCCCCCTTTGACATCAAGGGCAAAGGGTTATGCTCCCCCTAAGAACATGCTCCCCCTGAATATGAACCAGATCTGCAGCGAAGAACCATAATCCACCATGAAAGAGATAGAGACATATTGCAGCTACTTCCAAGATCTCCTTCTGCACATCCTCCATAATGCCAACAATGCATTATATGCTCCCCCTGAACCTGTACCATCAATCAGAAGAGGTTCAACAATAAGATGATGCATCAACAACCCCCAGCTTTTGCCTGAGGTATTCAAAAGTGTCCCTGGGCAATGGTTTGGTGAGTATATCAGCAACTTGTTCCTTAGAAGGAACATACTCCAACTTGACCTTCTGTTCAAGCACTTGTTCCCGGAGAAAATGATACTTGATTGGTATGTGCTTGGTTTTTGAATGCATAACAGGATTCTTTGAGATGCTGATTGCACTTGTGTTATCACATAAGATGGGGATTGGTGGTGTATAAGTGATTTGAAAATCCCACAAAGTCTGCATCATCCAAAGAAGTTGGGTGCAACAAGATGCAGCAGCAACATATTCCGCTTTAGCTGTAGACAAGGCAATCGAACTCTGTTTCTTGCTGAACCAAGATACCAGTCTGGAACCCATAAAGAACGCACCACCACTTGTGCTTTTCCTGTCATCAACGCTTTCGGCCCAATCTGCATCTGTATAAGCATGAAGTGTAAGATCTGTATCTCTAGGATACCATAAGCCATAATTTTGAGTCCCTTGAATATATTTGAAAATTCTCTTCACTGCCTGAAGATGAGTCTCCTTCGGATTTGCCTGAAATCTTCCAACTATTCCAACTGCATGCATGATGTCCGGTCGGGTACCTGTCAAATAAAGTAAACTTCCAATCATAGATCTGTAGGTTGGTTGATGTACTGCTGCAGATTCATCATTTGCACTGAGGCTACATCTTGTGACCATGGGTGTACATACTGGTTTTGCATCTTCCATGCCATATTTCTTCAAAATCTGTTTGAGATAAAAAGATTCCTCCTTCTTTTTGTTGGATTTGCAAACCAAGGAAATATGTCAGTTCTCCTAGCAAGGACATTTCAAATTCTTTCTGCATGACCAAGGCAAAGCTTTGACTTATAGCTTCTTCATTGCTGCCAAAAATAATGTCATCTACATACACAACAAGTATTAGAAATTTGTCATTTTCAACTTTTATATAAAGATTGCTATCTGCTGATCCTTTTGAAAAGCCTTGTTGATGAAGATATTTGTCCAAACGGTAGTACCAAGCCCTTGGAGCTTGTTTGAGACCATAGAGAGCCTTTTTCAATCTGCATACAAGATTTGGATCATTTCCAAGAATGAACCCATCTGGCTGTTCAATGTATACTTCTTCTTCCAAGTCTCCATTTAGAAAGGCTGATTTCACGTCCATTTGAAATACTTTGAAGTTTTGAAAACTTGAGAGAGCAAGGAACATTCGGATGGCCTCAAGTCTTGCAACAGGAGCAAAGGTTTCTTCAAAGTCTATTCCTTCTTGCTGCGCATACCCTTTACAAACAAGTCTGGCTTTGTTTCTAATTACTTCTCCATTTTCATTCAATTTATTTTTGAAGACCCATTTTGTTCCGATAACATTCTTATCCTTTGGTCTAGGAACCAGCTCCCAAGTGTTGTTCTTTTCGATCTGCTCAAGTTCTTCATCCATTGCTTTCACCCAACATTCATCTTTGCATGCCTCTTTCACATTTTGTGGTTTAGTAGAGGAGAGTAATGCCAAATAGCTTGAAGCTTCTGCAACTGTTCTTCTTGTTTGTACACCTGCTTCTTTCTGCCCCATAATCTGAGATTCTGGATGATTCTTCTGAACATATCTGGATGGAGTCTTTTCTTCTATTCTTGTCTGCTCCTCTGGTTCTTCTTGAGGTTCTTCTTCTTCATCATTCTGTCGTTGGGGGTAGCCTTCATCTTCTTCGATGTCTTCATGATGAACTTGCCTAGGAATGTATCCCTTCTCATCAACCACTACATCAATGCTGTCAACAATTCTGCCAAGTCTTTTATTGTAGCATTTGTATGCTTTGCTATGTGGAGAGTAACCAAGAAGAATGCCTTCATCTGCTCTAGGTTCAAGTTTGCCAAGCTGCTCATCAGTATTCTTGATATAGCATTTTCTCCCAAAGATTTTGAAGTGCTTTATTGAAGGAGTCCTACCACTCCAGAGCTCATGAGGAGTTTGAGTGCTGTTTACCCGGACATTTGTTTTGTTGAGAATAACAACCGCAGCATGTGCAGCTTCACCCCAGAAAGTTGCGGGAGTTCCTGACTCATCAAGCATGGCACGAGCCATTTGTTGGACTGTTCTGTTCATTCTTTCCACTACTCCATTTTGCTGAGGAGTTCTTGCTGTAGAGAATTCTCTTCTTATCCCATGTTCTTCACAGAAATCGAAAAATTCATTTGAAGTAAATTCCCCACCTCTGTCGGATCTGAGGCACTTAATTTTGTGACCTGATTCATTTTCAACCAAGGCTTTGAAGGATTTGAATTTTTCGAATGCTTCATTTTTGTGCTTCATAAGTCCTAACCAGACAAACCTGGAGAAATCGTCAATGAATAATATCAAGTATTCTTCTCCTCGAGGTGTTCTTTTCCTGAAAGGACCGCATGTATCTGTATGTACTAGCTCAAGAGGCATGCTAGGTGATCCTTCTTTCTCTGGAAAGTTAGTTCTGGTTTGTTTTCCAAACTGACATGATTTGCATATGGTGTTGTCAGGAATTTTGATATCTGGAAGATCGCGAACTGCCTGATATTTGCATGCTTTCCTTATTTGTGAAAAGCTTAGATGTCCCAACCTCCAATGCCATAACCAGTGCTCATCATCCTTGCTCAGATAGCATTGTTGTTGTCCTTCTTCAAATATGTACAGATTATTTGGAGTTCTTTTGCCTTTGATCACTGTTTTACCTGTATCAAGATCACGAACAAGACATCCATTTGATCTGAATATAACCTCGGTTCTTTGATCACACATCTGGCTGACACTTAGAAGATTATGCTTCAATCCATCAAAATAAAAAACATTTCCAGCCTTGACCTTTTCTTTTAACTGAGCAATGCCTTTTCCTTTTATAGTTGCAGGAGTATCATTTCCAAAAGAGACTTTCTTTCCTTTTTCTAGAGCAGAATATGACTCAAGTTTTTCTTTATCACCTGTCATATGCTTCGAACATCCACTGTCAATGTACCATAGATTTTCCTGTCCCTCTGCATAAAATGCTATCCCACATCTTTCTGTTTGTGGTTCCTTTATTCTCCATGTTTTGGTGCTTGAGGCTTGTTCCTTTTTCTGCTGAAACCTGCTCCTGCATTCAGAGTCTTCATGACCAAAGTTATTGCAAATAGAACATTCAACTTCATTTTCAAGAACCGAAAAGTTGTTATAGGTCCTTTTTGTAATCCCGGTCATACTTCTTTGTTTTTGAGCTTCCCTAGTCATGATCATTTTATATGCAACACATTGAGCTGCTTTGTGACCAAAGTTATGGCAAGAAAAGCATTGTCCATTGAAGAAACTTCTGCGGTTATCGAATCTACCAGCCAATCTATTGTCATCTATTCTTGAACCAAATTGAGAAGATTTTACCTGTGGCTGGTTGTAGCTTTTATTCACCCTTAAGATGGATTGCCCCTGATAGTTTCTGTTTGTAATTCGTCCCTGATGATCTTCATTGTGCTTTTGCTCATTTCTTCTTGCTGCATCAAGATAACTTTTTGAGGTGGATGCTTGAGAAGTTTCTCCATTATAGCCCAGACCTGTCTTGTTTAGTGGAGACCGCTGCACATTGATAATCTCATCCAAAGTTTCAGATCCTTTGACAAACTTAAGATTAATAGCTTTTGTTTTCTCAATCTCTTTTCTAAGACCAACAATTTCACCTTCTAATTTTTCAAGATGTTTTTCCTTTTCATCAATTTGAAATTGTAGAGTATCAATGATCATATTCTTTTCTTCTATACATCTCTTGAGTCTAGTAATTTCATCATAAAGGTTATCCACATCTATAGCATCCATATAATCATGATCTTCAAATGCCATTAACAACTTATATTCATTACCTCGTTCATCTTCATCACTGTTTGATAGACCATCACTATCTTCATGAGTGTAGTAGCTTTTCTTATTTGCATTCTGTTTCTTGTTCCATCTAGCAGGTTCCTTTCCTTTATCCTTATAAGGACATTTTGCAGCATAATGACCTACTCTTCCACAAGCAAAGCATTTAAAAGGTAACTTACCTCTGAACCTTCCAGAACCCCTTTGAAGATTTCTGACAAAATTTGATTCTTCTTCCTCTTCTTCTGGGACGTGGCTTGCTTCATAATAATCTCCTTTGCCTGATGCCTTGAAAGCAGCTTCTCTTCTGTCTGATGGACCTCCCTTTCTCATTTCATAAGCAGTTAGAATTCTATGTAGCTGAGACATAGTAAGAATTCGTAGATTTTCCTTTTCTTCTATTGCAGATACTTTAGATTCAAACTTGGGGGACAATGATATTAGAACCTTTTCAACCACAATAGCCTCTTTTATTTCTTCACCCAAGTTTTTCATACAATTAACAACCTCATCTACCCGAAGAAAATAGTTAGCCACACTTTCATCATTATACATCTTGAGAGTCTCATACTGAATTCTGAGAGTTTGAAGTTTAGCACGCTTTACCTGTTCATCTCCTTCATAGCTCGTGACAATTTTGTCCCATATCTCTTTTGCGGATTTATAGTGCATTACCTTCATGAATTCCGATTGGGATATACATCCTAATAGAGTACTGACTGCTTTCGCATTTGTTTCATACTTCTTTTTCTCGGCTGCATCTGTAGGAGTAGCTGAAGGAAAAGCGTAGCCTGTCTCTACGATGTCCCAAACTTCTGTACCAAGAGATTGAAGATAGGCAGTAACTCTTACCTTCCAATAATTGAAGTTTGTCCCATCAAAAACCGGTGGCCTGATTGATGCTTCTCTCTCGTAGTTGCTCATGATGAACGATCTACCTTCAAGCGATCAAGCTTCTCTGAAGGACCTGCTCTGATACCAATTGTTGGAAATAATACTGAGAGGGGGGGTGAATCAGTATTATCTAATTCTTTTAATAAATCTTCCTTATTTGTTCTTTGAATTATTTTTGCATGTCAGTACCATAAAATAATGAGCATGAACAAAGAAAACAGATAGTCACACCAAAGAACACAAGATGTAAGGTGGAAACCCAATGTGGGTGAAAACCACCTGCTGCAATATGTCTCTATCTTCTTTCAAATTAGAAACTCCTTTTACAATGGTTTTGTACTGGTGCAGTCCTTTACCAGTACGCAGGCTGCAACCTGCAGAGAGCTACAACTCTCTCTCTCGTTTTCCAGTCTCTCTTGGAAGGGAGCTGCAACCCCCTACTTCTTTTCTTACAAGGACCACTTTTCATAAATTTTCAAACTGGATCCATAAGCATCAAATGATCATCAAGAATAAGAAAATCACCCAGTCAACTGTAGTAATCAGATCAACAATAATAGAACCAAACCCAGAACACCTTATCAACAGAAAAATACAGCTAAACAAAATGTCTTAAGACAGATACGCAGTTCTTCTTTCTCTGGTCTGCGTGCGTACGCACTTCACCTTCTGTTCCCCTGCGTATACCCGCAGAGACCCTTCTGCCACACTGCGTGTCCACGC
This sequence comes from Pinus tabuliformis, assembly GCA_031772625.1. Taxonomy (NCBI): domain Eukaryota; kingdom Viridiplantae; phylum Streptophyta; class Pinopsida; order Pinales; family Pinaceae; genus Pinus; species Pinus tabuliformis. The sequence continues at coordinate 390,711,656 of CM062817.1, forward strand.
ATTGTTTCTTCGACCGCGCTGCTTACTGTTACTGCAGGTACGCACTCAGAGACACTATTACGCCGCGTACTGTTGCTGCAGGTACGCGCCCAGAGATACTATCGCACCGCGTACAGTTACTGTGCGTACGCACTTGAACCTTCGTCGATCTGTGTACCCACGCAGGTCTCCTGTTTCTGCTCTGCGTACCCACGTAGATCCTCTGTTTCTGCTCTATGTACCCACGCAGATCTTCTGTTTCTGCTCTGCGTACCCACACCGCTCTCCTGATAAACACCTGCGAACTTCTGATTAGGGACGAATAGGCAGTCCACCAGAGTGGCACAGATGCTCAGATGCCCAGATCTGATCGTGCGCTCGAGAGATCACCCTTCACAGATTCACTTTCAACTTCATATAGATCAAGCTTTTAAGACCATAACCAAATATTTCAGATCTTAAGATATTCAATTACAAAAGATGCTTAGCCAAGTGATCTCCTTTGCTTTATATAGGCAAGCTCCTCCTAAAATCATGGATCAATACCACGAGCCAAAACCATAGAAACACAAATACCGTCGGCTAGTTAAACATAAGAAACCCCACGTGTGCTTTTCTTTGCCTTGAAATGTGTGCACTGGGGTACGCACCTCCTGGACGGCTTATCTGCGTATCAGACCGCGGTCCCTTCACGGTGTACCTGCGGGTACGCACTTTCTGAACTGATCTCCTGCGTGCTTCTTAATTTTCAATATATTGAGAGCCTTGCCATGGGGGTTGCCATCAAGTACAACACCTGTAACATATAGCCATACCAGAAACATAATGCCAACAGGAGGAATATCCCAATAACGCACGTTTTGAAACAATGAAATGTATCATTTATGCTGGTTTATCAGATACAAAAGAAAAGTTATTGGCATGAGATCATAATACATAGAATGAGTATAATATGTCTATGACTTTCATCCAAAGGGTTAGATTTATTCATAGTGAATTTGAAGAAAAATGTGGTGGGGATAAGATAAATGTTAGCCTAGAATTTCGGAAGGAATGTTGTATGGAAATAGGCTATCAAATTGAGGAAAAAATCAATTCAAAAAGTGACAAAATACATTCTGATATATTCAGAAGTATTGATAACATTTTCCAGTTGGCATTTAGAACTGGAGAGATATGGGAATTGATTAATGAGATTTTTAGCATGTGGGAGAACATTGGCATTAAAAACTAGAAGGTCAAAAATTCTAAACCATTGATATGTAGCAACAGTAAATTAGGTCCTAAAATGAAGCGGCTTCCAGAAGATATGCCCATCACACCTTGGAGAGAATTGCAAGGAGTGAAGGATGAAAAACTTGTCAAAACAATATTATCTCATGTGAAGTCAGGGAATTATCATTGGACGAAATGTGTGAGGAATTTCAAAAGTAAGTTTGTTGAATTATTTTTACATATTTCTAGATTATAATTTTCTTTTAAATATAACATATTGTTCTTGGTAGTTTTGTTATACATATCATTATATTAACTTTTTTTACTTTATCTATTCAGTCACAAAATTTACATGAAAATAAAAGAACAAATGGTTAAATTGTTGAATGAAGAGAGTTGGGATGATGTTGTACACAACTACCTAGATTCAAGTTCTACATCAACACTAAAAGATTTTTATCTTGCATTTGAAAATGTATGTGAATTTATACATTCATTTTTATTCATCTGTATACTATTTTTATTTTATAACTTATACATGTATTTCTCTATTTTATTAAATATGAGGAATGATGCAAATGGAACACCAGATAGTTTCAGAAGCTTTATTGAAAAATTAAGGTCGAAATACTAAGAAAGCTGCGTCTTAGGAATGTTGAACTTGATCCAACTCTTACTCATTTCATTTGGAATGGGCTTGAAACTATTCAATATAAAGTAATACAAGGTGACTGTGAAGACATTGCTAAACTCATACCTAAAAGGGATTATTCCCTAGTTATTGTAGATATTCCCCATGGTTTCAGTATCCTAAACATTGACTATGATAGTGACCCTTATACTTATCAAGCTCTTAGTAAAGTGGTTGCGGGATTTGTAGAAGTCACATCATCACCATTATGGAGATTTGTGACATTTCATTCAGACACACAATTGGCAATGTTATTGACAAGCTTCAAGGGGAAAACAAACTCAAGGATGCAACTTACATGGTAAGGCGTTGAAATTGTATGTTTGATTAATGTTAAAAGATTCATTTATGTACAAGTTAATTGAATTTTTACTATTTCATGTTACAGGCAAAAGTCAAATCTTCTTAACCATGAAGATCAACCAATTATAAATCATTGTGAGTTCATCCATATGATAGTTGGACAAAAGATGATAACTATAAGTTTATGCCTCTTAATCGGGTAGATGGAAAGAGTCATAGCCAAGTACTGGTTTATGATGCTGTTGTGAAAAAACTAACATATGAAGATAAAGAAGCAAAAGAAGAGATAGTTAACATTTATCAGAAACCACAATCATTGATTAACTATCTTATAGAATTATGTTCAAATGAAGGAGATTGGGTTCTAAATTTATTTTCAGGCTCAGGTAAGTTTTATTATATAGAATTGAATTTCAATATCTTTTTTCTTAATTTATATGTCACTATACGAATTTACGTCATTATTTCTTTTATGCTTGATAATTAGGTACAACACTAGCATGTTGCCTACAAAAAGGAAGAAATTGCATTTCCATTGAAAAAGACCCAGCACAATACAAATTTATTCAGCAAAGAATTAATGCTCTTCAATTTCTTTCAGATGCAATGCAAGAAATTGGGTTGAGGAAAAGGGATTTTAATGAATTACGTGTGGCAAAAAAGGCAAAGGAACCTCAACCACCATTAGATGGAATGATTAGAAAGGCACACATTGGGAGGTTTACAGACATCAAAGATCCATCAGAAGAGGAAAATGAGAAAAATGAAGGAGAAAATATTGTGGAAGAAGACAATGATGAAACTCTAGAGGATGAAGAGTTTGGATGATGTGATATTATTGATTAATTTAAGTTATGCTTGAAAATAAAGCTCATTTTGTGTAACTATTAATTAGTTATACTTGTAATGTTTTGACTTTGACATTTTATGAGAAGAATAAGCATTCAGTTAATGTTGTTATATGTTCAATATTTGTCTTATGTGATTTTCGCTTTAAATTTTATGTGAATCATTATTTTTTGACATGAATTCATAAAAAAAATACTATTTAACCATTTTTTGTTAAAATTTTCCTATAAGATTGTGATTTTGACATGTCATTTCTAGCAAAAAATGATCAAAATGTGTATTTTTTTTGTTATATTTATGTTCAAAATGTTTATTTTTATGTTAATTGTTAAAAATTATTATTTTTTAGAGACAATTATTTGATGTGCATTGAAAAATTAATTAACGATATATAAATATGTATAATATCGAAACTTTAAAATATTGACCTTCTTCTTTAACTATGCAAAAAAAAGACTTCATTACAATTTTTTTTTAAAAGAAAAACAAGAAAATATGAAGAAGAAGTCCACTTCAAAAATTGTTAAATTTAGAAAATAATTATTCACATTTAATACATTAGAAAATTTAGAGTAAAAAAATAAGCCTTTTAAAAAAGGGCTTGATGCATAATCAACACTTTTTAAAATCACCATGCAAATCACTAACATTCTAAAAACTAATGTACATAAAAAATTTAAAGTGTCAAAAACTATTGTCTATATATATATATATATTCTGCATCACCACTTTTTAAGATCTATTGATTTTTTTGCTACCTCAACAGAACGGTTAATCGTATCAGTTCTAGTTTCAAAGTTTACGTTGTTTACTTCATCCCAAGTAAATGAGATGCCCTTTTTCAACAGTCGAGTAAAACATTTAGTTATCTCAGTGTAGTTATGGATGAATTGTTGTAAAAAATTTGATTTCCCTTGCAAACTTTGGAGTTGGCGGAGGTTGGAAGGAGGAGGCAAATTCAGAATAGCTTCTACCTTGAGTGGGTCGACACAAATGCCCTCCTTTGATACGAAAAATTCCAGTAATTGACTAGAATGCACATAAAAAACACATTTGTGAGGGTTCAATTATATGTTGTAGTGTCGACACTTGATAAAGATAACTCTTAAATGAATTGGATGATCTTCCGCTTTTAGCGAATTTGCTGGTAAGTCATCCAAATAATGTTGTACAATATGCTTGATTTCGTGAAATGCATAAGGCATAGCCCTTTGGAAGGTTGCGCCAACATTCTTTAATTTGAATGGGAGTTTTCGATAAGAAAAATTCCCCCATGGACATATGAACACAGTTTTATACTGATGAGATGGGAGTATGTTTATTTGGTTGTAGCTAGAAAATCCGTCCATGAATGAAAATATTTCGTTACCGACAGAATTGTCGATGATTTGATCGATATAGGGGGTAGGATAGTTGCCTTTGAGACAAGCCTAGTGATATCCCTATAATCGTTGCATACTCTAATGGTCCCTTGCTTTTTGTTTACAAGTACAATATTGGAAACCCAATTAGTCAAGGGAACCAGGTAGATAAAACCTGCTTTGAGCAGTTTTTCAACCTCAGCTTTAATAGTGACAACCTTTCGTGGATGCACTGGACGTAATATTTATTTGATAGGTTTTGCATCTGATTAAGTCTTAATCTTGTGAAAAACAATACTAGGGTCAATTCTTGGCATTTCCTCATAAGACCAAGCAAAAATGTCACATAATTCTTGAAATAGGGCTTTGTACGTTTGAATTTCTTCAAGTGAGCATGAAGCACCTGTGTGAATATTCTTAATAATCCTTGTTTTGACTGAGGTATCAATTGAAATCGTTGCAGATACGTTTCCCAAATTATTTTTCAGATCTAGCTTGAAGAGCTGACATGGGCCATTCCAGACTATCTATGATCTCAGTCGAAAATATAGTTGAAAAATCATTCTCGATTTTATCAAGGTTAGGGAGAAAAGATGAGTGATGATGATAATCGCCCGATGGAATTTCATCCGAAGTTATGACTTCCATAATACTTTCATCAGTGGGAAACGTATTTGTGAAAGGATCAGGAAGTGAAATTGGTTCTAACCATGGTAATTGAGAATAATCTTCATTGATTGCATTCACTTGATCAATTTCAGAAGGTGGTGGGTTGGAAAATGATTGAATTGCCTGATAAGCCAATTCAAATGGGATCAAAGGCATTTCGTTGCCATAGGAGGAAAATTTAGATTCTAAAGGCACTATTCACAAATCAGAAGGTTCCATAGTGCTTGATGTGATCATGTTAACCTGGGCAACATTCAAAGGAAAATTTGGTGGAGGGAGTGAAGAAGTTCCCATCAATGATGAATCCTTCAGTAAACCAACACAAATATCCTCATAAGGAGTAATTATTTTTCCGAAAAAAGGTATGCTACCAGTAGATTTAGGGCTGAAAGTGTAGTAAGACAACTGGTCTACTTTTACTATTATCCCTTGATGGGGAAAAAGTACCATGTGGAAAAGAAATGAGACCACTGTAGACATTGCATAAGTCCAATTTTGACAAAGTAAAAGGTTGTAATCGAGCTGGGCATCAACAAACTCAACTTCAATCGTGATCGTCTTACCTTCTAACTCTATGGGTAGATCATTTAGGATTCCATAAGGACGAAAACCTCTTCCATCAAAGGCTTTCAGAGTGGTAGGTGATTGATTGATAGTTGGAGAACCTAAAGCTTTCCAACAAGAAATAAACATGATACATGTAGAATCTCCTTCGTCAATAACTGTGCAAAACACTCGTTTGGTTTTGATAAAAACTGGTATCTAGAATGCCAATTGATGCGGGAGTCTAAGTATATGACTTTCAAGGTCAAAGACGATAAGATTAGAATCCTGAGGATCAATGGATCCAATAGATGGAAATAATAACTTTCTTTGTGTTGGGCATGTTTGCAACATTTCAAGAGCTGACATTGCTGAAGGAGACATAGCCAGGCCTTCAACAATGTTATAGTTCTAAGCAGCTCTAGCATGTGGGTTGAAAGATGATTTTTGAAGAACACCTTCGGGAGGCAGTCAAATCATCATGTCAGGGTTCAGTTTCTCAATCTATAATGGTTCAGAGGGAGGAGTAGGAATTGAACTAGAAGGTTGACTAGATGGACTAACATCACTTCCATTGACTAAAGGACCCTTAGATCCGTAACATTTTGATCTTGTTGCTACCATAACTTGTTGCGAAGACATCATCATGATATCTGCCTATGTGGAAGAAGAAGAAGGGTTATGTGAAACCATTTTCTATCTTGAGAAGGAAAGGGATCCTTCAAAACAATGAGAGTTGGAGAACCTTTTATGAATTTGCTAACCTCTGCCTGAAGTGGGCATTCCTTTTTATGATGATCTTCATTACAAATTAGGAAAGGATAACGAGGTTTCCTTTTCGTGTAAGTAGGTTCATTTTTAGTAGGTTTCTCTTTCAGAGAAGCATTTTGTTTAATTTTACCTTCCCCTTTCTTTTTACCCCCGGACGATTGATTTTTTCCAGTAGATGATTCTATGACGTTTATCTTGGAAATAGTTTTTGGAGAAAGGCTTTCAATGGGTGAATACTATATAGCCAAAGTATGAGTAAGCTTAGAATTTATTTTTTCTCTTAGACTATTGGATGACAGATCCAATTACATCATCAATGACGTTATCCTATAGGAGGTGAGTCTTTTTGATCATTTAAAATGGTTGGGCGACGTAGATTCAAGATTTTCTTGTACAAGGTGCCAGATTATGTATAGAATAAGTCTAAGTACTGAGCACGAGAAATTACCTGCTCTTCCATCACAACAACTCCCTTCGAAGCACCCTCGGTAATATTTGGAAGCAATGATTTCGTAAACCATCCAGCTAAAATTTGATTTCGAATAAAAACTTTAACTAACCGACGCCTACGTCTCCATTCATGTATGTGATCAGAAATGTAAGTGAATTTTGATTATTTTAAGGAAGTCAACAATTTGGTACCATTGTCGTATTGAATTGGTAGTTGAAATGTGTCAAAAACGTTGTTGCTAAAGAGGTGAAATTATGGAAAGAAGCGAGGTAACTCAATGTACCATTTGGCCGCCGAACCAGTTAAAGTTCGTTGGAAAAGGTGAAGTTTGATAGAATCATCGATTAGTGAATTTGATGCACACCAAATATGATATGTCATCACGTGATTTGATGGGTCCTCTCCTAATTTTTCTTCAAACTTCGGTATATCACTTGGTAACTTGGTAAGAATCGCCAGCCAAAAAGGATAATAATAAATAAGATCATTCATTAGGTGCAATAAATATGGTAACTCTATGCTTGCGATGAATGGTAACTTCCGGTTGGGGTCTTGTTGTAGAGTTTGATAGCCTTGAGGGTTAATTCCAACTCTTGGAGGAGGATACCCATGATATCTTGGAATAGCTTGTGCGGTTGGAATTTGCATTCCTCGAGGGTAGCCAGGGTGCATCATACCAGGTTGCGGTTGAACAAGAACTTGATAAGTATGGTAGGGTATGGTTGACTCTGGAAAGGTTGAATTTGACCCATTTGACCCAAATGCAGAAACAAAACTACCAAAACCAAAACTATGATGAATTTCTAACTGAAGTAAGGAGAGAGTCTTTTCATTTTTTAATGGAAATGCAAAAACTCTTAAATTCCCACTATATACCTTTTCCTAAATGTAGATGTTCAATTTCAAATTACCCAAATATGGAAATTAACTTTTAAAATTTCACTTTTCCCAATAACTCATCTATGTTCGAACTATCTCAATTATAACACCTACAACATTTTTATCAGAAACACTGAAGTACTTAAATATAGCCAAGTAGGTACACTAAGTGAATTGCTCATAAACAGATAATTGTGACAATTTACTTGTGATACGAGGTTCTAGTTGGCCAATTCTCCATCAGCCAATTTGGAAGAACAACATGTTTAGAAACATGAAATTTATCTTCATGGTATGAATAAGCCCAATTCCACCTTTGATTCGATGATGTGCACCGACATTCTTCATTGACATGCGAAGTGTGGAGATATAATCTTTAGTTGGCGCATTTTGCTGGCCTACTGATCCCATAACATATAGTTTCTATATTTGGTGGCAAGTCTAAGTCAGGAAGAATTGTAATATAATATAATTCCTCCCTTGGTTGATAGGACAAGAAAGGATTTAATCTAGGATGACTAGCTAGAAAATCAACATCAGAGAACGAATTGAATTTAGATTAAGCTCCTTGATTTCAGTTGGACTAGAATGGAAGTGATCCCTCACATTTAAGTTTTCTTCAAATTCTATAAGAGAAAGTTGAAAGTCACTTTTAAAAAGGCATTCCTCTAATATTTTTTTAGTGGAGAATGTTTTATCTGAGCTGTAGCCATTCATCATGAGGTTCTTGTTTTCGAGTTTTCTCATTTCCAATGGTGCATTGTACCATTGCTCTATTTACCTCTCTAGTGATAGTTAAAGAGACTTTATCACATACAAAAGACATATGTACTTGTTTAACACACCCAACATTTGAACCTTCTATATTGTGATCTTCATATGCAATGCAAACACAATTCATAAAACCTCTCGTGTTTGAGGTGAACCCTTTTGTAACTCCCATTGAACTTGGGCTACAACGTATGATGTCCTCTGGTTGCTTTGAATGGAAACTTTCATAGGAATCGACAAGACCTAGGCCATGGTACCTGTTCCTATGTCTGCACACAACTAAAAAAAAAAACCTGAATTCATGTCTCTTTCTAGAGTCATCAGAATCACTCGATTAATTCTAATGATGTCTTTTGTTATTATGACAGTAATGCAATCCATGGCAAGACTTCCTAACTCTTGAATAGTGATGACAATATGTGTTTGCGTACCCTAGTACTGCTTGTATGAATGTACCTATGAAAACTGCTTGCTAAATTTTCCTTATCTTTTCTTCTGTTTTCTCCATGATGGAATGAGGGCAACTAAACATGAATTTAGATTTCATCGACCATCTGATCCATAAATTGATTCTAAGCAGCTAATTTTAGAATATGGTCTCTCACTTATTCTTCTTTCCAAACAACCTTTCTTCCTTGCAATTACCACTATTTGAACTTTGTCCTATATATGTTGCACCTTCTCTAGCAACCACCATGCTTACATGACATTCTTCCATCAATTATTGTACAAGCATAACAACTACTCCTGTGACTACATTGTCTACAAGTTTTGACTACATATGTTTGGTTTACCACACATACATGGCAATAATTGGCTGTGTGAATTGTTACAAGACAAAAAAAAATACTAGAAATGATAAGTATTTTGTGGCTTCAATTGCATTATTATAATATATTGATGTATCTCATGTTTGAGCTCTTGTACAAGTAAATAATATAAGTTTCTACCAAGTGTAAATAAACCCAATATTTTGTCATTGTGTAAATATTACTGTGATGTTATGTGTCAAAGGCCAAGAACAAGACATGATGTAATACATGTAGTGCTTGTTGCCTTATTGAACAAGATAAATAACCTTATTATGCCAATAATGAATATCAACCTCCATGCTTTATAATTACACTGCGACAACGCAGTGAATTCGAAATAAACATATGGCATGTTCGGTAACTATTTATTTAAGCATATGGTATCCAAACTTTGTTACAAATAGAAAAGGAACATGTGGAGTAGTTTGTGCACACAAAGTACACCATAGCATGGAAAGACCTCCTTTGAGTATTGTTAAAATTGGAAACTAGGGCCAAAATCCATGTGGGTCATCTTATTTATGGCAGCTGATATTTTTATTGGATCCCTCTCATCGAGAGTTGTAGGATTGATCTAAATATCATCCGATTCTGATAAGTATTTATGAAGTTATGAATTTATTTATGTTATAAATCAAATTGTCAAGTCGGCCAACAACTTGAGTAGGCTCAGAAGCCCAATATACATGTCTATTCATCATCCAAGTTTTAGTATAAATTGGTGAGGACTTGAAGTCATTTTGGACATGTATTCTTGAGGTGATCTCTTCTCCACGTCTAGGTTTTTGGAGAAGGAGAGAACTAAAGAATAAACTGGCCTAGAAGAAGCCCTAGCTGCAGATGATGCCCTAATCCAATGTAGTCATGAAGAAATCTATACACAGTAAAAGAGATGCTCTAACCCGTTGCTAAGGAGAGGCCTAATACGCTGGTCATTAAGACATCTATACACAGTTCATAGAAACGATTATGCACAGATCATGAAAACACTATGCTGTTCATAAAGACATTCATTTATATGCTGTTCATGGTTATTATACACTATTCATGGTGACATTTATACAGTCAATGTGAGGCCCTGATACACAGGGTAGAGAGCAGCGTAATCTATGTATTGGGTCACTGCTGTCCACATGGTAGCCACAATGATATTGAAGCTGCTGTCCACATGGTAGCCATAGTTATACGAAGCCACTATCATAAAGGGTATCATAAAGGGTAGCTGCTGTGATGTCAAGCATGAAGAAGAGCCGCAGTAAGGAAGACATCTAGCCACAAAGAGCCCAGGTATATGAAGCTGAGGTAGCCGTAGTCAAGAGCAGATCCGCACTGCAGGAAGAATGACGCTGATCTCAGGTAAGTACAGGTTCTTGGTGTCAAGGTGCTGAATACAATCTCGGTTAAGCATATATGATAAGGGTTTTGGTGAAGAGGAAACTCTTGCAACCCACACTACAGAAACATCACTTCGGACCTACCTGCACATGTATATAAATGTATATGGGTACTCTCTCAACAACATGCTATCTCGACAGCCACTAACACTGTCTCAGCTAAATGGAGATCACGTTAAGTGATTATCTCAGTCTTACATATATATATGACTGTCTTGGCATAATAGGCACAATGATGAAATATGTGATACTCAACATACTTGTGACCTGAAGGAAATATCTTTGGATGAATAAATCAAAGAAGGCTAATGATGATCTCAGTATGTCTATGAGTAGCATCTCGACATACTTGTAGGCGATGTCATCATACTGATAGAGCTAAAGGGTCTTAAGATGCAGCATTATGGGCATGATAGTAAAGGGCAGCATAATAAAGAGTAGCATGATGATGAAAAGTAGATGAGAGTAGTTAAGCACTGTGATGGTACAACAAGGTGCCACACGGTAAGGTGCAACAAGTGGATGAATTGCAACACTACGATAGGTGAAGCCGACACCTTGGAGAATTAGTTGAAGCATAATTTCTTCAACTGATCTCATGTATCGTCGCTATAGGAGATGATCTATGCTCAGATCTAGATAAGTCAAAGTGTTGACTTCAGTTGTATATGTACTCTCTCTCTCTGTTGAATTATTGAATAACATAAAAGAAGAATTGACCAAGGGTTTCCCCACATTGTAGGGGTTGTCCCTGGCCAGCGACACATCTTGTGTCCTCTTGTATTGGCTTGTCTTCTGCGATTTATATTTATGTTCTATCTGCAGTTTACTTTAATGCTGATGTGATTGCTAACTATGAAAATTTAAATGAATTTCTCTAGCATAGAACATACCTAAATTAACATGGTATCAGATCTGAGGTGAAGACAATGCTCAAGCCATAATGAAAGGGCAATCACCAAAGACAGTTGGGATAGGACAAAGGATCAATGGGTTCCACATCTTTCTTCTAAGTTCACCAAGGGTGAAGTCGAAGTAGAGCATATTATCAGAATGGCGTAGTGGAAGTTTCTGATGGCCCATCTAAAGGTCACTTCATTGGAAGACCAGATCTCAGGGTGGAAGGAAAGGAAGATACCTTGGTTGCAATAAGTTTGGCCATCATGCGAAGGAGTGTCTGAAGGACAGGGACACATCTTTTGATGAAGATAATAATCATTCCAGGGACATCTTCAATGATCAGAGGAATGATAAGTAATGCAGGTCATCAAGGAAATGGTCGAGTGTTCAATGAAAGCAAGGAACCCCAGAATCTATTTAATGTACCTCATCGCAAGAAGAACCCGGTGTCCATCTCGGAAATGGAAGTCAAGGGTTTCAGGGTGGCACTCATCGATGGAAAGGTATGTGTTTGAAAATAGTTTTTTCAAAGATGTTTTAGAGTTCAGGGTTGTATCAAGTCCGCTGGGGACCATGTCCATTGACTCAGCACTAGAGGTCTGTGAGTCAGATGGTGACCGAGATGCTTGAATTCAAAAAGAGCATGAAGTTACATGTCTGAGATGTATCAAAGGAAAATCTTTCAAGGGGACCATTCCCCTCATGTAGCAGGGTCACAGGTTTGGAAAAACCTGTGGAGTTTGAAGATTCATGAATGGGAATCTCATGTATATAGGTAGAAGAAAGCCCTCTATGGCTTGAAACAAAACACCCCGGGCGTAGTATGAGAGGATTGATAGCTGTTTGATGAAGCTGAGATTCACTAGGAGTGAAACCAATCCAAACCATTACCCGAAGGTTGTGGATGATAGACCTCTCATACCAGCACCTTATGCAGACAAACTATTTCTGATAGGTGTAGAACCTCTCATTTGCAAAAGTAAGAGGGAGTTGGATTCCGGACATATGTTTTAGCATGGTGAGCTCATATTTGGTTGAGCCCCACTGGATTGGTGCCAAGAATCTTCTGAGATATCTCCAGGGCACAATATCTCATGGATTGAGATACACTATCGGAAATATGAAAACTGCATGGTTATTCAAATGCTAACTGGGTAGGCAGTATGAAGGATCACTAGAGAACTTCTTAGTGCTGGTTCTCTTCGGATTCTGATTCGATATCATGGATGAGCAGGAAGCAGAAGTTGGTTGTTATAAGTACCACCGAGACTAGATACATAACTACGAGTATGACCTCGTATGAAGTTGCCTGGTTGTGGAAACTCTTCAGTGATTACACATGATGAATACCACTGTGATTCTCTATGAAAACAAGAGGTGGGATTCAATTATTGAGGAATCCTGTATTCAATGATTTCTCCAGTAGATAGACATCAGATACTGCCTTATCTGGGATATGGTAAGTCGATGAGCAAGGAGGCTCCATCGCATTGAGATGATGTACGGGTCACTACACTTTGTCAGAGCCCCGGGGAAAGATCAAATTTGTGATTTTCCCGAACGACTTGGAGTCGTCGAGAGACCCTTGTAAAAGGGTACTGCATGTTGCATACATTGAGCTCTAGGAGCTCTGGGGGCTTGTGGTCAGAATGATTCGCTCTCCTGTGAACAAGATGATTCGATCTCTTGTGGGACAAGATGATTCACTCTCTTGTGGGACAGGATGATTTGCTTTCCTGTGGACAGGATGATTCGCTCTCCTGTGAACAAGATGATTCGCTCTCTTGTGGGACAAGATGATTCACTCTCTTGTGGGACAGGATGATTCGCTCTCATCTGATCAATGAGCAGGGAAATGAGGATAGGGACCATAGTAGTATCGATGGACGCATCGCTGTATCTACCTTACTCCCTATGCTAGGATGACCTTCATTGATCTGGGACCATTTGTAGGAGTTGTACCCACTATGACGCTGACTTTAGGTCGGTTGAGACTGGTCTGGGACCAGTGGTACATACTCCGAGACTGACTTCGGGTTAGTGGAGGACTGGTTTGGGACCAGTAGTAGGAGTGGTACCTATTATGACGCTGACTTCGGGTTGGTTGAGATTGGTCTTGGGACCAGTGGTACGCACTCTGAGACTAACTTCGGGTCAGTGGAGAATGGTATGAGACATTCTCGATCAATTCTTCTTCTTCATGGTTCAGCAGAGTAGAGTTGAGTAGAGCAGAGCTACCAGAGCCAACAGAGCTGAGCAGAGCCAGCAAAGCCAACAGAGTTGAGCAGAGCCAATAGATCTGAGTAGAGTAGTGCAGGGAAATGATGACAGAGATAATACAGTCGGACATATGGATCAGTGGATGGAGTTCTCCCTAGTTGAGAGGGAGTGTTAAAATTGGAAACTAGGGCCAAACTCCATGTGGTTCATCTTATTTATGGCAACTGATATTTTTATTGGATCCCTCTCATCGAGAGGTGTAGGATTGATCTAAATATCATCTGATTCTGATAAGTATTTATGAAGTTATGAATTTATTTATGTTATAAATCAAATTGTCAAGTTGGCCAACAACTTGAGTAGGCTCAGAAGCCCAATAGACGTGTCTATTCATCATCCAAGTTTTAGTATAAATTGGTGAGGACTTGAAGTCATTTTAGACATGTATTCTTGAGGTGATCTCCTCTCCACATCTGGGTTTTTGGAGAATGAGAGAACTAAAGAATACGCTGGCCTAGAAGAAGCCCTAGCTGTAGATGATTCCCTAATCCAACGCAGTCATGAAGACATCTATAGACAGTAAAAGTGAAGCTCTAACCCATTGCTAAGGAGAGGCCTAATACGCTGGTCATTGAGACATCTATACGCAGTTCATATAAACGCTTATGCATAGATCATGGAAACACTATGTTGTTGATAAAGACATTCATTTATACGCTCCTCACCAAAAATGACTTCAAGTCCTCACCAAAGATGAGAGCAGTTAAGCACTGTGATGGTAAAACAAGGTGCCACACGGTAAGGTACAACAAATGGATGAATTGCAACACTACGATAGGTGAAGCCGACACCTTGGAGAATCAGTTGAAGTAGAATTTCTTCAAATGATCTCATGTATCATCGTTATAGGAGATGATCTATGCTCAGATCTAGATAAGTCAAAGTGTTGACTTTAGTTGTATATGTACTCTCTCTCTCTCTCTCTGCTGAATTATTGAAGAACATAAAATAAGAATTTATCAAGGGTTTCCCCACATTGTGGGGTTTGTCCCTGGCCAGTGCCACATCTTGTGTCCTCTTGTCTTGGCTTGTCTTCTGCGATTTATATTTATGTTCTATATGCAGTTTACTTTAATGCTAATGTGATTGCTAACTGTGAAAATTTAAATAAATTTCTCTAGCATAGAACATACCTAAAATTAACAAGTATGTGACATATACATTCCATAAGGCTATGAGATATATCAGTTACTGTTTTCAACAGTCACTACAGTACCACCTTGAGAAGTTCAAAGGATTCTCCCATTAGCAAATACAAACCAACACCACAATTTGGGAACCATGAAATCTCATACAATAAGTTTTTCTTTAAGAGGCAGTGTAAATAAGCATGATTAAATTTTATCTGCAGATGTCTTCATGGTTGAATGTGAAATGTTACTAGCTATATGTGGATGTGGTGGAGGAGTAATCTATGTTAATCATTTTCTAACAAAATTCTGTAACTGTATCTAATTTCTTCACAATCGTTTATTAGGTGTTTAAAAGAAGGATTAAAAACCTAGAAACCCTACATTCAATAGAAATGTCTCTATTTAAACATCAAAATAATATCTTCATATTTAAAATCAAAGTGCCTCTAATTCACCCAAATGCCCTAATTATTGGCGAAAATTCATTGTGAAGGCTAATATGGGTGTTTTAAGGTTTAGTGCCACACTACGAAAAATTTCTCCTTTGATTGAATTTGTAAGCTTATATCAGTATGCCTTGGTTGCAGTAGAAAGTCTCCTTTGCATGTGATGTGAGGTTCTGTCTGAGTATGTAAGATAAACTAGGTATAATCCTCTATCAAGACTACCATGTATAGTAGACTTGCATTTTTTTTTATATGAGTTTGGAAAGTCACAATCATTGATGGGGGAGCTCTGGACCCAATTGGACCTTCGTTCCAGGGGTTCCCAACAAGGCAACAACAACATTGTTCACTATCAGGCGAGCCTCATTGGCAAAATTTAACAATTGGAGCACTTTTATGGTTTGGAGCGATTTTCACAAGGCAAAATGGTTGTGTAGCCACTAGAGCAAACCCACTTTTGTCTTGCCCAATAATCAAATCATAATGATTGTGATTTAAAAAGTCATAATGTGATAAGCAGAAGGGTTTTTTGTTGTAAAAGGCTGATGATATAATCATAGGACAAAAAAAACTCCCTAAAATGACCTAAAACTTTGATGCAAAAAGTCAGAATGGCAACTGAAGTTCTGGAAGAAAAATATTGGTAGAAAAATATGTGTCAATATAAAAATATACCATTGGATTTTCCTGTTTAGCATTCCTATATCTAGATTCATAAGTGTTAGCACTAGGAATTGTGATTTTTTTTTGGCAATAGATGTTGTGAAGGGAACCGTTGATCGTATTTGTTTTGTTTACTTTATTGGAAATGCTTATTACAATTGCTTAGATAGTTTTGGTGTATTTAATTAAATATCATGAAACAATACAATAGTACTGAAAGAAATTAATGAATGGAAATGGACGAACAATCTCTGTCTTGAAAGACAACGAAATAAATGTAGGACAAATTCTTAGATTTAAGTGATCATTTTCTGACACTGGTTAGAAGGTATTTAAGCATAGTTTTGGTAAGGTTCCTGTATCAAGCACCTTTATAATAGGCTAAAATAGGGGAATCAATTATGCCTTATGAAGTCAAGAACAATGTCAACATGAATGCATGAGTTTGATATTGTGAATGCATGAGTTGCCCAAATAATGGCTCTATGGCCATACAAATTCTTGTTTGTCATAATCAATGACTATTATCTTAGCATTCATTCCCAACCCAACCTACCTGGTTAGAATGTAAGTGAATACGTATGCAAGTGTGTGGAAGGAGAACCTCCTTTTGTTCCAAATGAATAAATAAGAAAGCAATTAATGAATGAAAATGGAGGAACAATCCCTGTATTGAAAGACAAAGAAATAGATGGAGGACAAATCCTTAGATTTATGTGCTTATGGTGTTGGGGGACCAAATAATTGGAGAAAATATTTCATCCCTTTTAAATTCCTTGAACATGAGACTAAACACAAAGGAACAAACAAAAGCATCCCTAGCGTTAGAATAAGATCACAAATGCAACTATAATCCAACCACGTGTACAATCATCCGTATTGTCAAAAGAAGTCACAAATGTAAATTTGATCCAACCAAGTATACAATCATCCCTAATGTCAACAAAAGTCACAACAAGAACCTATCACTTGAGCCTTCACCCAAATGTCTTGAAACACTAGACCAAAGAAAGTTGAGCTATGAGCTATAAATATCCAACCATGTTGCAAGGTGGATTAGCCACATTTATCTTACTACATTCCTAAATCCCAGAGGACACTGAAATTCCAAAACCAGATCAATGGAATTAGAGGTATGAGATATAAACATCCAACCATATAGCCAGATGTTAATCTTAGACCATGAAACTACTCTGTGCAAAATAGAGGAAACCCACAAGAAGGTTGCATCAATAAAAGATTGTCTAATGGCACCTGGAAAACACACTTAAGAAAAGACTTTGTTCAAGAAATTGCATAGCATTATTTAAAGCAATAGAAACCATACTAACATTCTTACAATAAACTAACAGAGGATGGAAATCCTCACTACTTGAAACAAACCAAAATCCATTGTTAATTATGAATCAAGCACCAAATTCCACTTTTAAATGTACAAATAGACACCACATTCATTTATATCATATGAGATTGATAGATCACCATAATTCTCAATCTTATAGCATCAACAATACTTTTATTGTCTCCCTGACTTGAGGAAGATTCAAACTTGATACAAGAAAAACCAAGTTTTCATGAACTGCAAATTCTTCCCTGGCTTTCATATGACAAGAGTGGAATTAATTCATGGCATAATTTTGAGTCCATGCTCTTGTTGTCTCCTCATAACGAGACCTTTGACTCTTGTATATATGAGTGATTTCAATAACAAGAGGATCATTAGGATTTAGGTCACTCAGAAGAGAGAAAATTGACAAAAGCACCTGCAAGATTGTTAGTGCAGGACTCCACTGTTCCTTGAGGATATCAAAACAGATGCTACCATTGGAATTGATATTTGGATGATACAAATGCACTCCAACTCATTCTTCTTTCTTCATACAATTCATATGACAACATGGGTGGGTCTACTTTCATGACTTACTCAGATTTTTGTTCCACAGTATCTTCTTGTTTGGCCGCTGCTCGCTCCTATCCAAAGTAACCAACAAAGATCGTTGGAAAGGCAGAATACCTCAGATATGCAAACTCGGAATTTTTATCTAGCTCCAAATGTTGAACTCTTTTTTGCAATTGTTTTATGAAATCTAGTTGTTCTTCCAACTTATTCATATTAATCTCTTCCCCTACCTCCATAAGGATTGTTTTCCTGTTATGTTTTTCTAGTTGGGCCTTCATCCTATGCATATGCTTCCTTGTGGGCCAAAGCATGTAATGGATGAAGACCACATTGTTTTAGACATTTGTTCAATGACCGTGTCTTCCCCTGTTTCTGTTGCTTCTGGACGGAAGGTGTTCATTGACCATCTGATCCATAACCTGATTCTAAGCTACTACTTTTAGAATATGGGCTCTCACTTATCTTATTATTCTTTCCAAACAACCTTTCTTCCTTGCAATTACCAATATTTGAAATTTCTGACCTGTATCTATTGCACCTTCTTTAGTAGCCACCATGCTTACATCACATTCTTCCATCAATTATTGTACAAGCATAACAACTACTCCTATGACTACATTGTCTACAAGTTTTGACTACCAGGTGTAAACAAACCCAATACCCTATCATTGTGCAAATATTACTGTGATCTTATATGTCAATGTCTAAGAACAAGACATAATGTAATACGTGTAGCCCTTGTTGCCTTACTGGACAGGATACATGACCTTATTATGACAATTATGCATATCAGCATCCATGCTTTATAATTACATTGTGATAGTGTAGTGAATTCGAAATAAACATGTGGCATGTTTGGTAACTATTTATTTAATCATATGGTATCCAAACATTATTACAAATAGAAAAGGAACATGTTTAGTAGGTTGTGCACACAAAGTACACCATAACCTCGAAAGACCTCCTTTGAATATGTGGCATATACCTTCCATAAGACTATGAGATATATTAGTGACTCTTTTCAACAGTCACTACAGTACCACCTTGGGAATTCCAAAGGGTACTCCCATTAGCAAATACAAAACCAACACTACAATTTGGAAACCATGAAATCTCCTACAATAAGTTTTTCTTTACGAGGCATGTAAATAAGCATGACTAAATTTTATGTGCATACGTCTTCATGGTGGAATGTGAAATGTTACTAACTATATGTGGATATGATGGAGGAGTAATCTATGTTAATCATTTTCTAACAAAATTATGTAGCTGCATATACTTTCTTCACAATCGTTTTTAGGTATTTAAAGGAAGTATTAAAAACCTAACAAAATTATGTAACTGTATCTAATTCCTTCACAATCGTTTATTAGGTGTTTAAAAGAAGGATTAAAAACCTAGAAACCCTACATTCAATAGAAATGTCTCTATTTAAACATCAAAATAATATCTTCATATTTAAAATCAAAGTGCCTCTAATTCACCCAAATGCCCTAATTATTGGCAAAAATTCATTGTGAAGGCTAATATGGGTGTTTTAAGGTTTAGTGCCATACTATGGAAGTTTTATCCTTTGCCTTACTTTGTAAGCTTATATTAGTATGTGTTGGTTACAGTATACAGTCACCTTTTCATGTGATGTGGGGTTCTATCAGAGTACCTAAGATAAACCGGGAAAAGTCCTCTATCAAGACTACCATGTGTAGCAGACCTGCATTTTTTTTTATATGAGTTTGGAAAGACACAACCATTGATGCAAGAGCTCTAGACCCAACTGGACCTTAGGTCCAGGGGTTCCCAGTAAGGCAACAACAATACTGCTCACTACCAGGTGAGCCTCATTGATAAAATTGAAAAATTGAAGCACTTTTCTAGTTTGGGGCGATCTTCACAAGGAAAAATGGTTGTGGAGCCACCAGAGAAAACCTAATTTTGTCTTGGCGAGTGATCAAGTCATAATGAGTGTGATTCAAAAAGTCATAGTGTGATAGGTTTCATGCATTGATTTGAGAAGCATAAGGGTTTGTTGTTCTGAAAGGCTAATGATATAATCATGGGACAAAAAAAAATTCTCTTAAATGACTTAAATATTTAATGCAGAAAGTCAGAATGACAACTGACTATAGATATGTTTGGCCTCCTAAAGTTTTGGAAGAAAATATTGGTAGAGAAATATGCGTGAGTATAAAAATATACCATTGGATTTTCCAATTTAGCATTTCTATATCTAGATTCAGAAGTGTTAATACTAAGAATTGTTAAAAAATTTCGACAATTAGATCGTATTTGTTTTGTTTACATTATTGGAAAGTCTTATTACAACTGTCCACGCATTAGAACAACCAAGTTGCATGACGTGGAAAAATACCTTACCCTCACAATTTGAAAACCAGATGCATGATAAAATGAGTGATAAAGTTGCTTAACCTAAAAATTTAGAAATAAGCGTTTTAAGAGTTTGTGCTGAGATTTTTGGGGGCATAAGGGAGGTCAACGTTGGGGAAATATGGATTGACTAGGGTTAAAATCAATAAATTATCCCCTGTGGCTCTCTACATAAATTACAATGAATAAGGAATAAGTGAGGAAAACAGGTGTAAATGACTATGAGCAGGGGTAAAGGAAGATAAGTAGGCACAATGGACATGCCAATCCATAAAATCAACAACCAATATTTGAGCTCATGAAAGAAAGTTGTATGGGCTCGTGAAAGCAATTTGTTTCATGAAAGAAATGTGAATAAAGTTGTATGGGCATGTATTATTACAACTGAATAGACAACCTTGGTGTATTTAATTAAATAACATGAAATAATAAATAATACAGAATGACATATCGCGCATGACAAATCCTAATTAAGTGTAGGTCATCGAAGTGAATAGGTGATAACCCGAACTTATAAGGGGTTGGAGGGGGAAACAAAACTAATTGAACTAGGAACACAATTAAAGCTATATTTGCACAGACACATATTATTTTTCATTTCACTCTGAGAGCCTTCGGTGATAAGGCATGATATCAAGGAAACAACATATGCAGGATGAAATGTACAGGCTCAGAAAAGCGTTAATGGGTAATGCTGATTGAACGTCATAAGTGCATACTGGGCATGAGAACAACTAGGTAACCATATGCTATTATCTGCATCGAATGATGGACCACACCTTGCCAATCATAGTCATCGAACCTGCAACACTTGCACTTGTCACTTAGACATATCAAGCATTTCAAACGCATTCAAGCAATTGGTATCCAATTGATCTCGTTACTCGATGCACTCGACCCAGGATTCTTGCCAATAGTCAATCCAGGTAGATATATATTAGCACCTAGAACAAGATCCGTGCATGGAGGATATCAAATTGGAATGGATGGAAATACGAGGACCCTATTTCCTTCTGAATGGCCTTACGGGCGAATCCTTCGTTTCACTGCCAGGAGAATGAATAGTCTTCCTTGCCTAGGGATATATTCACATTGATTCTTTCGTGTGGAGCCCTTAGAGGCAACTCTCGAAAGAGAATTAGGGTAGCTATTCATTTACAGGTATAATAGGTGGTAGCACTAACATGAGCAAGTGGGCATCCATATATTGGCTTACTAATAGTACTAATGCTTGCTACAATTCATCCAACTAATTCTCCTTCCTGCTATCTACCTGAAGAAATAGACCTATATGCCCTCAAACACTTCCTTTATGAACCAAGGGGTTTACACTTAATCCATAGTCTTCAAAAGAGAAATCCATGCCTTGCATGATGAATCATCAATGAGGCCAATTACCACTATCACTCGACCATATTACCAATTACGCATGCTTACCAATAAATGAGATGGGATAGAAGCTTAGGCTTCTTATTTGGCTGTTGCTTTCTCTTATCCAAAGTAACCAGCATAGATCGTTGGTGAGGCATAATATCTCAGATCTGCAAAACCAAAATCAAATAGCTTAACCGTATAGTCCCAGAGAATACAAATAGGATAAGAAGGGGATTTAATTCCAACTTGAATAGAAGCAATTTTTAAAACTTGTAATGAGATGTATCAAAACACGCACACTGAGCTTTTAAAACAATCCATCCTGTAATGAGATGTATCAAAACACACACACTGGTTTGTTGTTAGTTCAATCTTTTGGGCGGTTGAACCTAGTGATTGTATCAAAGGACCATCAACATGAACATAAGCCAAGTTGGTAGAAAATGTATTCAAAATAAATTGTTTAAAGGATTCCAGACACATCAATCTTCTATTGGGATCATACCTGTGTATGGCTTGGCATCCATCCAGTGCTAGGCAAGGAAGTCAAAATTTGTTTCAGGCCCGTTTTGCTGTAGTAGTAACTAGATTTGCTGGGGCTTGCTCTGTTGCTGGTGGATATCTATACCAATATATATATATATATATATATATATATATTTATCTAGATTTGATGCTGGAGAAACAATGCTTATTTATTCCCACGCAAAACTTGTAGATCGGTCACTGCTACAGAATCAATGGCTGGATCTGTTACTTATTCAAAAGCGAAGTCAACATATCGACTGTGAAAAATAACCACTCTGCTACGTATATGCCACCGATGCATATGGTGTCAGAGTTGAATCAGTGGTAGATAGGTTCATGGTACTTACCCAACCCAACAGAACTGGGCAACATGGTATTTGTTCTTCTAAACATAAAAAAAACTTTGATGAATTTCTAATTGAAGTAAGGAGAGAGTCTTTTCAATTTTTCAATGGAAACACAAAAACTCTTAAATTCCCACTGTATCCTTTTCCTAAATGCAGATGTTTGATTTAAAATTACCGAAATACGGAAATTAACTTTTAAAATTTCACTTTGCCCAACAACTTAAAAAATCAAGAAACTTTACTCTTTGACATACAATCACTTGAAAATTTCTAAAATGAATGAAGAAACCAATCAACGCTAAAATGAAATTTTCCTAATGAATGCTATGATTTCAATGCAGTCAAGAGTATAGTTCATAAACACTTCAGCAATGGAAGAAAAATAACTTTTCGTTTAAAAACTAGCATAAGAAGCATTTTTCATAAACAATACTTATTCTTGTAAATCATTTCTTTTCATTCACGAAACAATATTTCACAAAAGAGAAAAATAAACACAAAATATAATCTATTTGAAAGAAGAAGACAGAAAGACAACAAAGCAAGACTCACTGATCTTTCTTTTGATAGATCGACCGCACACCAGATGAAGCTTTAGCCTAATCTATGAAAACATGAAAATTTCAAGAAAACTCTTTCACAACACTCAAGCAGACTGACAGAGACTCAATGAGGGCACAAACAAGTGTAACTAAACATGAAAAACCAAAATTTATGGACTTGATGAAGGGAAAACAAAAATTTCAAAAATTCTAGGTATGTAAGCAGACAATAGATCAATCCAGTGTGCATACCACTGTTGCATTGTGTAGAAATATGCTTTGTGCCTAAAGATAAAGTGCACACAGTGGGAAATTTTCAGAAAAAATAAAACAAGTCAAATAAATCATAAAATCCAGATTTTCAATAGTTCCAAAGACTCAGAGAGGGTTATGACTAAAGGATCGAAGGTCAAAACAAAGAGAATGATGGAGAGTTAGACTTTCCCCAACGGATTCACCAATTTGTTAGGCGGACTAATCCATGTTGCGGACAAGGCAAATCTCCCTAAATCTCAAATGAAATCTAGTAACAAATAAGAAAATAATTTATACCTTTTCTTAGCTTACGATTGATTGAAACAAACAATATGAGAGAGATCACTTACCGCTTATTGAAATTCTTGTCAAAGTCCCTTTAGTTTCTTTGGCAATTAGCTTCTCCTCGATGCTTTAGAGACCATTCCAGCGCTTTCCATTGCTTCTCCATGATGTTTTGAAGGAGATCTACATAGATAGAAACACACAAAGGATCAAAGCATATGGTATAGAATGAAATATAAATGAAACACTTAACTCGACATATATCATAAATCTAGTCAATAACCATTCATAACCTATGTGGGTGATCAAGGAATCCCACAAATGATATCAGAGAAGACATGATTAGGAAAGAGCAATTTCTTTTTATATTAAATAAAATGGAGAACAAACTTACAACCTCAAAGCCTTGATGTTACAAGCCTCTTCTCAAAATCTTCAACCCTCTCCTTGGATGAAAAACCTCCTAGCCTTATTTTGCAGCATACACCTACTTTCAATGGTCCTCCCCAATCCTATGGCCTCTATTTTATTTATAGGCCAAGAGGAGGATGTTTGGGACCCTCTTCCTAAGGGATGAGATCCACAAATGGTGGGATAGAGGATCCACTATGAGAGGGAAGTAGCTCCATGATGCGATAGATTAGGCTTGAGTAATCATTCATTCAAAGATGTTAGTTAGGAAAGATTCGACTAACACAACTTCTAGACTTTAATTTTTATTTTTTACTTGCGTTAAGTCATGTGTGCAGGTCATAGTGTCAGACAGAATGCACTTTTGCACAATTTTTAATGGTCTCTTCTATGTATGCATAGAAATGGACTAGGAAACTGTACATGAAGCCAAAAATAGGTTTTTGAGCCTTGAGATCCATGAATTTCATTCTCTTTGGGATTGTTTGGATTCTAGCCTTACAGGGGGATGCTTTGGAACACTTTGATGGATAGTGAAAGATCCAAACTGACGATAATTTGCCTAATGCGACAAAATGACGTGTAACACTCCCCTCTCTCTCTCACATGATCACTCCTTCTTTGCCCCTCTCTTCCTCTCTCTTTCTCTTCCCCACTATCCCCCCCAATTTTTTCTTGCTTTACCTCTCTTCCTCACTCACTCTCTACCCAATCTCTCTTTCCTTTTCACTCTCTACCTCCTACATATAGGCATCCTCTCTCACCCTCTCCCTCCCTCTCACACCCTCCCAACTCCATCCCTCGGTCCTCTCTCTAATTTCCCATTTCCATCTCTATCAATATCTCTAACTCTTTATCACTCATGCTCCTCCCCTCAATACAAACACACACACACACAAATCTCCCTCCCTCCATCTCTCTCTCTCTCTCTCTTCCCCACTCTACCGATATCCCCAATAGATAACTCTCCCTTAGTGTCTCTATCTATACCTCTCTCACTATTACAGGATTTTAAAAACAAGCTCAAGATATATATGTGAAAAAAATACTAGATTATCTCTTGCAAAACATGAGAGAACAGACAGAAAAATAGATCATAAATTTGACTAAATAACCAAAGAGGAAATTGAAATTACCTAAGAGATAGATATGGAAATTTGATACATTATTATTTCTGAACATTAATACAATATATAGACTCTCTAGGAGAAAGAACCAATTC
The DNA here is from genome assembly GCA_031772625.1 of Pinus tabuliformis. Lineage (NCBI taxonomy): Eukaryota > Viridiplantae > Streptophyta > Pinopsida > Pinales > Pinaceae > Pinus > Pinus tabuliformis. Next base: position 390,737,015 of record CM062817.1, read on the forward strand.
AAATTAGGTTGGGATTCCCTTGTGCATGCACTTAGATAATTATAATAGTTTCCTAGAATTAGCTAGAAAGCCAAAATTGGAGTGGGAGAACCTTAAATTAGAAAAATATCAAATAAAAGTGTTAAATAAAAGTAAGTGGAGTTAGAAACCAATTATAATTTATTTAATAATTTTTACATGCAATAAATACCCATTCAAACTCCAAAAAATGAACTGAAGTATATATAAAAACTAATAGGTCAGTGGATAAGGTAGTTTCCCAAAACAAGAGAGGTAATTTGTATTAAGAATACTGGAGATGAAATAATGGAGAGGAAGTTTCTCTAGTGGGTTTTAAATCTCAACTAAATTAACATGTGTAATCAATAATTTTCATCATTAAATAAACAAAACATTATCTCGTAATATCAAGACATACATACATACATACATACATAAAATTAAGAAATGGCCAATAAACTTGATATGATTAAAGAATCAATATAACTTGGCACCACAATCACGACACAATGGATTTCAACACAAATAATTTTCATTACAGTTTAAACAGAGTTTTCGCCAATAATAGATGTCATATTGTGATGCACAATTATATAAATTGTTTACAAGCATAATAGTCGATGCAATGGGTGTTACACTGAGATTGCAAAGAACATAGGGAAAATAACATAAGCAAACTAGAAAGAGTAAAACTAGGAATATAAATAAAAACCCAAAAAATGAACTCTATAATTTTATTCAAAAGAAAAGTGTATTCAAACTATGTATCTTTGGATCTGGCAAAAATGTCATATCTTGGGAAAACAAACACCTTTTCAGATGAAAGAAAAGACATTATTAATTGAATGCAGTACTCCAAACATAATTGAATAGTTTTCTTAGGCTAGAAATGCACGTGAATAGTCGATCTAAAAAGTGCAACAACACAGGATCAAGATCTCAATTAACAATGGAAGTAACTCTTCAAACATGCACTCATACCATGTTTGAGAAAAAACGGTATTCCAAATAGGATGAACATTTTTAGTAACCACTCACACAACGAGATCAAATATCATAATGCCAATATTTTTATGTGGTTTAAATATTCTAAGAGGGAAACAATCTATGGTCCTAGCCAATGTGGCCACTTAAGCCAATTATATTAATGCATTTTTTTTTTAATTTTAATTTTTTTTTTTTTTTTTTACATAAGAGAGTTCTCATAATCAATCATAAACCATGACCCTCTATTTTCTTTAAACAAAGATCATGGACCAATCGAGTGTTAAGCCAAAGATCAATATTTGTTAGTTTCAATGATAATATGACTCGTTAGATCACTCTATGTCTAAAATATATTGTGGCAATCAGATTACAATGCAACTAATACATACTAAAGAAACACACTAAGAAACACATTTTGACCTATTAAACACATTAGATGAAGTTGAACTTAACTAACTTTGGAGTGTCTGAAAATTCTTGCAAGGAGGTGAGAAGAGGTGAAGGATTGATAAAGGAAAGGAGGGAGGGGTCAATAGTGAGGGGGTCGAAAAGTGAAGGGGAAGGAGGAGAGAGATAAAGGAGAGCTAGAACGGAATGGGGAATGTGGTAGATTTTGGAGGTGAGAAGAGGCAAAAGGAAAATGGGTAGGGGAGAGGGAGTAGTGGTTATGAAGGAAAGGAGGGAAAATCCATCTTAAGGTTGGGTGAAAAAGGTGATAAGAGAGGCAATGTGGATGGGAATGGAAGGAAATAGTTCAGTGGAAAATAGAGGGAGATAGATGAGACTAGGAAAGGTGGGCATGATGGGGTGGCATGAGAAAGGAAAAGGGGGAGGAGGTGAGAAAAGGAGAAGGGTAGATAGGTAAGGGAGGGAGAGTGGTGGGCATGAAGGATATTTTGAAGGAGCTAAGGGGGAATGTGATGTAAGATGAATGGGGAGTATGAGAGGAAGGGAGGAGGAAAGGGTTGGGTAGAGGAGAAGGGGGATGTGGTGGGATAAGTGAGGATGGGGATGAAGTGTAGATGGGGTTGAGGCAATGAGGATTGGTATAAGAGGTGGGAAAAGAGGGTAGGTGGATGGTTATGGGTGGAAAAGGGGGAGAGCTGAGAAGATATGTAGGTAGGTGAGAAAAGGGGAGGTGGGTATGATGGGGTGGTGCAAGAGATGCATAGGATAGGGAGGTGAGAAGTGGTAAAAGGTGGGTGGAGAGGGGTGGGAGACAAGAAACTTTAGGAGATATGTGAGACTAGAAGATATGGGCATGTGCGGGTGAAGCGAGAGGGGTAAATGGGGAGGAGTTGAGGAGAGGTATACCTAAGCATCAAAGCATACACATATTTCTAGAGTGCATGCATGTATCCAGAGTATGCACATGTTCTAGAGCACATGCATGTCCTAGAGTGAATGCATGTTCTTTTCATTTCATTTTTATTTTTATTTTTATTTTTTTATTATTTATTATTTATTTATTTTATTTATTTTTGTTTTTATTATTTATTTATTTATTTATTTTTTTAGGCGGTAGTGAGAACTGTTGAGCACACATTATGCTAAGGCAAGGGGGTGAATTTTTTACTTATTTAAACATTCATGAACCATAAGAAAATAATCAAATATGAGATATAATGGTTGCAGAAAATGGAACACAAGATTTATGTGGAGACTCTTTTGGGAGAAAACCACAAAACTTGTTTTTAGAATTCTTTGTAGGCACCAACCTACTGTTGCAAATATTTTTAGGCAACAACCTACTGGAGACACTAATGCGTGCTAGAAAAAACCATGGTAGGTATCAACCTACTCTTCCAGATCTCCTAGATACTAATTTTTTGGAGTCACCAATCCCCACCATTAAGCACTGACTTAATAAGAGACACAATTCTCTTTGTTTGTGTGGTAACTTTCCAAAAAATTGCTAATGTTTGGCCTCTTCCCAAGAGAAAACTCAAATGTCCAAATCTTTATATTTGATTCTCAAATTTTTATTTGAGTCACTTCAGTATGTCTCCTCACATTTCTAAAAAAATTCACAATTTGAAGTGTGCCATAAAAATAATTATGGTGAAACATGCCACAATCCCTCTTTTTGAAATTGATTTTAGACTTATAACAAGCCCTAACTTCCACAAGGCATATATCTAAAATTACAGTGAACCAAAATATGGAATTTTTATTAGATGTACATTGAACTATTTTCTCAACATCCCTAAAATTTCATGGTCTGATTCTTCACAAAAAGAGAATTATAACAAAAGTTCCAAGTTCACTCATTTAAAATTGATTTCAGGACCATTCACAAAAAATAACTTCCATAGGGTATATCTCCAAACTATAGTGAACTAATATAATTTTTTACCAAACATACCTTGAGTTGTTTTATCGACCTTCTCCAAATTTCATGGTATGAAACATCCATGAAAATAAATTATAGACAAAATTCTGATATGACTCATTTGAAATGTATTCCAAAACCAATGACAAACTCTAACTTCCACAACATATATCTCCAATATAATAGCAAAGAAAAATATGGAATTTTAAAAATATGTTCACATGATCTCTCCCAAGTATCCTTAAAATTTCACTATTTGAAGCATTCCAAGAAAATGTTGTGGCAAATATCCCATATGACTCATTCACTCCAAAAATTACATTTTTTTTTTTATACAAACACATACTTTCCTTCCAATTCTTTATCTTTTTATACATTATCATAACCCTTCAGAAAAAGACATGTTAATTAAAAAGACATGTCAATTAATTAATTAAATAATTAATTCCCTTTTTATTTCACTTTTTCAAATAACATGGGCACATACCATGGGAAAATACTATGGGCTTCCTAAACCATGGGTTTGTGTTGTAACAACTACAACCACCCTCCAAAATTTTGCCTATGCATCGATTTTGAAGCCTTCCTTCTAAACCACAAAAACTCATCTTGCACTGATCCAGGCGCTTGTGCTTCGACTGAGCATTATTATTTTCATATTGGCTTGTGTTTGCTCACTTAGTTCATTTTCTAACCCACAAGCCCATCTCCTGACTTGGTCCCATAACAATTCTGGGCATGCCTTAGAGAACTGCACAATTCTTGAGGGCAACTATCCTTGTTGTTGGGAATTTCACAATCTTGACTGCCAGCCAACCTTGAGATGGGAATTACACAGAAAGGAGAGGCAACCCAGGGACATTAAGCCCAGAAACTGTGCAAGACTCACCGTGCTCAGAAACTGCATAGTGCATGAGCTAGAGAGTTGCCTAGTCCTTCCTAGAACCACACAATCTTTCTAGGTAATGCATGGCATTTTTTCCTAAAAAAGAAAAAAAAAGAAAAAGTAAAAAATCATCCCTAAAAATTAGGGATCTTTTTTTAGTGACCTGAAGGAGGCACTTGCGTTATTTTTAGAAAATGCCGCCAAGTGTCACTTTTTCATTGATTTTAGGCATTCACGTCATAAACCCTAACTTGACCAAATATATTTAATCAATGCTGCTAGGGCTAATTTGCATACTCAATCTTAGATCTATAGCATTCTCGAGGAGATCAAGGAGCCTTCGGTGTGATTGTCATCGCTTTTCTGGGTGAGTTTTTATTTTCTTGTCTTTTGCTGCTTTTTCTATCGCTTTTTGTTGTTTAGCTTGTGAGCGTGTTGTTTCACTTTTTTCTTTTCACGACTGTGGGTGTTTTAACTTGTTTTAGCTTGTACAAGTGTTGTTTAAAGTTTTAGATTGCCTTTCCCAAGTGTCGCATGAGTTTTCCCATTTTTTTCAACAACAATTGTTGTTTTAGTGACTCTCTTCACTGTAGGAATTTACAGGGTAAGTTCCTTAAACAAAACACCAAAGGACACCACTCACAAACAGATGAAAGATCAATACACCAACATTCTTAACGTGGTTAAAACCCTCAAAGAGGGAAACAATGCACGACTTGAGCCAACGTGGCCACTTCAGGCAATTTATTAATAAAAGAATAAAAATTTACATAAGCTTCTCTATGAACAGTTACCCTACAAATGACCCTCCATGCCCTTTAAATAGACATCATGGACTAATCGGGTGTTAAGCCATGGATCAAGTGTCAGTAATAACGAGGAGAGAATGAACCGTCAGATCACTTCATGTCTAAAACATATCGTGACCGTCGGATTGTAACGTACAAATGTACATAGTAAAGAAACACACTTTACCTAACTCTACACTAGACCAAGTTATACTTAACTATTTCCTATGTGTCAGAATATCCTAACATCCCCCCTTAAGAACAACTTGGGATAGGATTTAAGGATGTACAGATATGATACAATAGGAGAAGGAAGGAGGCATTAGAGCCTATCCCCCCTTAGTGACAAATTCTTGAACTCTAACCATAAATCGAAGTTTAGTAAACTTTGCCTCTGTGAGAGCCTTTGTAAAGATGTCTGCAACTTGATCATCGGTTGAACAATATTACACTTCAAGAACATAGTCATGAATGAGCTTTCTGATGAAGTGCATGTGTAGTTCATTGTGTTTGCTGCACTGATGTTGGACTGAATCTTTGCATAGTTGAATGGCACTTTGATTATCACACCAAAGTGTAGTCGGATGTTGCTGCTAAAAAGCAAACTATGACAGTATCTGACGAAGCCACAGGGATTCCTTACTAGATTCTATGGCATCACCATACTCTGCTTCTAATGAAGAAATAGAGATGGAACTTTGTTTCTTGCAAGCCCATGTAATAGGTCTAGAATGAAGAGTGAAGACATAACTGACAGTAGACTTCCGATCATTAGGGTCACAAGACCAATCGGAATCAGTGAAACCAACCAATAGAGGAGGTGCTTCTGCACTGTAATGAATCCCAAACTGAACTGTACCTTGAACATAACAAAGTATTATTTTAGCTGCTTTCCAATGACTTTCATGTAGGCTTTGCATAAACTGAGCAATAAGGCCAACAACAAAGGAAAGGTTATGACGATCATGGGTCAGATACAAATTTTTTCCTACAAGTTGACGGTATAAGGTAGCATCAACTTCAGGGGAAGTACAAGTGACTGAAAGTTTGGCTCCAAACTGAAAGGGAGAAGGGGCTAGCTTATAGCCTTCCATGTGAAAATGGCGTAGAATATCACAGCATACTTGGACTGGGAAAGGGAAATACCTTCCTTGGATTGCAAGACTTGAAGACCAAGAAAATAATGCAAGTGTCCTAAGTCTGTCATTTCAAACTTCTTTTTAAGGCTGGACTTCACATGGTTTATAAGGTTGGGATCACTACCAGTAAGGATAAGATCATCAACATAAAGAACAAGAATGATAAGAGAGTTTCCCACTTTCTTGGTGTAGACAGTATTGTCAGAATGACACTTAGAAAAGCCAGTATCTAAAAGAAAGCTATTCATTTTGGCATACCAAGCTCGAGGGGCTTGCTTGAGACCATAAAGGGATTTCTTAAGCTGACATACAAGGCCAAAGTCTGTTTGTATAAATCCATGAGGTTGTTCCATATAGATTTCTTCATGCAAGTCCCCATGCAAAAGGTGGATTTAACATCCATCTGATGGGCTTCCCATTTGAAAGAGGCAGCAAGGGAAAGAACAAGGCGGATAGAGTTCATTTTGGCAACAAGGGAGAAGGTTTTAGTATAGTCAATGCCTTCAACTTGTGAAAAACCCTTAGGAACAAGACGAGCTTTATGTTTATCAACTTTTCCATCTAGTCCATACTTGGTTCTGTAAACCCATTTGCATCTAACAAGTTTTCGTCCCTTTGGAAGAGGAACAAGATCCCATGTATCATTTGGCAATAATGAACAATATTCTTCATTCATGGCTGCGACCCAATCTGGATGGCTTGAAGCTTCTAAAAAGGTGTCAGGATCATAATTCGCTGAAGCTTGAGCCAGTAAAGAAGAGGCTCTATCGAAATGAGAACGTGTACGTCGCTGATCTGTAGGATCACCTGCAACAGCACCTGCTGCATCCCGAGTAGCACAGACCCATTTTGGAAGCTGAGGAGTTGAAGGAGGATCTTGAGAAGGTGGGGGAGTATTGTCATTGTCTTTGTCATCATTTGAAGAAGAAATATTTTCAGAAGTAGAAGGGATAGAGAGAGGTGGCACATCCGTCGAACTAGGCTTGTAGGCCAATATATTTTCAGCAAACTTTACATCTCTTCTAATGATAACATTTTTGAACTTAAGTGGAATACGTCTATATCCTTTGACATCTTCAGAATATCCAACAAAAATACATTTTTCACTCTTAGGTTCTAAGGATTTATGTTTCTCATTAGGAATATGGGCCCATGCTTCACTTCCAAAAACACGAAAGTGACTTACATCTGGTTTAATTGAGCTCCATGCTTCTTCTGGAGTGATATTCTCTAAAACCTTAGTAGGAGTGAGATTTACTATATAATTTGCACAGTTAATTGCTTCTGCCCAAAAATTAAGACTAAGTCCTTTAGATTGAAGCATACAATTAGTCATTTCCTTTAAGGTGCAATTCTTCCTTTCAGCTACACCATTTTGTTGTGGAGTATATGGAACAATATGTTGCATTTGAATTCCATTCTCAGTGTAAAAGTTGATGAATTTTTTGTTAACATATTCTCCGCCATTATCAGATCTTAGCTTAAGAATTTGATGTCCAGATTGTTTTTCAACAAAGGCCTTAAAGGCCAAGAACACGTTAAATACTTCTCTCTTGAGTTTTAAGAAGTATACCGAAGTGCGTCTGGAGAAATCATCAATGGAAGTTAAGAAATACTTGTAGCCAGAGAATGAAACAACCGGAAGTGACTATGCACAAGCTGTAAAGGGGCTGAGGCATACCAAGAGGCACGTTTTTCAAAATGATCCCGATGATTTTTTCCGAGTACACATCTAGCACAAACACCATCTCTGCAAGATACCATTGGAAGACCTGTCACCATATTTTCTTTACATAGATTCTGAAGGGAGCGATAGTTTAAGTGACCAAATCGCTCATGCCAAAGTTTACTCACTTCATCATTATGAGCAACAAATTTCGAGGGAAGATTTGATGACCCAAAGTCGTTAAACTTATACAACCTTGTAGAACCATCAACAATGCCAGTAGCTAAAAGCTGTCTAGGATCTCTTAGGTCCTTAATTACAACATCGTGAGGTGAAAATTCAACGATTTTACCTTCACTTGAATGAGTTATCTGATATACAGATAGAAGGTTGCAAGATAAGGTTGGAACACATAATACATCATTAAATTGACCATTGTCTAGATGAACAGTTCAAGTCCCTACAACACTAAGAGATATATCATCACCAACATATATATTTTTGGTGTTACAATCATTCAAAGAAGAAAACATGGCTTTGTTTTTGGCCATGTGATAAGAAGCTCCAGAATCAATGAGCCACTCATGAGAATGAGAAGAAGAAGATACATTTAGTGCATAACTAGATCGAGATGCTTGACAACCACATGCAGAAAGTGTTATTCCTGAAGATGAAGTTGAAGTTGAAGAGTGCTCCAAATGGATGTTATGCTTCTTCATTGCTGTTTCCAAGGCTTCCATCTTCTTAAAGAATTTGGATTCTAAGTGGCCATCTCAATTACAAAAGTGGCAATTTCTATCAATCTTCTTCCCTTTGTTTTTATTTGCCTTATCATTTTTTTGAAATGATTTTTCATTTTGAGACTCAAATTGCTTAGAACCCTTGTTTGGTTTAGGACCATTCTTTTTAGGATACTGCTTCTTAGGATTCTTTGAATTTGGTTGCTGCTGGGTGGCTAAGGCTTTCTTAGAAGAGTTTCCAATATTAATAAGACCAAGATATATGAGCTTTTCTTGTTCTCTTATTAAAGAATGACAAAAGGCATCAAAAGAGGGGGACTTGTAGTCTTGTCCTTGAGAAATAAATGCTTCTCTAGTAGAATGGAAGGTGGAAACAAACATAGAGTAGGCTGGTCCCAACTTAGTAAGAATGGAATAGATAAGGCTACCATCTTCTTTATTAACCTTAACACCTTCCAAGAGAAGTATAAGGGTCTTGAACTTGGACAAAAAAACTTCAATGTAAGAAAAATTATTAGGGTCCAACGTAAGCAACTCATTTTTGAGTTGATGGGCTCTAATTTCATTTTTAATTCCAAAAACTTTAGTGAGATGTTTCATTGCTTCATTAGGGGTATCAAGTTCTATGATATGGATTCTAAGGCCTGGAGAAATAGACATCCCTATCAACCTCGTGCTTGATCTTGCCTATTTTCCCATTTGGCTGCCTTATCTTCATCTTTAGGTTTGGTTTCTTGGCCAGAGGCTATTTTGTAAAGACCTTTACTTCTAAGTAAATCCACAATGTATGACCACCATTGGAAGTAGTTGGTGCTGTCAAGAATAACTTGGCATGGAATTTCCATTTTAATAGAAACTGAAGCTGTAGATGCTGAAACCAAGTGTTCCAATGGAAAGATCTCGAAAAATTAGTCTGATTCAAAAAACAGCTCTAAAAACAGCTTCTGGATGAAGAAGTTATGGCTTTTTGAAGAAAAGTTGTTGAAGATGTTGATGAAGTGCGTGAATGCGCGGGAATGAATGATAATGTTATATTTAAACCCCCCCTCGCTTTCCAAACTTAATCTAATTAGCTCACTTAAAAAAAATTTATGTGACCCACTTATATAAATAAGTGAAAGTCACTTTTACAATGGTACTTTATGAGCTACCCATTAAATTGTAACATAAATAAAAGATAAAGAGACTTTAGAATTATAAGTGACTCACTTTTTATAATGGGTGAGAACACTTTTACATAAAGTAACTTTAAAACATAAGTTACATGTGTTTTTTGAGAAAGTAACTCAACAAAAAGAAAGACTTGAACTCAAGACCTCTATTCTCATAAAGTAACTTTGGACCAAGTGAGCTAGTTTAAAAGGATAGTAATTTTTGGAAAAAAGTAAGGTTTTTTTTAGTTACTGAAACTTTGGGGTGTGTGCTTACTTGAAAAAGCTCTTTTTACCTACAAAACAAAAACCACAAAACCCAACACGGACATACAAAAAAAACCAAACTTTATGGCTTGAAGTTAGCTTTTGCTGGAAACTAAATATTTTCCTCAATGTTTCTAATTTTCCGAGATCACGCTAAGGTGTGGCGGAAAAGAGCATACACATGAGAAAAAAACTTCCTTTCTAATTTGCCTAGATTGCATAGAGTCACGGGACAAAGAGCATACATAGAAATGAAAGGTATAGATCCGGTAATAAAAGAAACAAAGAGATAAATAAACCGAAATAAACAGAGAGATAAATAACTAAAACTGCAAATAAAGGCTGTATACTACCAGATCTTAAAAATGATGTAGCTAGGGCTAAGGAAAACCTTTTCATGTGAAACAAAAGAGGTTCCTCACTGGAACAGATGCTCCTAACACAATAGAGCAGTCCTCTCGGCTTGAAAGCAATCATAAACAACAACGCTAGAAAATGACAGCCGGATGTAGTTGTACCAACTTCCAATTTGGATCACCAACGGATGCGACACTCAAACAACTTTGGTACCATTTAGGAATTTATAGCGTAAGTTCCTCAGACAGAACACCAAAGGACACCGCTCACAAACAGATCATAGATCAATACACCAGTATTCTTGATGTGGTTAAAACCCTCAAATAGGGAAATAGTCCACCACCTGAGCCAACGCGGCCACTTCAGGAAATTTATTAATAAAATAATGAAAATTTACATAAGCTTCTCTCATGACCGGTTACCCTACAAATGACCCTCCATGCCCTTTAAATAGAGATCATGGACTAATTGGGTGTGAAGCCATGGATCAAGTGTTGGTAATACCGAGGAGAGAATGAACCGTTTGATCACTTCATGTTTAGAACATATCGTGACTGTCAGATTGTAAGTTACAAATGTACATAGTAAAGAAACACACTTTACCTAACTCTACTCTAGACCAAGTTATACTTAACTATTTCCTATGTGTCAGAATATCCTAACATTCACATGATTTATTTTCCTTCAGTTTAATCATTTGCTGCACTTGTTTCACACACATGCATCAACTTTTAGTCAGACCTACACTCAACATCACACCATCTTTTATCTGCTTATTTTTCACACTTCCCTTGGGAATATCTGGGTCCCCCTTGCCCGGATCTCATTGTGCACAGCTAGCTTTGCGCAATATGGAGACTCAAGCCTCTAGCTTGGCTTTTGGAATTGCATAGAGCCTAGACTGGGATGGCTCCAACTGTGCACAACACAGTTCAAGGAGCGAGTCTCCCAGCTTGGCCATTGAGACTGTGCAATGTGCAGTCCCTCCTAGGCCTTGGCCCAGACTGAACTGCGCAATGCTCAATGCACAGTTCCCACAATCAACCATTCACCTTTGTCAGTCAAAACTGCACAATCCTTCCCATCATGAGGTCGAATTGCTGCTTGATCTTGTCTTGAAGTTGTTTTTCTTTTAGCTGACATTTGCTTTCCATGTGTGTCCTCTTTGTACCACAAGTACAATAATTGTTGAGAATATCTCTACAATTATAGTTAACATGACATCCAAGAGAGCTGCATCAAAGGAAACCACCGAGAGCAGTACTAGGGAAGCAATTGAGTAGATATCAATGGATTTACCAGTATATGCAGATACTCAATTTTCATTGAGAAGGGAACAACACTGACATGGCAGCAGATGAAAGACACTTTGCATAGGACTTAAAGTCAGACTTAGAGGACTGATAGGTTTATCTTAGCATCCAACGATCAGGGTTATACAAGGTTGCATGCAGGTAACCTGCCTTCCCATGTGCAAACATCATCAGTTGGATTGTCTCACATACATATGAGAAAACTATGATATTGAGTAGTACCAGTGGGAGAGAGCTTGCCACCTTCAGGGCAGAGAAATTTCAATAGATGTATCACTTACCCGAGCCGGTGGAGCGCATAGACTCACTCTTCTATGCCACCCATATCTATGTGAACATGAGAGATATTGTCAAGCACTGGGTAAAATAACTGTCGAAGTTTAGACATACACCTACCCATGTTTACAAGGTGAAGTCCATTAGGAAGGCTTACTAGTTCTTGATAATCTTTGCATGCAGAATATATGGTCAAGAGAAAACATAAACCTTTCCTAAAGGGTGGGTAGTCTTACTAGACTAGTTGGTGAATGACATGAGGCCATTTAACTAGTCAGATCTGCTGTCTCATCAGTTGAAGTCCCATGTGGCTAAGGCTCAAAATATGCCCAAGAATGAGCAAGCAAGGTTTTACATGTTCGCATACTTACTAGATGCAATCTGTGCCCAACAATAGTTCCCTGGCATGAGCTGGACATGGACACTAAAAGAGACTTCTGTCAACATCTATTGCAAGTTTCTTTCTGACTGAAGCTATCGAGGAGTGATGGCAAGGCTAACTAACCATCTTTATCACCCCATTTTACAAGTTTATCTTTGAGCAAGATCTACCTTCCATGTCCCAAGAAGCAATGGAGGCAATAGTAAACATTGCAGGTTGGTATGCCTCACCAGGTGGCACCTTCATTAGAGTGTTTGGCAGAGATAAGTCTCTGCATGTTCTACCAAGGTATGCCATTGACATGATGATCATGCAATAAGTTTCACACCACCTCGCTACGGGGTTGTCAACAGGACTGCATATGAAGAAGAAAGAGCCATGGTCCGCTCTTCCTTTGCAGATTAGGTTATTTGAGATTAAGAGCTTGAAGGATGCATATGTCGAAGCTAAGGACATAATGAAATTCATGTTGAGCACCAAGGAATTTAATCTGTATGATCCCCACGGTATTTGCAAGGACCATTATGCAAGAGTTTACTTTCCATGGATCCAAGGGAAATTTCATTGGCCAGAGGAGGACCCTTGGAGGTACTGTTACAATGCCTCCAAAATCCATGAGCCGGTCAGTATAGCAAGAACTTGGAAGGTTGCTTTGCAAACAACAAAAAATCTGGAAGAAACAAAAACAACAACAACAAAAGGCAACACTACAATGAAGGACAAGGGAAAGAGGAAGGTTACTGAGAATCTAGAGGGAGAGCAAAGATGTAAGATGAAGGCAAATCCCATCCTAGAGAAGGCAACTTTGGTAGCAGAAGCAAAGAGGGATCAATGGATGAAGAGAGAAGAGTGAAGGAAGGGAGAAAATAAGAGGCTGTAGGAAGTAGAAATGAAGTTGCAGGAGACGTAATAGAAGCTAAAGGAGGAACAAGAGTTGAGGAGGAGAGAAAGAGAAGAGAAGCAGAACCAATAAGAAGAACAAATTCAAGGCGCAATGACAGAGAAAACAATGTCGATACAGGTTGACGAACTGGAACAACCATCTAACTAAGGAAGAGGGTGAACAGATGTAGGATTGGGATCTTTCCCAGTAGATTGAGAAATTGATCGAAGTGAAAAACATGGAGTTGGAGCAGGAGCCAAAGAATGAAGACATTGACCTGATGCTAAGAGAACCGTAGGTCATCACTTAGTCTCCACCACCTCTAATGTTAGAACCAACCACGAGCGAGCAAGAAGATGTTGTTATCCTTGATGATGATTCGGTCATGGATGTGTACAATATATCATTTGACGAGTTGTAGAAGAAGATTACATGCATGGGGGAACTAGTTTTTGGATGATCCCACATCACTTGCATTCATTAAGGAAAGGGTGATAGTGTCAGACACCAAGAAGCATCCAACTCCATTTCCTAAGCCAACTTGGCCTATGTAAAAGCAACAAGCTCAAATGTTCAGTACTTAATGACTGAGAATGAACAACTGGAAAAGAACTTGCAGGATGCCAAGCAAGAGGCAGAACAACTCCTAGCATCAGAGAAAATGCAGTTTCCCCATTGGGGGAGAAGAGGAGAATGATACTTTCTGAAGTATCAACACTTGGTGATACCACGCGGAAGCTCTATAATGGATATGTCACCGTGAACAAAGTAGTTATCCGTGTGCATGGTCTACAACAATAGAGCAAAGAGTTTGTTCAAAATATCAAGAACATACATGCTGCCATCGCCCATGTACAAGAGTGGACAATGTGGTACAAAGGGGCCCCACTTGACTTAGCAAAGAAGATGAAGCCACAGGAAGAGTTGGAGAAAGCGAAGGTATGAATGTTGATCCAGAACTATGAGCATCTCACCCCATTCATCGACAGCATACATGCCTCATATGTGCGGTTGTACAACAATCTGGATGTCATGGTGAGAAAGAACAAGATAACATCAATCGGTTCCCTCACTGATGGTAAACCCAAGAACCAAGTCTGGTTGGAGATTGATGAGTACTTGTAGTGGCTAGGATGAGCGGCCACCAGGGAAGATATGGAGTACACACACAACATGCATAATTACATCAGTGGTACTGTTAAGGTCAACACCATGCTTCTCATGCTTTAGAATGAGTTGGATACAGGTTCCAAGACCATATACTCGGATGCCATGGAGGCAAGAGTCTGCTTCCAGAAAGACACCATCAAATAGTTTGGGGACACCATCACATAATACCAAGCTTGGCACCGATATGTGACTGAGAAGAATCAAGTGGATGTTGTTGAGTTGGACTTTCCCCAAACTCCAGAATCATAGTGTTGTGTCTTGTTAGGCTGTCTCTAGCCTATTTTGTCTTATATGGGTACATGTGGAAAATGTAATATTATTTGTAAATATGTTGTAAGTGAAATTCCAAGTGTCAATATTGGAATATGAAAAGTCATCATGTAATGTAATGTGTCATTTAGTGAAGAAGTTGAAGAGTCATGAGGGAAGTCAAAGAGTCACAAAGGGGAATGTCAAGGGTCACCCCACCCTTTGTTATAAATAGAACCTCATAACTCATAGAACATGCTTTTGGGAGCCAAGATTTTGGCTATGCTTATGGTTAGAAAAGGATTGAGATTATTGTGAAGAGCCTTGGCTTCTCCATATCCTAGAGCAAGCATATTTCTTTGGAGGAGCAGGTGTTCTTGACTGTAACATTCCACTATTGGGGCTAGTGGTCGTCAATGGTGTATGCATGGATGTAGCTCTCACTTATAAAAATAATATGAGAGGCAACATGATTTCATGCATATGTTGTTAATGTAGTAGGACTATTCTTATTGCATTGGAAATGTATGTTATTTAACTTACAAATATGCTTATTAACTACTTTGTATGGATTTGTATGAATATGGTTGAATGTGCACTGTTGGATTAACTCATCATTTTAAATTGTGTACTATTCTGCATTTTAGCTTGTGATGCCATTCCACTCGTGTGTTCCTTTCAAGTTGCGTACTATTAGATGCTTCTAAGGGGCACACTTCCTTTTCCCCTCCATGTGTTAGAACCTTCATGCATCACACTTGACTCTCCATAGGGTCACACACTTGCTCTCACCCAAAGTTATCATAATTTCCTCTACGCACTATGCGGTCAAGGCATTAAATTACCATCCACTGCTGGGACTCCTACTTCAAACAATGTGAGGTCTAGTTGGGACTTCATATTGGGGAGATCCCATGAATGTTGGCGGGTCCAAGACTGTCAACATTTCTGGTGCTAGAAGGAGGGCCACATGACAAGCTAAGCCCTTGAAGTTTGTTTTTAATTTCTGCACATATTTCATGACTTCTTTCCAAATAAAAACTCCGACATGTTTTTCTAACTCTCCACATTTTGAAGTGCCAATAAGAATTGTAGATGACTTGTGTAGATATAAGTTTAATGGCGAGGGTGGAACAACCTTTATAAGGCATAGAGTTGCTTTTGCTAGTTTCTGTGACAGGCATGATGTCTTGTCTGATGATATTGCATGTGGGTTGTTCACTTTCACGTTCGAAGGGCACGCAAAGAAATGGTGTCACACATTGCCTGCAACCTCTATACACTCTTTTGATAAGATTTTTAGAGAATCATGTCGGGATTTTGTTCTTTATGACCATAAATCCCTTAATAGAAACATCTTAAAATTGTGAAAATCACCTAACAAATCTCTTCAAGATTTTCACGATATTTTTCTTCATTATTGTTTTGAATTTTGTGAAGATGAAGTTGACTGGAAATTCTTGGATGAAATATTTCAATATCTTGTTCACGTTTTTGAGAATCCACATGAGTTAGAATATTTCGAACCTCTCCCAACATACCTCGGTGTTAGAGCTTCTAAATATGAGATGGACAAAGTTGCTGTCCCAAGTGACCCTCCATCCCCTTCCCATAAAACAACTTTAACTCCACTGGTCGAGATGGGAGAAGTTGACAATCCACCTATTGATTTATCACCATCACCTCCCACCCCACTTGCTCAGGATTTCTGCGCAGATTTGGACTGTAACTCCAATGGTTGTCATGTGGTCTTATCTCTTCAGCCTCTATCCTTCAGTCCCTTTGATCCTCCATATTTTGGTGTGTTGTGTTCATCCATCTCGGATCTCACGAGGATCAAGTTTTGGATGGAATTGGTGTTGAACAACCAACCTGCGATATCATTTTTGATGAGAATTTATGGGAGTCTGAAAAAGAATCTGCTGTGAAGGATGACCTCCTTCTGTCCACACCTTGTCTGCTTTATCCTGACATCTTCCACGATTCTGTCATTTATGTTCAATCTTGTGAAAATTCATTTTCAGATGTTTCTACTTCTGATCATTCACATAAATCGTGGAATTCTAGTTTTTCATTTGAATGCGGAGAGGAAAAATCTATCTTCCCTGATCCTCCCAATCTCTCATCTTGCCTTTTCGGAAATGTAGAGGGTTATATTTTTTATTTTTTATTTTTCATTGTCCCCTCTTTATGATTTGTCAGATCATGAGGATGTCGCTGTCCATCATCTTGAACTTTCTGATCATGGTTTTCATGATCTTTTCATTCATTCATCTGATCACGATGTTGATCTGTACACTATTAATCTTTCTAAGCATCGATCTTCGATCATCCATCTTCTGATGAATTAGAAACTCCTCAAGCTGTTGAGGCACTTTAGCCCAAGATGATGGTTATGTCAGGTTCTCTTAGCCTTGAGGTTAGTTCCGCTTCGGATCAGAAATCTTTTGAATCTTTCTAGGATCCTCATCACTCTGTTGTTCACATTGAAAATCAATCTAACTTACCATTTTCGAATCCTCCATCGGAATCACACGATCCTGTTGCTCAAGCATTGGCAAAGTCATATGTAACAAGCATTGTTGCAAAGCAAAAGTTTTCTTCTTTCTTTATGTTTGCTTGTTTTTCAAGTTCGAAGGCGTGTACATGCTTGTCTTCAATTCGTGATGTGTCAGGACACCATGGTACATCCGTAGAGTGCCTTTCATGTGATTTCTGTTCTTACTTTTCCACGGATGTATTCAATGTTAGGTCCCTATAATACTAATGATCCCCCCATTACTATTGTCATTGTAGCCCTTATTGTTATTGCTGTTCCCCTATTGGCCCCATATTGTTATTATTGTGCCCCATAGAAGTCCACTATTGTTTATTTATTTATTTAATTTAATTTAATTTATTTATTTATTTTTTTTCTTTTTCCTTTTTTCTGAGTAATGCTAATTCTATTAAAAGAAACAAAAAATATAATTACAAAGAGGCCACAGCCTCAGTCATTAGCATCGAAGTCCATCAGGAGTATCTGAACTGCCCCATATTTGGGGAAACCAGTTTGCCATAACTAAAAACCATACAAATAACCCGGACCCAATCACCAAAGAAACCAGAGGAAGTTTTGACACAACACAACATGACACAGCTGAAAGTATGATAGATCCACCTATCGATTAGACAAAAAACAAAAAAATTAAATGACTGGACCACACTAGTTAGCAGCAAGAACCTGAGATGGCGCGTGGGTGGCAGCGGATGCCACATGGCTTCACTTGGGCTCATGCTGGTCAGGGGTCTCCTCGACAACGCGACAAGCGTACTGATACCAAACTTTGTCCGCCTCCGCCACGCTGGCTTCCTCCCTGCCATTTGGTGGCTCCCTCACAGGAAGAGTGCCGCTTTAGCTGCCAGTCATAGTCACCAGAACAGAAGCCCAACTAAGCTACCACCTGGTTGCCGAATGTCTCCAGTGTGTCCTCCTCCTGCATGCAAACCACCACGCCAAATTACCTTGCCTTCTTCCGTCGGGAGCAGCCCAGAGTCGCATCCAATTCCCTGTCTTTGTTCTTCCTGAAGCTGTGTTTCAGAGTGTCTCACAGGAATGCTGTGTTGCTCGTTCTCTTCCGAGAAGACAATGGTGACATTAGCCGTGATGATAGGCCTGTTCAGGTTGCTCTGGAACCTAAATTGAGTCAAGTGAGGGACCAAACTGGGGTGCAGAGAAAAAGTGGCTGTATGAAGCCTGAAATCTCTGTGCTCATCAAATGAAGCCTGCACATGACCCCGGCCACTGTGAGTTTGAGGATAATGTTTGAGCGGCGAGCTGGCAGGGTGAGAATTTTCATGGGGAGGATGTGGAGAGGTAGGTTCTGAGCTCTGCACTGCCTATGGGCGAGCGCTGCCACTGCGGGTACCACCTCTGCGGCTCCTCATTCGGTGACGGACCATATTAGTGTGGTGGGTCTGGAATTCAGCAGGAGAGAAAGCCTGGAAGGATAGCAGAGTATGAACAGTAGGCGACTGGGCGGGATTCAGAGGGCAAAGCCTGGAATGGGAATAATGATGCCCATTACCAAGGTCGATACAGCATAGAAGCCAACAACGTCTTCCTGTTACAGTTCTACTGCAGGGATTTCCAGCAAGGGGCGGGCAAATGGTGAGGGAAGGAGGGCAAGCTGAGGGGTTGAAGGGCTCCATGTTATGTCGAACAGTGTCTGGATCTCGGCCTGAGCGGCCATTTAATGCATTATGCAGGCTGGCCTGCTCTCGTTTCAGGTGGACTTGGGATGGTGCGCTGGCCACCATCTGTCTGGTCCGAACGCCGCCATTCCGTCGAGTCTTCATTAATTGCTTCAGTTGTCACCCGCATCCGGGTGCGCTTCTTCTTCCTATGCCATTTCATTCTTCACCAGTTCCTTGTATTCCAATAATTGGTGTTCAGTGGCTAGCGTAGAAAGCGAACCTGTATGGAGATCCCTCCCACTTTCCACTCCTATATTAGCCAGTAGATCAGCCACTTTATTTCCATCCCGCCGTATGTGCTTGAGATTGACCGCTCTGTTGGAAGAGAGCCAGATTTCAATAAGTTCTAGTCGACTCGCCAATCTCCAACTGTTGCTTACTTTGCTTGATGGTGTTCCCTGCAAAATTTTATTGACCATATTTATAAGGATCTGCGAATCGCCTTCTATAACAAGCGGGAAAAAACCATGATTTTGAGCTAGAAGGAGTCCCTGCCATAATCCTTCTAATTCTGCTGAGTTATTAGTATCCCATCCACTTGAGCCTAAATAGGATAGAAGGGGAGCTCCCTTATGATCCCTGAATATCCCTCCGAATCCTGTTTTGCCCGGATTCCCTTTCGAGGCTCCATCAAAGTTTAGCTGGATCATGTGACGGGGAGGAGGAAGCCACTTATCTAGTGTCCTGCTCTTTGCTGGAGTTTTTCCTTTGATTATCATCTCTTGATTCCATTGAAGGTTCCAATTTTCCCATATGTTTTGTTCCTGAGGGAGGGAGGGAATGTCCTCCTCATGCCATGTTTGAAGAAGTAGAGTTTGCCTGATATTTTGACATGCAATATTCCAAAGAGTTTCCAAGGGCGAGGATTGGTTCTTGAAGATTCACTGGTTTCTCTCCTTCCATATTGTCCAAATGAGAAAGCTCAGGATAAGCTTCCATAAGGAGTTTAAAATCTTGCTTTTAAATGGGTTCCGAGCCTAGTTGCGAACAATGGATATGATATCTCCTTGGATCCGTCCATCCTTTTGACATCTAAAAATAGCTTTTTCCCAGAGCTTGAGAGCTAGAGGACAAGAATGCATAAGATGCTTAGTGGATTCCTCTTCTTGCTTACAGTTGGGACAGATTGAGGGGCCGTGGAAGCTTCTCTTCCAGAGATTGTCCCACGTAAGGATTTTGTTTTGACATAAAAGCCATAGAAAGGTGGAAACTTTTGGCCAGAGACTGGGGTCCCATACTTTGTTCCAGAGAGGATCTTTGATGGTTTGTTCCTTTATGATGATGTTGTAAGCCTCCCGAGTAGTGAAAGTTCCTTTTTCTTCATAGCCCCATCTAAGAACATCCTTTTTATCTGAATAAGTTATTCTTATTTTCGTAAGTTCTGTACCAAGAGTCTGTTGAGCTGAAGCCATTTCATGTCTTAAGATGTGGTCCATGCGAAGCCATTGCCTGTAGCCTTGTGTTGTGGAAGAATGCCAAAAAAGCTTGACTTTGTCAGATGTCTGCAGTACCTGCTCCGAGATTTGATGAGGTAAGATTATGTCCTTTAATTTGGGTTGCTGCTGCCAGGAATCTTCCCAGAATCTTGCTGTGTTGCCATCCTTAACTTCCCAGAAACTGTGCTGCTGGATTAAGATCTTGTGTTGCTTGGTTGCATTCCAGATTAAGGAACCTGGACTGACTTCTGAAATTGAGATTAGTTCTTCTGTAGGTTGATTACTGGCATATTTTGTTGTCCAGAGGGTGGCCCATGGGGTGAACGGCTTGGTAAGCCACTTCCACCAAATGCGAGCACCCATGACCATATTGTTGTGATGAGGATCTCGAAGTCCAGTTCCTCCTGGAAGCTTCGGTAGACAAACTGTATCCCATTTAGCCAGAGCCCATTTACGATTTTGTCCCGAATTGCCCCACAGAAATGATCGCTAGAGATGTTTGTTTTCTTTGAGAACCCTTTTGGGTGCATCCAAGATTGAGAAGAGATACAACGACATGGATTGGAGAACTGCCTTAATTAGAACTAGACGATTGGCCATATTGAGGGCCCTATGAGTCCAGGAGGAGAGGCGCGCCTCTAGTTTTTCTAAGAGCACCCTCCAAGATGAGTGTTTCAGAGCAGAGTTAGTCATGGGGGCACCAAGATATTTGGAAGGGAGAGTAGCAATTGTGAATCCAAGAATGTGGGCAATCGACACTTGGGTAGCTGTAGGGGTATGAAAAAAGAAAATTTGGGATTTGGCTTTATTTATTCTTGTTCCAGAGGCATCCGAGAAGTCCATCAATAGAGATTTGTATTGACGTGCTTCCTGGACTGAAGGATGACCAAACAACATGTTGTCATCCACGAATTGTTGGTGGGTGAAAGTAGGGGTATTAGGAAAGGAAAGGCCTCTTAGATGCTGGGATTGCAGAGCGTTTTTAATGCTTCGGCCAAGACCTTCCGCCATGATAACGAAGAGGAAAGGGGAGAGAGGGTCTCCCTGTTTGATTCCTCTGGAAGGATGGAAAGGAGAAGAGGGAATGCCGTTGATCAAAATAGAGAAGAAGGAGGAAGATATGAGACTCATTACCCATCTTACCCAAGGGATGGAGAAACCAAAGGCAATTAGTGTCTTTTGTATATACATCCAGCTTAAGCTATCAAAGGCTTTTGAGAGATCTATTTTAAGGAGCATACCTGACTTTTTGGAGTGCTTCAAGGAGTGGATGATTTCATGAGTAAGGATGATGCCATCCGTAATCTGCCTGCCTTCCACATATCCGGATTGCTTAGGCGAAATGAGAAGGGGTAGCAACAATTTAAGTCTTGAGGCAATGATTTTGGAGACGATCTTGTAAATGACGTTACACAGGGCAATAGGCCGGTATTTGTCAGGAGTACTGGGTTGAGCTTCCTTGGGAATGAGGGCGATGAATGTGGCATTCATGGCTGGAAGCATCCACCTCAGAGTTCTCGATTCTTCAACGACCTGCCAGACTTCCATTTTTATCAGCTCCCAGAAGTTGTGGAAAAAATTTGAAGTAAATCCATCAGGGCCAGGCGCCTTCCCTTCCTTCAATTGACGTACTGCATTTTCCACCTCCTGTAAGTTGACCAGCCTGAGAAGGAGTTGATTGTGCTCCTCAGTGATAACTTTGGGAATATTCTTAGTTATTTTTTCTATGGCTTGCGATCTGTCAACCTGTGGTTCTTGATGAGCCTGCTTGAAGTAGTTGAGAAGTTCGTGTTCAATATCTTCATGTTTTTCCATCTTTACCCCCTACTCATTTTGGATATGAGTAATGTTGTTATTCATTCTTCGTTGAACAGTAGTTTGGTGGAAAAATTTTGTGTTTTTTTCTCCATCCTTTAGCCATCTAATTCTCGATTTTTGCCTCCAGAGCGTTTCTTCCTGTTTTTCCCTCTCTGATATCTGAGATTCTAGAGACTTTTCTTGTTCTGAAAATTCCTCTGATCGGCCTTCTGTGATGATTCTTTGCTGCAGTTGTTTCATGTCTTGATCGAGAGCAATTTGAGCCTGGAATATATTACCAAATGAAGAATGGTTCCATTGTTTGATTTTACTCTTGAGGTTTTTAAGCTTCTGCTGAAATTGAAACATTTTTGAACCATTGGGAGGAGAGAAATTATTCCATTCTGAATTAATTAGGTTGATGAAATCCGGATGTGTCATCCAAAAAGCCTCAAAACGAAATGGCCGATGGGTGGCATTGCCTGGTCGTGACCATTGTAGAGAAATTGGCCAGTGATCAGATCCTGAGAGCAGTAATATTGAAGCTGAGAGGTCTCCTCCTAGATGGATTGCGTTGTCTGAGAGTAAAAATCTGTCCAGACGAGAAGCAATCTGATGTGAACCGGCTCTTTTGTTATTCCAAGTGTAAAGTCCATTGTTGAATGGCATGTCAATAAGCCAATTGTTTTGAATGAAATCTTTTAGATTATTACTTTCCTTGTCCAGTCTGTTCCTTCCTCCCTGCTTTTCTTCTAGCTTGGTTATCATATTGAAGTCGCCCCTAGTGATCCAGAGCGGATGAGTTCTTTCAGCATTGATTAAAGAAAGGGTATTCAGAATATCTACCTTGTACAAAGCCTCCTGAGGAAAGTAGACATTGGTTAAATGACCGTGTATACTGGTTCCTGTGATGTGGAAGGTAGCTTGAATGAAATGCTTGTTTGCATGAATGTTATTGAGCGTGATGGCGTGTGCATCCCAAATGATTGCCAGGCCACCTGAAGCACCAGAGGCATCCACCGCAACTGCAAGACTACCTGGCCAGACTTTTGCAGCAGTTCGATCCATAGAGGTGGAGTTGCATTTGGTTTCTTGCAAAAAGAGGATTTGAGGCTTCTCTTGCTATATCATATTTTTAATCAATCTACATTTCCTGGGGCTATTGAGCCCTCTGATATTCCATGAGATTAGCTTCATGATGGAATGTTGGGGAGAGAGTTGTAATACTTTGTAAGCTTGGAGTATCTTCCTGACTCCACCAGCATTTCCCCGATGCGGATGGTTCGTTGGAGATCCATTTTCCTTCCTCTCTTTTTGTTGTCTTTGGTAATATTTTTCCCATCCCAGAGACCTCCAGTCTATATGCCTAGGGATTTTTGCCGTTGTGCCCTTGAGAGGATCACCTCCAGATTCTCCAGCTGTCTCTTTGGAATTTTGTCATAATTTTTTGTTTTTCACACCTGCTCTAGGCCAAGAATATCCATATCCCCAATATCTATGCTTTCTGGTTCCTCTTCCATGTGTTGGGTATCACTTATAACTTCTGTTGCTTCTGTTTCCATTGTAGAAGCAAGCTGCATGTTATCTACCTCCATGCCCTGAGAGATCCCCGCCGGGACTTTACGCAGAGCCAAGGAGGAAGCGTCTGTGGGTAGGGTATCTCTTTGGGATTTCTTGGAATCGAAATGGGTAGATTTCTTGTTCATCTTGGGTTCCTCCTCTGAGGGGGCAAGGTTTTCAGAGTTATAACCATCTTGGAAGGCCAACATTTCAAAACTATTGCTCATAGAAGGCTTGGATGAACTGGCATGAGGAAACTTAGGGTTTATAGCAGGTTTCTTGTGGTTTTTCCTACGATTGGTGACTTTAGTGAATCCATCCGAATCAGGCTTATCAGAGGCAGAGGGGGTCGAGGGTTTCTGATTTAAAGGACAGTCACGAAACAGATGGCCAAGGGCATGGCATCTCCTGCATCTAAACGGGACATGTTCATAGTCTATTAGCTAAACCCATTCAACATCGTCATGATAGAGACTTACCGCATCCGGAAGTGCCTTGCTAAGATGCATATAAACGCAGATTTGGGCATATGAAGTGTATCTTCGAAGTTTTGTCTCCTCTGCGATTTTGATGAATTCGCCGAGACCATTTCCAATGTCTTGTAAAGACTCTTCGTCCCAGTATTCTAGAGGGAGTGAATAGAGACAGATCCAGACAGGTGCCCAGCTGAGGTCTTCTTTGTCCGGATTAAATCACTCAACCCAGTCCCTTAGATACAGGCCAGCTGCATTGAAGAAATAGGGCCCTCCATCTAAGACTCTGTTTCGGTCCTCTAGGCAGTTAAAGATGGCTGTGAAGAAACCTTTAGGCCCTAGCTGCAGGGTTATGTGTCCTTTCGGCTTCCACTTAGCTGCTATCCAACCATGCAATGCTTTTTCTGTTGGCCATAGTCCTATGAATTTTCCTATCAGGGCATGATCTTTCATGTACTGGATCTGAGCATTGATCCGGTGGCTTGGAAGCTCTATCTTCGGGCGTTCCGCAGCAACCGGCTTACAAGTGGTTGATGTGACTTGGCGATGCTCTTTGTCATCTGTTTTGGCCTTTTGTGGATTCGTTTCTGATCCAGATCCATTTTGTTCAGTGCGTCTCGTACCTTCCTCATGCATTTGAGGAATTTCATTTTCAATGGGGGAGGCGCAACGTCCTCCCCCTGGGGGGGATTCATGATGCATGCGACTCTCCTTGTCGTTTATGGTTTATCGTATTACTGGCGATAAATGACAAAGGTGCAGAGGTCTGTACAGGTCTGCCATTGCAGGTTCTCCAGCAACCCTAAATCGCCATTCCACCAGAGCATAGTCGATGATTTCCTAAGTCCACTATTGTTATTGTTGTGCCCTTATATTATTATTATTATGTCAGCTTTGACTATATTGTGACCCCTTAGACATCTATATATAGAAAGGAGGTTTTATCATTTGTATCATCCAAGAATTGTTCGTTTATGTAATGTAAAGGAGGTTTCCCCCTTGAAGAGGATGATTTTGAAGTCGTTGATCTATATTTTCTTCTATTTTGTGAGTTGGTTACATAACAATTGGTATTAGAGGTTTGGATTCTAGGGTTTCGCTGTTTCAAATAGGTCATCGTGGCATTTTCGCTATAACTTTTTTCTATGATGTTTCAGAAGCTAAAATTAAAATCCATTTGAGCCAAAATCTTGATGAACCTCAAGTACGAATTTCAGATATTGTCTCGCTATATTTTCAGAGATATGAATATGATCCAAGGAAGTTAGGGTTTTTGTAGGCTCCCGAATTATATCTCAAACAAGTGACCTGGGGAAAATCATCGTAACTTTACTCTGATTATCAGATTAAAATTTCGTAACAAGTACAAAAATGGGATGGACTTTAGTTTTCTGTGTATCAGTTTCAAGACGTAAGGTCGAAACAGTGACACGTGGAACTTCGTACAAGTTCGTTCTACTAAACTAGTCTATAATCAGGTCATTGTGGGAGATTTGGAATAACTCTTCCTTGGAGAATCCAATATTGATCAGAATCGCGGGGTTGGAAAGAGGAATTAGAAGGCTACCGCAAGACAAAATTTCAAACCTTGGAGATCCGAAATTACAGAGATATAACAGATTCAATATCGGGCTCCTACAAAGTGAAAAAAAGGTGTGTAGTTTTTTTTCAAATTTTGCATAAGTTTGGTTTGAAAAATTAGTTTGAAGGAATTCAAAGGGCATAGTGAAGCATAATTATCATTAATTTATGCCTCGAAGAAAGAAAATGGAAATGCCTAGTAAGCAACCTGAAAGATCTAGCATGACTCATGAAGAAGAGGAAGAAATGCAACATGATATATCAAAATAACGAGACCAAGTGCAACAAAATTCACTCTCACAAAAAGTAATAGAAGCTAAGATGGATGGTTTAAAGAAAGGCGTGGAAGCTAATATGGATGGCATGGAAGCTAAGATGGATGGTTTAAAGAAAGGAGTGGAAGCTAAGATGGATAGCTTAGAAGTAAACATTGAAGATTGAAGAAAGACATGGAAGGTTTGAAAGGAGGTTTGGCCAATTGCTACAAGAAATGCTTCCTAATGGCGAAAAGGTAGTAGAGGAAACTCATAATGAGAACAAAGGAAATATTAATCATGTTTTCATAGACACTAACGTTGGATTGAAGACCCACCATGTTCCAAAGATTGATATGAGGAAGTTTGATGGCAAGGATCCTATAACATGGATACTACAGATGGAGAAATATTTCGATCTCCATAATGTGCAAAACACACAAAAGGTATGCATTGCAACTTTATATTTGGAGCCAAATCAATTTGTATGGTATCAATGGATTTTCTCCCATAAACAAATTGTCACTTGGGAAATTTTTACGGAAGAAATGATAGCACATTATGAGGATACAAAAGAAACACCTTTTTTAGCCAATTGATAAATATCAAACAAAAGGGTTCAATGATGGAGCACATTGAGGACTTCCAAAAATTGAATATAAGGGTAAAAGATATTCCATAGGAGCATAGGATTGATGTGTTCATAGGGACTTTAAAGGATAACATCCAACATGAGGTTCACCATAGGGAACCAGATTCATTGGAGAAGGCATTCAAGTTGGCAAGAAAAATGGAAAGCAAAATTATGGCAACAAGGAAGCCTACCACTCACAACTATAAAGATGGAAGTGTTGTTTCCCCTAGCCTTCCACAACCTACAAGGTTGACACCACAACAATTGGAAGAAAAAGGAGCAAAAGGGATTTGTTACATCTATGATAGAAAATACACTAAAGGTCATAAGTGTGCTGAGAAGAAATTATTTTACATAGATTGTGAAGAGGAGGAAGAAAAGGAATAAGAAACATCAAAAGAAGAGGATATACACCAGGAACAAACCCTAGAGAAAGAAGAAATGAACTTGACCATATCTTGTAATGCATTTTCCGGAATTACCACTCCTCAGACTATCAAGATAGAAGGACATATCAAGAAGAAAAAGGTAATAGTGTTGATTGATTCGGGCAATACCCATAATTTTATTCATTGTAAGATAGCTATGGAATTGAATTGCTTCCTAAATCCAGCATCAGAGTGTCAAGTGATGGTTGCAAGTGGAGGAACCATAAATTTCTCTAGAAAGTGCCATAATATCAATCTATCCATGGGAGAATATGTATTGAATAGCCCAATGCTTTCCATTCCAATGGGTGGTGCTGATGTTGTGCTAGGAGTCCAATGGCTACAATCTTTTGGGTATGATAGCTTTTAATTTTCAAGAACTTTTCATGAAATTTTCTTTGGAAGGAAAGGAAGTTGAATTAAGGGGTATCTCAGGGAAATCGAGAAATATAATCAGTTCTAATGGAATGACAATGAGGTGTAATTGCACAATTATGTTCGCTAGAGGTTCCCACATCGAAATCATCTATTTCTCCAGATCTCCAAAAAGTCTTGGACAATCATTCCAAGGTATTTGAGACTCCCAAAGGCCTCCCACCTATTCGTGATCATGATCATGCTATTCATTTGATTCTAGGAAGTGTTTCTCTAAACATCAGGCCTTACATATATCCCTATGCCCAAAAGAGTGAAATTGAATGTATGGTTGCAGAAATGCTAGAGGCTGGTATAATTCAACCTAGTCAAAGTTCTTTCTCTGCTCCAGTAGTATTGGTGCACAAGAAGGGTGGATCATGGCACATGTGTCCGAATTATAGGGAGCTCAACAAGCTCACTATTAAAGATAAATTTCCCATTCATGTCATTGATGAATTATTGGATGAATTGCATGGATCAATTTAATTCACCAAGTTGGATCTTCATTCAGGATATCATCAAATCAGAATGAAGACTAAGGACATTCCGAAAACAACATTTAGAACTCATGAGGGTCATTATGAATTTTTGGTCATGCCTTTTGGCATAACTAATGCACCTTCTATATTTCAAGGTTTGATGAATTCCATTTTCAAACCCTTCCTTAGAAAATTTGTGTTAGTATTTTTTGATGATATACTAATCTACAACAAGTCTTGGAAGGACCATGTTCAACATGTTGACAGGGTGCTCAAACTATTGGAGGAGAAACAATTATATGCAAAAAGATCCAAATGTTTCTTTGGAGTACAAGAGGTGGAATATCTGGGTCATATTGTATCTCATGAAGGTGTTAAGGTAGACCCTAGCAAAATTAAAGCCATTAAGGAATGGAAAATCCCCACATCCATAAAGCATCTGCGAGGATTTCTAGGGTTGACAGGGTACTATCGTAAGTTTGTTAAGAATTATGGGAGAATAGCGATAGCTCTAACAACATTATTGAAGAAAGATGCATTTTCATGGACTCTAGAAGCAACGAAGGCCTTTGAACATCTTAAAGAGGAAATGTGCCAAGCACTGGTCTTAGCTATGCCAGACTTCACAAAAACCTTTATTATGGAATGTGATGCCTCGAGAAATGGAATTGGTGCTATTTAAATGCAAGAAGAAAGACCCATTACTTTCGAAAGTCATCCAATCAAAGGAAAATATTTACACAAAGCTATTTATGAGAAGGAAATGTTGCCAATACTACATGCACTTAAGAAATGGTGACCCCACCTAATGGGAAGACATTTCAAGGTAAAAATGGATCATGATAGTCTTAAATACTTTTTAGAACAAATATTATCTTCAGAAGAGCAACAAAAATGGGTCACAAATATGTTGGGTTATGACTTTGAAATCATCTACAAAAAAGGGAAGCAAAATGTTGTGGCAGATGCACTCTCAAGAAAGGATGAGGATGTGGAAGCATTGCTTTGTGCCATTTTTATTATCCAACCAGATTGGATAAACGAAGCAAGGGATGAATGGAAGAATGATGAAGAAGTGTGGGAACTCATTCAAAATTTATAACAAGATCCCAGTACATCTGATACATTTAGCTTGAAAAATGATCCGTTATGGTACAAAGATCACTTATACCTATGTAAGAATTCCCAACTTAAACAAAAGGTTCTTATGGAATTGCACACCTCTCCCTTAGGAGGGCACTCGGGATCTTTAAAAACTTACCACAGGGTTAAGAAGGAATTTTTTTGGGATGACCTTAAATTTGATATTCAAAAGTTTGTCACGGAATTTTTGGTTTGCCAACAGAATAAAGTTGAAACAATTAATACCCCAGGTCTATTACAAACTTTATCCATTCCAAGCCAACGTTGGGAGGAGGTTTCAATGGATTTTATTACAAGTTTACCCAAGCCCGAAGGAAAGAGTGTCATCATGGTCGTAGTTGACAGACTTACCAAGTATGCACACTTTTGTGCATCATCTCATCCATTTAAAGCCAATACAATTTCTACTGCATTTATGGAAACAATTCAAAAGCTACATGGAAACCCAAAGATTATTGTAAGCGACAGAGATCCCATTTTCACTGGAAATTTTTGGACATAATTATTTTCTTGTCTTGGTACTCAGTTAGCTCATAGCTCATATTATCATCCTCAATCTGATGGGAAAATTGAGATAGTGAACAAATGTTTGGAAGGATATCTTCATTTCTTTGTATCTAATAAACAAATACAATGGGTCAAATTATTGCCTCTGACTGAATGGTGGTATAACACTTCCTTTTATACTGCAGCAAAAAAGACCCCATTTATGGAACTTTATGGATATCATCCACCGTCCATCACATCATATTCTAAGGTTCAAGCAGTGGAAGATCACATCGAGCATCAACAACAAGTTCTCCAACTCTTAAAGGATAACCTCACTTTGTTGCAGAATAAAATGAAACAATAGGCAGATAAACATCGCAACAAAAGAAGTTTTGATGTAGGTGACTGGGTATTTCTACGGCTACAACCACATAAACAAATGTCCCTCAAGCAAGCTAAGAAGGATAATAAATTATCACCAAAGTATTATGGTTTGTGCAAGGTGTTGCTAAATATTGCTACAATGGCATACAAATTGGAGCTTCCTGCAGCTTCCCGAGTGCACCCAATTTTCAATGTTTCATGCTTAAATAAGGTTATAGGTGACAAGCTCCTAGTTCAAACAATATTGCCAGAACTTGATGAGGAAGGAAAAATAATATTGGAACCTAAAGCAGTCATAGAAACAAGAACTGGACAACTATGAAATCGATCAATTTCGGAGTATCTCATCAAGTGGAAGAACTTACCCGCTAAAGATTCCACATGGGAGGATGAGAATTTTATAAGAAGCATCCAAAACTACTCAAGCATTGAGGACAACAATTTTTTGAAGGAGAGGGGCATGTTAGGTCCCTTTAATACTAGTGATTCCCCCATTACTATTGTCATTGTAGCCCTTATTGTTATTGTTTTGCCCCTATTGTCCCCATATTGTTATTATTGTGCCCCATAGAAGTGCACTATTGTTATTGTTGTGCCCTTATATTATTATTGTTATGTCGGCTTTGACTATATTGTGACCCCTTAGACTCCTATATATAGAAAGGAGGGTTTGTCATTTGTATCATCCAAGAATTGTTCATTTATGTAATGTAAAGGAGGTTGCCCCCTCAAAAAGGCTGATTTTGAAGTCATTGATCTATCTGTTCTTCTATTTTGTGAGCTGGTTGCATAACATTCAAGCTTCGAACTTTCTGGTTTACATTGTTTCATCTTTATTGTTGGTGGGTTTTCTTGTGTATCTTTCTTGTCGACCATGCTCTCGCCTACTTGGGCCAACCAATGCTCTGATGGCTACATTGGAAGTATCACTTTACATGAGTTGGCCCATATTATGCTTAGGATAGGAGTAGGATTAGTTTTGATTTTCTTATTTATTTCTTGATTTGTTTACTTTGTCTTGCTTCTTTCCTTTTTGTGTTCTTTTACCCTTGTAGGCTAGTTTCCGCATGAAACCATGTTTGGCTTCTTAAGCAAGCAAGGTGAAATCTAAGAGGAACTTGTACAACTATCAACACTTGGTTATCTGTCTATTCCCTCTCTTTGTGTGAGTCTTTCATTTATTCTAGTTGATGATACCTTGATTGAAAATACGTTCCTTTCAAAGAGAGTCATGGTGAAATCACGACGCTTGCACTCTTAACTAGTACCGCCTACTCTAATCGATCTTCTATTTTCGATTAACCCTTGTCAACTCAGTTAAGTAGAGTAAGGAGAGGAGGAAAACCTTAACAAGTATGCCAGAGGTATATATAAATATTCTTCTTTGAAGGGACAACCTCTTCCCCTATCAATAAGTCGGGATCCCTCTTCCGCCTCATGAAATAAATAAGTTCCTATACACAGTTCTTTGAAAAATGAAAAAAAATAAAAAATAAAATAAAATAAAGGGTGAAAAAAGAGAAAATATGTTGGCTTGTATGGGCCTGACCCAAGTTTGGAAGAATTTCTTAGCCAAACAAATCTCGTAGCTATCGAAGCTTTCGGCAATAGCCCGTGGAGCACAGACTGAGGTCTCACCCAAGGTAGCAGGGGAGGGTGTTGGAACCAGGTTTCCGCACCCTTTGGGTGTCTAGATGTGGTCTGGAGGGTTTGCGTGCCATTCTGAAGCCTTGCGTTGCTCTACTTCTGCGTAGCTCTGGACCTGGGTTACTTCGCAATATCAATTACTTGTTGAGTTATTATAAACCAGATCTACTTTAGCAGGGTCTTTAAGCAAACATTTATCAGATTTAACCAGTTCACACACTTAGAATAAACTCAGATTCACATACATTCATAACATAAGCATGGGTGCATAGATCAAATAGTTATATTAACCATACAAAGGCTAGATCCGTGATAATTCAGATTTAACACAGAATTACAGAAGCAACTTATCTTTATTTCCGCTTTATCACCAATACATCCAGATCTGCCTTGTGCACTCAGCTGCAGGGGTTTGTGCACATAGCTACGGATTCTTCCAGGCCTCTGTGCACATAGTTACAGAGCCTCTATCTACTACCCCAAATCCTCGACTCAGACTTACAGACGCTTTCAAACTTTTTCTCCTCAACAACCCATTACAATTCAGATCCAAGATCACACCAAAAAGAACTACCTTTTCCCCCTAGAGCCACGCTCTATTTATACCTTCCTATGGTCCGCGGACCGACCTACTTCCTATTATTCTATATTATTTCTTGGGCGAAAAACCCTTTGAATCAACTTTTTACATTTCGAGCTCCACATATTTCGGAGGTTTACAATATTTTTACCCTAACTTCTAGGCTATCAGACCCAAAATTGTTACGGGAACCTCCGCTACCCAACAGTCCCCCAACACAATCATCATGATTCATCCCGAGTCACTTGTCGGTGTGGCGAGACGCGCTGCCTTGGCTTCATAGTTCACCTCCCTCTGAGTGACGCTCGTCGTCCTACTGCTTCTTCATTGTCTCCTACAATGCTTTGTCTGGCTCCTGCTTCATTGTTTCTACCAATTCTTGTGACTGATAATGCTCATTCTGCTCTGCTCGGTTAACACAGAACACCCCCTCATAGGATTTTAGCTCGAGCGGGGGAGCCGCATACGAGACCGCCTTGTACCATCGCAGCCACTTCCGACCTTCGTATCTGCTCTTCGCACTGTCTGCTGCAGCTTGTGTTGCAATTTTGCAAGACCTTTGCTGTTGTCTGCGAAATCCCAATCCTCAAGGTACCTCAGAGATGACGTATTAACTGCATTGCTACCAGTGGTCTCCATCTTTCCATCCTTTCTCTTTTTTGTTGTAGTTCGCTGGCCTGCCCCCGGGTGGGGCGATGGCATCCGGACCAATTCTGCTTTATGTCTCCCCTTTTCCAGTACATCCCTTACTGTTGATGCTGCACTCTGCGGGATGGCTGTAACTGTCAACACCATGTTCGTAGAGAGTCCTGCTTTTCCATCGGCCATATCACCACCCTCGGGCTTACACCTTGTGCAAAGATAATGAAAAGCTCCATATAGATAACCATCATATGTTTTCCAGAAGTGTAGGTCGCCCGGTGGATATCCCTCAATGATTTATAATCGATTCGAATTTCAAACTCACTGGTTCCCGCCTATTCTAGCATCCTCGTGTGAAATCTGTGGCAACTCGTTCCATATCTAGCTCGTACTCCTCTTAATTTCCCGTTGCCCGCTCCCTTTTGCCATAATGCATACATATTGTCATGAATAGTGACAGGAATGGTCACCTTGCCTCTTAGTAGCGCATAAACGTACTTCTTACCACGTAACCATGATCTTGGTGATGGGCCAAATCGACGCACATCCTGGTGCTCGTACCTCTTTCCCCTAGACTGCTTTACCGTCTCGCGCTCTCTTTCAATTGGCTGGAGCGGTGAGACTATCCCTCGAGTGGTTAGTCAGGCGGCCGGCCCGCCCATGTAGAGCTTCAGGTGACTTCCATTCACTCGGCTTGGGAAGGGGTCTCCATTGAGTTTGGCAAGTTGAATCGCTCCCCCATCGGTAACTTCTTTGACGACATAGGGTCCCAACCAATGCATTCGAAGTTTGCAAGGGAATTTCTTGAACTTACTGTCATATAGCAATACTAGATCATTCTCCGTGAAGGTGCGCACCTTGATATGGTGATGATGCCACACTTTCTCGCGCTATTTCTGTACTTGTTGATTGAATCCAACCAAAAATCGTTCCTCCTCCAGTTCCTCTAGCTATGCGAGCCACAGAGGAAAGACATGCACATTAAATTTGACGTCCCATTTCCTAAAAACCAATATAGGGGCAGATGCCATCTTTTCCTTAAGCAACTCCATACTTTTGTTGCATTCCTCATTCCAGCAATAAGTAGCATCCTTCTTCAGAAACTATTCCATTAGAGCCGTGATCTGAGCATAGCTTTTGATGAAATTCCAATAGTAGCCCGTGTGTCCCAGTGTGGCGCGTAGTTGTTTGACACTTCACGATGCTTGCAGATTGAGTATGACAACAACCTTTGCCGGATCCACCATCAGGCCTTGCTTACAGACCACATGGCCCAGCAAGTTCCCGAATGGGACAAGGAAAGTACACTTCTTTAGGTTTAGCGCAATCTGGTGTCGGCGGTAGGTATCCAACATTAACCATAAGCTCGCTATGTGTTTCTTAACCAGTTCGAACATGGTCCAGTCATCAAGATAGACCTCTAAGAATTTGTGTATAAATTCCTTGAATTCCGCTACCACGATTCGTGAAAATATCACCGACGTTCTTTAGTCCAAAGGGCATCACCATGTACTGAAAGCAACCCCATTCAGTGGCGAACGTTGTTTTACTCCTCTCCTTTGGCGTGATATTGATCTAGTGGTATCCTGAGAACCCATCCGTGAAGGAGTAGGCTTCCTGGGCCCCCACATTTTCCTGTACCTCATCTGTAAACAGTGTTGGAAACGGATCGTTAACACAGGCATCATTGAGCTTCCTAAGATACATGCAGATGCGAATCTCACCCTTCTGTTTCTTTTCTTGCACAACCTTTGGAATTACCCAGTTGGACTCCTCGAATGGTTCAATGATTCCTGCTGCCAACATCTTGTCCAGTTCTTCACAAACCTTTGCTTTATATTTTGGATTCAATCGGTAGGGTCGCTGCTTAACTGGTTTCACGTCTGGCTTCAATGTTATCTTCATCATTCCCAGGTCTCCTAGGATCCCTTTTAGCTCCGTGATTTTTGTTGGGAATAAATCTCGATATTCTCGAAGCAATTCGATGACCTTCTCCACTGTGGCGTCGTCCCAATAGTCCCCAAGCGTTGCATACTTCAGCTCCTCTTCTGTTTCGATATTGACTTGTCTCATTTTCAACGGCACTGTGATATCTGGATCTTCGATTTCGGGTCCGCGCACCTCACGGATCCCCTCTAATTCTGGAATATTGACGTTTCGCAGATCATCCTCATCATCTAGCATTCGAGAGCCTGGCTCAGCTGTCATGACCAGTCGGGTTGCATAGTTTCTTCTAGTTCTAGTGTCGTCTTGAAAATGGCGGCCTTTACCAACTGTAACGTGTTGTCCATGGGATCCATCCATTGATCTTCAAAGAGGAATGTCGACAAAAACCCTTTGCACAAGATATCCCACTCGCCTGTGTCGTGCCAGAGCTTTTCTTTAGTATACCAAGTTTTTGCAATGACGTCCAGGGTGTGATAAAATAAGTGCACCCATTCTGGTTGAGGTTCCTCTCCGTAGGCTTTGATCCATCTGGTAAGTTGCATGCGTGGGTCATCACGTCCATCGTATTTCTCCATTATGCGTAGTTCTGGCTTCCCAAATTTGATCTTCATCATGCACCTACAACCACGCCAATCTTCAAAAGTCCCTTCATGTGTTCCCCAACATTGCGCAAGCGCCACGCGCAACGCCCACTACAACGCATCAAACCGTTGGTGATCTGGCACTGTGATTTAAAATTTGGTCAGGAATTCATCTATTATTGTCAGCCCATCATACATCGGCAGTTCGCGATCTTGGGCCCTTACGCAGTACAAAGATTTAGTCACCATATTGCAGTGTAGCGTGGTCACTCCGTTCAACCTGTTACGCCACCGCTCGTCTTCTGCATCTAAATCGGTGGTACAGGACTCTTCATAGCCCCGTGGTATTCTTTTATCCTCCGTTGTGTTGATCCATTCTTGCCTTTGTGTAGCTATTCTGTAGATACCATCTAATTCGTTGTCACTTTCTTTGTTGCGCACGGGTTCAATATAGCACGTTCCTTTAGCTGAATCTAGTGGAATGACTATGTGGAGCGACTTTGTTTCAAATATCATTGTCTGCTTCTTTAAATTAATAACCCCATTCATGTTGGTAGCCCAATCTATTCCTAACAATGCAGGATAAGGTGTACTTTCATCCATGATTTCAATCACTTCAAAGTCCATCCGAGTACTTGCGCCATCAATATCTACCGTAATTCCTTGCAGCCTTCCCATGGGCAGGACCTTCTGCTGGTTTTCCATCTGCAATTGGATAGGGGACCATTGTAGTGTAGGCTTACCCATGTGCTCCCAAGTCTGTTTAGGCAGTACGTTGGCATTTGAGCCCAGATCCAGAATGACCTGACCCATCTCATAGTCACCGATCTACGCTACTAGTCGCATTTCCGTCCCGGTCCGCGACGCATGTCTTCCCAAATTTCGAACTACGTGAGGTTCACTCCATCTTGTGCATCTATTTATCAATTCCTGTAAGCATTTAACTACCCTGTTGTCACGAAGCAATTTAATACATGTCTCTAAAAAGGTAGTTATCATCGAGGGATCCCTATCTGGCTCAGGCTGATCCCTACTACTTGGGGTAGAGACCTCCGCGAAGCTTTCCCAAGCTTCTAGATATGCCTCCTTACTAACCCCTGCATCTTCCTTACTTAAGTTCCTTGAATCTTCTCCTGTGGCTGTGCCACTCCTCAGTACCATGTTGACTTTGGGATCTTCCTTGCGGGGTTTGGACCTCATCATCTGCACGTTTTGGTTCATTGCTGGTTGCACTGCCCTTTTTTCTCGAATCTGTGCTATCAGCGTAGGGCAATCTATCAAATCATGATCGAATTGCTCACAATAACTGCATGAAATTCTAGTTGGGTTGGTACAATCCCGTGTGTAATGTCCTGGACCTCCGTAGTTGTAACAGATTAGCTTCCCGTGACCTCTTCCTAGCCCCATTCCTCCCTGCCCTCGTCCATGGCCCTGGAACCCACCACGCACGATCGCCGTGGTAGGAACTTGACCTCGCGCCTCAGTATCCATTCTATAAGCAGGTGACTGGTCCATTAATAATTGGTAGCTATGATAGTCTCTTTCCTCGTGGCCCACCGATCTGCAAAAGTGCAAAATAGTTGCTGGGGGGTATGGTTGTATTTTGGCAGCAGATGACAGTTATCTATGTTGTGCTTTCCTCCCACCTGACAGATTGCGCACTAGAGCAGGGTTGTTGTGCTCAGCCCTACCTGTGCCTCTAGTCGCAATGGTGTTGGTCCCCCTGTTGCCACATAATTCACTGAGACTAGGCAGTGATCTTTATCGTGCCCCTGGCTCTTGCACTTTATACACCATACTTCCTCCCGGACTTCTGGTTGCGGTGCCTGTTCTTGTTTTAACTTCTTCATTTCTAAACACAAATTTT
This sequence comes from Pinus tabuliformis, assembly GCA_031772625.1. Classification (NCBI taxonomy): domain Eukaryota; kingdom Viridiplantae; phylum Streptophyta; class Pinopsida; order Pinales; family Pinaceae; genus Pinus; species Pinus tabuliformis. The sequence goes on from CM062817.1 coordinate 390,774,176, forward strand.
GGATCTGCGCTTGGATTTTCTGAACTCCCAACCCTAAGTCTTGTAACGGAGTTTCATGCAACCTCATCACTATCTCTAATGCTTTAGCTTGGGTTGAGATCTTCTATTGTGACAAAGCCGTCCTTAAATGTGGTGTTAAGGATGCCATAAACCAAGTGCAGTTCTGTGCATCCGTCAATGTCATGTTAGCCTCGCGAATATTACTTTTCAGTATTTGGTCCAAATCCCACGGGGTTTCACCAGCCATCATCGCAATCTCCTTGAACCCTATCATCGACTGTGTTTCTAACTTCGACCGGCTAAACTCTTTCTTTAATGGTCTGGATTTTTGCTGTCCCCGCCGTTGGGTGATCGCTTGAGTACTTTATGTACCATGTTAGCGCTCGGTCCTGTAGCGCGTTGACTAAGGTAGCCTTTCTGATATTATCATCTGTAATTCTCTGTGCATTGATTACTCATCTTAACATGAACCAGAATTGTTCAGGGTCTTCGCCTCCTACTCCTTTGAATACCGGTAGTTGGATCGCGCTCGTCATTGTTACCCTTGTCAATGTACTCTGAACTACTACTGCTCCTGGTCCCTTTGACCCTTCAATTATTTCTCTATAGAGTCCCCGCGTTTCACATTAGACACCCCTTAGGCAGATTCCAGTCCCGACAACGGAACCATTTGTTGGCTTGTATGGGCCTGACCCAGGTTTGGAAGAATTTCTTAGCCAAACAAATCCCACAGCTACCGACCCTTTCAACAATAGCCCGCAGAGCACGGACTGAGGTCTCACCCGAGGTAGTAGGGGAGGGTGCTGGAACCAGGTTTCCGCACCCTTGGGGTGTCTAGATGTGGTTTGGAGGGTTCGCACGCCGTTTTGCAGCCTCGCGCTGCTCTACTTCCGCTTAGCTCCGGACCCGGGTTACTTCGCAATATCAATTACTTGTTGAGTTATTATAAACCAGATTTACTTTAGCAGGTTCTTTAAGCAAACATTTATCAGATTTAACCAATTTGCGCACTTAGAATAAACTTAGATTCACATACATTCATAACATAAGCATGGGTGCATAGATCAAACAGTTATATTAACCATACAAAAGGCCAGGTCCGCAATAATTCATATTTAACATAGAATTACAGAAGCAACTTATCTTTATTTCCGCTTTATCAACAATACATCCAGATTTGCCTTGCACACTCAGCTGTAGGGGTCCACGCACACAGCTACGGACTCTTCTAGGCCTCTGTGCACACAATTGCAGAGCCTCTATCTACTACCCCAAACCCTCGACTCGGACTTACAAACGCTTTCAGAATTTTTCTCCTCAAAAACCCATTACAATTCATATCCAAGATCACACCAAAAAGCACTGCCTTCCCCCCTAGAGCCACGCTCTATTTATACCTTCCTATGGTCCGCGGACTGACCTACATCCTATTATTCTATATTATTTCTTGGGAAGAAAACCCTTTGACTCGACTTTTTACATTTCGCGCTCCGCATATTTCGGAGGTTTACAATATTTTTACCCTAACTTCTAGCCTATCAGACCCAAAACTGTTATGCGGGACCTCCACTACCAAACAAAATATTCTTGCACAGAGAGGTGAAGCAAGTAACTCCGCCGTGGTACTGTCCAAGCTCATTAGCAACAGAACAATTCTTGTGTTCTTGAAGTGACTTCGCTGAGGTACTGTCTAGGATTGCTAACAGCGGAGAAACACCATAGATGAAAGTAAAACTTTGACAATCTATTTTACTTATGCATATATATACCCCTCATCCCCAATCGAAACAAATAAGTTTGAATTGGCCTGGTATGTGTGTTGCTGATAAAGATAATGGTAGGGGATGCATCTTTAACTCAAGCTAAGTGAAGAAGCTATGATAATTGAAGAAATGAACAATACTTCTGGAAGAGTTAGAATCACTTTGCACGAGACAAGGTCCATACAGAGAGCTAGAGTTCTACCAGTCTGTCGCCAATGTTGTAGCGGCTACAACCACCCTCATTTTTTCCCTTATGCTTCCTTCTCTGAAGGGACAACCTCTTCCACTCTCAATAAGTTAGGATCCCTCTTCTACCTCATGAAATAAATAAGTGCCTATGCACAGGTCTTTGAAAAATGAAAAAAAACAAAAAATAAAAATAAAATAAAGGGCGAAATAAGAGAAAAGATTCCTGGACATAGAGGTGAAGCAAGTAACTCCACCGGGGTACTGTCCAGGCTTGCTGGCAGTGGAGCAATGCTTGTGTTCCTGAAGTGACTCCGCTATTGTCCAGGCTTGTTGGCAGCAAATAAACACCATAAATGAAACTAAAACTTTGATAATCTATTTTATTTACGCATATATATACCCCTCATCCCCAATCAAAACAAATTAGTTTGAATTGGCTTGGTATGTGTGCTGTCGATAAAGAGAATAGTAGGGGATACATCATTAACTTAAGCTAAGTGAAGAAGCTATGATAATTGAAGAACTGAACAACACTTCTGGAAGATTTAGACTCTCTTTGCACAAGACAAGGTCCATATAGAGATCTGGAGTTCTACCAATGTGTCACCAATGTTGTAGCGGCTACAACCACCCTGAATTTTTTTGCATATGTTTCGATTTTGGATCCTTCCTTCTAAACCACATCAACTCATCTTGCACTGATGCAGGAAATTGTGCTTTGAATAAGCATTATTCTTTTCATGTTGGATTGTGTTTGCTCACTTGGTTCATTTTCTAACCCACAAGCTGATCTCTTGACTTGGTCCTTAACAATTTTTGGCTTGCCTTAGAGAACTGCGCAATTCTTAAGGGCAAGTGGCCTTGCTCTTGGGAATTGCACAGTCCTGACTACTAGGAAATTGTGTAGAAAGGAGAGGCAGCCCAAAGACACTGAGCCCAGAAGCTGTGCATACCTCACTATGCTCAGAACTAGAGAGTTTCCTAGTCCTCCCCAGAACCGCGCAATCTCTCTAGGTAATGAATAGAATTTTTTCCCGAAAAAGAAAAAAAAGAAAAAAGCATCCCTAAAAAAGGGTTCTATTTTTAGCAACCCTAAGGAGGCACTTGCATTATTTTTAGAAATTGCCTCCAAGTGTCGCTTTTTCCTTGATTTTAGGCATGCGCATCATAAACCCAAACTTGATGAAATCTATTTAATCGACGCTTCTAGAGTTCATTTTCACAGTTGATCTTGGAGCTCTAACATTCCCGAGGAGATCAAGGAGCGTTCGGTGTGATATTCATCGCTTTTCAGGTTGTGTTTTACTTTTCTCCCCCCCTTTTAATTAATTAATTAATTAATTTTTATTTTTATTATTTAGTTATTTTTATTTTTAATTTTTAATTAATTATATATATATATATATATATATATATATATATATATATATCTTTTATTTTTATTTATTTATCTTTATTTATTTTTAATTTTAATTAATTAATTTATTATTATTATTTTATTTATTTTAATTTTTGTCACTTTTTGTTGTTTAGCTTGTGAGAGTGTTGCTTCACTTATTTCTTTGCATGAATGCTGGCGTTTTAACTTTTTTTAGCTTGTATAAGTGTTTTTTCAAGTTTTAGATTGCCTTTCTCGAGTGTCGCATGAGTTTTCCTATTTTTGCACCAACGGTCGCCGTTGCGGTGACTCTCTTCACATGCTTTGTTTTCCTTCAGTTTAATCAATTGTTGCACTTGTTTCACATGCATGCATCAAATTTTAGACAAATATGTACTCAACATCACACCATCTTTCATATTTTCTTATTTTTCACACTCCCCTTGTGCAGATCTAGGTCCCCCTTGCTTGGATTTCACTGTGAACAACTAGCTTTGCGCAATCTGGAGACTCAAGCCTCTGGCTTGGCTTTTGGAATTGCGTAGAGCCTAGCCTGGGCTGGCTTCAACTATGCACTACATAGTTCTAGGAGCCAGTCTCTCAGCTTGGCCACTGAGGTTGCACAATGCACATTCTCTCCTAGGCCTTGCCCAGACTGAACTGCACATTGCGTAATTTCAATCATCAGTTTTCCACACTGACTGCTGGGACTACGCAATGCGCAATTCCCATAATCAACCAGTCACCTATGTTAGTCAAAACTACACAATAATTCCCATAATGAGCTCGACTTGCTGCTTGGTCTTGTCTTGAAGTTGTTTTTCTTTTAGTTGACATTTTCTTTCCATGAGTGTCCTCTCTGTCCCACAAGTACAACCATTTTTGAGCATCTCTCTAGAAGTTACAGTTAACATGGCATCCAAGAGAGCTACATCGAAGGAAACTGCCGAGAGCAGTACTGGGGAAGCAGTTGAGAAGATATCAATGGATTTACCAATATATGCAGATACTTAATTGTTCATTGAGAAGGGAACAACCCTGACATGGCAGTAGCTCAAAGACACTTTTGCAGAGGACTTCAAGGCAGACCTAGAAGATTGGTAGGTTTATCTTAGTATCTAGCAGTTAGGGTTATACAAGGTTGCATGCAGGTACCCCACCTTCCCATGTGTTGACATCATCAACTGGATTGTCTCACATATGGATGACAAAACTATGACATTGAGAAGTACCAATGGGAGAGATCTTGCCACATTTAGGGCATATAAATTTTAGCAAATATATCACTTACCCGACTTGGTGAAGCACATGGAATCACTCATCTATTCCACCCATAGCTATGTGAACACGAGAGATATTGTCAAGCATTGGGTGAAAGAGGCGTCGAAGTTTAGACAAACACCTACCCATGTTTACGAGACGAAGTCTCTCTGGAAGCCTTACCAGTTCTTGATCATCTTTGCCTATAGAATATATGGTCAAGAGAATATAGAAACCTTTCCTAAAGGGTGGGTAGTCTTACTGGACTAGTTGGTGAATGATGGGAGGCCATTCAACTGGTCGGATCTATTGGCTCATAAATTGAAGTCCCATGTGGCTAAGGCTCGGAATTCGCCCAAGAATGAGCAAATAGTTTTTACATCTCTGCATACTTACTGGATGAAATCTGTGCCCAGTAGCAGTTCCTTGACATGAGTTGGACATGGACACCAAAAGAGACTTTCATCAATATTAATTGCAAGTAGCTTTCCAACTGCAGATATTGAGGAGTGATGGAAAGGCTAACTGACCATTTTATCATCCTGTTGTAAAACCTTATCTTTAGGCATGATCCACCTTGAATGTCCCAAGAAGCAATGGAGGAAATAGTAAATATTGCAGATTGGTATGCCTCAACAGGTGGCACCTTCATTAGAGTGTTTGGCGGAGAGAAGCCTCTGCATGTTCTACCAAGGTATGCCACTACCAAGCTGATCATGCAAAAAATTTCATGACACCTCACTACACGGTTGTCAACATGACTTTATAGGAAGAAGAAAGTGCCATGGACCGCTCTTCCTTTGTGAATCGAGTTATACGAGATTAAGAGCTTGAAGGATGCAGATGCTGAAACTAAGGACATAATGAAATTCTAGTTTGGCACCAAGGTCTTTAATCCATATGATCCCCATGGTATTTGGAAGGACCACTGTGCGAGAGTTTACTTTCCATGGATCCACGAGATGTTTCATTGGCCAAAGGAGGACCCTTGGAGATGATGTTACAATGTCTCCAAACTCCATGAGCCGGTAAATATAGAAAGAACTGGGAAGGATTCTCTGCAGACATCAACAACTCCGGAAGTGACAACAACAATAGCAGAAGGCAACAATCTAGTGAAGGACAAGAGAAAGAGGAAGGTTGCTGAGAATCTAGTGGGAGAGAAAATCTGTAAGGTGAAGGCAGATCCTATCCCAGAGAAGGAAACTTTGGCCATGGAAGAAAAGAGGGAGAAGCAGTTGAAAAGAGTAGAGTGAAGGAAAAGTTGCAGGAGACAAAAAAAAATATGAAGGAGGAACAAGAATTGAGGAGGAGAGAAAGTGAAAAGAAGCATAAGCAGGAAGAAGAATAAAGGCAAGGCTCAATGATAGAGAAAACAAAGCCCATACAGGTTGATGAGCCGGAACAACCGACAACTGAGGAAGAGGGTGAACAAGGGCAGGATTGAGAGCTTTCTCAAAAGATTAAGCAATTGATCAAAACTAGTCCCGAGCGAGCAAGGAGATGTTGTTCTCCTTGATGATGGTCGATCACGAATGTGCACAACCTATCATTTGACGAGTTGCAGAAGAAGATTGTACAAGCGAGGAGGAAGCACTTTCCGGATGATCCCACATCACCTGCATTCATCAAGGAAAGGGTGATAGTGTTGGACACCAGGAAGCATCCAACTGCCATTTCCCAAGCTCACTTGGTCTATGGAGGAGAAAAAAGCTCAAATGTTCAATAGATGACGACCGAGAATGAAGAACTGGTGAATAACTTGCATGCTACCAGGCAAGAGGTAGAACAACTCCGAGCATCAAAGAAAAATGAAGTTGTAGAGTTGAGGCTTCTGTGATCCATAACAAGTTTATGATAGATTTTTCGGCGAAAATCACATGAGAAACCATTTGTCGACGCGTTTCAAACCAACCAGTGTGGTTCATCGTCAGGACAAGTTGAAGAACAGATCCAGCTTAGCTTGTTTAAATAGCTAGAGCAGAGACACCAACGGTTACCTAGGCAAAAGGTTGACTTAAGGAGCAAGGTCAAATTTAGTTATATTAGGTATAAAGTAAATAAATAAATATCTAAATATATAAATGATAAATTATAATATAATAATAAATAAATCAAAAATAAATAAATATATATAAATTTATATATAAAAATAAAAATTTTAGTTATATTAGGTGTAAGATAAATAAATAAATATATAAATATATAAATGAAGAATTATAAAATAATAATAAATTATTTATTTATTATATAAATCTATATAAATCTAAATGAAGTTTTCGCATTGGGGGAGATGGGGACAATGATAATTGTGAAGTATAAACACTTGGTGATACCATGTAGAAGCTCTATGATAGATTTGTCACCATGCACAAAGCAGTTGTCCATGTGCATGGCCTACAACAACAGAATAAAGAGTTTGTTCAAACTATCAAGAACATACACGCTGCCATTGCCCATGTACAAGAGTGGAAAACTCAGTACAAAGGGGCCCCACTTGACTTAGAAAAGAAGATGAAACCATAGGCAGATCTGGAGAAAGTGAAGGTCCGAATGTTGATCCAAAACTATGAGTAGCTTGCCTCATTCATCGGCAGCATACATGCCTCATACGTGCGGTTTTACAATAGTTTGGATGTCATGGTGAGAAAGCACAATATCCCATCAATCGGTTCCCTCACCAATGCTAAACCCAAGAATCAAGTCCGACTACAGATTGATGAGTACTTGGAACAGCTAGGATGAGAGGCCACTAGGGAAGACATGGAGCTGAATGCACACAACATGTAGAAGTACATCAATGGTCCTGTCAAGGTCAACACCATGTTGCTTATGCTTCAGAACGACTTGGATATAGGTTCCAAGACCTTACACCTTGATGCCATGGAGGCAAGAGTCCGCTTCCACAAAGACACCATCAAATAGTTTGGGGATACCATCACATAGTACCAAGCTTGGCATTGATATGTGATTGAGAAGCATCAAGTGGATGTTGTTGAGCTGGACTTTCCCCAAACTCTAGAATCATAGTGTTGTGTCTTGTTAGGTTGTCTCTAGCCTATTTTGTCTTATATGGGTACATGTGGAAAATGCAATATTATTTGTAAATATGTTGTAAGTGAAATTCCAAGTGTCAATATTGGAATATGAAAAGTCATCATGTAATGTAATGTGTCATTTAGTGAAGAAGTTGAAGAGTCATGAGGGAAGTCAAAGAGTCACAAAGGGGAATGTCAAGGGTCATCCCACCTTTTGTTATAAATAGAACCTCATAACTCATAGAATAAGCTTTTGGCTAGGCTTCGGCTTAGAAAAGGCATGGGAGTATTTTGAAAAGCCTTGGCTTCTCCATAGGGTAGAGCGAGTATACTTCTTTGGAGGAGCAGGTGTTCTTGACTATAACGTTCCACTATTGGGGCTAATGGTCGTCAACGGTGTATGTATGGATGGAACTCTCACTTATAATAATAGTATCAGAGCCAACATGCTTTAATGGATATGTTGTTAATGTAGTAGGACTATTCTTGTTGCATTGGAAATGTATGTTATTTAACTTACACATATGCTTATGAACTACTTTGTGTAATTTGTATGAATTTGGTTGAATGTGTGTTGTTGAATTAACTCATCACTTTAACTTCTGGACTATTATGTAGTTTAGCTTGTGATTTCATTCCGCTCATGTTACCCTTTCAAGCTACTTACTATTAATGGATTCTAAGGGACACACCTCCTTTTCCCCTTTGTGTGTTAGAACCTTCGTGCATCACACTTGAATCTCCATAGGTTCACACACTTTCTCTCACCCAAAGTTATCATACTTTCCTTTGCATGCTACCGCAGTCAAGGCATTACACTACCACCCACTACTAGGACTCCTAATCCAAATGGTGTGAGGTCTAGTTGGGACTTCATATCACGGAGATCCCATGAATGTTGGTGGGTCCAACACCGTTAATATTTCTGGCTCTAGAAGTAGGGCCAGATGACAAGCCGAGCCCTTGAAGTTTAGTTTGAATTTCTTCACATATTTCATGACTTCTTTCCAAATCCAAACCCCGACATGTTTTTTTAACTCTGCACATTTTGAATTGCCGACGAGCATTCTAGATCACTTGTCCAGATATAAGTTTAATGGCAAGGGTGTAACAACCTTGTTCAGGCACACAATTTATTTTGCTAGTTTTTGTGATAGGCATGATATCCCTATGATGATATTGCCAGTGGGTTGTTCACTTTCATGTTCGAAGGGCGCACAAAGAAATGGTGTCACACATTGCTTGCAGCCTCTATACACTCTTTTGATTAGTTTTTTAGAGAATCATGTTGTGCTTTTGTTATTTATGACCATAAAGCCCTTAATAGAGAAATATTAAAATTGCGAAAATCACCTAATGAATCTCTTCAAGATTTTCACGATCCTTTTTCTTCATTAATGTTTTTGAATTTCTTGAACATGAAATTGACTGGGAATTCTTGGATGAAATATTTCAATATCTTGTTCATGTTTATGAGAAACCACATGAGTTATAATATTTTTATCGTCTCCCAACATACCTCAATGTTAGAGCTTCTAAATATGAGATGGACAATGTTTCTTTCCCAAGTGACCCTCTGTCCCCTTCCCATCAACATCTCTAACTCCACAGGTCGAGGTGGGAGAATATGACCATCCACCTATTTATCTATCACCATATCCTCCTACCCCATCTGATTAGGATCTCTGCGCACATTTAGACTATAACTCTGATGGTTGTCATGTGGTCTTATCTCCTCATCCTCCGTCCTTCGATCCCTTTGATCCTTTGGATTTTGGTGTGTTGTGTTCATCTGCCTTAGATCTCACATGTGATGTTCATGAGGATTAAGTTATGAATGAAATTGGTGTTGAACAACCAACCTGCGATATCATTTTTGATGAGTATGTGTGGGAGTTTGAATAAGAATCTTTGGTGAAGGATGGCCTCCTTTTGTTCGCACCTTGTTCGCTTTATCCTGAAATCTTCCACGATTCTGTCCTTTTTGTTCAATCTTGTTAAAATTTATTTTCGGATGTTTCTACTTTTGATCATTCACAAAACTCATGGAATGCCAATTTTTCATTTGAATGAGGGGAGGAAAAATCTATCTTCCTTGATCGTCCCAATCTCTCATCTTACCTTTCTGGAAACATAGAGGGTGAAATTTCTTGTTTTTCATCATCCCCTCTTTATGATTTTTCAGATCATGAGGATGCCACTATCCATCATCTTGAACTTTATGATCCTGGCTATCGTGACCTTTTCATTCATTCATTCATCTGATCACAATGTTGATTTGTCCACTGTTGATCTTTCTAAGACACTAGTCTTTGATCATCCATCTTCTGATGAATTAGAAATTCCTCAAGTTGTCGAGGCACTTTAGCCTGAGATGATGGTTATGTCAGATTCTCATAGCCTTGAGGTTAATTTCGCTTCGGATCAGAAATCTGTTGAATCTTTCTAGGCTCCACATCAATCTGTTGTTCATATTGAAAATCAATCTATCTTACAATTTTCACATCCTCCACTGGAATCACATGATCTTATTGCTCAAGCATTGGAGGAGTCATACGTAGCAAGCACTATTGCAAAACTGAGGCTTTCTTCTTTCTTTATGTTTGCTCGTTTCTCAAGTTTGAAGGCGTGTACATGCTTGTCTTCGGCTCACGATGTGTCAGGACACCATGGTGGTGAGCACCAGTATTGCAGCAATAATGCTGCAACTCCTGGGCTTCCTACTTTACTTTTATTAACCCAGTAGTTCGTAACAAACTTGGAAGCGACGGTGCTGTATGCACAAGTACTAGTTCTTACTGCAGGCTGTCACTTGGTTAGCTGGCGCAAGATCACTAGGAGCTCGAGCCAACTTCTATGGATTCCAGAAGAAGCTCTATATGTGATGAAAAGAAGGAAATCTTACTCTACAAAGGCTACTCTACTTGCAGAAAGGAAAAGAAGACTGAAATGTAAAGTAAACCTAACAAACCCTACTTAACCAACTAATCCTAATTTTGCAGAAGAGAGATGAAAAACCATGAACTGAATGCCATTACCTACTCAGGAAGTAAACAACATATACTCAAGCTATTTCTAGAAGGAAATGAGCAAAAAACATCTTTTTGGATTTTCATGTATTTTTATGTGAAATTGTCATGCATGTATTTTATTTGTTTGTGGATGTGGCAACAAATAGGTGGCGATGGAGGGCGAATTTGGGAATTGTAGAGGTGTAGGATGGTGTGGATGGGTCCTAGGATGGCTCAGGTGGCCTTCTGGAGGCTTTTCCAGCAATCGGAGTTCAAAAAGAAGCCTACAAGAAAATCTACAGGAGGCTGCAGGGGATCTACATGAGGTCTACAGGAGGATGCCGAGAGCAGTTTTGGAGGTTTTGAAGGTAAGAAAGTGGGTGGAAAGGGGACCTGAAGGCTAGGATGATGTGTTAAGGTGTCTAGGGTCCATCAAGAATGATTATGAGAGAGAAAGATGGTCGGATTTGTTCAAGGAAAGAGAGGAAAGTCTATGGAAATGTGCAGAAAAATAAGGCAAATTTGAGATGAATTATGGGCGACCTGTGGGCATAGATCCAAGAGAGATTGTGATGGCTGATTGGCTAACTTGTTGTGAGAAGAGATTTTATGCTAGAGAACTGAAAACCAAACATTGAGATTAAGCAAGTAAGGAAACTAAGTACATCAAAAAACATAATTTTGCATCAAGCTAATCTAGATCATGAGCTATGGAAAGAAATGCTGAAGAATGCTGTAATGAGTGAAAGCATGGAAGGAAAATTGTTGCAAGACAAAAATGAGCATGATGGAATAGATCTAAAGCAAAGCATTAACCTTCTAACAAACTGCAACACTAGAAATCCTATGGAGAAGGCAAATCTGTGGTTTTTTGTGGCAACAAGAGGGTCTTGGCCTCAGTTCATGGTCCCAAAGGAAGGAAAGGAGGCCAAGGCTATGTTGATGGCATTTTTTTATCTTCTTTCTATCACTGATCCACGTGCTACAGAAAACTTAAATGGAAACAACCTTCTAAATCACCAAAAGCAACCTATTCTTAACCAAGAAAGAAATTCATCTAACAACAACTAATCCATAAACTGAAGCAAAGCATATAAATACAAACAAGAGGAGCTTGGCTGCTTGGATTGGGCCCTAACCCAAGAGCTTCAGCCCTCTGAGGTAACTCAGTGCTAGCTCGAAAATGACTTCATCTTTATTATCAAAATAATAATAGGATTACATGAAACTGTCAACAAAAGTAAGCTCGAAGTTGAGAAGAGCAAAGCTACAACAAAAATTCAAAAATTTGACCAACTTCCTAATGAGGTCCTAGGCCTCTCTACTTATACAACCGAAGCTCCCAGCAGATTCCTTAAAATTAGGGAGGCTTGGCTACCAAAACTTGAGATAAACAGAAGTTATCCTCCACTTGCTTGGCTGCCTCTTTAGTGCATTGATGTGGCTGTTTGTGCTCCGAGCTGCATGATGGAGAATTCGAAGTGGGGAGTCATAAATGAGGGGGATTCCCTCCTATAAATCCTCTCCCTTGTCTACTTCGAATTATTGCTGGAAATTGTCCATTAAATCTTTGACTTTATCTCCAAAATTGAACAAAAATATGCATTAAACACATATTAGACTCCATGGCATAATGACCAACCCAACTCACTCCATAAGCATAAATATAATAAAAAAACATGCAATAAGATAATGAGAATGGTTGATTAAACTATGTTAGGAGGCAAAATGAGCCCATATAATTACCCATTTACGGGGCTCATCACATGGTACATCCGTAGAGTGCCTTTCATGTGATTTATGTTCTTACTTTTCTGTGGATTCATTCAATCTTCGAACGTTCTGGTTTACATTGTTTCATATTTCTTGTTAGTCGATTTTCTTGTATATATTTCTTGTCGTCCATGCTCTTGCCTACATTCGCCAACCAATGCGCCGATGGTTGCATTGGAAGTATCACTTTAAGTGAGTTGGCCCATGTTCTGCTTAGGTTAGGAGTAGGAGTAGTTTTTATTTTCTTGTTTGTTTCTTTATTTGTTTACTTTCTCTTGCTACTTTCCTTTGTTTGTTTTCTTTTGCACCCGTAGGTTAGTTTCCACATGAAACTGTGTTTGGCTTCGTAGACAAGCAAGGTGAAATCCAAGAGAAACTTGTACAACTATCAACACTTGGTTATTTGTCTATTCCCTCTCTTTGTGCGAGTCTTGCGTTTCTTGTAGTCGATGATACCCTGATGGAAAATACGTTCCTTTTAGAGAAAGTCATGGTGAAATCACGATGCTTGCACTCTTAACTAGTACCGCCTACTTTAATCGGTCTTCTATTTCTGATTAACCCTTGTCAACTCAGTCAAGTAGAGTAAGAAGAGGGGGAAAACCTTAAGAAGTATGTCAGAGGTATATATGAATATCCTTCTCTAAAGGGACAATCTCTTGTGCTCTCAATAAGTCGGGATTCTTCTTCTGCCTCATGAAATAAATAAGTACCTATGCACAATTCTGTGAAAAATGAAAAGAAATGAAAAAGAAATAAAATAAAGGGAAAAAGAAGAGAAAATCTTCTTGCATAGAGAGGTGAAGAAAGTAACTCTACCAGGGTACTATCCAGGCTCGCTGGCAGTGAAGCAATGGTTATGTTCCTGAAGTGACTCTGTCGGGATACTGTCCAAGCCTGCTAGTAGCGGTGCAACACTACAGATGAAACTAAAACTCTGACAATCTATTTTACTTATGCATCTATATACCCCTGACCCCAATTGAAACAAATCAGTTTTAATTAGCTTGGTATGTGTGCTACCGATAAAGATAATGGTAGGGGCTACATATTTAAATCAAGATAAGTGAAGAAGCTATGATAATCAGAGAGGTGAACAATACTTCCAGAAGAGTTATAATCACTTTGCACGAGACAAGGTCCATACAAAGAGCGTGATTTATACCAGTGTGTCACCAATGTTGTAGCGACTTCAACCACCCTCCAAATTTTTTCTTATGCTTCGATTTTGGAGCCTTCCTTCTAAACCAAAACAACTCGTATTGCACTGATCCATGCACTTGTGCTTCGACTGAGCATTATTATTTTCATCTTGGCTCGTGTTTGCTCACTTAGTTCATTTTCTAACCCACAAGCCAGTCTCCTGACTTGGTCACTTAACAGTTTTGGGCTTGCCTTAGAAAACTATGCAATTCTTGAGGGAAAGTGGCCTTGTTGTTGGGAATTGCACAGTCCTAACTGCCAGCCAGCCTTGAGCTGGGAAATTGCGTAGACATGAGAGGCAACCCAGAGACACTAGCCTAGAAACTGCGCAGACCTCACTGTGCTCAGAAATTATGTAGTGCATGAACAAGATGGTTGCCTAGTCCTTCACAGAACTACACAATCTTTCCAGGTAATGCATAGAATTTTTTCTGAAAAAGAGAAAAAACTAAAAACAAAAAGCATCCCTAAAAAGTAGGGATCTATTTTTAGTAACCCAAAGGAGGCACCTACGTTATTTTTAGACACTGCCTCCAAGTGTCACTTTTTCGTTAATTTTGGGCATGCACGTCATAAACCCTAACTTAACCAAATCTATTTAATCGACACTGCTAGAGCTCATTTTCACACTCGAACTTGGAGCTCTAGTATTCCCAAGGAGATCAAGGAGCCTTTGGTGCAATTGTCATCACCTTTTCAGGTGAGTTTTTCTTTTCTCGTCTTTTGCTGTTTTTTTGTCACTTTTTGTTGTTTAGATTGTGAGAGTGCTGTTTCACTTGTTTCTTTGCACGACTGCTGGTGTTTTAACTTGTTTTAGCTTGTAGAAGTGTTGTTTCAAGTTTTAAATTGCCTTTCCTGAGTGTCACATGAGTTTTCCCATTTTTGCACCAACCGTCGCCGTTGTAGTGACTCTCTTCACATGCTTTGTTTTCCTTCAGTTTAATCAATTGTTGCACTTGTTTCACACACATGCATCAAGTTTTAGTCAAATCCATGCTCAACGTCACACCATTTTTCAGATATGCATATTTTTCACACTCCCCTTGGGCAGATCTAGGTCCCCCTTGCCCGGATCTCACTGTGCACAACTAGCTCTATGAAATATGGAGACTCAAGCCTCTAGCTTGGCTTATGAATTTATGCAAATCCTAGCCTGGCATGGCTCAAACTACGCAATGCACAGTTCAAGGAGCCAGTTTCCCAGCCTGGCCACTAAGACTGCGTAATGCACAGTCTCTCCAAGGCCTTGGCCCAGACTAAACTGCACATTGTGTAGTTTCAGTCATCAGTCTTCCACATTGACTACTGGGACCGTGCACGCAGTTCCCACAGTCAGACAGTCACCTCTGTTAGTAAAAAATGCGTAATCCTTCCCATCATGAGCCCAACTTGTTGCGTCATCTTGTTTTAAAGTTGTTTTTCTTTTAGATGACATTTGGTTTCCATGAGTGTCCTCTCTATCCCACAGGTACAACAGTTGTTGAACATCTCTCTAGCAGTTATAGTTAACATGGCATCCAAGAGAGTTGCATCAAAGGAAACTGTCGAGAGCAGTACTGGGGAAGCAGTTGCACAAATATTAGTGGATTTACCAGTATATGTTGATAGTCAACTATTCATTGAGAAGGGAACAACACTGACATGGCAACAAATCAAAGGCACTTTTGCAGAGGACTTCAAGGAAAACTTAGAGGACCAGAAATTTTATCTTAACATCCAACGATTAGGGTTCTACAAGGTTGCATGTAGGTACCCCACCTTCCCTTGTGTGGACACCATTTGCTGGATTGTCTAACATATAGATGAACATACTATGACATTGAGCAGTATCAGTGGGAGAGATCATGCCATCTTCAGGGCAGAGAACTTTCAGTAGATGTATCACTTACTTGAGCCAGTGAAGCACATGGATTCACTCTTCTATGCCACCCATAACTATGTGAACATGATAGATATTTTCAAGCAATGGGTGAAAGAGCTGTTGAAGTTTAGACATACACCTACCCATGTTTACAAGACAAAGTCACTCAAGAAGGCTTACAATTTCTTGATCATCTTTGCCTACAGAAAATATGGTCAAGTGAAAACAAAAACCTTTCCTAAAGGGTGGGTAGTCTTATTGGACCAGTTGGTGAATGATGGGATTTCATTCAACTGGTCGTATCTGTTGGCTCATCAGTTGAAGTCCCATGTGGCTAAGTCTCATATTTCACCCAAGAATGAGCAAGCAAGGTTTTACATATTCACATACTTATTGGATGGAATCTATGCCCAACAACAGTTCCCTGGCATGAGATGGACATGGACACCAAAAGAGCCTGCCCTCAACATCTACTGCAAGTTTCTTTCTGATTGCAACTATTGAGGAGCGATGACAAGGCTAACTGACCGTTTTATCATCTTGATGTGCAATCTTATCTTTGAGAAGGATCCACCTTGCATGTCCCAAGAAGCAATGGAGGCAATAATAAACATTGCAGATTGGTATGCCTCACCAAGTATCACCTTCATCAAAGTGTTTAGCAGAGAGAAGCCTGAGTCCTAGGGAAAATTTTAAGGGCTAATATTCGCAGTTGGGATAATATTCCATGTTTTTTTCCAAAAAAAAGACTCACCAATATTATATATTGTTTAATATAAAATAATTAGAAATCTAAACATTGTTACAAAATTATTATCAAACATTTTAAAATTTGGATATTAGGGACTAGTAATATTCGCTAAGGTTTCTAAACTTTAAGATAAACTTCCATCCTTAAATTTTTTTTGGAAGCCTCCGCATGTTCTACCAAGGCATGCCACTGACAAGATGATCATGGAAGAAGTTTCATACCACCTCACTATAGGGTTGCCAGTAGGACTGCATAGGAATATGAAAGTGCCATGGCTCGCTCTTCCTTTGCTGATAGGGTTATATGAGATTAAGAGCTTGAATGATGTAGATTTCGAAGCTAAGGATATAGTGAAATTTGAGTTTGGCACCAAGGAATTTAATCCGTATGATCCCCATGGTATTTGCAAAGACCACTGTGTGAGAGTTTACTTTCCATGGATCCACGAGACATTTCATTGGCCAAAGGAGGATCCTTGGAGTTATTGTTACAATGCCTCCAAACTCCATGACCTGTTCAATATAGAAATAACTTGGAAAGAGGAAGGTTGTTGAGAATCCACTTGAGAATCCATAGGGAGAGAGAAGCTGCAAGATGAAGGTAGATCCTATCCTAGAGAAGGAAAATTTGGCAACAGAAGCAAAGAGGGAGAAATGAGTTAAGAGAGCAGAGTGAAGGAAGAGAGAAAAGAAGAGGTTGTAGGAAGCAGAACTGAATCTGCAGGAGACAGAGAAGAAGCTGAAGGAGGAACAAGAGTTGAGTAGGAGAGAAAGAGAAGAGAAACAAAATCAATAAGAAGAACAAATGCAAGGCGCAATGACAGAGAAAACAATGCTGATACAGGTTGATGAGCCGAAACAACCAACAACTGAGGAAGAGGGTGAACAAATGCAGGATCAGGAGCTTGCTCAACAAATTGAGGAATTGATCGAAGTGATAGACATTGATTTGGAAAAAGAACCACAAAATGAAGACACTGACCCTATGCTGAGAGAACCACATGTCATCACTCAGTCTCCACCACCTTCAGCGTTAGAACCAGCCTTGAGCAAGCAAGGAGATGTTGTTCTCCTTGATGATGATTTGGTAATGGATGTGTACAATATATCATTTGAATAGTTGTAGAAGAAGATTGTACATGCACAGAGGAAGCACTTTCTGGATGATCACACATCACCTGCATTCATAAAGGAAAGGGTGATAGTGTCAGACAATAGGAAGCATCCAACTGCCATTGCTAAAGCCAGCTTGGCCTATGCAGGAGCAACAAGCTAAAATGTTCAGTACTTGATGGCCGAGAATGAAGAACTTGCAGGTTGCTAGGCAAGAGGCAGAACAACTCTAAGCATCAGAGCAGAATGCAGTTTTTGTATTGGGGGATATGAGGACAATGATACTTGCTGAATTATCAACACTTGGTGAAACCATGTAGAAGCTCCATGATGGATTTGTCACTGTGCACAAAGTAGTTGTCCGTGTGCATGGACAACAAAAACAAAGCAAAGAGTTTTTTCAAACTATCAAGAACATACATGCTGCCATCGCCCATGTACAAGAGGGGACAATGGAGTAAAAAGGGGTCTTGCTTGACTTAGCAAAGAATTTCAAGCCACATGCAGAGCTGGAGAAAGTGAAGGTCCGAATGTTGATCCAGAACTATGAGCAGCTCACCCCATTCATCAATAGCATACATGCCTCATATGTGTGGTTGTACAATAGTTGGATGTCATGGTGAGAAAGCACAAGATCCCATCAATCTATTCCCTCACCAATGCTAAACCCAAGAACCAAGTCCGGCTAGAGATCGATGATTACTTGGAGTAGCTAGGACGAGAGGCCACCAGGGAAGACATGGAGCTAAACACACACAACATGCAAAAGTACATCGATGGTACTGTCAAGGTCAACACCATGGTGCTCATGCTTCAAAATGAGTTGGATACAGGTTCCAAGACCATACATGGATTCCATGGAGGCAAGAGTATGCTTCCAGAAAGACACCATCAAACAGTTTGGGGACACCAACACACAGTGCCAAGCTTGGCACCAATACGTGACTAAGAAGCATCAAGTGGATAACTTGGCACCGATATGTGACTGAGGAGCATCAAGTGGATGTCGCTGAGCTAGAATTTTCCGAAACTCCAGAATCATAATGTTTTGCCTTATTAGGCTATCTCTAGCCTATTTTGTCTTATATGGCTACATGTGGAAAATGTAATATTATTTGTAAATATTTTGTAAGTTAAATTCCAAGTGTTAATATTGGAATATGAAAATTCATCATGTAATGTAATGTGTCATTTATTGAAGAAGTTCAAGAGTCACGAGGGAAGTCAAAGATTCACAAAGGGGAATGTTAAGGGTCACCTCACCCTTTGTTATAAATATAACCTTATAACTCATAGAACATGCTTTTGTCAGCCAAGATTTTGGCTAGGCTTAGGCTTAGAAAAGGCTTGGGAGTATTGTGAAGAGTCTTGGCTTATCCATAGCATAGAGCGAGTATACTTCTTTGGAGGAGTAGGTGTTCTTGACTGTAACATTCCACTATTGGGGCTAGTGCTCCTCAATGGTGTATGTATGAATGGAACTCTCACTTATAATAACAGTATCAGAGCCAACACACTTTCATGCATATGTTGTTAATGTAGTAGGATTATTCTCGTTTCATTGGCAATGCATTTATTTAACTTACACATTATGAACTACTTTGTATGCATTTGTATGAATTTGGTTGAATGCGTGTTGTTGGATTAACTCATCACTTTAACTTGTGGAATATTCTTCATTTTAGCTTGTGATGTCATTCCGATTGTGCGTTCCTTTCAAGATGCATAGAATTATAAGGTTCTAAGGGGCACACTTCCTTTTCCCATCCATGTGTTAGAGCCTTCATGCATTACACTTGACTCTCCGCAGGGTCACACACTTTCTCTCACCCAAAGTTATCATACTTTCCTCTGCGTGCTACTACGGTCAAGGCATTTCACTACCACCCACTGCTAGGAATTCTACTCCAAATGGTGTGAGGTCTAGTTGGGACTTCATATCAGGGAGATCCCTGAATGTTGGCGGGTACAACACCATCAAAAATTTGAAACCACCATTTCACTTTTTATTTTGACTTCACCATTTTTCACGAGCACCCCATTTAATATACTTGGATACGTGCATACATACATACATATACTTATGTGTGTGTGTGTGTTATCTATGGCATAACCCCTTGAAATCAATGACAATAATTTGTTCAATAATCTCCCCCTTTGTAGTTGATGACAATCATGTAATGAAACACATAATCCACTAGGAATAAAAAGAAGTTTCCCCATGTTGTAATTCTTCCCTTGTCTACAATGAATAATTGCCCCCTTACTAAAATACTCCCCTATCTACAACTAAGGACCATTTCACGACCATTCACAAATTTTAGGGGTATATCTCTGAAATTTTAGTGAAGCACATGAATTTTTTACTAGACATACCTTGTGATGTATTATTGTTTTTCTTAAAATTTCACTGTCTGAATGTCCCAATTTTTTTTTGTAGAGAAAATACTGAGATGGCTCATTTGAAATTGGTTTTAGGATAAAATCACAAATCCTAACTTCCACATTGTATATCTTTGAAAGTATAGGGAACTAAAATCTAAATTTTTAACTCTAGCACAATGTATTTGTTGACTTGGTTGCCTCATATATAGCTTCAAGATGACAAACCTAGTAGTTTTGGATGCAAATACATTAAAAGTTTCATGTTTTTGAAAACCTATTGATAACTTTTTTATTCACATAATTTTCCTTTAGGATAGATAATTCTATTGTTGTTGAAACTACACACATATAGAGTTCACTATGTTGATTTTAATACATATAATTAAAAAAAAAACATATTATTTACTATTTTTAATATTTTTTTCTTGAAATATACTAGAATCTTAAAATACATACCTTTTTTTTTTTTTATAACTTCTTTTTCCCTAACCATTTTTAAAATAAGTTATATACTACACTCGTAAAGATTGAGATTTACTATCTAAAAAAAGATCTACAATCAAAATAAAAGGAAAATTGTTCAATAATGTTAATACCCTCGTATGTAGAGTTGATAAAAGCCTACAATAATTTTAAGGTTATAATGACTCTTTTAATATAAAAAGTTATAAAATTAAAAAAAATATTTGTGTAAAAGAACAATGTGTTCTCTACAATTCTATAAATTTTTAAAAGGAATTCCATCATTGAAGTACTAAAATTCAACAATAATGGAAACATACCCATTATATTTTGCATGAAAAATACATGACATTATTAGGAAATATCAAATTTCATATTCCACTGTTTGTATTGCTGTTAATACATCACAAGGGACCATCATTAGCTTACACACCCATGATAGGGGTGACCATTAGCTCTACCTCATATAGATAAACATCTTCCAACTCTATTCTTGGCCATTTTAGAAACATCCAATCCCTTGGGGCATTCCATAGATGGGTGGGAACCTATGCAACTAATTAATGTTGATCACTGGGTTTTTGGATAGCACCTATCCTATATTACCATGACCAACTATCTATTACTATTAACATGATACTTTTTAGTGTTGTATGATCAAATTCTTTCCCTTTGTCATTTGATGCTCTATTTCTTTATTTTCTACATAATTTAATAAGTGATGATATGATTCTCACTTCTTTGTGCTATATGATCAAACTCTTTCTCTTTTTCATTTGATGTTTTGTTTATTTGTTTTGTACATAATTTAATAAGTGAAGATATGATTCTTAATGTTCTGGCATAAGCCAATTTATATAATTTTTATTTTTGCATCATATTTGTGAAGATGATATGTGTGCTCCACACATTTGTATATCACAATTTTGTATAATTTATTAACATAATATGGAAATGAAACTTTAATTGGGTAAAAAATGAACCATCACATACACATCATAGGGCACAATGTTTAAAAAGGGAAAATCCAATGACCTAGAAGAATATACATCATAAGGCACAATATTTAAGAACTTTGATTCTTAAACTAGATTTGAAAAAAGAATATGACTACATTGATTGGGGTTTCTTTGTTTGGTTCTTACAAAGATCGAGCACTCATATAATATGGTGTAGTGGATTATGATTTGTGTGAATATTGTTCAGTGTATTTTTCTTATTAATGGTGTTCCTTCCAGATTCTTCAAGGCGACTCGAGGATTGAGGCAAGGTTGCTCTCTTTCTCCCATTCTATTGATCATTGTTATTGAGAGTCTCAGTCGTTTGATTATCAAAGAAAAATTTATGGGTCATATTGCTAGGATCAGGGTCTCGAGACACCTTTCTATCACCCATCTATTTTTTGTTGATAGTGTTTTAGTGTTTGGGGTTGGGAATCTTATGGAATGGAGAAGGTATTACAAGGTCATAGACAATTTCAACAAGGCTACAAGTTTACTGCCTAGCAAGGAAAAATTTGTTTTAATTGAATTTGGAGTGGATCATTCTGTTCTTCAGGATATTTTGGAACTCTTCTCATTTCAGGTTACACATCTCTCTTGAGGTTTTTTCTATTTGGGTTTCTTCCTTAAACCAAATAGATACTTGGTTAGGGACTATCATTGGTTGGTGGAGAGGGTTGAACATAATATCTCAACTTGGAAAAATAAATGGCTGACAAGTGGAGGAAGATATACTCTAGTGAGATGGTGCTTCAAAGTATGCCGATGTATTGGCTACATTTAGCTAGAATCCTCATATCTATTATCAAAAGATAACTTCTATTATGGAAGATTTTAATGTGGTTGAAAAATTTGATAATCATAAGATACATTTGGCCAAATGGGAAGATATTACTTTACCCATGAAAGGTGGTGGTTTGGGTAATAAAATCCTCCTTTGGTTTGGTTGGGCATTGGCCATGAAAACACTCTAGAGAGCGTTGTTTGAGGATGGTATTTTACAGGACGTTTGCAAAGATAAATACATTTTTGAAGCATCGATGGTGGATTGGATGAGGTTGGGCAAACATGAAACAAGGGACATGTCTATGATATGGAGATGTCTACTTTCTGTAAAGCAACATTTGATGGGAAATGTTTGTTGGAAAATTAGAAATGGTGTGACTATTAAGATAGGGGAAGGTTTTGCTAGTTCCTCTCCAAAGTTTCTCCTTGCACAACAACTGTTATCTTGTCTTCACAATAGGGGATTTTTTCATATTTACCAAGTAAAAAAAGTGGATGTCAGATACAAATCAGGCACTGTTGGTTGATTGCAAGTGATTTGGAACTATTTGGAGACTTGGCATCTAGTTGGAATGGATATATCCTTGATTTACAACTTGCAGGTATTAACCTAAATAATGAATATGACATTGTTTTGTGGAATGGGAGTACGGCAAAGGGCTTGATCTCCGCTAAAGAAGCTTATCTATACATTGTGTCTCCTTTGACAATCTTTAATTCAATTTGGTGGCATTTTAAAATATGGATATGAAAGCTCCCTTTGAAGCTGGAGATATTTGGTTGGCTATGTTTGAGATATAAGATACTTGGGATAATATTTGCAAGAGTGGATTTTTTGGTCCCGGGATTTGCTCTATTTGCAGAAGGGAGGACGAGAATATTTCACATTTATTTTTGAAGTGCCTTTTTTCCATGACTATTTGGAATTCAATTTTAGTGGAAATTAAGATATGTTTTTCTTAGAATGGTAGGGACTTGAAATCCTACCTAGAGGATTGGTGTACACATTTCCCTTGGCCACACTCCCTATTTACATTGTTTGGGGTATCTGGCGCTCTAGGAACTGCTTAATTTTTGAAAATAGATCCAGTCCTCAACTATATAGTTGCTAAGATTTTGGGATACTTATTAGAATTGGGGCCTAGTAAAAGGCCTTTGAAATCTAGGATGCTTACTACACCTCTATTGAAGGGAGTTTTACCAAAGGCTTTCTTCGATGGGGCTATTAAATCTTTCTCTTGTGGTTGCGGTGGAGTGATTTTCTAAGAATTATTTCATCATTTCAGGTTATATTTGGGATGTGGAGGGGGCTCAAATATGAAACCCATAATTAGTGCGTTGTGGGGGGTTTTGTCATTTGCAAAATTCCTTGGCTTGGACTCTCTATAGGGTCTTAGTGACTCTAAAGTGGTGGTTGAATGGATTAAAGGAAATTATTGCTTGGAAATAGCTGCACTTGCTCATTAGAGGCAGAGAGTCATAATTCTTTTCAACTCTTTTAGCTACATCAACATTGAATATTATTACAAAGAATTAAATGGGTAGGTGGATGCCCTTTCTAAAAAAGGCTTGGAGGCACCTCTAGGGACTCTTTTTGTAGATGAATTTGTTGTTGGGGACTTAGTAGCTACTTGCCATAATATTTTTTGCTAATTTCTTAGAATTTGACTCTTTCCTATTTTCTTTTCAAGAATAGCTATAGTGTTTTGATACTTGGCAATTAGTTTCTACATACTTATATACATGGAGAGATATATAATTTTTTTGATAAGTTGAAATGGGTAGAATATTTTGTTTTCTTTGAATATTAATTTAATTTAATTTTATATAAAATTGTGTTAATGTAAACTTTTTTATATTAATATATATAAATTTTGAAGGAAAAAAAACAAAAGAGAGATTTGATGAGCTTAAAAAAAACTTATATAGAGCTAAAAGAAACTTATATAGACTTATAAATAAGTATAAAATTAGCAAACATATTTCTTATTAAATTCCCCTTCCACCCGTGTATTTTCCTAAGTGTCAACTTTATAACACAAGGTCAAGTTGACCTTATCACTAGGTCAAGTACCATTTTAGTCAACCTAATTTAAAAAAAATTAGGCTATGTTTAATAATGAGTCAATGAGTCTAGTCTTACATTATCAAAAGAATAACGAGTATTACAAGTTTTATGAAATAACGCCGAGGGTTTTTTTAATAGGTTATTATGTTATTATTATAAAGAAATTGGTAATTAGAAAGCAAGATGGAATTTGATGAGTAAATTGTAGAGTGATTTGTTAGTCATTTGAAATTTAATAAAATTGTTATAGTTGGTTGAAATTGTGAAAATTAGTTGGAAAAATATAAAAACAGTTAAATTTGACAAGTGAGTTTGTTTTGAAATTCCAACCTTACTAATAGCTACTTGCTTATCTTAGACCAATTTTTTTTTCAGTAATGAGGAAAGGCAGCTTATGGAAACCTTTTCCAAAATTTTCAATACAGTCATGTCATTCGAATGGAACCCAGATGAAAAAGTTATCATTAAACCATCCCAATCACCCAGAATATACATCATTTACTCTCCCAGATCAAACTAATATCTAGAAAACTGCAACCGCTGTAAACACAGTTCCTGGACTTGGGAGGCATTCAAACCAAGCCCGGAAGCACCAAACAGTTCGGCCAAATCCTCGTGGGCTAGGACGTTACTATTCGACAAAATAGTTAAACATCTACTAGGTCATTGATCTTAGCTCGCCATTTTACCCCGTCATAAGTTTTTCCTTCACTAAATTCTTCTGAAAGCTTGTTTATACATGGATTAATTATTGGAGTTTTTGTTACGAATTCTGATATGTTTGAGAAAAATGGTTAGAATGAGGTGAAACAATATTTGTAAATTTATTGAATATACTTGTAAATTTAGTGTTTTTAAATACTTATAAAACCTAATAAAGGAATTTAAACAAATTTAACCAATAAAATATGTAAAAAGACATCAAAACATATAACAGTTAGAATACAACTTTCTTTAAACCGACTTTTTCATAATTATGTCTGTGTCGATAACTTCGCGGCCCGCTCATAATTATTTTTATTTAGACTCATCGATGGTGTTTGACGAGAAAAAAAATACATAATGATCCGCCGGCCTTTGTTCTGTGTCGTATTTAATATATAAAAAGAATAAAGACAATGGATACAACCTTAATGGAATGATAAGTATATTTTAACCAATGATTAATTAGAGATTTGCAGTCCCGGCAGACACACAAAATGCAAACGTGAGCACTCTCGATCAGGAGGCGAGTATGGGGTTGTTGGCACTGCACTAAGCGATAGAAGGGTCCACACCATTCTGCTTCAGCCTTGAAGTCATAGACCATGAGCACTTTGCACTTCAGAAAGAAAAATCATGGGCAGGCTAGTGGAAATACAGCAGAAATTATAGAATATATACATACTTTATAATAAATGGTCTGTGGAAACTATAATTAGATGGATGTCCGGGGTTGGTTGGGTGGGTTATGTTTTCCCATGCTAAGAAAGGCATAGATTTGTTTTTTTCCAAGACAGACTTGAAGAGATTTGATTAGTTACAAAGAATTTCACAAAAAATGAACTGATAATCAAATGAGAAGTAAAAAGCTAGTGATCCAATAAGGACTAATCCCCTACAATAAAGACTAGACCCACAGTGTTGAACTGACCTACTTCCCATGGGTCCCAATACAGATCTCTATTTATGCACATTATGCAATATCTATATTATTGAAGAGAAAGAATGTCTCCAATTTTTGTATGAATATTCTGCTCTGTTACAGATCTGGTTCCTTAGATTTGCAGCTGCAAGGATCTCTGTCATATATTACAGTGTCCACTATGGATCTATGGGAGAAAACAGGATTTGTGTTTGCAGAAACGGCTGGCTCAAAGCTTCACAAATATTGTAAGCTATATGCTTGTTGTTTTCTAGAGTATTTTTGGACATGCCTGCATGGGTTGATGGCTTGCCAATTTCAGGGTTTGCATGAATGTGATATACATATATCAGTTACTGCTTGATGGAATTTGAGGATTTTTAAAAGCTGCAAAGAAGTTAACTGTAGACTTATGGCATACACAAGGAGGGCCAGGCACCAGGCACTGTTTCTTGCTTTTTTCTTTCTCTGTGTTTATTGGTTTCTTATTTGGTCATGTTGAGATGGATCTCTTGAACCTTGCAGGTTCCAGATCTGTAATTCATTTTTGTTTTTTCAGAAGAGTGGTAGTTCGTAGAGAGTTGAAATGAATATCTGAGTTTTTTTAATCAGATCCGGGTAAGACTTGAAATGGCTTAATAAATTTAGGTTTAAACATCGATGCTTCTTTTTGGATCCCTCAGGGTTAAGATGAATGTTTGGTGTTTAAAGAAGAGAAATGTTGAGTGAGTTTTATTCAAATGATATGGTATTAGGGTTAAGGTGAATGTTTGGATTTTAAAGAAGAGAAATGTTGAGTGAGTATGTTGTGGTATTAAGGTTGATTTTATAGCTATTTGATTCATTTCTCCAAGACTTTGCACCTCTACAATGGCTAAAATTATAGCCCACCACCTGCAATGGATAAATATACTGCCCAGATTGCAGATACAAAATTCGATCAGCAAACTCTTATTCTTCGTTTTTCTTAGGACGATGTTGATTTTCTGTCAGTTCATTGTGAGAAAGAAAAATAGAACCCTAAACTGATCAGCTGATAATTTAAAACCATGAAAACAAAGAATATGAGTTCTTAGAATTTAAAACCAGATGATAATTTACAGTTTCTAATGGAACATATTCTTAGAATTTAGAACCAGAAGATAATTTACAGTTACCATTATTTTGTTTTTATCAATGTTTAGACTCTAAATCAAGATTCATCTTCAAAATTGATAATATGAATTGTCACAATCAACTGTGTGCTTTTTTCTTTCCGATTAAACCTAATTCTAGAACAATTCGAGTGTGCAATTCCATTATCACATGATCTGACACTAAACAGAAGAATTTTCACCAGACGATAATTATATCCACAACACGGGTCAGATCTTTATATGTCTATAGGCTTGGAAATATTTTTTTATTAGAATTTTCTTCTAAGTATTAATGCGTGTTACATACGGCTGTGAGGCTTTGTTTTTCAACTAGAGAACTGTTCGCTGAGGTCACTCGAATATTTTCCAATTTCTTGGTTGGCATGGTGGAAACTGCTACTGTCTGACAACAGGTGATATGGAGATTATTTTCCAACCCGATGGCTAGACCATAAGTATTGTGGATGTTTTCATTATTTAAATTAAGGAAAAAATGCCTGTGTCCATCAACCTGGTAACTTCGGATACAACATCATAGATCTGACAACCCATTTTTTTTTTTTTTACCATTTTCTTTACTGACATAAGAGACATAAGAAGTAATGAAGATTCTTACCTCCTTATCTAAGTGTCAATTAGAGAATGCAGCATGACATGTTAGAAAATTTTGTATAAACGATAACAGTACCTATCTCGATTCATTATAATTTCATTATAATTTTAATTTTAGGTGAATGCAGCTGGGCATGTTCAATTGTTTTTATTATAAAAAATAACCGTACTTATCTATATTCGTTGATTTTAAGTCTTATGATATGAATGAGGAAAGATAACAGTACCTATCTATATTTGTTGATTTTAAGTCTTAGATTTTAAGTCCTATGATATAAATGAGGAGAAGATTAATATTCTTGGTAAGTCACAAATATTGCATGATACTCATCCCATGGAAGTGCAAAATTAAAAAGTCATTCTAGGCATTTTCACTTCTTCTATTTTCATGGGTACATTGCTAATTTAAGCTTGCAAATAATTACAGAAGTGTTAATTGGTGATTAATATTTCTTCTCATTTGTCAAATTTGTTGCTTTTTTATGAAGTCTTCACTTATAGTTTCATTGCCTCTACCTTGTTGTTCACCTTTGTCTTCCTCTTCTCATACTGCATGATATTTTCCTTATGTTTGGTCTTCTTTCCTTATGGCTTGTGTTGAAAACCCCATCCTTTCCTATGTTGGTTCAAGATTATGGCATTACATATGATTTAGTTCTATAGTTGAGTGGAAATTGAATGAATATAAATGTTTCTTGAAAAAAAGACGAGATAAGTGTGTCTTTGAGTCATTGTCATTATTTTTCTCCAGTTCCGAATTCTCAACCCTAGCTTGTAGCATTTCCACACTTTCAACAAGATCTTCAATCTTTTGGGTATTACTAATAACACTATTTACAATATGTTTTTGTTAGTCCTTTGATGTTGTGAGCTGAAAATTGATTCCATTTATGTCTATGTATTTCCTAAACATATACAACATTCCTTCCTCTATCCTTCCCACTTTTTAGAATATAATGAAAAATCTCCTAATTCTCATCAATATTCCTTTCATATTGTTGAATTCCTCTAGATATATCAAAGGACTCACAACCTACATAATTATTTGAATGGGCATCAGAAAGTTCCATCATATCATGATACCCCATGCAAATAACTACCACAACAAGATGATTGTTATTTCCACAACAAATAACCTGAAATTTGGACTAACTTAGGTTTGGTTCTTAAACAAACAAATATTTCCAAGGTGTGTTGAGGAAGGATTCATTTTAATTCTAGCTATGGAAAATAAACCCACATGAGGGTTTTTCCCCATCCTTTCTCGATTTAAAGGCACCACCTTTAAATGCTTGAGTGACATAGAAGCATAGTAAAGCAATTTAAATGGTACAATACTTGCTATAAAAGGAGAATTCCACTTGTTTTAATTGATTTGATGACCAAATTTAAAATGTAAGGATGTATTGGAATTCATGGAAGATGGATAAATTTTGAATCCCCCCATTTATTTGAGAAACTCTCATCTATAAAAAAGAGTCTCTTCATTTGCATGTTTATTATTTTTATTGATAAAATCAATCAAAACTTGGTAGAATTAATACTTAACAAAGATCCTCACAGTTTATGCACTTGAGTTGAATTGAGTTGCATATGTATTATTATCACTGTTGAGTCCCCTCTCACCAATAGAACTCATCAACTTCTTTTTTGATGAAGAAGTAACAACCCTTGGAGTAATGATAATTCCTTTTCTTAATTACTGGTTGTCTTACCTATTTCCTAGAAATAAGTTGTTGCTAGTTTCATATAGGATCAAGGATGACCCACCTAGAACCTTTGGCCCCTTAATGCCTAGATATTATTTACTCTTGAATTGAACTATCTATATAAGTCTATGAGTAAAGTTAGAAGACCCTAGCTAATATTTCTTTTATTTTATCAGTCATTATTTTGGTTTCCCCAAGATTATGGAGCAAGGAGATCATGTTTTTAAGAAAGAGTCAAATTCAATGGCATATTTATATCAAGCTATTTTATTTAGATAATTTTTTTCATACATATGTAAGCTCAACTAGAGCAACCAAAATTTAACAAATACTATATGGAAATTCTTTGATAATCTCTTTGCCTTCCACCCAAAAAGACTGATTTATTGCCATCGGGAACAATCCCATCGATGTGGTCTCTACCCATGGGATATTTATGGTGAATTAAATGCCTATATCAATATCCTACTCTTAGTATTAATTTTGCGGATGAAGTTCACAATTAGTCTCCTTATCATTATAGCAAGTTATCCCACAAGGACATAAATGGTGTAAACAATGCTAAGGATGCACCCAATATTGTTAAGAGAAAGTCTCTCCAAAACTTTATTTGGAAATCCACAATAACCTAATTAATTATAATGTTGTAAATGCACCAAAGCAGAGCTAGATAATAATGATCAAAACAAACATTAAATAATAAATATGGAAAAATGATGTACCATCTAAGAAACACTCCAACAAGTCTAAGAAATATTAGTAACCTCACCTTTATGAATATTTTAGGTCTTATTGAAACTAGGGTTACTTAGATATTACAAAGCTATTATAGATAATTGAGAAGTATAAGATTCTTTGAAGGAAGAGGGAATGTAAGGATCATTGGCCTTTAAATAATACCAGGATAAAGTTATAGTAATAGTTCAACATTTTAAAATAGGATTGGTAATGTCAAAGGAATAGAGAGAAGTGAAGGGGGTTGTGCAATGTGATTGGACTCACAGTTTATATTGTCATAATTGGTACAAAATGTTGAAGGTTATTTCGCATGATTATTTCTTGTTCCTAAAACATATATATGTATTAAATTTCATGCCTTATGTAACATTATTTATCTTGTCTCATTATTTGTGCTTTCCATTAAATTCCTACGTTTATATTTTTTTTCCTATTAATTTTGATTCATTCTTATAGGATTTTTCAATAGTTCTCTACAACATTATTAATGGAAATATTTTGTAAATATATAGTATTGGATACACATTGGTGATTTTTTCTTTACAAAATAAAATAATTAGCTCATTTACTGATTCAATTTGAGTAAATGAGATATTTTCTTTCCATCGCTTGAGGAAGAAGTTAACGCGAGAGAACTTCTAATGACCAATACTTATACACCAAAGGAAACTCACAAGTTGACCCACCTTGTTAACCATTATGGTATTGAGTGGATGCTATGTCAGCCCCCATAACACTTCTAGGGCTAGCCACATGTGGAATTTGAGGGTTGAGGATGCAAAAATATTGTCGTAAATTGATGGTTGAGGGTGCAAAAACCTTAACCCTAGATGAATATCATGCTATGTTAATAATTGGGCCGCTAGCAAGAGAGGGGTTACATTCTTTAGTATTGTACATGTTCCATAATTGACTAGAGCATCTGCGAGTAGAATTTCAAAGCATAATAGAGGAGGAAGAATATTATGTAGCAACCATTCAAGCCACAATATCAAAGGAAAATATATAGCGTGTGCCTCTTTTCTTTGTACTTGCATTTCATAAATGAAGAAAAGAGGCAAAGAATAAGCTTCACCTTGTAGATAGACTTTCTCCATTCTAAATTTCCTATAATACATCTTATGTTCATTGTGCGGATGGTGTCTTCATTTTTTTGTTCTTTCATTTTTATATTTTAGTTATTTTCATAAAATTAAGCAATATATTAACAATAATAAATCTAAAATGTAAGAAAATAAACTTACATAATAATATATTTCAACCTAATGTAACATTTATTATGACAAACTATTGCAATAGAATATCTATAATAAATTAGAAATCATTTATATTACACAATCTATTTAAAACTATCTTAAATGTCATAATAAAATATCAATTTTATATATTGCTTGAAAAAACATTCTCACCACTCTTCAAAATAAATATATTTTTTTCTTTATTTTACGTATTTCTAATGATAATATAGATCCTATTTATTTCACATTATAAAGAAGCTTATGCAAAATTAAAAATATAACTTATTTTAAAGCATATTATGCTTTTAAAATGCAAATGAATCGTGCCATTGAATCAATTAGCTCATTGGCAATCATAGATATAGGCCTTTGAGTAAAATAGACATGGGTAAATATTGCCAACTATATCAAAGATAATAATACTTATGCATTTACAACCATGAAAGACTCTCATTTGGAAGAGAGCCTTTCTTTGGATGTTCCTCGCCACTTTCATGAAAAGGTAAATGTTGAAATTGAATAATGAACGGTATTAAATTGCATATTTTCATTGTTGTTTTGTTTGGATAATAACTTTTTTGACAACATTGTTTTTCATTTAAACAAATTTACTAAAGATTAATTTTATTAGCGTGTGCTGGATAGGAGTTTTATATTAGAATATAGATTTTTGTGGTTGAAGATTTATATTAAATATTTTTGGAGACGGGGATGAATCGCTGAAATATAGAATCAATAAACAACAGATTAATCTCAAAATTCGAATTGGAATAACCATCGCATCTTTACAATGCTTGAGAAACGTCAGATCAACTATTTTCTTTGAAACCCTCAATCATGTTTGTTCAAACTGATGAACTTTGCTAGCAACTTCCCCTCCATGTAGAGATAAAATATCACAACGTTGGATTCTGTGATTCATGATTTATATCAAATATTTTCGGAAAAAATCATATTTAGATTATAAAGTAGGCGCATTTCTAACCACTTATGGTGGTTCATCATCAAGACCTAGATGGATAACTGAAACATAGAACCAATAAATAATAGAGATGCAACAGATTAACTCCAACAATCAAACTAGATTAATATCTCATTTTCTATGCCCCAAACTTAAAAATGCAAATGAGTAGATTAAGTATTATATATTCTTATTAATCATATTATAAATGTTAATTTTGTGAATAAGGAAATTTCATATGTAAAATTTGACAATAAAGACATCGAAATTAACACAACTATATAAATTAAATAACTGGTAAATATGGATAGACATCAATCCATGATAACCATCAAAACACTAATTTTATGATACATCTCACATAGCCAAAGTTAAAGATATATAAGTTTAATAAAAACATGTGACAATATTCTAAACCATTGAGATTCACTTCCACTTTAACATAGACATTCTTAACTTGTAAAAATGATTTGGGCCAATACCATGGCTTATCAATACTACATGCCCAAAAAACTATAATGTATTTCATCAGACACTTGTTCATTTGATATATATATATTTTGCAATCATTTTAATTAAAAAAATAAAAAAAATATAATTCTTTTTAACATAAATTCAATCTTTTATCTATCACCACTACTAAGAATATTCTAAAATATTATGCCCAAATTAAATCTGTACTATCCACCTAACAATTATTAATAATTAAATTAAAATTATAGAAATAAAACTTAATTAAACTATTATTAATAATTATTATTATATCAACTAAATTTTATAATTCTTCCATATTATTTAATTTATTAATTTATTAATGTTTTCATATAAAATTAATAATTTATTTTAAGCCAACTTTCAAAAATATTAAAACTAATTTATTTTATACAAATCTTTGCATTTTTAATTTTAGACTTAAAAATGATGAATGGAATATTAATGCATTTTAAGCCTACATAATTCATCCATCATCATTATATTGAACCTTATATTTCTTAATAAATCAGATTATCGTTATAATTCCTTATAAATATAATGAACCTTATATTTCTTAATAAATCAGATTATCGTTATAATTCCTTATTAACTATTTATAGTATTGATGTTCATATTGTAAACAAAAAGACCATATATAAATCATTTTTTCGTTCGGTTAACTCGCGGGATTTAAACATATAAATCAGAAAATTTAATTAAAACATAATTTCAAAAGTAAATTATTATCTTTTTATTATATTAATTGCAGCTTGTAATTTAAAATAGATTATTACCTAAGAAATTATTAAAATAATTTATTTTATACATTTAAAAAAAATCCAATTTTATTTTTAAATTTGAATGGTTATCAAATATATAAGGTTGCAATTTAAAGATTTATAGTTTATTTATTACTTTATTGGTTTATGAACATTTATAAATTATGATTAACTATATAAACTAAATAAATATTAATCTATGAGAAGTATCAAAACACTTATTTTATAATACATTTCACATTTAAAGATTAAAAAATCATAAAAATTAATTAAAATATAATTTTATTTAAAATTATTATTATTATTATTAATTATAAAAAAATTAATATGTAAGTTAAACATATATACATTTAAAAAATGCATAACAAGATTCTTAACCATCATAGTGTTGGAAAAGAGCAAGACATCCTCTTGAAACTTCTAATAATCTCGCATATCCAGAACCTCATGTCATCGTCTTGCTTCATTTTCCTAGCCCTCCACACCATGCAATATCCGCTTATAGCATTAAAGGAATATTAAATATGGGATTTTTACATGTCTATTTCATGATTATAGGTTATGGAGGAATGACACATACTTGAACTTGATGATGCATGACTTAACATTTGAACTATTACTAGAGAATGAGGGATGGATTTAATTGGCCATTAACCATTAATTCACCAATTTTCAAATTACATCATGAATTGACACAACCATCCAATTTATTATTATTATCCCATAGTATGTGTAATAGGGATATACTTTGTTTCCTTCTTGACACATTTTAAAAGATTATCCAAAAACCTATCTCTTAGAGATGAATCTTTAACCATGTGCTGAATGATAATAAGAGAGTCACCCAACATAATGAGAGAGGAAACCTATTTTTCTTTGGAAAGGAGGATGCCTTGTAATAAGCCATAGGCTTCTTCCTGATTATTTTTCATATTTCCCAAACCCCATGAGTACTCTAATACTTTTATTTCGTCAAGGACATAGATAACCCCTCCCCTTCCTGCCACCCCTTTAACTTTGCAAAAGAGGACATGAGGATGGGATTTGATCCATTTATGTGTTCATGGGTCACAAAACCATTTAATATGGACTCTCTGGGTGCAACCACATGTTCAACCACTACCTCAAGGTGCCCGATGACTCTAGGGAAACCCTCATGTGAAGAATTAATTAATCAATTTAATTAAAAGAGAAAGGGCATAATTATTTTTTGTTGGAATATTCAACAATATCTAAGAGGCATAGGTGAATCAATATTAATAATTTTTAACTTTAGAAACTTGTAAACGCATCCATAGATATAAAGTGTTAATTTGGAAGCTCAGGGACAAATTCCCTCCTTTGGACAACCTTTCTAATCAAGAAAGACCCCTCCTAACCATTGTAAGAATTTGATTTGGTTAAAGAAAAAAATATTTTTAATATGAAAACCCACATGTGCACAAAAGTTCAGGTCGAATTTAAAGAGAAATTGGGCACCCCTTGGAAGCATATAAATACAAGACAAATCAACCTCATTTGAACATCATCATCAAGCAGCTTCTTCTCTCTCTCTTGTTTGGATTGGTTCATACAGGTTTGAAATTTTTTCGTAGTTTGTATAGGTCTGAAATTGGTTCATGGTTCGTACAGGTCTGAAATTTTAGGGACCAAGCTCACATATGCAAGGAAAATAAATAAATATGGAGCCACAAGGTAGGAATGATGAAATCTCGGCTACAATCGCTCGCTTGATAGGGCTCTCCCTGTGGCTGAAGGATTACAACCGCACTAATGATTACTGGGTCTTTGTGGCTGTGCCATAAGATATTGTTGACCATTGACCATAAGCTTGGGTAAGTTTTGGAGACTTTGACTGTGATTATATTTTTCTATTGGGCTCATATCTTGGATATTGGTTTGTTTTGTTGGATAGTCAAAGGATCTACTTTGACTCGTGATGGTGAATTGAATCACTGTACTCTCTTTGTTGAACAATTTATGACAATCTAATAAAAATAATATTTTGAAATGGTTTTCCCCTAGTGCGGCTTTCCCCTGGAATTTGACCAATTATGTTGTCTCTTGTTATTGCTCTTAATTTTCTTCTAATGTAAAATTCATTTGTTGTTCTATCTACAAATTTATATTGATCATTGGAAGTTTAAATTATTTTTGGAAAGATTGCTAGTTGAAGAAAAGATTGGGCTAAAGTGATTATAACAACATAGAACAGTGGAAATTTAACATAGTATCAAAGCTAAGGTGAAGACATGCCCAAGGAGATAAGAAACAAGAGAAATCATTATTGAAAGAAGCTGGGCAGCCTATTTGACTTGGACAAGATATTTACCTCTTTATTTAATGAAAATGAGAAGTTGGGTGACTTATCTAACTTTGCTGCTTGGAAAATTAGGTTGGAAGTTATACTCGATGAAAACGATGTTTTGGAATACGATGAATAAGGGTGAATCCATGCAATCCCAAATCATGAGAGTATCCCACCTAAGGGATCAATTGCAATTTGTTGGTGAACAAATATCTGACAGGGAGCTGGTGGTGGTGACTCTTTAAGGTCTTCCTCTTATTTGGGAAACCTTCATTAATACTCTAAGAAGTAATAATTTTATTTTGACATTTAATGAACTCATTGGTAAATGCACTCAAGGGGAGGCCACGATGATTTCCAAAGGAAGAATCCAAAAGAATGAAGAAGGAGATCCCTCTACATTTGTTGCTCAAGACAAGAAGAGGAATGAAAGAGTGATAACATATGTTTCAAGAAGGCCTCCCCTTGAATCAAAGTACTCCAAGAGAAGAGGAAATATAATTGAATGCTTTAATTTCCACAAGCATGGTCACTATGCTAGAGTTTGCTCAGAAAATGGAAATGATTCAAGGTCCAATTACAGCAACAATCATGGATTCAACAACAACAAGTTCAACAACAGAAGAATACATGGCGATCGAAGAAGGGCAGATGATAGAAGAAGAAGAGATACTCCAGATGTTCATGAAGAAGGCAATCATCCTCAAAATAGGTCAAGGAAATCCAGGTATGAAAATAATGCAACTGCTAGCCAATCTGAATATATTCTTATTTTCACTCTTTCTATTTCTTCCCCTTTGGATTCGTATGATATTTGGTTGGTAGATAGTGGGGCTTCTAGAAATTTCTCTGGGTACAAGGAAGTCCTCTATAGCTTGGTTGAGAGGGAGGCAAGTTTGAAAATCATCCTTGGGGACAATACTAATCATCCTATCAAGCATTATGGTCCTGTCAAAATTCATTTGGACTTTGGTGAATCAATTCTTCTTCATGATGTTATGTATGTTCAAGGACTAAAGAAGAACTTGGTATCCATATCTTCCCTGGAAGACAAAGGCATGAGAGTAGATTTCATTAAAGGAAAAGTCCTCACATGGCCTATGGAATCCCGCATGAGTGTTGCTTTTACCTTGGGATCTAGAATTGAAAGACTCTATAGGGTCAATGGAAGGCATCTATTGGCAATGGTCCACGACACCAATCATCAAAGTGAGATATGGCACTAAAGGTTGGCACATCTTGTTAATTTTTGATAACAATGGTATGTTTTATGCTTAAGCACAATTTACTTCAATGTTCCTTCAGCAACCCAATGAAAATTTCCAATTATATCCCGTAACGATCACATTAACTTATAAACATTGACAGCAAATGAAAATATAACATAAAATCGTATGCAAAAAACAAGCCAAGACAAGAGGACACAAGATGTGGTGGATGCTAGGGACACACCCCAATGTGGGGAAACTCTTTGATCAAATATTCTTATTATTCTTCAATAGTTCAACAAAGAGAGAGAGAGAGTACAAATATCATAAGTACAAGCCCAAAACAGATCTACCAAATTAGCAGTCATTGCAGCCCTAACCAGAAAGTCAATAGTGCTCAAAGTTGTCCCAAAATTTCCTCCAAATAGTAGTCCAATTCGGCCTTCCAGGAGAGTCAAATTCAACCCAAAACAATTCGATCAAACCAAGTCAAAGGAGAGAGAAACACTGATGTAATTTTCTATAGTCAAATCTAAAGTCAATGCTGGTCAACCTATGCCAAACTCCTTGATTTATGTGCCAATAGATGCAACCTAGAGAAATCAGAACACTGGCCCAAAAAATGAGGTCAACGTTGGTCAAATTCCCCTTGGTCAATAATGGTCAATGCTTTGAAACTTTGGCCTGTTTTGACCTAGAAAAACTTGGCCTCTTGCCACACGTGCGAAGAAGAGAAGCTGCCTCCCAAAATTACAAACCAAATAAGAGAAGAGAGAGATGATGTGACGTGTGAATGTCCAAATGAGGGAAGGGTCACTCCTATTTATACAATTCATTGAGGGTGAGGAAACCCATTCATTGGGCTTCATGAGCCTACATTTGACTGAGGTTGACCTTGACAATTTGTCCATAAGAAGAATAAATTCATAATTGCATTTCTTTTTGTCAGAATGAGATGATATTTACATCAAAATTGTACCTCTTCGAAAGAGGAATCCAATGAAATAATCATCTCTATCATATGAGTTTTCCTAAGGTGGAAGTTGGCCCTAGTTGCCAATTTTAACACTCCCTCTAGGGAGAATTCCACCTGCCAATCCATCATCCTGCCAACTTGTCATCCTGAACCATCATGCCACCACTGCTCTGCTCTACTCTACTCTTCTCTACTGAACCATGTAGTAATAATGAAGAAGAAGTGGTCGAGAGTGTATCATACCACTCTCCACTGACTAAAGTCAGTCATTGATCCCAGATCAAGTTGTTGAACACCATGCATCCTAGTCATAGGGATTACGATAATACATGATGTGTCCATCAGTAGTGTTGTGGTCCCTAACCAGATTTTTTGAACTCATTGGCCATATGAGAGGCACTTCCCATGAGTTTCAGACTCTATGGGTAGGATGTGTGTCGAGGCATCAACAAGAGAAGGTGAACCGTTCATCCTACTCATATCCCATAAGAGATTCAATTGAACCACTCATCCTATGCATATTTCGATCGTAGGGGAAGGTGAACCACTCACCCTACATACATGTGTCCTGGTAGGGGAAGGTGAACCACTCACCTTACACACATGCCAACCATAATGGGGTATCACAGGGGAAGGTGAAACACTCACCCAGTATCCAACGCACCACTAGGGGAAGGTAAAATACTCACCCTATGGTCACTCATAGCTAGCTCCAAGAAGTACCCCATGCTCCCAGGAGCTCCCAGAGCTCTGTTTTCAACTCATACAAGACCCTCATAAAAGGGTTGTTCCATGAATCCAAGTTTCTCTTGGAAGGTTGAGAATTCTACCTTCCCCAAAGGCTTCATGAGAATGTCAACAACCTTCTCATATGTTCTAATATGATGGAGCCTAACTCCTCCCTGTTGTACCATATCCTAGATAAAGTGGTACCTGATATCAATGTGATTGGAGCAGTCATGGAACATGGGATTTTATAATAAATGAATCCCACTCTGGTTGTTGCAGAATATCACGGTGGTATCTAGCACGTGGTCAAATAGCTTACTGAAGATCTTCATCAACCAGATTTCTTCAGAACATGATGGTTCCAACCCTTTTAAACCTCACGATTAATCAACAACTAAGTTATGATTAATATGGTGATTACAATTATAAGGCTCTTGGTGATTTGGTGGTTGATATTTTTGATTGTTTAATTAATTGCTAGTACTTGTTGGTTGATGTGAGGGGGACACCTGTCCTGTCCTCGGAATATGCTATCCCGCCCTTAGCTTACGTGCCTAACCCCTGTTCACTTGGAATTACACTTCATTCTCTGGTGGCTATGAGTGTTTCTCGACTGTTCCTCTACGACTTTGGTGGTTTGTTTCAGTGGCGCTTGCCCTGTATATGGCCTTGACCTCTGCTCTGTTCACTGGGATCTGTTTGTAATCTTTAACCACAACTTTGTTCTTCTATTTAACTGGTTATTTGACTGTGGTATGTCAGGTCGCAACCATTAGGGGACTCGGCATTCGACCTCAACTCGTCGGCTACACAGTGGTAAGTCCTCTTTCTCTGCTTTAGCTATTTAGTTGGTTTTTCTAGTTATGCTAAGGGAATCACTCCTTTGTGAGTAGGGTTCCCTTGCTAGTTGATGACCGGTCGAATCCTTCCTCTAGTTCAACACTGCTCTTTTGGTAAGCATAGGACTACAAACCCTCATCATGCATTTCTCCATTTCAGGGTTTTAATTTTCTCACAATTCTAACATCGGGGTGTTGTCCTTGTAGGTGATTTGTCAGGTGCTCCAGGTGTGGACTTCGATTCCGCTGTTGCTGGCCCAAACGGGTAGGCTCTTTTCCTATAATCACTTATTAGCAATTTAGGGTTTTAAGGGTATGAGCCTTGGCTCCCTTGTCAGTCGTTTTCTGTGTTGATTTCTCCATCAGTAGTTTGGTATGGGTACTCTCTGTCTGTAAGTGGTTTTGACCTATATGCGGTTGCGACTCTTAACTTTCCAATCAGGGTTTTTAGGTTCAGGTTTTGGCATTCACAACTTGTTTGTTTGGTTTCAATACTGGGGTTTTCGAACCCGGTTCCTTTGTCGAACATGCAATGTATTTTGTTCTATCTTTGGACTGTAATGATTTAAATATTTGTATAAATTTACTTGTATAATATTCGTAAGGAAAGTACAATACTTCAGTTGGAATGATACCTGGTGATTAATGTATTCCCTTTGCTGTAATGGAATTGTTTTCGTATGAAACCCTTCGTCTACTCTGGTGATTTCTTTTGCCAAAATGCTCAACGTGTTTCTGTAACTGTAGGTCTTTATCGTTACTGAATGTCTCGGTGTTTGATTGTAGCCTCGTTCGTATATTTGATGTAGTCACTCCCACCTGCTCTCGACTTCGTTAATTCCGTTGTTTCTTAGATGCATGTAAAAAATAATTGTTCTGCCAGTTCTTGCCACTATTTGTAAATGCATTCAATTTATTATGAAACAGAAATAAATTGTATTTAGCCGTGAATGGACTTAGATGATTTTTGAAAATCTCTTATATGGTTTTATTTGTTTTTCTGCTATGATGGAATCAATCCTACAAATGTCTCATTTTTCCATTTTTGTATGATTTGTTGAATAGTTTTAGAAACTGTCAATAGTCACATGTAGTTACATTGGATAACTGTTAATTCCCATTCACCTAAATTCTGTAATTAATTCAAAATAGTAACTAAAAAGAAATTATAATGAAGTTAAAACATAACTTGCTGTTAAGTCCTAGATGCTAGAAACTAAGGAAACTTAAAAGACTCAGGTACAATGACCTGTAAACCTATAACTTGTGAGACAAACACTTTCATTTTGTTCACCTTGAGCTGGATGCTCCTACATCAGGTTCCCGGGGTAACAAAAATTCATGTGTCCGTTCCATGAGCTCCTCGATAGAATATCCTGCACGCTGTATCTGTGCTGCGTCAAGCCACGAATTATCCTCAATGGGATGGTTCTTCCACTTGAAAAGGTACTGAAGGTACTCTTTTCTGTGAGTTCGCTTGGCCACCTGTGTGTCGATAATTCTCTCAATCTCAAGGGGCTGAGCCGAAGGCATTTGCCTCATCCAAGAATCACTTTCCGTCTGGGAGTCCTGTTCTGGCTGTGCCAAACTGTCATCTTTAGGACTGACAGTGTATGGAAACAGATCTGCCATGTTGAAGATAGGCGATATGCCTATTTCTGGTGGAAGCTATAATTCATAGGCATTTGCAGAGAATTTACACAGAATTTTGCAAGGGCCAATCTTTTTAAACTTCAATTTGTTGTACTCACCCTTAGGGAACCTTTCTCTGCGTAAATGTGTGAGAACGTCATCTCCCACATTAAACTGTACCTCCCACCATTTTAGATCTGCTTGCTGTTTATACCGCTGACTGTTGTCCTGCAACTTAGATTTTACCTGCTCATGTAGGTCATTCATTGCTTTGGCGAAATCTTCCCCGTCAACACTCCTTCTTTCCAGCTATCCTAGATCCCGTAGCTCATGCACTCCGCGAGGATGCATGCCATACAAGATCTGAAAAGGACTGTATCCTGTGCTTTGATTCGGTGAATCGTTGTAATCAAATTCTTCTTGGGAAAGTACACGATCCCACATCCATGAATTTTCTCCAATCAAGCTTCGTAGCAGGTTTCCCAAGCTCCTGTTCACCACCTCCGTCTGCCCATCAGTCTGTGGGTGATAAGCGTAGCTGAAGTTCAACCGTGTGTCCAAATTCTTCCACAGGGTGCGCTAGAAATCTCTTGTGAACTTCACATCCCTGTTGGAAACAATGGAATTAGGCAAACCATGCAGTCTGATAATACCCATGAAAAAAAAGTGCGCTACGTGAGTGGCATCACTGGTTTTTCTACAAGGAATGAAATGTGCCATTTTCGAGAACCAGTCCACTACCACCATCACAGAGTCATAACCGCGCTGTGTTCTTGGCAGACCCAAGACAAAGTCCAAGCTGACTGAGTCCCACGGTCTACTTGGAATAGGAAGTGGTGTGTAGAGTCCCGTATTCTAACTGTGTCCTTTCGCCAACTGACACACTTTACACCTGGTTACAAATCGCTGCACATCCCTTTGCATATTTGGCTAGTAATAAAAGTGACAGAGCTGATCTAAGGTCTTATCAATGCTGAAATGTCCAGCAAGACCTCCACTGTGCTTCTCTCGAATGATGTTCTCCCTCATCGAATAGTCGGGAATACATAGCTGTCCTCCTTTAAACAACAATTTCTCTTGTAAGTTATAGTCCAGCCATGGACTATTATTCCTCAACAAATGATTCTAGCAGGCTTCATAAGACTCCTTGAAATCCGCATCTGTCTGATACAATTCTTTTAGGTGTTCAAAATCTATCACTTGTATCGTGCTCTCTTGCAAGAGCAAAGCTCTCCTGCTCAATGCATTTGCTACCTTGTTGGCCTGTCCACTAGTATGCTTCAATACAAACGTGAAGCTTTGTAAGTACTCAACCCACTTTGCATGCTTGTGGTTTAGCTTATGCTGTTGCATAACGTACTGCAATGCAGAATTATCAGAAAACAAAACAAATTCATTACCTA
Source organism: Pinus tabuliformis (assembly GCA_031772625.1). Taxonomy (NCBI): domain Eukaryota; kingdom Viridiplantae; phylum Streptophyta; class Pinopsida; order Pinales; family Pinaceae; genus Pinus; species Pinus tabuliformis. Next base: position 390,816,583 of record CM062817.1, read on the forward strand.
GCAAATAGTGTCTCCAATGCTTCAATGCTTGGACGACAACATAGAACTCCTTGTCATAAGACGAGTACTTCTGCCTGCTTTCATTCAACTTTTCACTGAAATAAGCAACAAGTTTGTCTTCCTGGCTGAGTACGGCCCCAATGGCTGTACCACTGGCATCACAACGAACTTGGAACAGTTTGTTAAAATCAGGTAACCTCAAAATCGGTCTTTCAGTGATCTTCTTCTTCAAGATTTGGAAGCTTTTCTTTGTCGCTTCAGTCCAACAGAAAGGCTGAATTGCCTTTTTTATTGTGTCCAAGATAGGTGCGCATATCACACTAAAATTCCTTATGAACTTACGATAGAAACTTTCCAACCCATGAAAATTACGAACCTCGAATAGACTCTTTGGGGATGGCCAGCTAACGATAGCTGCAACTTTCTCTGGGTCCATTTTCAGCTCATTTTTTGCAATCACAAAGCCAAAATAAACTAATTCCCTCTGAAAAAAGAACAATTTATCAGCAACTTGTTTTGCTGCAATTTCTCCAACACACTCCGAACATGTCGAAAATGTCCTTCTTTAGTCTTGCTTAAAATCAATATATCATCAAGATATACAATCAAAAACTTCCCAATGAACTCTTTCAGCATTTTGTTCATCAGGCACATAAAGGTACTAGGGGCATTACTTAACCCGAATGGCATCACCAACCACTCATACAGTCCTTCATTAGTTTTGAAAGCTGTTTTCCATTCGTCCCCCTCTTTGATTCAGATATAGTGGTATCCACTCTTTAGATCGATTTTCGAGAAATACGCTGCTCCACTTAAGCAGTCCATCATGTCATCCATTCATGGCAATGGGAACCTGTACCTGATGGTAATCTTATTGATGGCTCTCGAATCTGTGCACATTCACCACTCTCCTCCTTTCTTGGGAGCTAAAACTGTCGGAACTGCATAGGGACTTAAACTCTCCCTTATCAACCCCTTATCCAGAAATTCCTATGCCTGTTTTCTGATCTCTTCATTGTCCTTAGGACTCATTCGATACGCTGCCTTGTTTGGTAAACTAGCTCCAGGTATAAAGTCTATGTGATGACTGATACTTCTCTTAGGAGGCAATTTATCCGGCAAATCATCCACTACAATGTCGTTGAACTCCTGCAACATGTCCTGAATTTCTTTAGGCAAATCTGCAATTTCATTGTGTAACAAAATTGCTTTTGGCCTCCTTACAACATCATATTTAATCTCGCTGTCTTCGATCTGTTTCAAAAATTCCTTTCCTTCCTCCAGCAATGCTTTGACTCCACTAGTTTCTGCTGTCTCTTCCTCCTTGATGGGTACAAGTGTGTGCTTAATCCCATCCTTGACAAAATTGTAACAGTTTGTCTTTCAATCATGCACTACCTTTCTGTCATACTGCCATGGTCTTCCTAGTAGTATGCGACACACGTCCATAGGCGTAATATCACAAATAACTTTATCCCTGTATTTGCCAATATGGAACTCAACCTCACATTATTCATCAACTAACAGTTGATGTCCTTTCTGTAACCACGACACCTTTTAAGGAGTGGGGTGCTTCAACCTTTTCAATCCCAACTTCTCCACCATCTATGTGGCAACTAGATTATCTGTGCTCCCACTGTCGATAATCAGCTTATAGCATTTTCCGTGTGACTTACAAACTGTCTGGAATAATGCTTTCCTTTGGGTTGGGTCAACTATCTCCTTTGTTGGTTTCAGCAGTACCTTATTCAAAACTAAGGCCTCCCCTATCTCTGGCACATTCTGTACCTCTTGTGGTGGTGCCTCTGCCTCCTCCATCTGAGAAACATATGCTCCTCTTGTTCTGGCCTGTTCTCCTTCAGGACACTCATAGGACTTGTGCCCCCACTTGTGGCACTTGTAACACTAGATGGCAGCTCCTCTGCCTCTGCCACTACCTCTTCTGTGTTGGTATGGCCTTCCTCCCCTACTGCTACTGTCCTTCTCTACTGTCCCTAAAGCCTTCGAGTTGCTGCCTTCATCATTGGGGTTGACAGCTCTACCTCTGCCAAAGGTTCATCCTTTCCTCTGTCAGATACTCCTCCTCTTCTGGCATTCTGTTTCCTATTTATCTTCTCCTCTGCCTTCAAGGCACTATGATAAGCCTCATCTATGGTTCTAGGTGAAAGAATACTTATCTCATCCAATATTTCTAGCCTTAAACCATTTACAAATTCGCTATTTTTTCTAGGGCATATTCCACGTACCCTGCTCTCAGGTTCACCCGATAGAATTCTTCGGTGTACTCCTTTACAATCATTCCCTTCTATTTCAGATTCTGTACTTGCCTGTACATAGCAATTTGATAGTCTTTGGGTAAGAATTTACCCTTCAACTTGGCTTCCATCTTGGTCCATTTTTTGATAGGCTGCTTATTCAACCTCTTCCTCTCTGCTTGTACGCTATACCACCATAAGGCTGCATGCCCTTTCAATCTGGTGGCAGCGAATTTAACTCTCTTATCTTTGCTGATCTTCTCACACTCAAAATACTTATTCAGCTCACTGAGGCAATCCAACATTACCTCTACTGACAAACTTCCATCATAATTCGAAATCTCAGGCTTTGGCTTACTATTAGCCAGCAAGACTGATTTCAACAACCTGATCTCAGGTCCTTCCTCATCTGATCCATCTGTTGTCACTGCAGCTTCCTCATCACTATCATCTCCTCCATCAGGATCCCTTCTTCTTCCTGCTTCTACTACCGCCAAACGGGCGTTTAGGATCCTAATCTCCTATCAGTCCTTCATCTGCTACTCTCCGAATAGCGCTCCCACGACCTCACCTTCCAACTTCCATTTCTATGAAAAACAAAACTCAAACCTCCTCTGATACCAAAAATGATGGGTCTATCCCTTTCAAAGCTCGCGATTAATCAACAGCTAAGTTATGATTAATATGGTGATTACAATTATAAGGCTCTCGGTGATTTGGTGGTTGATATTTTTGATTGTTTAACTAATTGTTGGTACTTGTTGTTTGATGTGAGGGGGACATCTGTCTCGTCCTCAGAATACGCTATCCTGCCCTTAGCTTACGCGCCTAACCCCTATTCCCTTGGCATTACACTTCGTTCTCCGGTGGCTGTGATGGTTTCTCGATTGTTCCTTTGCGACTTTGGTGGTTTGTTTCAATGGCGCTTGACCTGTATGTGGCCTCAGCCTCTGCTCTGTTCACTGGGATCTATTTGTAATCTTTAACCATAACTTTGATATGCTATTTAACTGGTTATTTGACTGTGGTATGTCAGGTCGCAACCATCAGGGGACTCGGCATTCGACCTCAACTCGTCGGCTACACAATGGTAAGTCCTCTTTCTCTGCTTTAGCTATTCAGTTGGTTTTTCTGGTTATGCTAAGGGACTTGCTCCTTTGTGAGTAGGGTTCCCTTGCTGGTTGGCGACCGGTCGAATCCTTCCTCCAGTTCGACGCTGCTCTTCTGGTAAGCATAGGCTTACAAACCCTCACCTTGCATTTCTCTGTTTCAGGGTTTTAATTTTCTCACAATTCTAACATCGGGGTGTTGTCCTTGCAGGTGATTTTTCAAGCGCTCCAGGTGTGGACTTCGGTTCTGCTGTTGCTGGCCCAAATGGGTAGGGTCTTTTCCTGTAATCACTTATTAGCAGTTTAGGGTTTTAAGGGTATGAGCCTCGGCTCCCCTGTCAGTCATTTTCTGTGTTTTTCTCCATCAGTAGTTTGGTATGGGTACTCTCTGTCTGTAAGTGGTTTGGACCTGTATGCGGTCACGACTCTTAACTTGCCAATCAAGGTTTTTAGGTTTAGGTTTTGGCATTCACAATTGGTTTTTTGGGTTTCAATACTGGGGTTTTCAAACCCGGTTCCTTTGTCGAACATGCAATGTATTTTGTTCTATCTTGGGACTGTAATGATTTAGATATTTGTATAAATTTTCCTGTATGATATTCGTAAGGAAATTACAATGTTTCAGTTGGAATGATACCTGGTGATTACTGTAATGGATTTGTTCTTGTATGAAACCCTTCGTCTACTCTGGTGATTTCTTTTGCCAAAATGTTCAACGTGTTTCTGTAACTGTAGGTATTTATTGTTACTGAATGTCTTGGTCTTTGACTGTAGCCTCATTCATATATTTGATGTAGTCACTCCCACATACTCTCGGCTTCGTTAATTCTGTTGTTTCTTAGATGCCTGTAAAAAAAATTATTCTGCCAATTCTTGCCACTGTTTGTAAATGCATTCAATTTATTATGAAACGGAAAGAAATTGTATTTAGCTGTGAATGGACTCAAATGATTTTTTTAAATATCTTGTATGGTTTTATTTGTTTTTCTGCTATGATGGAATCAATCCTACAAATGTCTCATTTTTCCCTTTTTGTATGATTTGTTGAACAATTTTAGAAACTATCAACAGTTACATGTAGTTACATTGGATAATTGTTAATTCTCGTTCACCTAAATTCTGTAATTAATTTAAAACAATAACTGAAAAGAAATTATAATGAAATTAAAACATAACTTGCTGTTAAGTCCTAAATGCTAGAAACTAAGGAAATTTAAAAGACTCAGGTACAATGACCTGTAAACCTGTCAACCCATAACGTGTGAGACAAACACTTTCGTTTTGTTTACCCTGAGATGGATGCTCCTGCTTCATAACAAGCCATACTTGCAACAATGTATTCAGCCTCAGTGATGCTTAATGCAATCGATTTCTACTTTATGCACATACAAAATATAAAAGCAGACCTCAAAGAGAAGCATCATCCAGACATGCTCTTACGATCCACCACACTTCCAGCCCAATCAACATCTGTATATCCATGTAGCCTAAAACTCCCGATAGTGTATCTCAGTCCAAAGTGGATAGTGCCCCAAATATATCTCAAGAGATTCTTGGAAGAAATCTAATGAATGTGATGAGGCTCGACCATATATTGACTCAACTTGTTCACAATGAAGCATATATCAAGATGGGAGTTGACCAAGAACATTAGGGTACCCACAAGTTGATGATACTCGGCAGGGTTTGCTAATTCGGGCCCAACAACACTTCCACATAGCTTATTAAATTCGATTTCCATCGGAGTAGTCACAGACTTACAATCCACCATCCTACATCTCTCAAGTAGCTTCATAATATATTTTCCTTGAGAAAGGAAAATATCACCTGGATTTTTATAGACCTCCAACCCTAGGAAATAATGCATTAGTCCTAGGTCCTTCATCTCGAACTTGGAAGCCAACTCCCTCTTTCATTAATGAATGAGAGGGTCATCACCTTTCAGAAAGAGATCATCAACATAAAGGACTAGAATGAGAGGTTTGTCCTTTTCAACCTTGAAGTATAGGTTCAGGTCAATATTGCTTCTTGTAAATCCCAAATTCATAAGATAGCTATCGATCCTCTCATACCAAGCCCTAGGAGCTTGCTTCAACCCATAGAGGGATTTCTTCAACTTGAATACATGTGTTGCATGATATTGGACCTTGAACCCCTCAGGTTGTTCCACATATACTTCCTCCTTAAGTGAACCATGCAAGAAGGAATTTTTGACATCCATCTGGTGAAGGTTCCATCCTTGTGAGGTAGCAAGGGCTATGATTGAACGAATGGTGGTATATCAAGAAATTGGTGCAAATATCTCATCGTAGTCTACTCCTTCCTTTTGAGAGAAGCCTCAAGCTACAAATCTAGCCTTGAATTTCTTAGCACTCCCATCAACTCTATGTTTGATCTTGTAGAGCCATTTCTTAGTGATCACAAAGTTATCCTTAGGTCTAGGAACCACATCCCAGACATTGTTCTTCATGATCGACTTATACTCTTCGTTCATTGCATCCTTCCAAACTTTTTGCTTCACGACTTCTTCGAATGTATAAGGCTTAGATTGTATAATGGTACTCATGGCAGCTAAGTACCCTTGGTACCTATTCGACTTCTTACTTTCATTAAATGTCCCCCTCAGCCCAATGTGCATCTTCAAGAGTATCTTTGAGCCATAAAGGCCTTTTTCTTGAAGTAGTGGGCTCACTAGGAGCTGGATCAATAGGATCCATCATACCTTCAACATCAGGCATCACTTCATTGGACGGAGGTTCATCCAACTTTTTTGCATCAACATCATTATTTACCTTCCTAGGAATAGGAAGATATTGAATATTTCTAAGAGCAGAATCTTCATTGAAAGTGACATCATGACTTAATTTCACTTCCCTTTGACCAGGAACATAGATTCTATATGCCTTTGAAGTTTCACTGTAGCCCACAAATGTTCCTTTCTTCCCAGATGCATCTACTTTGTTTCTTTTCTCTTTCAGCACATGGAATTATACGGGACAACCAAATATTCTAAAATGAGAAACAACAGGTTTCTTACTGATGAATACTTCTTCAGGTGTCTTGAAATCCAAAGATTGATGTAGGCATCGGTTTTGGACATACACAACGGTGTTGGCAGCTTCTCCCCATAAGAACTTTGGAAGACCTTGATGATGAAGCATAGCCCAGGTGGCTTCAATGATTGTACGATTCTTCCAATGGGAAACACCATTTTGTTTTAGGAGTGTATGAAGTGGTAGTCTCCCTCTTAATGCCTTCTTCTCGACAATAGTCTTTGAATTCATTAGACTCATATTCAGTCCCATTACTGGTCCTTAGAATTTTGATCTTATTCCCTATTTACTTCTCAATCAAAGCTTTGAAGGAGAGGAACCATTTGAATACTTCATTCTTCTCCTTTAAGAAATGGATCCATGTCTTGCGAGAGAAGTCATCCACAAAAATAGAATAATACAAATATCCACCCAAATATGTCATGAGAAACATACCCGGTATATCAGAATGGACCAATTGAATAATATCATTGGTTTGAGTCTCATTTGAGGGGAATGGTCCCTTTGTATTCTTTCCAGATTCACATCCCTTAAAAACACCTTCATGATTTAAGTTGAATTCGAGCATCCCTGTGACCATCCTCCTTACATCAGCCAAGAATTTGAAATGAAGGTGGGAAAAATCTTCGGTGCCATAATTCAGATTGAAGAGAGGTGTCACAAATCATTTCTCCCAATGGACTTCCTCCAACCTGATAGAGAAATTCAATCCTGAATCCAAGAGTGAATGGATCTCTTGGGTTCCTATGTCAAAGACTAACCTTCCCATCAAATGAATGTCACCTTGAAACCTTTATATTCCATCGTAGAAATAGAAACGAAGTTCTTCTTCAAGTCAGGTATATATAACACTTCTTGTAGGCGAAGGTTTTGACCTTGATTTAAGTGAATAGTAATGGTCCCAATTCCTTTCACGGGATAAGTGGCATTATCCCCAAGTATAATCTCCATATTTGTATTCTTTTCAACCAAGTTAGAGAGAGCTTCTTTATACATAGTGGAGTGCCTTGAGACACCACTATCAATCAATCAATGGTCCAATGTATTGAGAGGAGAGGCGGTGGAGAGGGCAGAAATAAGAATAAATTATTTTTGCTTTGAAATATTAACTTCATCATACCTAGAGTTTCTCGACTTCTTAGGAGGAAGACCACCTCCATTTTTAGAAACATGAGAATTCCTCTTTCCTTTTTTATTGAACCTGTTGTTCCTTTTATTGTCATTGCCTTTGAAGTTGTTGTTATTATTATCATCATCTCTTGGAGTATCCTTCTTGTGAGGACATTCTCTAGTGAAGTGGTCAAACCTGTTACAATTGAAGCATCTTACTTTCCTTCCTTCTTGAATCCCGACCTGAACCCTTGTTCTTGATTCCTTGGACCAACATCGTTCCTTATCTTAGAATGAGAGGATAAGACAGTAGGATTGTTTCCATTTGAGGGTTTGTCTCTTTCCATCATCCTTATTTCTTCTTGAGTGCATTTGGCCAATAGTTCACCAAATCCTGGAATCCTGTCATTGTTGAGGATGGTAGTGTTAAACACATCCAAATATCTTGTAAGGCCACCAAGAGAAATAAGAGTAAGATCCCTGTCACCAATGATTTCTCCAATAGATAGGAGATCATTCTTGCTCTTCGTAATTCTCATGAAGTAGGATTGGATGGATTCTCCCCTATCCATCTTGATGTCTTTCAACTTGTTCTTGAGAAAGAGAACTTGATTTGCATTATTTACTTTGAACATCCTAACCAGCTTGTCATACATATCCATAGATGTTTCCAAATTATAAATATAGAAAATGAAAGGCTTATGAATGGAATCAACAATAATATTCTTAGCTTTTACCTCACCTTTCTTGTACTTGGTTTGTGTAGCAACATCTGCATTTGAAGGAGGCTCGATTATTCTTCCTTTGACATAGTCCATGGAATCATTCTCTTCCAATGTCAGATCCAAAGTCATCTTCCATGCATGATATTCAGACTTGTCCTTAAGCTTGTCCTTAGATTTGAAGAAAGATGTAGTCGTCAGTGGGACTAGTTCCAAGTCCTTGTCCAACAACTTCTCTTAGTGATTGCTTTGTTTCACTCTTGCTTGGGCTTTGTCTTTACCTTAGCTCTCATACCATGCTAATTTTTTATAACAATGGTATGTTCTATGCTTAAGCACAATTTACTTCAATGTTCCTTTAACATCTTAATGAAAATTACCAATTATATCCAGTAGCAGTCACATTAACTTATAAACATTGACAGTAAATGCAGATAGAACATAAAATCATATGCAGAAAACAAGCCAAGATAAGAGGACACAAGATGTGGTAGATTCCAGGGACAAACCCCAATGTGGGGAACCCTTTGATGAAATCTTCTTATTATTCTTCAATAGTTCAACAGAGAGAGAGAGAATAAATATCATAAGTACAAGCCTAAAACAAATCTGCCAAATCAATGGTCAAACTAGCAGTTAATACAACCCTAACTAGAAAGTCAACGGTGGTCAAAGATGTCCCAAAATGTCCTCCAACCAATAGCCCAATTCAGCCTTCTAGGAGAGTCAAAGTCAACCCAAAACAATCGGTCAAACCCAATCAAAAGAGAGAGAAACACTGCTACAATTTTCTGCAGTCAAATCTGGAGTCAACCTAAAGTCAACACTAGTCAACCTACCCCAAACTCCTCGATTTCTGTGCCAATAGATTTAGCCTAGAGAAATCGTAATTCTAGCCCAAAAATCGAGGTCAATGCTGGTCAAATTCCCCTTGGTCAATGCTAGTCAACACTCTAAAAATTCAACCTGTTTTGACCTAGAAAAACTCAGCCTCCTGCCACACGTCTGTAGAAGAGAAGCTGCTTCCCAGAAGTAAAAACCAAATAAGAGAAGAGAGAGATGATGTGATGTGTGAATGAGTGAATTTCCAAATGAGGGAAGGGTCACTCCTATTGATAAAATTCGTTGAGGGTGAGGAGACCTATCCATTGGGCTTCATGGGTCTACATTTGACAGAGGCTGACCTTGACAATTTGTACATAAGAGGAATAAATTCATAATTCCATTTCTTCTTGTCAGAATGAGATGATCTTTATATCAAAATTGCACCTCTTTGAAAGAGGAATCAAATGAAATAATAATCTCCATCATATGAGCTGTCCTAAGGTGGAAGTTGGCCCTAGTTGCCAATTTTAACACATCTACATTATGAAGCCCTACCAAAATTAAAGAAGTTAATCTTTGGGATACTTGATGTTCAATATAGTCATGATGGAATATGCCCAGGGTGTGCTAGTGGAAAGAAGACAAGGGGACCATTCCCCTCTAGCAAGAACAAGATTGATCATATTATTCAACTCATTCATTCTGACCTATGCAGACCCATGCCAATGCACTCTATTGGTGGACATCTCTACTACATAATATTTGTTTATGACTTCTCTAGGAATACATGGATATGCTATTTGAAGCATAATGATGAGGCTTTCGATATGTTCAATGACTTCAAGGTGCTGATAGATAATCAAATAGGGAAGAAGACTAGGGTCTTTAGGTATGACTATGGTGGAGAGTATACATCAAATGAGTTCGTTGAATTTTTGAAGCAGACTGGAATCAAGAAGGAGACTATTGTACCTTAAAACTCTGAGTAGAATGGAGTGGTTGAAAGAAAGAACATGTCCATCATGGAAGTTTACCGAGCTATTTTGCATGATCAAAAGTTATTGAAGTTCCTCTGGGAGAAGCTACAAATACAACGATCTATGTACAAAATAGGGTTCCTCATCAAGCTTTGGATAATAAGACTCTTGAAGAAGTATTCACAAGTGTGAAGCCCGACATTGGTCGTCTAAGGATATTCTTGTATATTTCCATGTGCTGAAGGACAAAAGGAACAAGCTCGAAGCCACTAGAAACAAAGGTACGTTTGTTGGATATTGTGAAAAATCTAAAGCATATATATATATATATAGATGTTCAAAAAAAGATTGAGTTTAGCAGGGATGTGACTTTCGATGCAGATGTTGCCCTTGGAAAAACAAGAGACCTTCCCCCACCTCCTCCTGAGAAGAAAGATGATGATATGGACCTACTAGAAGGTCCTTCTGTGCCGAAATATGAGAATACTATTTTTTATGATCCCATGGAGCCTATGGATGCCTTGGATCCTCCTCCAAGTGATCCCCCTGCTAGGAAGAGACCATTGTGGCTTCATGATACATTACAGGATGTTGAGAGACACATTCTTGTCAAAAGGTCCTTTAGAGAAAGAAAGAAGCCATGTCAGTACAAAGGATACGTTGTAGCCATGAGATCCATCATACAAGTTGAACCTCCCACCTTTAAGGAAGATATGACAGAACAAGTTTGGAAGGATCCCATGGCTAAAGAATATGAATCAATTATGAAGAATGATGTATGAGATGTTGTTCCAAGACCTAAAGGAAAGTTTGTCATAACTTCAAAGTGGTTATACAAGATCAAGCATGGAGCTGATGAAAGCATCAAGAAGTATAAATCAAGGTTCATGGCTCAAGGTTTCTCCTAGAAAGAAGGAGAATATTATGATGATATATTTGATCCCGTTGCCCTTTGTTGAAAAATGTAGCAAGAAATTCTCAATTTGATTTTGCCTTGATTAAATTGAGAAAATTTGAATTTCCACATCAAAAGACAACTTGGATGATGTTAACTTGTGTGACATGGCATGGGTCACCCAATTTACTCAGTAAATTCGAGTTGGAGGGGTTAGAGTTTAGTTTTGCATGTGTGATTACTATTTTGTAGCAATGAAGGTCAGTTATCTCAGGTTGTTTTCAGTTAAATTAGTTCCAACCTTTGGAGGAACTAGTGGAAGGTTACTTAAGCAATGGGTGTTATCACAAAAAACGATCACTAACCATTTATAACTAGGTGGATTGAAATACACCATGTAAGATTAATTTTACCATAGTAAAATCACTTTCACTGTGGAAAATAATTTAGTAAACCACTTTTATTAAATTATTTTCTAATTTAAATTAAAAAACTCATGAGAGTAATTAGATAAATCACTATTTATTTAATTTTCTCTAGGAATAATTATTCCTTGTCACATTTGACTAAATCCCCTAGGAATAATTAAATAAATCACTATTTATTTAATATTCCTTATTTCTATTTATTGAAATAATTGTTAAATCACTATTTAATAATTATTTCAATTTCACACCATTTCTAATTCTCGCGAAATAATTAATAAATCATTTTATTTGTTAATTATTTCTAAATAAATATATTTAACCATTCTAAATGTCTTTTCTCTCTCCAATAAATATAACAAAATATTCCAAGAAGTTAGATCTTGATTTGGTTAATATTATTTTATTATTCTCCATTTTCGAAAAACTAAATACTTTGTTATAAATAAGAGGGATTTTCATTCATTCTTCACCATGATCATAATCATCGTCACCATTATCGTCTTTTTTCTTCCAAGCACCCATTCGAGTTCTCCACATTTTGTCTGGGTTTTTCACATATTGAGAGAGAAGATCATTTTCTGAAGCATCAAGGATATCAAAGGACCCATCCCACGAAGGGGAACTTACAAACCCATCTATAGATCTCCTTGACTAGGTGTTTTTAATAAAAAAGTTATTCAATTAAAGTCTTTCCCTTTGGGTTATTGGATTGGATTTTTTTTTTCTGCTGCTTTCTATTCTGGATCTTCTATACTTTTGTTGTAGGTTTTCCATTTTTATTGTAGATCTGAATCACAAGCAACCATCAACTTGTTTTTAGGGTCACTTGTCACCTAGTGACTTAAGTGAAGTATTTTTGGTACACCTTCCAAGAATTTTCACGCTAACGAATGGTGACTCCACTGGGTTTTTAGTTACATTTTTCATCAACAAATGGCGACTCCAGTGGTTTAATAACAACGTTCTTCGGTGACTGAAGTTTCATAAAATTTTAGGGTTTTCTATAACTACTTTTATCCTCTCAATTTCTATTTATAGTATTAAACCCTTTTTTGTCAAATTTTCAGATTCTGGTGGTTTTCTAGTTCTTTCCGCAGGTCACAGGTACCAACTGAGTAGGAGACATAAAAATATGTGTGAGATCTACCGACCGAGAGTCCCAGAAGAAAAACTCACTTTTCAGCCCCTGATCTGCATTCCAGAGCGCACTATTTGGCCCAAAAACTGCGTTTTCCATTGTTCCAGGTCAGTACCTATGTTTTGGTATTTTTCCAGAAAAAATTTCAGAATTGCTGAGTGCTGTCTTCACCTCTATTTTTAGTGTCCCCTAGGTCTAGATACACTTAATTTATCTCTTTGAGGAAGGAAAAATCCCCCTAGGGTTTAGAATACAACTCCACATTATTAGGAAGAGATTTGTTGAGTGAGGAGTCTAGGGTTTTCAACATTTTTAGTCACTAATTCTTAGAGTCTGATCCATTACTGTTCAACTATTTTGGATAGGTTTATTTTACTTTTTCTCCCTTTAGAGTTTGGGTTTGCCTTTCCCCCTTAGGATCCCCTTGAAAATCCTAGGTTTTAGAGCTTCACTCCTATCCTTTGTAGCATTTTTCAACTCTACTTTTTGTTGTTTGTCTGCACCATTTATAGCAGATTAGTGCCTCTAGATATCAATCCCTTGAAATTAGATCCTTTAGGCCTTTTTATGTCTTTGACTAGCTTTTTTTCCCTCTCTTTCTTAACTACTTGGTAAACCTTGTGGGTGGGGTTTTGTGTGCTTGTTTGGCTATTTATTTTATGTCATTTTCAGATTTATTTGCAATATTTCAGCAGCACATGGTATCATGAAACACACTTAATTAACTCATCCACTTGACACACTATTTTCCAACACTCACACCCTAAGCGAACATGAGCTTGGTTAACCTTGCTAAACTAAGACTTGAAAAACTACACCTTAATAAATCAACACACATAGATTAAGCCCACTTGGGCACCATGGCCAAACAATCTTTGTAGTGTAGGTGTAGGATTGGTGGGATAGGCTTCCAATAACACCCATCAATTTCTTTCATTGAGACATAGAAGTTGACATATTAGGGAGATTAAAATCCTTCACCATCCCATGGTTCAAAGACAGAGTGTGTCAGAAACACGATTTAGAGGGGGTTAGGCCAGGTCATTGTGTCAGTGTTTCTCCTTAGGTCTACCCAACCCATGGGAGGGAATCCCATGCATTAGATGAATAAGAAGAAGCTCAAGGCTCAACCATCCCCGTGGGATGAAGGTAACCTCAGTGACCAATCTTAGGAAAACACCTTATAGGATTGGCTGTGGGAAGCAGTTGGTTCTCTACCCCACCTTTCTCTGGACATCTTTGCTTGCGGGGATTAGATATCATCAAGTAAGAAGTTTGTTGGAAGGCCATCTAAAACAATAGATCTAGGATTGTTTGAGGATTTAGATCACCTATAGACTAGAGGTATTTTTTCTTTGATAGGACGTGTTTGCTTGTATTAGAGTAACATCATTAAAATAGTTAGTTTACACTTGGCACCACTGCACTAGGTGTTTGCTTGTTGTTTGTTGCTCTTTTATTCATATCATCACCCTTTAGTTCTTAGATCATTATTTTCTAGACATCATTTCACCCCCTAGGCATTTGTTACATCAAATTCAAGGTATTCACCCTCAGTTCCTGTTAGGACATATTACTCCTCCCTGTCGAGTTAGAGTACATCCTCCCAGTCCTTCATCTAGTCATAATTATGATTCCGATTCTACTGGTTCATCTAGTTCGTCCTTTGATTCTGCATCTTCTCAACCTCGTATCGCCACCATGTTAGGCACCAACGCGGTTGTGGGAAACTAGGGTGGTAACCTAGGTACCAACCAGGGTACCCCCATGAGCAGAACCCCCACCGGTGTGGTAACTCCTACTCCCTTACTTCCTTTATGGCCGGGTTGAGTCTCCCAGATTTCAACCAACTTATCAATGATCCTCTTCTCCATGATCCAACATGGCTAGCTATACCTACTAAACTCCCTTCAGACATCCCGAAGTTTGAAGGTAATCCTAGAGAAGATCCAACTAATCATGTGTTCTCATTCCACAGGTGGTGTTCATCAAATTCCATTACTAAAGACTCCATCTATCTTCGTCTGTTCCAATGCACGCTCATTGGAGCTACTACTAAGTGGTATGTAGATCAACCCATTGCCACTCATTCCATTTTTGCGACTCTTGCCATAACCTTTTTTTTCATATTTCTAGATACCTCTCTGTTATGACACTAATATCGAACTTTTGACTTCTTTCTGTCAAAATTCTACCACCCACGTTTCCAACCATGTTTAGGAATGACAAAGAAGGAGGAGAATTTGTAGAGCTCTTGAATTTGCAGAATGAGTCTATATGGATTGGTTCCTTAAATTTCTATTGGCTCCCATTGCTAAAGATGTCATGTCACACTTCCCCTAGTCTAAGGAAGATGCACTCCAAGTAGGCTTAAAATTTGATCTGATCTACGCTTAGTCAGGTTATGTTTACACTGTCATCCTTGATCTGCCTCAGCCTGGTGCTGCTAATGCACCAGGGTCATCTCATGTCATAGATTGCATAGTTGGAACCATATCACATTGTCAACCATATGCTCCACCTCAGATGAGTTATGGTTCACCTCAGGGAGGGACCAGTTCCACTTACAATTATCCCTCCCCCAATCCAACACCAAGCAACCCTTATCCAGGTCCCAGCATGCATATCCCCATCTACATCAATAGATGCTAGGGCCGACTGTTGCACTGCTTGTTTATCCCAATGTTGCCCCATATCCTTATTATCAGTATGCACCACCTAACACTCTAGCCCCTTCGGCACTAGCACCCCAAACCCCCATGCCAACTCCCCCTTTGCTACAACAACCACCTCCTCCACAAGGTTAAGAGTATTCTCAATAGAGTGGACCCAATCTCCCTAACCCCAATAAAAGGAAAAATGGGAAGGGTAATTGGAACCAGCATTATCAAGGTAATCAAGGCAACCAGGGTCCTCCACCTAATTCCCATTAGGGTCCTCCACCTAATCTCGCAACCCAGTAATAGGGCGGTTAGCCCAAGAAAAACAAGGGTATTTGTATGAACAAACCTTGTGTCTGTTGCGACATATATGGCCATTATACCCATGAGTTTCCTCTTTTACCTCAGATGAATCAGGTATGGGAATCTAAAGCATCTTCTTGAGGATCACAGCCCACTGCTCCTCCTCCCCCTCCTACTTCATCTCAACCCGCAGTGCATACCAATCCTTTCCCTCACCAAGGATACATATCGACCCAACCTACACAAGGTCAAGAATCTCAACCAAATCCACCATATAGTAACCATGATTATCAAATTCTTATGATGAATTTTGATGAGGTTAATACCGAGCAAGTCAACCTCTAGACTCGATCGTGCCAATATGACTAGCCATCCACTAAGACAATGACTAATTCCCAACCCAAAGTTTCCATTGAGCCTCTATTGTCACCCAATGGTACCTTATAGTTACCTTAGCCTAAGGTCAAGTTTATTCCCAAGATCCCCAAAGGTCCATTAAGCCGCAATGCAGCTTTTGCTAAAGCCGCCCATACATATAACATAGTAGATGACTTGGCACAGTCTCTTGCTGCCATGTCAATGCTGGAAGTCCTCTGAATGTGCCCATCCCAATGGAAAGCTCTATTATATGATTTGGGTGCCATGGATCTACAAGATGATCATATGATTTTCTTTCATGTTGAAAAGTTGGAAAATCCTCCCCTACCCTCATCCATTTCATTTCAAATATCAATCTCCACTAGAGATGCCATTGTTCAATGGTGTATCATCGATGAAAGCGCCTCCACCTATGTGATGGATTCCAGTTTTTGGAAGAAACTTGGTTCCCCTAACCTATCCTCGTCCACCATCACTCTTTGTGCATGGGATGGTCATCCTTCATAACCCCTTGGATTTCTTTGCAACTGCACAATCATGGTTGCCAACAAGACCATCTATATTGACATTGAAGTCATTGATGCTCCCCTAGACTATAATATCCTTTTGGGTCATAGTTATACTCATGCCATGTCACTTATCGCATTTGCGATTCACTGTAAGATGTGCTTCCCCCATAATGGAAAGATCGTCACCCTTGATCAATTAATGTACTATGGCCCCAAAGCCCAGACTTCACCTTAGTCCAACATTTCTTCCGTGGCTGATAATACGACTATCTCGTCCTTCACTAATGTCTCTCCAAGAGTCTACGAAGATTCCACTTTTCTTGCTGCTTATTATGGTCCACCACCTACCCCTTTTGAGCCTAGCTCATCTAGTGTTTTCATGCTGCAAGCATCACGGGCCGCAAAAAAATGGTCAGGTATGCCTTCATAGTAGATTGCACCTCCATTGTTGTTCCTAACTCAACCCAGTCTTCCAATACTACTCCTCAAGGACCCTTTCCTTCTGCTCGTGTCTCTCGTAATCTTTCCCCCCAAAAACATTCCCCCAAGCCTTAACCATCTCGGAGTAGTTCCTCTAGGCCATTATCCTTCTAATCAGATACTATTCTTATCCCCCCACCTTGGAGTTTATTCTACTTGTTATGGCTACGTTGAGTTTACCCAACATTACCTTGGGGATCCCAGTTTGGTACATTGATCTCCCGCAAACACTCCATCCAACCAACTCAAACCTTACACTGCTTTGACCCGAGTCCAACCTGTTTTTCCTACTCCTGCCTTTGCTTCAATTACATAACAACCTCAACAAGAGCCTACTCCCATTGTGAAAGCATCTGGCGAGGGGAGAAAATCCCATAAATAGGGAACCAAAGACAAGGCGCCCCCAACAATTCCAGCTCCTCCTAAGCCATCAAAGCCCATTCCTCCCTCTGCTTTGTGTGATGTTACCAATCATGCCATCAATAATTGTCCTGAACTCCCTCATGTTAAGGATGTGGTCATTATACCTTCCTTGATTCTAACATTCCTGAGGTCCATGTCACCTTACCTGAGTCAGCTAAGAAGAATAGATCATTATGCATGAATCACCCATGTGCTTTGTGTGATAATTATGGCCACTATTCTCATTGTTGTCCCCGTCTCGAAGATTTTCATGATACACTTTAAGTGCTTCGTGAATTAGAGGCCACTCGTAGTGAGTCCACCTCTCCTCTACCTATGGATTGTAGTCCCACCCATATACTAGAACACGGGGTATCTTAACCACCCATTTTGATTCCTCCCCCTGATGTCGAGATGATAGATAGTACCACTACCATTCTCTACTTGTCGTCATCCATGAGATCGATGCATTGGAACTCCCTTGATGTCTCCTATTATGATTTTGTTGAACCTTCTTTGACGAACACCCCAGTCTCAACATCAGTAGATATTCCATCTACTTTTCATATGTATTCCACCCTTGACGATGCATGTGTGAACCTTGTCTATCATTAAGATGCTTCAGGTAGATCTTCTCCATCATGTGGTAATTCTTCCTCCCATCTACCCATCTTCCACTCCGATGAAGACATCATGGAAGCTATGACCACTCCCGATTATCCTTGGGATTATACGCACCATCGTGCATATTTACTTCCATAGCAGACCCATGAACAATACGTTGTGGAGTCCAAAGACTTCATCCATGGTGAGGTCGATTTGTTCAACCACCCCTTACTTCGAACCACTGATTTCGAACCACATTCACCTTGTGGCCATTACATTTCCACCCAATGTTTGGGTAAGGGGGCATCCACTTTTGAGATTCTAGGAGAAGTAGTTCTCCTCAACCCTCCTATTGCATCTGGTAGTGTCGACTCTAGTATCATTATTCTTCCCCATTTAGAAGAACCTCTAGAGTCTCATATCACTTCAAGGTCACTCTTGGGATGATCCACTTACTCATCCCTCCATCTTACCTCAACAACCCAGTCCCTTAGACAATGTTGTTGTTCAACCACCATGTTTTATAGGTGAGCATCAATTCATTATATCCAAAGCCACCCTTTGGTATAGTGACACCATGTGTGCAAACCTAGAAAATTCATCCCATTTGACTCTTACATGCAATACCAAATGATATTGGTAATCCACAATTTCCTTTCTATTATTGTATATTTCCACTCTTCTCACAAGGATACACCCATAAAAAAATGGTGAACCACATCATGCATAACCATATTATGTACCACCCCTATATGTTTGGAATCCAT
The DNA here is from genome assembly GCA_031772625.1 of Pinus tabuliformis. Taxonomy (NCBI): domain Eukaryota; kingdom Viridiplantae; phylum Streptophyta; class Pinopsida; order Pinales; family Pinaceae; genus Pinus; species Pinus tabuliformis. The sequence continues at coordinate 390,835,200 of CM062817.1, forward strand.
ATGATTCTAAATACATCTGGCATGTCCATAGCATGCTACAACCATACATACAACACTAGGGGGAACATATTCCCCTACATTTCCTCATCATCCTTTGGAGGATCTCATGCCAGTTGGGCCGAGATGATTTAATCCATTATTCGACCACTTGGAACACAATGGCGCTCCACAAACTCCTCCTGCTAGGGGGCATCATTCCCACCTTTACATACCGGATCAGTCCCCTTCATCATCAAGGGGGAAGTATCTTATGCTTAGAGGAATGACAACACCCATGACCACCTTATCACTTGCTTAACATAAGTCTCGGCCTAGACCCCAACGATCTAGGTATGGTCGATTATCCTTTCATTCCTTGGATAGTTTTTCCTATTGACCTCTCCGTCGAGCCATATACACATTGCATATTATAGATGCTCGACATAATATCTTTAAACTTTCTGCTCTATGTGATTCCAAACTTACCATCTAGTCCCCATGTTTGACTTGGTGGGCGGGGATGATCCTAGAACTTTTCTAGTAGTTCATTCCTGTATTCCTTTCTTACCTTGATTCTTCACCAAGAATCATCCTTCCAAGAAGCATTAAGGCCATCCTTAGACAAGTAAGGCCACCTACCTAAAAGTCACAGATCCTGATTCTAATGGTTGGTTTTTTCGCTACAATATCGACATGATTTAGGGCCTTCTCCTCCTCTCTAAATTCTCCACAGATCAATATGCAAATGAATTGGATTTGGGGACAAAAATTCCTTTTATAGGAAAAACCCTAGCTTTTTTCCATCACCCATTGTGACCAAACCATAGCTCCATTTGACGAACCGTTAGCACCGTTGGAAAGCTCTCACTGAGTTATATAATGGGTCTTTTTTTTTTTTTTGGTAATTTGACACTTCACCAGGAAGCCATTTTTTCCATGAGGTCTCACTTTGCCGCCTCTTAAAATTGATTTTCTTCATTTGAGCCACTCGTACTCTGGTTCCACTTTAAATTTTCACTGTTTGACTCACATATTGATTTTTGTCATGAGTAACCATCATTTACCCATGTTTTTATGGTCCCCTTCAGGCCTCCCCCATGTGGCAGCATCATCGAGTCACCCTTGTTTAGAGCATCTGAGTTGAGTCACCCTTGTATCTATGGAGTCTATACCCCTTGAGTTTTGTTACAGTGTTTCATACATCGTCATGTCACATCCCTCTCTTTTTTCATATTTTTCCTCTAGTTCTATTGCTCTGTCTTTGCCAAACCTTGTTTGAGTCATTGACTATCCCCTCCAGAATTGAGTCAGTCGCTGCAAGGTCAACCATCTTTATTATGATCTAAAAAGGGAAATCGTGAGTTAGCCATCCATCTTCTTTCCTTCCATCATCATCCCCGGTGTCAGTGCATTAGTCACTCTACTATGATTCCTCGCACCTTTGTTAAGGATTCCTCATTTCCTTAACTCTAGTGGGCCCTCTCCTATCGACTTCAAAACATTTATTCTAGAAGAGTGATCTAGGTGGTGGTGTACCTTTGTTCCTTCTTCCATCTTTTTTCAGTGCCTTGGATCAAGCAAAGGGACTCATCATTGCCCTTTTAATTGGTTGTTTCACACGTGCTCGACATCAACTCCTTATCACACGATTGAGATTCGTACACTTGATGGTTCGGTGATACAGATGTTTGTCCCAGTGATTCCCGGGTGTGTGTGATATGTTTCAAACCTCATGAGGGGGTGGCCCTTTAGGTAGCCCCCTATATGCAAGGATGACCACAGATGTTGTTCGAACCTTAGATGTAGTTTCCCAGATGTGATGGGTTCGGTTTCCGCCGCTTGCAACACCCACAACATGCATGTCTCCTTCAAATGATCCATTCAGATCTTCCGAGACATTTCCTATTTAGAAAGGCTTCTTTGGTTGCGATCCCCCCTCACCACGTCAGCTCAAGGGGTATTATGTCTCATGTACTCAGATGTTATTGTATTCAGTCTTGAGCTATGTTTTTCCAGGTGCATTATGTATATGGGATCCATTGTATTATTTTCCGGCCCATTGATGCCAGTGTATCATGTATCATGTACTTTGTAGCTTAGTCCCACATTTTTGGGCTCATCATTATTATCTGTACGCAATTATCTCAGTAGGAATGGGTATGCCTCCTCCACCTCATTTGAGATCATGTACTCCCACATAAAAGGAGACTTCTATTAGTTTAGTAGGTCTCGCCCCCTCCATTATTTATCCATCCTTACATTGCTTCGGTTCTTTCTCTCTCTCTTTGACTCCCCTTTTGGTGTCTCATGGAAGTGTAACCTACAACGTATTCCAGTCATACGATTTTCTCCTAACATTCATATGTGTGGGGGCAATATGTTATCACCAAAAAATGATCACATAGCCATTTCTAACTAGGTGGATTGAAATACACCATGTAGGATTAATTTTACCATAGTAAAATCAGTTTCATTGTGGAAAGTAATTTAGTAAACCACTTTTATTAAATTATTTTCTAATTTAAATAAAAAAACCCATGAGAATAATTAGTTAAATCACTATTTATTTAATTTTCTCTAGGAATAATGATTAAATAATTATTCCTTGCGACATTTGACTAAATCCCCTAGGAATAATTAAATAAATCACTATTTATTTAATATTCCTTATTTCTATTTATTGGAATAATTGTTAAATGACTATTTAATAATTATTTAAATTTCACACCATTCTTAATTGTCGCGAAATAATTAATAAATCATTTTATTTGTTAATTATTTCTAAACAAAGATATTTAACCATTTTAAATGTGTTTTCCCTCTCCAATAAATATAATAAAGTATTCCAAGCGATTAGATCTTGATTTGGTTAATATTATTTTATTATTCTCCATTTTCGAGATTAACTCAATACTTTGTTATAAATAAGAGGGTTTTTCATTCATTCTTCACCATGATCATAATCATCGTCACCATTATCATCTTTTTTCTTTCGAGCTCCCATTCAAGTTCTCCACATTTTGTCTGAGTTTTTCACATATTGAGAGAGAAGATCATTTTCTGAAGCATCAAGGACATCAAAGGACCCATCCCACGGAGGGGGACTTACAGACCCATCTGTAGATATCCTTCACTAGGTGTTTTTAATAAAGAATTTATTCAATTAAAGTCTTTCCATTTGGGTTATTTCATTGGATATTTTTACTATTTCTTTCTATTCTGGATCATTTATACTTTTATTGCAAGTTTTCCATTTTTATTGCAGATCTAAATCACAAGTAGCCATCAACTTGTTGTTAGGGTCACTTGTCACCTAGTGACTTAAGTGAATTATTTATGGTACACCTTCCAAGAAATTTCACACTAACAATGGGACTTCATTCAAACTCAGTGATCATCTAGTTAATTGATCAATCAACCCAAAATAGCTACAATGTAACATCAATTGTAGACTTGTCTTGAGTGTACAGGTCTTGCAAGAAATCATATGACCAGCCTAAGTAATTGCACAATTCAATTAGAGGAATTTCCTAAATAATAGGGGCTAATTCCTCAAGGAACAACCCAAGGAAATAGGAGCTCAAGTCGAGGAAAAAATTGACTAAGTCTGGTTTAGAGGCATTTTATGAGCAGAGAGATAGGTTATGCACTTGCAGGGTGTGCTCAATTGAGGAAATAAATTGTAATACATCTCTATTCATTTGATTAATGCAAGAATGCATTGGAGTTTTTAGGAGATTTCTTTCCCTGAATAAAAATATTTGTTGCATGTGTGTTATTTATTCTTGCATGTATGAGATTTTTGTTCTAAAATGTGAATTAATGTCTGCATAACAATAGAGTAGGTTTTTGTCTTGTGATTTTGATTAAAACTTCATGAGTAGTTTGCAAATATACAACCTAATTTCTACATGGTATCATAGCAGGATTCACATTAGAGCAGAAAATTTGAATTTGTTTCTCAAAGGTTCGAATTTGAAGATAAGTGTAGTAGGATTTCTTCAGAGCCGAGAACATGGCCTTGAATGGAATAAGGCTAGAGCATGGCTTGGAAGGCACCTCAATTTTTTTTGCATAGAAGGACCACATGGAGGCAGTATTGAATGACGCCGGTTTTCTTGAATATGTCAAGATATATATTCCAAGACCACCAACAATTGATGTCTAGGACCTTGCATAGTGGAAGAAATATGTAGCCAAGGTGAGGAAAATAATATTGTAGGGAGTACGAAATCATATTGTCTCGAATCTCCATGGAAAATAAAGTTTGTTCACGATGTGGAAAGAGCTGATTGAATTGTTCGAGAATAGTAGTGACCACAGGAATTTGGCACTCAAGGATAAACTTTGAAGTATCAAGATGCAAAAGAATGACACTATATGAAAGTATCTGAGTAGGTTCTTACAATGTCATGATGAACTAGGTAGGGTCGATGTTACTTTCCTTGAAGATGACATTGTAAGACTAGCCCTTCTAGGCCTTCCTAAGAGTTGGCATAGTTATCAAGATTCAGTGAACGAGAGGGAGAAACTATGAAATTGGGAACAATTATGTTCTGATTTGGTATAGGAGGAAATAAGATGAAATACCAGAGATGGGACTTCATCCAAGGGTGAGGATGAATAAAAAATTGCATTGGTTGGAAAGGCAAAGAAGGGAAAAGGGAATAAATCCCAATCCAAACTAGAATCTAGTCAAGGGGACAAGAAGAAATATTTGTCAAAAATTAAATGCTTCCATTGTCATGAATTCAGGCACTATGGTGTGAAGTGTCCACACAAGAAGGAAAATAAGAAGACCTCAGGAGGAGTAGTAGGTGAATATTTGGCTTCACTGTTCGAGCTTGAATTCATCCTCATTGCATGCATGGCCAACACATTAATGGGAAGCGTGTGGTACTTGGACTCGGGTGAATCCTTCCACATGACCTATTTCAGTGACCTGGAAAAAAAATATGTATAGATGCACATTAAGATGGGGGATGGTAGAAGGTATATCGCGATCAGGATTTACAGTCACCTTTCAAAGGGAGTCAGGCTCCCCCCTCAGGCTCAAGGATGTCATGTTCGTTCTGGGCCTAAAGAAAAATCTCATCTATTTTGCAGTTTTAGAATACTATGGTTATGATGTGACCTTTAGCAATGGAAAGGAATTCCTGGGACACATAGCCATGGGACAGGTGAAGAAAATCGGGGTTCGCATGAAGAACATGTATAAGATAGATGTGGTGGATTGTGTTGCATTGAGCACAAAGGCAGAGAAGATGCAGAGCCACGATGTCAGTGAACTTTTTCATAGAATACCTTGCCATTTTCATCATGGTGCTCTGAAGATCATGCAGTAGATAACCACATGCCTCCCAAAGGAGAACTTAAGCAGGAGGATGTATGCAAAGGATGTACCTTAGGGAAGTACATAAAATACACATTCCATGATGGGGATAGAAAATCACATGCAATCCTTGAAAGGATCCACTATGATGTATGTGGACCTTTCTCGATCACCTCCACTTCTAGGCACATATATTTTTTCATTTTTATTGATGACATCTCACATAAGTGTGGGATCTTCTTCATGCGAAAGAAGGATGAGATATTATCCAAGTTTGTAGAATTTACGACACATGTTGAGAAAGAAACAGGTAAGAAGGTGGCTCTTAGGAGCGATAATGGAGGTGAGTATGTGTCGAATGAATTTAAAAATATCCATGCAAAAGAAGGCATTTGATGAGAGTTGACAACACCCTACAACCCATAGAATAATGGGGTGGTTGAGGTAAAGAATCACAACATTGTGGGAGCAACGAGGGAGATGTTGCATGCTCAAGTATTACCTCTGCATTTGTGGGCCGAGGCATACAACACAACACTCTATTTATAGAGTCAGAGTCCTCATCGTATTTTGGGCATGATTACACCGAAGGAGTTATTGGGGAGAAAGTCAGATGTGTCACACTTCAGGATTTTTGGAGCCTCTGTTTACTGCCATGTCTCCAAAGAATCAAGGAATAAGCTAGAGATGACAACAAAATTTAGGGAATTTGTGGGTTACACAGTAACTCCCCACAACTTCCATGTATAATTTCCATCCCTCAAAATGACATTTATGCGAAGGGATGTAAAATTTGGCAAAGATAAAGCCATGAGGTGCTCTATTGAGAGGGAGCTTTAGATCCCACCAGAAGAGGAGATTTTAGCTCCAAAGAAGGAACCTCAAGAAGTTGTGAAGCAAGTACAATTTAAGGAGCATAGAATGGAAACAACCACTCAAGTAGAACCATTCAGAGAAGGCAGGAAAAGGACCAGGGAAGCTGAGAAACTCATGCAGGATGAGAGGGAGAATGTGGGTTCTCCTTCAAAGCAGCGCATGCAGAGAAGGTCACCATATTGATACACTTGATGCATGGCTCTAATGACTGATATTATAGAGATTGAGCCATCCTTTTCTAAGGAAGCAGTAGAGAAACCTATATGGGTTAATGCAATGGTGGAGGAATACAAATCCATTGTAAAGAATAATGGTTGGAAAGGGGTCCCAAGACTAGCAGATAAATCAGTTGTGGGTTCGAGATGGATCTTTAAGGTAGAGCATGAGGCAGATGGAAGCATAGAAAAGTACAAGGCCAGATTCGTGGCCAAGGGGTACTCTCAAGTTGAGGGGATTGATTATCAGGAGAACTTTTCTCCCGTAGCAAGGTACTCATCCATTAGATCAATTCTTGCACTGGCTACACAGATGGGGTGGAAGATCCACCAGATGGATGTAAAAAATACATTTCTCAATAGAGTTATCGAGGAGGAAGTGTATATCGAGAAACTAGAAGGCTTCAAGATATTTTGTTAGGAGTCTCATGTGTGTAGACTCAAGCGAGAGTTGTATGATCTCAAGAAAGCACCATGTGCACAATACACTAGGATCGAACTATCTCATCGGTTTGGGCTTCACCAAAAGTGAAGAGGATGAAAACCTCTATCATATCTTTGTAGAAGGTAACTTATTGATTATTGTATTATATGTTGATATTTTTATTTTAACTGGTGATGATAAGATGATCAGATCTTGCAAGGAGGATTGTGTAAGAAAGTTTGAAATGAAGGACATGGGTCTCATGCATTACTTCCTCGGATTGGAAGTATGACAAGGTGATGGGGAATTGTTTGTATCTCAGGGAAAGTATGCAAACGAGATAATTCAAAGGTTCTACATGGATAGTTGCAAACCCATGGAGACCCCTCTAGCAACCAACTGGAGGAAAGAGGATGACACTTTAGGTGAGGAAGTTGATGTTACCGTTTACCGACAGTTGGTGGGTTCACTAATGTATCTTGTGAACATACCACCAAATATGTGTTACGTAGTCAACCAACTAAGGCAAGCTATGGTTAGGCAAACCAAATTATTTTGGCAGGAAACTAAGCATGTTCTGTGGTACCTAAGAGGTACTACCCAGTTTGGACTATGGTATAGATGGATGGAAGGAGTGAAGTTATGTGGCTTCACAAATGAAAATTGATTTGGGAGTCCATTAGCCTGAAAGAGTACATTAAGTGGAATTTTTAGTGTTGGGTCCAAATCAGTTTCTTGTTATAGCAAGAACCAAATATTTGTGGCACTCAGCTCGACAAAAGTAGAATAAATGGATGCCAGTCAAGTAACATGTGAGGTGATCTGGATGAGAAAGATACTTCTTGGATTGTTTGGTCAGATGATGGATCAACCTGTGTTGTACTGTGATAATCAGAGTTTCATCAAGGTCTGTGAAAATATTTTATTTCACAATTGATCCAAGCATATAAATATCTGATATCACCATTTATAGGACTATGTGCATAGGTGGATAATGTTGTTGTAGTACATTCCGACAGAGGAACAACTAGTTTTCAACCGAATATATTCTATTTAATAAGTCAAATAATATTATATAAATTAACTATTTTTATATAATATTACTATATAAATTGATATCATTAAATTATTGTTTTATAATATCGAAATTAAATAATTAATTATCACATAACAACTAGTTTCTAAATAAATAGTGAATAATTAAACAGATAACCCCTTACCACTTTTTCTTAAATAATATTTTAACTTCCTCATTAATGATTTTACCGATGGCTAACTCTAGGCAATGATGCATCCATGCTATTTATTCCTTCAGATCGATTGATTTCTCACCTTGTCCTAAGGATGAACCACATTAGTTGGTTCAAAACATTGACCAAATCCTAACAATGTGATTAATCCGAAAGACTTATATCTACAATATAGATCACACAAGTCTTAGATCTAACAGAGGAACAAGATGCTGACATTTTGACAAAGGCCATGTCAAGAGGGAAGTTTGAGTTCCACATGTGCAAGGTAGGGGTAGTTGATAATCCCTTTCTTGCTAAGAGGGAGTGTTGAAAACTGCAACAAGAAATTCTCAACTTGATTTTGCCTTGATTAAATTGAGAAAATTTGAATTTTCACATCAATAGACAACTTGGATGATGTTAACTTATGTGACATGGCTTGGGTCACCCATTTTACTCAGTAAATTCAATTTGGATGGGTTAGAGTTCTTTTCAGCATGTGTGATTGCTAATTTGTAGCAATCAAGGTCAGTTATCTTAGGTTATTTTTTGTTAAACTATTTTCCAACCTTTGGAGGAACTAGTGGAGGGCCAATCAAGCAGTGGGACTTTAGTCAAACTCAGTGATCACCCAATAAACTAATTAATCAAACTAAAGTAGCAGGTGCTTGTACATAATTTGAGTTACCTAGTTGAGGTGGAGATTCCAAGGTAGTGTAACATCAGTTGTAGACTAGTCTTGAGTGTACAAGTGTTGCATGCAATCAGATGATAAACCTAAGGAATTGCACAATTCAATTAGAGGAATTTCCTAAATAATAGGGGCTAATTCCTCAAGGAACAGTGCAAGGAAATATGATCTCAAGCCAAGGTAAAATTTGACTAAGTCTTAGTCAAAGGCCTCTAGTGAGAAGAGAGATAGGTTATGCACTTGCATGGTGTGCTCAGTTGAGAAAAGCAATTGTAATTCAACTCTATTTATTTTATTAATGAAAGCATGCATTAGGTTTTTAGCATATTGATTTCCCCAAATAAAATACTTGTTGCATGTGTGTTATTTCTTCTTGCATGTCTGAGATTTTTGTTCTAAATTGTGAATGAATGTCCATGTAGAAGTAGAGTAGGTTTGTGTCTTGTGATTTTGATTAAAAATTCATGAGAAATTGCGAATCTATAACCTAATTTATACACCTGTTACACTACTATTAGATAGATCGTTGCCCTTGAAGCTAGTCAAGGATGGACCCTTCACCAGATGGACATAAAGACAAATTATTTTCATGGCATACTATAAGAAGAAGTATATGTTGAGCATCCTTAGAGATTTGAAGTAAAGGACAGGAAGACTCACGTTTGTAGGTTGAAGAAGGCATTATATGGCTTGAAGCAAGCCCGTAGAGCCTGATATGCCCACATTGATGTAGAAAATTTGTGATAGGTTAACCTGATAATGTAATATAAATCAAAGTAGAATACTATAACCTACTTCTACTATAAATTTGCAGAAGATTAAAGATCAAGCTGAAAAATGTAACTAGAAGAAGAAGAATCAATGGCACAATACACATGAAAATACTTTGGGGAAAGTCTCAGATAAAAACCCCACACTATTGTATTATCATACATAGTGGAAATACATAGGAATTATACAAAGCCTTAGCTCTCATAGCTATCCAACTCTTAGTACAATCCTCACAGATGCTCATAGGAAATATTTTCTTCTCTCCAGCCTTCCTCTCTACCCTCCAAGCTCCTATTTCCTTGCACTGTTCCTTGTGGATGATTAGAATATTACCAAGTGGAAAAACAAGCCTTCAAAACTGTGGAATCCTCAAGGATGAATTCTTGACTGCATGCATGAGTTTTCTCCATGAGAAAACACATGAAACTGATAGTACACTGTCCTTGAACATTAATCTCAACTGGATATTTCTCATAATAGACATGCATGAGTTTTTGATGAGGGAATCTCCAGTTAACTGGAGTAGCACTAGTTGAGTGCATTAATGCATCAATTGACTATTAACTCACTATTAGTTACTCAAATAGTTTGGAACTACTTAACTAAGTACACTGAGTTAACTAATTACAACTCAATTATAACTCAATCTTATCTCCTTAATTTAAGGGATAACTCTTTCATGACTTTAGAAAGACTTCTAACTTGAATTTCTCCAACTAATTAATTTAAAATAAATTAATTAATTATTTCCAAGTAGCTGTTAAGACTAAATTAGATTTTAATTCACAATTTAATTCAAGGACAAATTAAATTGGAATATTCTTGTTGCCATATTTCAACACTCCCTCTCAACAAGAAAGGGATTATCTTCCAACCCGATCCTATCTCTATGGAACTCGAATTTACACTTTGACAATGCCTTTGTCAAAATGTCAGAATCTTACTCCTCTGTCAAAATATACTGTAGCAACATGATCCTCCTCGCTACACAGTCTCTGAGATGATGATACCAGATGTTGATGTGCTTGGACCTATCATGAAATATTGGATTCTCAGTTTGATACAACTCTGATTATCACAAAAGATCACAGTTGGATCCATCCTTTGATCAAACAAACCAACTAGGATTTTCCCCATCCAGATAGCCTCACATGCTGCCTGACTTACAGCTATGTATTCTGCCTCTGCTGAGTTGAGTGCGACCGACCTCTGTTTCCTGCTGTACTAAGAAACTGTCACTAACCAAGGTTGAAAATCCCTCCTGATGTGCTCTTCCGATTTGATGGACTCCCTGCCCAATTTGCATTAGTGAAGCCCTGTAGCTTCACTCCCTCTGTCCTTCTGTACCATAATCCATACTAAGATGTGCCTCTGAGGTATCACAATACATTCTTTGCCTCCTTCCAAAACATCTTGGTAGGCTGAACCATCGCTTGACTCAGCTGGTTCACCACATAACAGAAATCTGGTCGTGTGTTCATTAAGTACATCAGTGAACCCAAAAGTTTCCTGTACACAGTAGCCTCTACCATTTCTCTTGAAGTAGCAACCTCCTTCCTCTAGTTACCTGCTAGAGGAGTTTGCATGGGCTTGCACTTCTCCATGCGGAATCTCCTGAGTATCTCATTGGCATACTTGCCCTGAGACACAAACAGCTCCGCATCCTTCTGCCACACTTCCATGCCAAGGAAGTAATGCATGAGACTCATGTCTTTCATCTCGAATTCTCTTGCAAGGTCCTCCTTGCAAGACGCGATCAACCAATCATCACCAGTCAATATGAGATCATCAACATAAAGTACGATGATCAACAACTTACCTTTCACTACGATGTGGTATAGGTTCACATCCACTTCACTCTTTGTGAAGCCCAACCCGGTGAAGTAGTTGTCTATCATCGTGTACCAAGCACAAGGTGCTTGCTTTAGCCTGTACAATGCTCTCTTGAGTCGGTACAAATGTGACTCATGATTGAAAGTCTCAAAACCTTCCGGCTACTCTATGTACACCTCTTCCTCAATCTGGCCATTGAGGAATGCGGTCTTCAAATCCACCTGATGGATCTTCCCCAGCAAGGGCCATTTATCCAGTGTACCTCTCAGGTGACCTCCTCTATTAGTGCTGAGAAGATGGTGCTCCCACATTCTCTCTCGCATCCTCCAACAATCTGTCATCTTCTCTTGTGCACTTCCGCCTATCTCTAGAAGACTCTGCTTGGGTGGATGTCTCCACTCCTATAACCTCTACATGCGGCTGCTCCACATCAGTTTGAGGCTCATCCTCCTTAGGAACCAATAGTTCCTCTACAGCCTGTAGTTGGAGCTCCCTCTCAAGGGAAACTTGCATGGCCTTTTTCTCATCAAACTTGAGATCTCTGTGAACGAATTTCCTTCGACTGGTAGGTAAGTACATCCGATAGTTGTGAGGTGTATCAGTGTACCCCACAAATATCCCCAACTCTGCTGTCAGCTCAGGCTTGTTCCATGCATCCTTTGTCACATGGAAATATACTGATGAGCCAAAGATCTTGAAGTGACCCATATCTGGTCTCTTACCAGAGAAAGCTTCCTCTGATGTCTTCATCCCAAGTATGTAATGCAAGCTTATATTCTGCAAATAGACCGCTATGTTGCATGCCTCAGCCCACAAGTGAAGTGGTAGGCCTTGGTCATGCAGCGTTTCTCGTGCTGCCCCTACAATAGTTCTGTTCTTCCTCTCAGCCACCCCATTCTGTTGTGGGTTATGAGGTGCCGTCAACTCTCGTTTAATTCCTTCCGCTGCACAAAAGTCCTTAAACTCTTGAGAGACATATTCTCCACCGTTGTCACTTCTCAAGGCCTTGATCTTCTTCCCTGACTCTTTCTCGACCAAAGCTTTGAACTCACAAAACTTTGTGAAAGTTTGGTCCTTCTTTTGCATGAAATAAATCCAGCGTTTATGAGAATAGTCATCAATGAAAATCACATAATACCTTTGCTTCACGATGGATGCCATCGAGAATGGTCCACACAAATCCGTATGAACTCGCTCTAAGATAACCTCTACTCAACTATCTCGTTCATGAAAGGAAGACTTGGTGTACTTTCCCAAGGTACAACCTTTGCATGTATCAACTTGCTCAAGTTTACCTTTGGGAAGTCCTGTAGATATCTACTGCATTATCTTCAAAGCCCCATGATGCAAATGGCCCAACCGCCTGTGCCACAACTCGCCAATGTCTTGGCTTTGCACCAGTTCTACTTTCGTACTCAATGCTGCACAATCATCTACCTCTAGTTTATAGAGATTCTTCACCTGAATCCCTATCCTCTTGGTCTGACCCATGGCTATGTGTCTTAGGAACGCCCTTCCTTTACTGAAGAAAACATCATAGCTGTTGTCCTCCAACATCACGACTGATACCAAGTTCTTCTTCAGTCCAGGCACATACATCACATTTGTCAAGGTGAGAGAAGTTCCATGCTCCCTTTGAAAAGAAACCTTGCCCACCCTTGAAACACTATACCTTCCATCGTCATCCATCTCTATGCGCATCTTGAGGTCTTTCTCCTCCAAGGCACTGAATAAATTTTTATCACTGGTTGACATGTGGAATGAGGCTCCACTATCAAGATACCAGACACAACTCATCATTGATGACACCATGCATGCAATGAGGGTAAAGTCCATTTCGAATCAAGAGGTTAATGCCTCACCTTCCGATCCTTCCGAGGATCCCTTCTTGGACTTCTTCGATGGGAAATTAGTCGCATAATGTCCCATCTTGTGACAATTAAAGCATCTTACTTTAGACATGTCACCCTTCTTCCCTCCATGAGAAGAATTCGATTTGAAATGGGAAGCCTTCCACTTCCCTTTCCTTGCCTTACTTGCTAAGGCCAAATTTTCTTCATCATTATTCTTGGATGAAGAACCATCTCGTGTGCTCCTCCTAATCTCCTCCTGCATAATATACGACCACAGTCGTTCCTAATCTGACAGTTTCTCCCTTCCATTCATAGAGTCCTGGTAGCTATTCCAACTCTTTGGAAGGCCAAGGAGAGCGAGGCTCACCATATCATCATCGACAATAGTTATTCCCACACTACCAAGCTCATCTCTGCAGGTGGTGAGATTGTTAAGATATGTGGAAATAGTATCGCCCTTCTCCATCTTGATTCTTCGAAGCTTATCCTTGAGCTCCAATTTACTTTGGTCGCTACTGTTTTGGTAGAGGTCCTTCAATGTCTTCCACATTGAAAATGGAGTATCCTTTCCATGGAGACTCGAGACAATATGGTCTCGAACTCCCTCAAGGATGATCTATCTCGCCTTCGCCACACACTTCTTCCACTCAACCAATTCTTGTGCATTAGTTGAAGCTGGCTTTGGGATTTCTTGATCAATTAATTCCTTCAAGCCATTGTCTTCTAATACAACCTCCATTCTATCTTTCCATGCTATGTAATTCGAGCTACCTTCCAAGGCATACTTGAGTCTCAAGCCATAGAACGCCATTGGACAACCTTGAAGTATGATATGAATTCGATTTGCACCTGCAACCCCTAACTTCAAACTTCAAATTCTCTTCTCAGTATACTGTTCATAGCTCTGATACCATGTAGAAAATCTATGATAGGTTAACTTGATAATGCAATATAAATCAAAGAAGAATACTATAACCTACTTCTACTATCAATTTGGGGAAGCTTAAAGACCGAGTTGAACAACATAACCAGAAGAAGAAGGAGCAATGGCACAATACACATGAAAATACTTTGGGGAAAGTCTCAGATAAAAACCCCACACTATTGTATTATCATACATGGTGGAAATACATAGGAATTATACAAAGCCTTAGCTCTCACAGCTAGCCAACTCTCAGTACAATCCTCACAGATGCTCATAGGCAATCTTGGCTTCTCTCCAACCTTCCTCTCTGCCCTCCAAGCTCCTATTTCCTTGCGCTGTTCCTTGTGGATGATTAGCCTATTACCAAGTGGAAAAACAAGCCTTCAAAACTGCACAATCCTCAAGGATGAATCCTTGACTACATGCATGAGTTTTCTCCATGAGAAAACACATGCAACTGATAGTACACTGTCCTTGAACATTAATCTCAACTGGGTCTTTCTCAGAATAGACATGCATGAGTTTCTGATGAGGGAATCTTCAGTTAACTGGAGTAGCACTAGTTGAGTGCATTAATGCATCAATTGACTGTTAACTCACTATTAGTTCCTCAAACAGTTTGGAACTAATTTAGCTAGACTTAACTCAGTAAACTGAGTTAACTAATTAAAACTCAAATATAACTCAATCTTATCTCCTTAATTTAAGGGATAACTATTGCATGACTTCAGAAAGACTTCTAACTTGAATTTCTCCAACTAATTAATTTAAAATAAATAAATTAATTATTTCCAAGTAGCTGTTAAGACTATATTCGCTTTTAATTCACAATTTAACTCAAGGACAGATTAAATTGGAATATTCTTGTTGCCATATTTCAACAATTGAAAATTGCATGGTGAAGCTTGGATTCATGAGAATAGTTTCTGATTTGAACCTATAATTCAAAGTGGTCCAAGGTATGCCTTTGATTTTTGTTTTATATGTTGATGATCTATTCTTGACAGGTAGTGAGCCCCTGATGCTTGGGTATAAGAGGGAGTTAGTTTCTTAGTTCGAAATGAAGGATCTTGGTATGATGCATTATTTTTTGGGACTAGAGGTGTGGTAAAGACCTAGAGAGATTGTCTTTCTCAAGGAAAATATGTCATAAAGCTATTGGAGAGATTTGGAATAGTAGAATGCAAGTCCTTGGCCACACCAATGGAGATGAACTTCAAGAAGTTATGAAAATATGTTGTTGGACTTGATTTAGTGAATCGTTCTAAGTATCGATAATTGATTTGGGCATTGATGTTCCTTGTGAACACCCATAGAGATATATGCTTTGTAGTGAACACTTTGAGTCAATTCATGACTAAGCCCCTTCATGCAAATTGGGTCACTTCCAAGCACAAACTGAGATATTTACATGGGAAAATCAAGCATGGTCTAATATATACTTCCAGAGATGCATGTCTTCATGGTTATATTAATGCTAACTAGGCTAGAAATTTTACTGACATGAAGAGCACATCAGGGTGTTTCTTTAGCTTGGGATCTGCCATGATATCTTGGATGAGCAAGAAACAAATTCTATAGTGTTAAGTACGACCGAGGAAGAGTACATTGTTGCTAGCATGGCTAGCTATGAGGAAATTTTGTTGAGAAAGCTCTTTGAAGAGATATTTGGAGAGGTCCTTGATACGACTATGATATACTGCGAAAACAAGAGTGGGATCTTATTGGTAGAGAATCCCATATCTCATGATAAGTCCAAGCATATTGAGATAATGTATCATTATATACGAGACATGGTGTAGAGAGCACCAGTTAGGCTCTATCATATTTCAACTTATGAGTAGATATCAGATATACCCACCAAGGCTTTTCCTAAAGGGAAGTTCTTGGTCTTCAGAGAACAAATTGGAATGATGAATGTGACCCTCCTAGGTATGGGTCCTGGCTGATCAAGAACACTGAGCATTCTCTTCCCCCCTGTTGAGCTCCCCAGGAGGGAATGTAGTAGTAAGGGCTCCTGGGGTTGAGAAAACTTTGGAAAATAAGATAGAGTGTGTATCCTTACCTTTGTGGTAAGTCAATCTCACTTATTGTTGCTTTGACATAGTATACCCCAGTTGGCTTCCTACCCATAAGTTTGGTTCTTGGAATTAGATCCCCCCATCTGGCCAATGGGTTGAGGTGACTAGATATTATATGTGTATCCTTATCCATGTGGTAAGTCGATCTCACTCAAGTCTTGGATGTAGGTGTTCTACCACTTGACTCTTAAGGGTCTCGATGTAGGAGCAACGAACGATAAGGCAAAGTGTGATCCTCAAGTCGATATCGCCTATTGTCACTAGATGATAGGACAGAGTGTTATCCTTGAGTAGATCTCACCTATTGTCCTCGGTCAATAGGACAAAGTGTGATGTTCTCCCTTGTGGTAAGTAGACCTTGCCTATTGATAGAGGGTGGTAGATTTAGCTCCCCTATGATGTCAGATTCCTCTTCTTCTAGATTCGAGTATTTAGCAGAGATGAGAAAAGATGAGTAGTGATGACATTTGACTTGATGATGACTTGATGATGACGAGACATTTGAGATGGGACATATGTTGTAGTCATTAATTTATCCCTAGTTGAGAGGGAGTGTTAATTTGGTAGATTAGGGAAAAATTCCCTCCTTTGGACATCCTTCCTCATCAAGAAAGACCCCCCCATCCCTTGGAAGAATTTAATTTGGTTAAATAAAAATGTATTTTTAATTTGAAAACCCACATGTGCACAAAATTTCAGGTCGGATTTAAAGAGAAATTTGGAATCCCTTGGAAGCATATAAATATAAGACAAATCAACCTCATTTTGAAATAATCATCAAGCATATTTTTCTCTCTCTCTCTCTCTTCTTTGGATTGGTTTGTACAGGTCTAAATTGGTTCCTGGTTCGTATATGTATGAAATTGTAGAGTTCGAGCTCACACGTGCGAGGAAAATAAATTGATATGGATTCGTAGGGTTGGAATGAGAAAATACCAGCTACAACCGCTTTCTTGATAGAGCTCTCCATGTGGTTGAAGGGATACAACCACACTGATGATTACTGGGTCCTTGTGGATGTGATCTAAGATATTGTTTACCATTGACCGTAGGCTCAGATCATTTTTGGAGACTTTGATTGTGATCGTATTTGTCTATTAGTATCATCTCTTGGATATTGTTTGGTTGGTTTTGTTGGGAAGTCAAGTGATCTACTTTGAATCTTGACGGTGAATTGAATCATTGTGTTCTCTTTGCCAAACACTTTATGATAATCTAATAAGAAGAATAATTTCAAAGGGTTTTCCCCCTTGTGGGGTTTTTCCCTGATCTTTGACCAATTTTGGTGTCTCTTGTTATTGCTCTTGATTTCCTTCTATTGTACATTGCATTTATTGTTCTATCTACAATTGTTATTGATCATTGGAACTTTAAATTATTTTTGGAAAGATTGCTAATTGAAGAAAAGATTGGGCTAAAGTGATTGTAACAACATGAAACAATTGAAAATTAAAATAAAGTAGAGCACATAAATATACAAAGTAAAAATAATTTTACAAGGAAGCCCAAAGTGGAAGAAAACCACATAATTATTTTCTTGATATATATATAAAGAGTACATTCAATTTTTTTAGCACCAACTGAAAGGAAGCACCAACTCCCTGATTTATCAGCACCAACTGAAAGGAAGCACCAACTCCCTGATTTATTAGTACCAAAGCTTGTACACGAGTCAATATTAGTCAAATAATGTCCACCCTCCTCACACCTTATCCTTTGTTCTTCACACAAGCTCTTGGTTTCTCAAACATGACCTTCTTAGCAACAAATCTTCCCTCAATAAATGATCCTTGAACTCGACCTCCATATTAGTATAACTAGGTCTCAATAGGCCCCAAACTAGGATTGAAAACTTAAAAAAGTGTGCCAAAAATCCTTCCAAAATAAGCAAAAATCCCTTAAAAATGTACTAAAAATCATTCCCTACAAAGTCTCTCCAAATTAGCTCCTCTTCAATTTTGGTTCATGAGGTATGAATCTTAAAATTCATTCTTTAGTACCAAAGCTTGTACATGAGTCAATATTAGTCAAATAATGTCTACCCTCCTCACACCTTATCCTCTGTTCTTCACACAAGCTCTTGGTTTCTCAAACATGACCTTCTTAGCAACAAATCTTCCCTCAATAAATTATCCTTGAACTCGGCCTCCATATCAGTATAACTAGGTATCAATAGGCCCAAAAATAGGATTGGAACCTTCAAAAAGTGTGCCAAAAATCCTTCCAAAATAAGCAAAAAACCCTTAAAAATGTGCTAAAAATCATTCCCTACAAAGTCTCTCCAAATTAGCTCCTCTTCAATTTTGGTTCATGAGGTATGAATCTTAAAATTCATTCTTTTCTTCACTTGTTTGAAAAAATATGAATTTGCTTGAGTGAATGACTTGATATATTCTTTCTCACACCTATTTATAGTGCATTCAGGGTCTAGATTGAGCTGACTTGTCCACTGGCTGGGCTGACTTGTCCACTAGTTGGCATGACTTGTGCAACTGGTGGAATGTATACTGAATATTCAAAAAATCATTTCTCCTAAACCATGAGGAGTTATAGGGAGTTCCATATATCATTGGAAAGGTCCCAGAATAATCTTTCCAACCATATATGTTATGTTGGAGTAGTAATGGTTCAATACTAAGATCGCAGGTTGATGAGTAGTCTGATTTTAGGCCCCAAGCCTACAAGGGGGGAGAGATGCCTTATAGCCTTAGTAAGTAGGGATGAGGTATCTCTGAGTTGAAGAAAGGCAAATGAGGGTTTGAAAGGGATACTTTTATGTATAAGAGGATTGTTGAGTAGTTGTTAAAGAAACATGTTCATTAAAGGGCTCTTGAACAACACAAAGAATTGATGTTGGAATACAATTGGTTGAAGGAAAAATCTAGTTGTGAACAGTTGAAGTGGAGGGCTGATAAAATAACATATTTCCCTATGAGATTTTGGTGGCAAAGTGCTGCTAGAAGAATAGTGTACAAGAATACTGAAAGCGCCGAGGACTAATGACTTTCTTTAGCAAGTAAGTAAAGAATTGCCTCTATATTTTTTTGGGCAGATTGTAGATATGATGGAATATATCTCAAGCCCTAATTGTATACTATGTATACTATTTGTATCAGGGGTTAATGAAGGGCCATGATCCCTAGTACATGAGCTCTAATATTTTTCTTATTGATGGACTAATGGGAAAATGTGATTTGGGCTCATATATCTTTTGTACTAAATTGGTTTCGCTGATGTTATATTTCTGCCATAAAAATTAGTTTTTTGTTGGGGTTCCTAGTGTGTTTATGTGCTAGATTATTCATAGACCAAATCTAGGACCCATGAAAATTTCAACATAATTCTCATGGTTCTTATCAATGATTCACCTCTTCATCAATAGGTATTGTATTATAATTACAATTATTCTAGTGCTTTTTCCCATTTACATATACATGCCCATATAGGGATAAAAAATAATATTAATTACACTTAAAATATTAGCGGGGTTAAGTTCTAGGGATGTTACAAATAGTGTTTGTGACTGGTCCTGAAATCATTTTAAAAGAGCCATAAAATTTTTTCATTATAACATTTTTTTTCTAAAGCCTTAGGCTCTAGAATTTGTAGAATATTTAGAAGATATAGAGAGTTACATGTGGAAATATTTTCATATTTTTACTAAGTATATTTTATGAGATATATCCTATGGAAGCTATATTTTTTTTTTACTAATCAGGAAATTAGTCTTAAATAAGTTATCTTGCAATTTTTCTATAACATTTCTTTAGTGAAGTTTCAAATTGTGAAAATTTAAGGAATATAATAAATCACATCAATGTGCTACATGATGAAATTTTAGACTCATAAGGGCTCAAATTATAGAGATATATCAAGACAAAAGTCATTCGTATAGAGAGTTTCCAAATCAAGGTTTTAAAGGAATGTTTCTTACAATTGACATAGTTTTTATTGGAATATCCATTTTCGGGTTACTAAAAATTGTGATAAAGAGGAGTATTATTATGGGAAAGGGTTCTACAAAAAAAACCACTCATAAAATATCAAACATGACATATGAAGAAAGTGAAGACTAATAATACTAGTTCTCCCAATTAAAAGACAAAGTACTTGATGAAATGGGTCATGTTATGTTGAAATAAGTGGATTATTCATGTTCTTAAGAAGTCCTTTAAAAGGAAATGAAAAAAAATATATATGATATGGAAAATAGGATAAAATGAAATGAACGATAGGATGGATAATAAGATGGAGGAATATAAGGAATAATTAAAATCCACAAAGGATGAAATACGAAAATCTATAAATTCCATGGATAAAATTATCTTAGAGAGGTTTCTTAAAAGGGATATGGAAATACAAGGGCATCATGAAAACACAGAGAAAAATGGTGTTGGGACTAAATCATATGGGAAGTGTTTTTATCATAATTAGAGAGAATAAATATCGAGTCACGAAATCATGATCATTAATCACTCTAAGATATATAACATCCAAGGTTCAACGTGGCTCCAAAAAACTAATTCAATTTGTAGATTTCTATGAGGAAGTTTTATGGTAAGGATCCTATAACATATAATTTATTTATGAGGAAATACCTTGATCTACAACAAGTGGTATCCTTACAAAAGGTAAATATTGCATCCTTGTACTTACAACACAATTAATTTGTGAAAAAAAATGATTATATTATATCTTTCTCAATTGCTAATTCTTTTGATAAAAGGTCCAATTACAGAGCACATTCAACAATTCCAAAGTTTGAATATTAGCATAAAAAACATTCCAAATGATAATTTGTTAGACCTCTTTATGGGAAATTTAAAGGAAAGAATCCAACATGAGGTGGTATTTTTTAACCTAAATCCCTAGAGAATGCTTATAGTCTCATAAGAATAGTTGAAAGTAAAATATGACTGCTAGAGGAGTGGTCACTGACAACTATAGAGAATATCATGCTTCCTCTCCTAACCTCACTCAAGCAACAATATTCACACCTAAACACAAGGATGAAAAAAGAGAAAAGGGACTATGATTTACTTATGAAAGAAAGTACAATAAAGCACATAAATATAGTGAGAAGAAGTTTCTCTACATATGATATGAAGAGGAAGAATATCAAGAATAAAAACCATCACAATATCTAGAGCTAAAAGAGATTGCTCCAAAAATATATTGTAATGCATTGGCTAGCATTAGTACTCCACAAACCCTAAATGTAGAAGGATATAAAGAATAAAAAGGTAAAAATATTGATGGATTAAGGTAGTGCCCATATTTTTATCAATTACAAATTAGAAAAATTTCTTAATTGCTTTGTATTTCCATCACTATAGTTTCAAGTACTGATTATAGATAGAAGCACCATAAATTGTTTAGGGAAGTGACATAGTATTGGGTTGAATATGGGGAAGTATGTATTGGATAGTTCTATTATTGTAATCCAAATGGGTGGTGTTGATGTTATATTAGGGTCATAATTGTTATAATCATTAGGAACAATGGCCCTTAATTTTCCAGATATTTTCAAGAGAATTTCCTTAGAAGGCCAAGAAATTGAGGTTAGAGTACCCAATCAGAACACTCTAAAGTGATAAGATCTACTAACATGAAAAAATTAACAAAAAACAAACACCATGGTGTAATTTCACAATTGTACTCATTAGATGTTCAAACATTTGTATCCTCTACTCTAGTGAATCTCCAAAAAGTTATCAACAGTCTTTCCAACACATTTGGAAACATTTCTAAGGGTCTTCCACCTACTCTAGATCATGACCATGCTATTCATTTGCAAACTACAAGTGTACCACCTAATATTAGACTATATAAGTATCCATATGCCTAATATGAGTGAATGTATGATTCAAGAAAAGTTTGATGCCAACATCATTTAGCCTAGCCAAAATGATTTATCTTAACTAATGGTGATGGTGGTAGAAAATGATGCTTCATGGAGTATGTGATCATGTTTAAGGAGCTTGGATCATTAAAGAACATAATCAAAGCATCAAAACATAAAAGTAAAATGCAGAGGAAATTGTTATGCAACCATATCACAAAAAAGATAGATCAACGACTTAAAAATTATCCTCTTTGAGGAGGAAACCTCCTTTACATTACATAAATGAATGATTCTTGGATGATACAAATGACAAGACATCCTTTCTATATATAGGAGTCTAAGGGGTCACAATATAATCATAGCCTACATAACAATAATAATGTAAGGGTGCAACAATAAAAATAGTGGGCTTCTATGGGGCACAATAATAACAATATGGGGACTACATGGGCACAAAAATAACAATAAGGGGTGTACACTAACAATAACAATAAGGGTCTGCACTAGTCATATAGGGACCTAACATTCCCCTCTCCTTCAAAAAAGTGTTGTCCTCAACACTTTAGTAGTTATGGATGCTTATGTAGAAAATTCTCATCCTCCCATGTGGAATCTTCAACGGGTAAGTTCTTCCACTTGATGAGATACTTTGAAATTGATCGATTTCGTAGCTGTTGGGTTCTTTTTTTCATGGTTGCTTCAAGTTCCAATATGATTTTTACTTCCTCTTCAAGTTCTAGAAATATTTTTTGAATTGGGAGCTTGTCACCTATTACCTTCTTTAAGCATGAAACATGGAAAACTGGATGCACTCGAGAAGATGCAGGGAGCTCTAATTTGTATGCCATAGTACCAATATTTTGCAAAACCTTATAAGGACCATAGTACTTTGGTGATAATTTATTGTCCTTCTTAGCTTTCTTGAGGGACATTTGTTTGTATGGTTGTAGTTGTAAAAATACCCAGTCGCCTACATCAAAACTTCTTTCATTGTGATGCTAATCTTCTTGTTGTTTCATTTGATTATGTGCCAAAGTGAGGCTATCCTTTAAGAGTTGGAGACATTTTTCTTGTTGCTCAATGTGATCTTCCACTTCTTGAACCTTAGAATTTTCTCTTAACTATGATGTGATGGACGGTTGATGATATTCATAAAGTTCCATAAATGGGGTCACTTTTGCTGTAGTATGGAAGGAAGTGTTATACCACCATTCAGTCAGAGGTAACCACTTGACCCATTGTGTTTGTTTATCAGATACAAAGTAACGTAGATATCCTTCCAAACAATTTTTCACTATCTCAGTTTGTCGACCAGATTAAGGATGATAAGATGAGTTATGAGCCAATGGAGTACCCAGACAAGAAAATAATTCTGTCCCAGTGAAAATGGGATCTCTGTCGCTTACAATAATCTTTGGGTTTCCATATAGATTTTGAATTGTTCCCATAAATGCAGTAGCAACTATAATGGATTTAAATGGATTAGACAATGCACAAAAATGTGCATACTTGGTAAGTCTATCGACTACCACCATGATGACACTCTTTCCTTCGGACTTGGGTAAACCTATGATGAAATCCATTGAAACCTCCTCCCAACATTGACTTGGAATGGCTAAAGGTTGTAACAGACCCGAGGTCTTAATTGTCTCAACTATATTTTGTTGGCAAAACAAACATTTTGACACAAACTTTTGAATATCATATTTAAGGCCCTCCCAAAAAAATTCCTTCTTGACTGTGTGGTATTTAAAAAAAAATCATGAGTGCCATCCTAAGGGAGAGGTGTACAATTCCAAAATAATGTTTTGATTGAGTTGAGAATTATTACATAGGTATAAGCACTCTTTGTACCATAATGAATCATTTTTACAACTAAATGTATAAGATGTACTGGGATCTTGCTGCAAATTTTGAATGAGCATCCACACTTCTTCGTCATTCTTCCATTCATCCCTTGCTCTGGTTCGTTATTTAATATGGTTGGATAATATAAATGGCACAAATAAATCCTTCCACATCCTCATCCTTTCTTGAGAGTGCATCTACAATGACATTTTGCTTCCCTTTTTTTAGATGATTTCAAAGTCATAACCCAACATCTTTGCGACCTATTTTTGCTGCTATGTTGAATACAATCTTTGTTCCAAAAAGTATTTAAGACTATCATGATCTATTTTTACCTTGAAGTGTCTTCCCATTAGGTAAGGTCATTATTTCTTTAGTGCATGTAGTATTTCCAACATTTCCTTCTCATAAATAGGTTTGTGTAAGTACATTCCTTTGATTGGACGACTTTCAAAATAAATGGGTCTTCCTTCTTGCATGAAAACAACACCAATTCCATTTCCTGAGGCATCACATTCCATAATAAAGGTTTTTGTGAAGTCTGGCGTATCTAGGACCGGTCCTTGGCATATTGCCTCTTTAAGATGTTCAAAGGCCTTAATTGCTTCTAGAGCCCAAGAAAATGCATACTTCTTCAGTAATGTTGTTAGAGGTGATGCTATTCTCCCATAATTATTAAAAAACTTGTGATAATACCTCGTAAACTCGAGAAATCCTTGAAGAAGATTTATGGTTGTGGGGGTTTTCCATTCCTTAATGGATTTAATTTTGTTAGGATCTACCTTAATACCCTCATGAGATACAATATGACCCAGATATTCCACTTCTTGTACTCCAAAGAAACATTTGGAGGTTTTTCATATAATTGTTTATCCTACAATAGTTTTAGCACCCTATCAACATGTTGAACATGATACTTCCAAGATTTGCTGTAGATTAGTATATAATCAAAAAATACTAATACAAAATTTCTAAGGAAGGGTTTGAAAATGGAATTCATCAAACCTTGAAATGTAGAAGGTGCATTGGTAAGGCCAAAAGGCATGACCAAAAATTCATAATGACCCTCATGAGTTCTAAATTTTGTTTTCAGAATGTCTTCAACCTTCATTCTAATTTGATGATATCCTGAATGAAGTTCCAACTTGGTGAAGTAAATTTCTCCATGTAATTCATCCAACAATTCATCAATGGCAGAAATGTGAAATTTATATTTAATAGTGAGCTTGTTGAGCTCCCTATAATCCGGACACATGCCCCATGATCCATCCTTCTTATGCACCAATATTACCGGAGAAGAGAAAGAACTTTGGATAGGTTGAATTATATCGACCTCTAGAATTTCTGCAACCATACGTTCAATTTCACTCTTTTGGGCATAGGGATATCTGTAAGGACTGAGGTTTGGAGGAACACTTCCTGGAATCAAATGAATAAAATGATCATGATCATGAATAGGTGGGTGGAATTTGGAGTCTCAAATACATTGGAATGATTGTGCAAGACTTTTTGGAGATTTGGAGAAATAGATGATTTCAATGTTTGAATCTCTAGTGAGAATAATTGTGCAATTATGCCCCATTGTTATTTCTTTCGAAGCTTTGTAATTCCATTAGAGTTGATTATATTTCCTAGTTTCCCTATGATACCTCTTAATTCAACTTATTTTGCTTCCCAAAAAATTTTCAAGAAAAGTTCTTGAAAATTAAAAGTTATTGTACCCAAAAATTGTAACGATTGGACTACTAGTACAATATCAACACCACCCATTGGAATGGAAAGCATTGGACTATTCAATAAATATTCCCTGATGGTTAGCTTGATATTATGACACTTTCCAGAGCAATTTATAGTTCCTCCATTTACAACCATCACTTAATACCCTGGTGCTGAATATAGGAAGCAATTTGATTCCTTAGCTATCTTAGAATGAATAAAATTATGGGTACTACTTGAATAAATCAACACTTCCATCTTTATAGTTGTGAGTGGTAGACTTCCTTGTTGCCATAATTTTTCTTTCAACTTTTCTTTCTACCCTGAATGACTTCTCCAATGAATTAGGTTCCCAAAGGCGAACCCCATGTTGGATGTTATCCTTTAAAGTACCTATGAAGACATCAACCCTATGTTCCTATGGAACATCATTTACCCTTATATTCAATTTTTCGAAGTCCTTAATGTGCTTCACCATTGAACCATTTTGTTTGAGATTTATAAATTGGCTAAAGAAGATGTTTCTCTTTGTATCCTCATAATGTGTTATTATTTCCTCTGTAAAAATTGACCAAGTGACAAGTGGTTTACGAGAACAAAGCCATCGATACCATACAGACTGATTGGGTTCTAAATATAAAGTTTCAATGTGTACCTTTTGTTTGTGTTGCACATTATGGAGGTCAAAATATTGCTCCATTTGTAGTATCCATGTTACTGGATCCTTGCCATCAAACTTCCTCATATCGATCTTTGGAATATGGTGAGTCTTCAATCCAACGTTAGAGTCTATGAAATCATGATTAAAATTTATTTTGTTTTCATCATGACTTTCATCTAATATATTTTTTCCATTAGGAAGCATTCTTGTAAAAAAATTGTCAAACCTTCTTTCAAACCTTCCATGTATGCTTTTAAACCGTCCTTCAAAACTTCCATGTTTTCTTTTAATCCATCCTTCAAACCTTCCATGTTTGCTTTTAAACCATTCTTCAAACCATCCATCTTAGCTTCCATTTCATTTTTGGTTACTCTTTGCGAGAGTGTAATTTGTTGCACTTGGTCTTGTAATTTTGATATATCACGTTTTATTTCTTCCTCTTCTTCATGCATAATATTAGAGCTTTCTGGTTGCTTACTAGGTGTTTCCATTTTCTTGCTTCGAGTCATTCTGGAATCGAACAATGATATGTATGCTTCACTATGCCCCTTGAATCACTTCAAACTGATTTTTCAAACAAAACTTATGCAAATTTAAAAACAAATACACACATTTTTCTTGCTTCGTAGGAGCTCAATATTGAATCTATTGTATCTATATAAATTTGGATCTCCAAAGTATGAAATTCGGTCTTGTCGTAGCCCTCTGAGTCTTCTTTCCAATGCCACAAGTCAGACCAACTTTGGATTATTTAAGATAAAGTTATGTCTAATATCCCACGATGACCTAATCATGGACTCGTTCATTAGAGAGAACTTGTATGTAGTGCCATGTATCACGGTTTCGACCTTCGACCCTAAAAATGATAAACAAGATACTATAGTTCATGCAATTTCATCCACTTTTTTCTAAATTCAAATCTGATGTTGTTAGGTCCCTATAATACTAGTGATTACCCAATTACTATTGTAGTTGTATCCCTTATTAATATTGTTGTGCCCCTATTGTCCCCATATTGTTATTACTGTGCCCCATAGAATCCCTCTATTGTTATTTTTGTGCCTTTATATTATTATTGTTAGGTTGGCTGGGTTATATTGTGACTCCTTAGACTCCTATATATAGAAAGGAGGTTTTGTCATTTGAATCATCCAAGAATTGTTCATTTGCGTAATGTCAAGGAGGTTGACCCCTCGAAGAGGTTGAATTCTAAGGCGTTCAACTATCTTTTCTATCTTTTTGTGAGCTGGTTTCATAACATTTGGTATCAGAGCTTTGGATTCTAGGGTTTCACTACTCCAAATAGGTCATCGTAGAATTTGCACTATAACTTTTTTTCTGCGATGTTTCTGATGCTACAAAAAAACCCATTTGAGAAGAAATCGCGTTGAACCTTGGATCCGAATTTTAGAGCTTTTCGCGCAATATGTGCGGAGATATGATCTGAGGAATTCGGTCTTTTTTCAGACTCCTAAATTACATTCCAAACAGGTGACTTGGGGAAAATAGTCATAACTTTTGTTTTGAACATTAGATTGAAATTTTGTAAGAAGTTACAGAAAGAGGACTGACTTTAGTTTCCTGTGTATATTATTCAGATCCTAAGGTCGAAATAGTGACACGTGGCACTTCCTACAAGTTCACTCTTCTGAAAAGGTCTATAATCAGGTCATCTTGGGAGATTGTGCATAACTCTGCCTTGGAGAATCTAAATTCAATCAGATTGGTGGCATTGGAAAGAGGACACAAAGGGCTACTCCAGATCGCAATTTCAAAACTGGATGATTCGAAATTACAAAGATACATCAGAGGTAATATCGAGCTCCTACAAAGTGAAAAAAGGTGTGTAGATTTTTTTAAATTTTTGCTTAAGCTTGGTTTGAAAAATTATTTTGAAGGAATTCAAAGGGCATAGTAGAGCATTATTATCAGTTACTGATGCCCCAAGGAAAGAAAATGCAAACACCTAGTAAGAAACTTGAAAGCTCTAGCATGACTTATGAAGAAGAGGAAGAAATGCAAGATGATATATCAAAATTATGAGACCAAGTGCAACAAATGTCACTTGCACAAAAGGTAACAAAATCTAAGATGGATGGTTTAAAAAAGATGTAGAAGCTAAGATGAATGACATGGAAGCTAAGATGGACAATTTGAAAATAGATTTGAAGATAGATTTGAAGACAAATTTGAAGATAGGCATGGCAGATTTGAAGACAGGCATGGCAGATTTGAAGACAGATTTGACAAATTTTCTACAAGAAATACTTACTAATGGTGAAAGGGTAGTAAATGAAACTCATGATGAGAACAAAAGAAATGTTAATCATGATTTCATAGACTCTAATGTTGGATCAAATACCCACCATATTCCAAAAATCGATATGAGGAAGTTTGATGGCAAGGATCCCGCAACATGGATAGCACAGATGGAGTAAATTTTCGATCTCAATAATGTGCAAAACACACAAAAGGTATGTATTGCAAATTTATATTTGGAACCAAATCAGTTTGTATGGTATCAATGGCTTTTCTCTCGTAAGAAAATTATCACTTGGGCAATTTTTATGAAAGAATTGACAGCACATTATGAGGATACAAAAAGAAACACTTCTTTTAGCCAATTGATAAGTCTCAAACAAAAGGGTTCAATAATGGAGCACATTGAGGAGTTCCAAAAATTGAACATAAGGGTAAAAAATATTCCAGAGGAGCATAGGATTGATGTGTTCATAGGGACTTTAAAAGATAATATAAAACATGATGTTCGCCTTTGGGAACCTGATTCATTAGAGAAGGCATTCAGGTTAGCAAGAAAAATGGAAAGCAAAATTATGGCAACTAGGAAGCATACCACTCACAACTATAGAGATGGAAGTGTTGTTGCCCCTAGTCTTCCACAACCTATAAGGTTTACACCACAACAATTGGAAGAAAAAAGAGCAAAAGGGCTTTGTTACAGTTGTGATAGCAAATACACTAAAGGTCATAAGTGTGCTGAGAAGAAATTATTCTACATAGATTGTGAAGAGGAAGAAGAAAAGTAGCAAGAAAGGTCTAAAGAAGAGGATATACTCCAGGAACAAAGCCTAGATAAAGAAGAAATGAACCCGACCATATATTGTAATGCATTGGCTGGAATTACCACTCCTCAAACCATCAAGATAGAAGGACAAATCAAGAAGAAAAAGGTAATAGTGTTGATTGATTCAGGAAGTACCCACAATTTTATTCATTGTAAGATAGCAAAAGAATTGAATTGCTTCCTATATCCAACACTAGAGTGTCAAGTGATGATTGCAAATGGAGGAACAATAAATTGCTCTAGAAAGTGCCATAATATCAAGCTATCCATGGGAGAATATGTATTGACTAGCCTAATGCTTTCCATTCCAATGGGAGGTGCTGATGTTGTACTAGGAGTCCAATGGCTACAATCCTTAGGTACAATAGCTTTTAATTTTCAAGAACTTTTCATGAAATTTTCTACGAAAGGAAAGGAAGTTGAATTAAGGGGTATTGCAGGGAAACCAGGAAAGATAATAAGCTCTAAGAGTATGACAAAGCTTCTAAAAAAGGAACAAAGAGGTGTAATTGCACAATTATGTTCGCTAGATGTTTCCACATCGAAATCATCTATTTCTCCAGATCTCCAAAAAGTCTTGGACAATCATTCCAAGGTATTTGAGACTCCCAAAGGTCTCCCACCTATTCGTGATCATGATCATGCTATTCATCTGATTCCAGAAAGTGTTCCTCCAAACATCAGGCCGTACAGATATCCCTATGCCCAAAAGAGTGAAATTGAACGTATGGTTGCAGAAATGCTAGAGGCTGGTATAATTCAACCTAGTCAAAGTTCTTTCTCTACTCCAGTAGTATTGGTGCACAAGAAGGATGGATCATGGCACATGTGTCTGGATTATAGGGAGCTCAACAAGCTCACTATTAAAGATAAGTTTCCCATTCCTGTCATTGATGAATTTATGGATGAATTGCATGGATCAATTTATTTCACCAAGTTGGATCTTTGTTTAGGATATCATTAAATCAGAATGAAGACTGAAGACATTCCGAAAACAACATTTAGAACTCATGAGGGTCATTATGAATTTTTGGTCATGCCTTTTGGCCTTATCAATGCACCTTTTACATTTCAAGGTTTGATGAATTCCATTTTCAAACCCTTCCTTAGAAAATTTGTGTTAGTATTTTTTGATGATATACTAATCTACAACAAGTCTTGGAAGGATCATGTTGAACATGTTGACAGGGTGCTACAACTATTGGAGGAGAAACAATTATATGCAAAAAGATCCAAATGTTTCTTTGGAGTACAAGAGGTGGAATATTTGGGTCATATTGTATCTCATGAAGGAGTTAAGGTAGACCCTAGCAAAATTAAAGCCATTATGGAATGGAAAATCCCCACATCCATAAAGCATCTGTGAGGATTTCTCGAGTTGACAGGGTATTATCGCAAGTTTGTTAAGAATTATGGAAGAATAGCAGCACCTCTAACAACGTTATTGAAGAAAGATGCATTTTCATGGACTCTAGAAGCAAAAAAGGACTTCGAACATCTTAAAGAGGCAATGTGTCAAGCACTGGTCTTAGCTACACCGAACTTCACAAAAACCTTTATTGTGGAATGTGATGCTTCAGGAAATGGAATTGGTGCTGTTTTAATGCAAGATGAAAGACCCATTGCTTTTGAAAGTTGTCCAATCAAGGGAAAGTTTTTACACAAAGCTATTTATGAGAAGGAAATGTTGGCAATACTACATGCACTTAAGAAATGGCGACCCTACCTAATGGGAAGACACTTCAAGGTAAAAACGGATCATGATAGCCTTAAATATTTTTTATAACAAAGATTATCCTCTGAAGAGCAACAAAAATGGGTCACAAAGATGTTGGGTTATGACTTTGAAATCATCTACAAAAAAGGGAAGCAAAATGTGGTGGCAGATGCACTCTCAAGAAAGGATGAGGATGTGGAAGAATTGTTGTGTGCCATTTCTATTATCCAACCAGATTGGATAAACGAAGCAAGGGAGGAATGGAAGAATGATGAAGAAGTGTGGGCACTTATTCGAAAGTTACAACAAGATTCTAGTACATCTGATACATTTAGCTGGCAAAATGATTTGTTATGGTACAAAGATCGCTTATACCTCTGTAAGAATTCCCAACTCAAACAAAATATTCTTATGGAATTGCACAATTCTCCCTCAGGAGGGCACTCAGGATTTTTGAAAACTTACCACAGGGTTAAGAAGGAATTTTTTTGGGATGGCATTAAATCGGATATTCAAAAGTTTGTAACGGAATGTTTGGCTTGCCAACACAATAAAGTTGAAACAATTAAGACCCAGGTTCTATTACAACCTTTATCCATTCCAAGCCAATGTTGGGAGGAGGTTTCAATGGATTTTATCATAGGTTTACCCAAGTCTGAGGGAAAGAGTGCCATCATGGTGGTAGTTTACAAACTTACCAAGTATGCACACTTTGTGCATTATCACATCCATTTAAAGCTAGTACAGTTTCTATTGCATTTATGGAAACAATTCAAAAGCTACATGGAAACACAAATATTATTGTAAGTGACAGAGATCCCATTTTCACTGGAAATTTTTGGACAAAATTATTTTTTTGTCTTGGTACTCAGTTAGGTCATAGCTCATCTTATCATCCTCAATCTGATGGGCAAATTGAGATAGTAAACAAATGTTTGGAAGGATATCTTCGTTGCTTTGTATCTGATAAACAGACACAATGGGTCAAATGGTTGCCTCTGGCTGAATGGTGGTATAACACTTCCTTCCATATAGCAACAAAAATGACCCCATTTATGGCACTTTATGGATATCAGCCATCATCCATCACATCATATTTAAGAGAAAATTCTAAGGTTCAAGTAGTGGAAAATCACATCGAGCATCAACAACAAGTCCTCCAACTCTTAAAGGATAACCTTGTGCTGGAACAGAATAGAATGAAACAATAGGAAGATCAACATCGCAGCGAAAGAAGTGTTGATGTAGGTGATTTGGTATTCCTACGGCTACAACCATATTAACAAATGTCCCTCAAGCAAGCTAAGAAGGATAATAAATTATCACCAAAGTATTATGGTCTGTACAAGATGTTGCAAAAGATTGGTACTATGGAATACAAATTGGAGCTTCCTACAGCTTCTTGAGTGCACCCAGTTTTCCATGTTTCATGTTTAAAGAAGGTTATAGGTGAAAAGCTCCCAGTTCAAACAATATTGCCAGAACTTGATGAGGAAGAAAAAATTATATTGGAACCAGAAGCAGTCACAGAAACAAGAACTCGACAGCTATGAAATCGATCAATTTCGTAGTATCTCATCAAATGGAAGAACTTATCCACTAAAGATTCCACATGGGAGGATGAGAATTTTATACAGAAGCATCCAAAACTACTCAAGCGTTGAGGAAAACACTTTTTTGAAGGAGGAGGGTGTGTTAGGTCCCTATAATACTAGTGATTACGCCATTACTATTGTAGTTGTATCCCTTATTAATATTGTTGTGCCCCTATTGTCCCCATATTTTTATTACTGTGCCCCATAAAATCCCTCTATTGTTATTTTTGTGCCTTTATATTATTATTGTTAGGCCGACTAGGTTATATTGTGACTTCTTAGAATCCTATATATAGAAAGGAGGTTTTGTCATTTGAATCATCCAAGAATTGTTCATTTGTGTAATGTAAAGGAGGTTGCTCCCTTGAAGAGGCTGAATTCTAAGGTGTTCAACATAGAGGAAGATATGACGATTTCCCCAAGGTCATCTATTTGAGACAAAATTCTGGAGCATGCAAAAACCCTAACTTATTTGGACCATATCTCCAAAAATATAGAGAAATGATATATGAAAGTTTTACACAAAGTTCATTAGGATTTCGGCTCCTTGTGGTAAAAAATTCAGCTTCTGAACATTCATAGAAAAAAATTTATAGCGAAAATTCCATGATGACTTGTTTACAACAGCAAAATCCTAGAATCCAAAGCTCTGATACCAAATGTTATGCAACCAACTCACAAAAAAGATATATCAACAACTTAAAAATTATCCTCTTCGAGGGGGAAATCTCCTTTATATTAAATAAATGAACAATTCTTTGATAATACAAATGACAATACCTCCTTTCTATATATAGGAGTCTAAGGGGTCACAATATAATTAGAGCCTTCATAATAATAATAATGTAAGGGCACAATAATAACAATAGTGGGCTTCTATGGGGAACAATAATAACAATATGGGGACTACATGGGCACAACAATAACAATAAGGGGGCTACACTAACACTAACAATAAGGGGCTACACTAGTCATATAGGGACCTAACAGAGGAACCTTTTTCTTAGGTAACTTCAGTGAATCCTCCCCAAGTCAATGAAATTAGAGTCACTAAAAGTAAATATGTCATAAATATTACATGAACTCATTGAGTACAACTTAAGATAAATAACTAGAATAATAATGGGAAAAATAAAATATCATGGCCACATATTTAAGAAATCATGTGGAAAGTAGCTTAGACATGGATGAGAAGATTGTTGGAAATAATACTGAGAGGGGGGGGGGTGAATCAGTAGTATCAGATCAATCAAACTTTTTCAATTTCATACTCAGAAACATATACGCTACTTCAATTAAGTGAACCCGCGTGTACACGCTACTGTGTCTAATGAAACTCGCGTATATACAGAGATCTTATAATTCAGTTAGCTTATTCTTCAGTAAATGCATCAGATCATTATTAAGCATATTAATAGTAAACAGGTGCAGAATAACAGAACAGAACATCACACAAGAGCCACACACATGAACACAAGGATATAAGGTGGAAACCCAATGTGGGTGAAAACCACCTGCTGCAAGTCATCTCAATCTTCTTCTTAATAAGAAAATCCTTTTACAATATTTGTACTGGTGCAGTCTTATACCAGTACGGGAGCTACAACCCCCTTTTCTCTTGTACTAGCCGATCCATTTACTAGTACGCAGGCTGCTACCTGCTACAATGCTCCAAAGATCTCCTTTAGCTTTTGTACTAGCTTAGATACTAGTACGTAGGTGCTTGCCTACAATCTTCTCACCTCCAAGTACCACGTTTCATCAATTTTCAGACTGGATACACTGAAGCACAACACATAATCTGTAAGGCCACTTTTCATCCAATTTTCATACTGGACCCATAACTATCATTGAAGCTCAAAACAATCATCAACCTCTGAATCACTGAAACCCTGTTAACAACAGTCACCAGAACACAGAGCAGACACAGAACTCTGTAATAACCATCAGATCCATCTGCAACTTCAAATATTAAGATTTACAATGTATACGCTACTTCGATGAATCAAACCCGCGTGTATACGTGCTTTTATCAAAGCAAACCCGCGTACAGATCTAAAAATAATTTCTATCAACTTGCAGCTGTACCAGACATCAATCATACTCATAATACTTATAGAACAATACATGCGTCAGTATGTAGATCTAGAATAAGCATCATAAAGATAGTTCATTTCAAACCATTTGATCCCGATCTCTCCTTAGATCTAGTTCTCCATCAACCAATGAGATCTCTCCTTAGCTCAGATCAAGCAATGCATCATCAACCCATAACCTGCATACTGGATCTCATACTTCTTCAGATATTCAAGACATTTCAGATGCCCTTGCCTAATGATTTCCTTCTCCTTATATAGCCTTAGGCCTTGTTCAATACCAAGAGCCAAAACCATAGAAATCCAATACCATCAACTTCAAAACTAGGGATCGACACGCCCGTCGAGACACAATGGTCCGAAACCATAGGCATAACTTCCAAGGACTAACCACCATGGACCAAAGGTACTTTTCCATATACACGCGCTTTTGCTGAAGCCAACCTGCGTGTACACGCGACTTGGGCTTAACGAACCTGCGTGTATGAACTTTCTCTTCTTCTTATAGTCTGATCATCAATTCCTTGTTGCTGACCTTCTGTACTATGATTTGTCATCAGTGTGGTTTGCCATCAAGGACAACACTTATCTCATAATGCCAACAATCTCCCCCTTTGGACTTGATGGCAAAGCTAACTTGTCACACTTAGAACTATCATCTGATTCCTTTGAGCTGTCCTCCATCAGTCACATCTGATATTTCTTCTGAAGATTCATCATCTGATTCCTTTGACTTAGAACTATCATCTGATTCCTTTGAGCTGTCCTCCATCAGTCACATCTGATATCTCTTCTGAAGATTCATCATCTGATTCCTTTGAGCTGTCCTCCATCAGTCACATCTGATATCTCTTCTGAAGATTCATCATCTGATTCCTTTGAGCTGTCCTCCATCAGTCACATCTGATATCTCTTCTGAAGATTCACCCAGTTATACATAAGTGAGATATTCTTCTATGAGAGGGTTGCCATCAAGTACAACACATGCATCATAATGCCAACAATCTCCCCCTTTGGACTTGATGGCAACAACACCAAATCACTCTCCCCCTTTGACATCAAGGGCAAAGGGTGGATCAAGATATTCTCTTCCTTTGCTGAATCATTCCACTGTCCATACTCCCCCTGAGTACCTGCTGAAATCTCTGAATAATCTCCCCCTTTGTATATGCCAAGGTGTACCAATCTGTTCATGCTCCCTCTGAGTACATGCTGAATCTCTGTTCTTGCTGAAGTGTGCTGATCATGCTCTCCCTCACTGTAAGCAAGGTCTACAAAAGATGTTCTTCAAGAAGAACATGACTCTATACATCATAAAGGACCTTCCTATCACTTAGGACTCATACATACATCCATCTCTCAACTAAGTGAGGATATACAAAAATTGACTCATCCACCCAACCAAGTCGGAATACATCAAAATTTTACATATGACAACCAATCACAATGCATCAATCATCCCAGGCATAGTGGGGAAACCAAAATAGGCCGTTACATGACCTTGACACCATAAAAGAGATATCACAAATGACATAGCGACAATAGATCTAGACCAAGACTTATGAAAGTCACAAATAACTGATATTGCCAGCATCTTGTCAATCAGCATTCAGATCAGCAACCAAGAGATCCTTTTGTTCTTCCTCTAACTTTGATTCACCTGAAATCAACAACAACTTGTGAACTAGATCCAAAGGCTTCTAAGATAATGCCAACAATGCATCATTGGAAGATTATCTGCTCCCCCTGAACCTGTGCCAGATGATCTCTGTCAGACCTATATCAGACTTTCTGCAACCAACATCTGTCCCTGCTGATTTCCTTCAAATCTCCATATACGCGTCTGTATACACATAAACAAGCGTATATACGCAGATATCCCTTACGCAATACGCGTACACCATATACGCGACTATCCCCTTGTAAAACGGCGTATGCACGCGGATATCCTTTAAACAACACGCGTACACAAATTTCCATATCAGCAACCTGTAAATGTCCTGTAGAGAATAGGTCATCAACCTATAACAAGGTATGTCCGCATCAATTCATCCCTTTGAACAGAATTCAGAGTCATTCACATTGTATCATGTGTGAAACCACCATAGCCATTTCATCAAGCTCTACATGATCCAAGTATCATTACTTGGGAACATCTGCATCAATTAACATATGTAAGGATCAACCTATCATCATATAGATAAGAACTCATCACCATGTCTTCAATAAAGCAACTTTGAGTAGTCATCCATGTATCAGCACTATGTATCTTGAGCTCAAATTCTTTTGACAAAGATTCTTGATATCATCATCAGCAACAATCCTTATCCGCATGAGTGCCTGCATCATAACTGTATGATATTTATGCATATGACAACAACAGTATATGAGTGACCCATCATCAAGTGAGGAAGATGTATATTCAAGCTTTGTACTTCTCCTTGTCCTTATGAAGATCACCATGTAAGCACCATATATGCATCATCAAAGAATCATCCATAAATCTGATCTGAACATCAACTATGTAACCCCAAGAATCATATGAGATTTTATCATAGACAACTCACATCCACATCATAGCAAGATATATCATTTAGCCATATAAGAATCATCACCAAGGATTATTAACCATAATGCCAACAATGAATTACTAAAGGCATATGCTCCCCCTCAACCAGTGCCATCTGTTAGATCTGATCATGTATATATATCAGCAATAAGCATCAAAACATCATCATCCTCAAGTTAGGATCAAAAACACTTCTAGACATCATACAAGTAACAACACATTTCCACACATCCTCAGCAGACTGTAACCAATAGAGCAAATAATAGACTGAATCATATCAGATCCTTTTTCTGATCCTGTCCCCACTGCTTTTCCTCAGACTGACATATACGCGACTTTGCAGTGTCTAACTCGCGTATACACGCGACTTCCATTTAAGGAACTTGCGTATGAGATTCAGAACACTGAAGTTTTACACCTTCAGCTCCCCCTGAGTCTGATATGTCTGTGCTGTGCTGTGTCTCAGTACATTGTGCTGACTGTACTTCCTTCTTCCTCCATATCTTCAAGTGTGATGAGGTTTTCTCCTTTTGGTGTGATGTCCATCCTTTGTTCCTGCATTCCTTTGCTATATGTCCAGGCTTGTTACATGTATAACATCTTACATGTTTCATATTCCTCCTGTAGCAATCAGCAGCTTTGTGACCATACATATTGCACGCAAAGCAATATCCATTAAAGTACCTTGATTGAGATGACCTGTCCGCATAATGGTCTTGAACTCTTCTTCTTCTACATCTAGCTGCAACATGTCCAAGATTATGACATACATAACATTCAACATTATTCATAGGAGGAGTAAAAGATTTTCTTTGAGGAGTCTCTTTCCTTGATTGTTGATGGGGTTGACCTTTCATCTCCTTGTTGATCATCTTAGATTTCTCTTTAGAGTTCCTTGCCTCACCTTGTGAACTAGATTCACCTTCAACAGATTCTTGAAAACCAAGACCAGTCTTGATAGCAGGAGACCTTTGACTACTAAGAATATCATCCAAGACTTTAGAACTATCTTGAAATCGTAAAAGCTTATCCTTTTCTTCTATTTTACCTTTCAAGATATTTACCTCAACTTGAAGTTGTTCCTCCTTTTCTAGACATTGCTTCTTCATGTCTTCTCCATCTTTCCTTCCTTCTTCCAACTGATGCCTTAGTTTGAGAATCTCCTTTTCTTGTTCTTCATTCAGATCCTGCTGCATTTGACGAACTCGGAAGGCACATTCTAGTTGAGATTTTAAGCTGGTGACTTCGTTTTCTTGTTTTGCAATAGCTTGGAGTAGATCTGTATTCTGCTTCTTTGATTCTTCAAGATCTCCTTTTAGTGAGGGGATTGTAGCTTCAAGATTTTCATAGTAGCTGGATCTATCTTTGAGTTTCTTGATGGTTGTGCTTCTTTCGTTGACTTCTTTTCTTAATGATGTCACTTCATGCTGCAATTTTTGACATTGGTCTTCCTTGTCCTTGAGTAGCTTTCTTACCTTGTTTCCTTCTTCTATTTGGGCCTTTAGTTTGGTAACTTCTTCTTTGAAAGCACATTCCCTTTTGTTCAATAGATCTTGTTGATCTTTAACTTTGTCTGCAAGCCTTCTAAACATTGCCTCTATTTGACACTTTTCTTGCTCACCCATAAAAGCATGTTCAGTAGTTTCACTATCACTTCCATCACTTTCACAAGGAAATATAGCAGGAACATCAGAGGATAACACATTCATACCTGATAATGATTCTGAATCTGAATCTGATTCTGAATCTGAAGAATTTCTTATACCTAATCCCCAATCGACTCTCCCACTGTCATAGTCCTTCTGAGATGTCTTCTTCTTCTTATGAGCTTTCTTTTTAAGCTTCTTTCCCATTGTTCCACGGATCTCCTTCAAGCGATCAAGCTTCTATCAAAGGACCTGCTCTGATACCAATTGTTGGAAATAATACTGAGAGGGGGGGGGGGGTGAATCAGTATTATCAGATCAATCAAACTTTTTCAATTTCATACTCAGAAACATATACGCTACTTCAATTAAGTGAACCCGCGTGTACACGCTACTGTGTCTAATGAAACTCGCGTATATCCAGAGATCTTATAATTCAGTTAGCTTATTCTTCAGTAAATGCATCAGATCATTATTAAGCATATTAATAGTAAACAGGTGCAGAATAACAGAACAGAACATCACACAAGAGCCACACACATGAACACAAGGATATAAGGTGGAAACCCAATGTGGGTGAAAACCACCTGCTGCAAGTCATCTCAATCTTCTTCTTAATAAGAAAATCCTATTACAATATTTGTACTGGTGCAGTCTTATACCAGTACGGGAGCTACAACCCCCTTTGCTCTTGTACTAGCCGATCCATTTACTAGTACGCAGGCTGCTACCTGCTACAATGCTCCAAAGATCTCCTTTAGCTTTTGTACTAGCTTAGATACTAGTACGTAGGTGCTTGCCTACAATCTTCTCACCTCCAAGTACCACGTTTCATCAATTTTCAGACTGGATACACTGAAGCACAACACATAATCTGTAAGGCCACTTTTCATCCAATTTTCATACTGGACCCATAACTATCATTGAAGCTCAAAACAATCATCAACCTCTGAATCACTGAAACCCTGTTAACAACAGTCACCAGAACACAGAGCAGACACAGAACTCTGTAATAACCATCAGATCCATCTGCAACTTCAAATATTAAGATTTACAATGTATACGCTACTTCGATGAATCAAACCCGCGTGTATACGCGCTTTTATCAAAGCAAACCCGCGTACAGATCTAAAAATAATTTCTATCAACTTGCAGCTATACCAGACATCAATCATACTTATAATACTTATAGAACAATACATGCGTCAGTATGTAGATCTAGAATAAGCATCATAAAGATAGTTCATTTCAAACCATTTGATCCCGATCTCTCCTTAGATCTAGTTCTCCATCAACCGATGAGATCTCTCCTTAGCTCAGATCAAGCAATGCATCATCAACCCATAACCTGCATACTGGATATCATACTTCTTCAGATATTCAAGACATTTCAGATGCCCTTGCCTAATGATTTCCTTCTCCTTATATAGCCTTAGGCCTTGTTCAATACCAAGAGCCAAAACCATAGAAATCCAATACCATCAACTTCAAAACTAGGGATCGACACGCCCGTCGAGACACAATGGTCCGAAACCATAGGCACAACTTCCAAGGACTAACCACCATGGACCAAAGGTACTTTTCCATATACACGCGCTTTTGCTGAAGCCAACCTGCGTGTACACGCGACTTGGGCTTAACGAACCTGCGTGTATGAACTTTCTCTTCTTCTTATAGTCTGATCATCAATTCCTTGTTGCTGACCTTCTGTACTATGATTTGTCATCAGTGTGGTTTGCCATCAAGGACAACACTTATCTCATAATGCCAACAATCTCCCCCTTTGGACTTGATGGCAAAGCTAACTTGTCACACTTAGAACTATCATCTGATTCCTTTGAGCTGTCCTCCATCAGTCACATCTGATATTTCTTCTGAAGATTCATCATCTGATTCCTTTGACTTAGAACTATCATCTGATTCCTTTGAGCTGTCCTCCATCAGTCACATCTGATATCTCTTCTGAAGATTCATCATCTGATTCCTTTGAGCTGTCCTCCATCAGTCACATCTGATATCTCTTCTGAAGATTCATCATCTGATTCCTTTGAGCTGTCCTCCATCAGTCACATCTGATATCTCTTCTGAAGATTCACCCAGTTATACATAAGTGAGATATTCTTCTATGAGAGGGTTGCCATCAAGTACAACACATGCATCATAATGCCAACAAAGATTTTTTGCATGTCAATGCAGAAGGGGGTAAATATAAGAAACCTTTAGCAATAAGAGTAGAAGGAGATGAACAAAATCTTCCATATAAAGATATAGGTTAAGAGAAAAAAAATTGATGCTCTATTTGACATAATATCACATGGGAATCTCATTGCAATAGAGCTAATCAACAAACTGGTATTGGAGGTTTCTGATCATCCAAGTCATATCCACTGGGATGGGTAAATATGGATGCAAAAATAAAGGTAAAAAACCAATGTAAAATAAAGTATGTTATTAGTGATGATTTTATTAATAAGTAGAGTTGGATGTAGTTCTAGTTGATGTATGTGTAATGGTGTTTAGGAGACCCTATATGTACATGTAGAATGCAATCTTCATTTGGAGAGCCAACCAGTTTTTGATCCTCCAAAATTGCCTTCATTTTGACATTTTATCTTACATTTTCAACCATTTTGTCACTTATTCCCATATCATTACACCTTTTCCATGGGTTAAGAGTCATTTGGTCCTTGCAAATACATAGATCAGGTAAAATTTCATTATCATATCAAATCTATACGTTTTTCTTTATAAAATTACTTTGATTAGACATAAGCTACCAAATTGTGCAAATTCCACAACTTCTCCAACATCCTATAGCTATTTTGAAGGTTTTATAGGATGCCATACGTTTTAAATCATTTGGAGCATATCTACAATTTCCAAATGTTGTCGAGATGGTGATCCACCTACCAACCACAAGTGGAAGTTCACAAGTTTAACACATCATTCAAGTCACAGTCTCGACCAAATCAGTTGTGGCGCACCTGTAGCAATTAGAATATCAAGAAAGCGAAGTTCAAGAATGAATATTTGAAGGATAGAAGTTGATAATGTGTCTTCTCATGATTCATTTCTACGATAGTGAATCTTCAAAAGAAACATTCCTATTTTAATTGAGATACTGAGACGTCAAATTTGTATATTAATAATAGCCAAAAGTATTTTAGGTTGTTAGATTAAAAACTCTGTATAAATGCTTCATTTGGAAGTGAATAAAGAATTTTTGGAAGTTGATTTTGCAAAGAATATTGCGTATTAAAACTCTATTTTACACATTCCATTAATATAAATTTTGCTATGGTGCATTCATAATTTCTTGTGTGTTGGGTGTGGAGCTTGATTATCTTCTTGATTGTTCATAGGTTTTTTGTTTCAGCCACGTTGGATCCTTGTTCCTAATAGGGCGGAAACACCTCCCATTTAATCACCATCGAGGGGGTCTAGGGGGGGTGATGACGACTTTTATGAGCCCCCCTCCCCCTGGCGAGGGTTTGGGGGAAGCGCCCCGAAGGTAAAAATAGATGAAAAATTTCCTTGTAAAATATTGTAATTTTATAGTCAATCTAGGTCGTTCATTAGGCAGATGATCTAATGGTAGAATTTTTGTTAATTTAGGGTTTTTTTCCCTGGAAGGAAGCCCTTAAATAAAATGAGGGAATTGTATTGCGGTTCTGAATTGTGATTCTGAGCGAGAGAGAGAGAGAGGAGACTAAGTGAGAGAGAAGAGGAAATTACATCGGATCTACTATAGGTTGTATCTCTAGGTTTTGCTGGATAATATAAAAGGAAGGGATGACTGTTTCTTCATGGACATAGCCCAAAATGGGTGAACCACATATATTTGTGTCTCTCTTATTTTATACATTTCTGTATTTGTGTTTGTATAATATTTTATGCATTTCATTGCTCCGTTAATTAATTTCTAACAACTGGTATCAAAGTCGAAGGTATATTTGGCTAATAAATGTGCGGGAAAGAAGGGTTCCTGGTTTGAGTGGGAGAAATAACGGAAGATGGTAGGCTTATGGTAGAGAAATTTAACGGCCAAAACTACCGGTTGTGGAATATGCAGATCAAATATTATATGTGTCAAAAAGATCTGTACCTACCATTGAGCAGAAAATCAAAGAATCTGATGAGTATGACAGATGCAGAATGGGAGATTCTTGACAGAAAGGCACTAGGAACAATATGGATGTGTCTGACAACACTGGTGGAATTCAACATTTCAAAGGAAACAATAATAGAATGTTTAATGACTGCATTGGACAAAATATATGAAAAACCCTCGACCTCAAATAAGGTATTTCTTACGAAGCGTATAATATTTAATATGAATATGTTGGAAGGTGGATCTATTGCTGATCATTTAAACGAATTTAACACGGTTACTGGTCAGTCAAGTTCTGTAGGTGTAAATTTTGATGATGAAGCTAGGAATCTGCTATTTCTGTGCTCATTGCTAGAATGTTAGAATGGCTTGGTTATGGCTATTAATAACTCTATCTTTGGATCTAGTACTTTAAATTTTGATGATGTTGATGGCGACATCCTTAATGAGGAAATGCGATGGAAAAGTTTTGGTGAGGCATAAGGTAATTCTTTGACTGCAGAGAATAGGGGAAGAAAAATGGAAAGAGGAAGGAGCCTAGGGAATCGCAGTAAGCCAAGAAAATTCAAATCCAAATCCAGATCAGGGATAATGTGCTGGAAATGTGGGAAGAAATGACACCTAAAGAAAGACTGTAAATATCACAAGGGAAAAGAAGGAGATGGACATCAAGAGAAATATCATGAATCAAATGTGTCAAGTGATGTGTTGCAAGATGCTTTGATTCTTTCATTAGAGAATATTATTGATTCCTGGGTGGTATATTCGGGGGCGTCATTCCATGCCACACCTGATAGGAAACATTTTCACGACTATGTTCAAGGAGATTTTGGACAGGTTCATCTGGGTGATGATAAACCCTGTAAAATCGTTGGAATGGGTAAGGTTTTTATAAAAAACATAATGGAAACCAATGGATATTGAAGGAGGTAAGGCATGTTTCAGATATAAAAAAAAAAAATATAATTTCAACAACTCATTTGGGAGGTGAAAATTGTGTAA
Organism: Pinus tabuliformis; assembly: GCA_031772625.1. Taxonomy (NCBI): domain Eukaryota; kingdom Viridiplantae; phylum Streptophyta; class Pinopsida; order Pinales; family Pinaceae; genus Pinus; species Pinus tabuliformis. The sequence continues at coordinate 390,879,303 of CM062817.1, forward strand.
CTACTTTTACAGACAAAACCTAGAAGGTCACGAAAGGAGCCCTTGTAATAGCTAAAGGAGAAAATGTTGGTACATTTTATTTATGCAATAGTATTTATAATTTTGTTAATGCTTTAACCTCCACAAAAACATATATAACACTCTGGTATCATAGGCTCAGGCACATGAGTGAGAAGGGTATGCAAATTTCTCATTCAAGAAATTTGTTGTCAGGTTTGAAGCATGTTCATTTGGATTTATGTGAAAATTGTGTTTATGGAAAACAAAAAGATTCAAATTTATCGGAGTTGGGAATGAAAAGAAGAGCGAAAAAATTAGATCTTGTGCACACAGATGTATGGGGTCCTGCATAGGTATCATCTCTCGGTGGATCTCACTATTATGTTACTTTTATTAATGATGCAACTAGGAAAACTTGGATTTATTCTATTTGAAATAAATATGATGTATTTTATACTTTCAAGAAGTGGAAAGATTTTGTTGAGAATGAGACATGAAAGAAGTTGAAGTGTCCCAGATTAGACAGTGGAGGTGAATAATGCAACAAAGAGTTTGATAACTATTGTTCAGAGAAGCCCCAAGGGTTAGCCCAACTGGTCAAGTCGTGCCTCGCCAAAACGGTCACAGGGTCGATTCTACCCGAAGCCCTTGGGGTTAGGTCTGTGATGGCCGAGGGGTGTGATCCTAGAGATCAGCCCTAGTTATTTCGTGGACGTAGCCTGCACCCCCTGACCACGGGTGTACGTGAACCACCGGGGAAAAAAAAAAAAAAAACTATTGTTCAGAGCATGTAATTTGCAGAGAGAAGATGTTATGCAACCAACTCACAAAATAGAAGAAGATATAGATCAACTACTTCAAAATTAGCCTCTTTGAGGGGGAAACCTCTTTTACATTACAGAAATGAACAATTCTTGGATGATACAAATGATAAAACCTCCTTTATATATATAGGGGTCTAAGGGGTCACAATATAATCAGAGTCTACATAACAATAATATTGTAAGGGCACAACAATAACAATAGTGGGCTTCTATGGGACACAATAATAACAATATGCATTAGAGGTAATTTCAGCTTAAAAATGGCCTCCTAAGGAAAAATCAAGAAATTAGTAAAAAATGGCATGTAGAAAAATCTTTAATATTGTTTTACTTTTATCTATATTCCATAATATTTATTAGCACGAAATTTAATAGAAGAATTTAATATATTATTTCTAATTTTTTACTTTTATCGAAATGCCTTGATACATGACACTTTTATTAAAAAAATTGTCTATATTTGTATTTTATAATTAATTGTGTATATATATTTTATGTTTATCTAATTTTTTGGTGTTTTTTAATGACATTGTTTATTGAAGCCACAATTTCGTCTGAAATATAGTTTTTGGCCAGAATCTGGTAATTTCTCTTTTCTGGAATACATTTTAAAATTTTTAAAATTATTTTATAGTTAATTATTTTTTTAACTATTTAACTATTTTATATTTAATTATATTTAACTATATATTCTATATTTTTGGCCGAAATATGGTAATTTGTTCTTTTTGGAATACAATTTTTAACTATTTTATATTTTTGACCGGAATTTGGTAATTTGTCATTTTTGGAATACATTTTTTAACTATTTAACTATTTTATATTTTATGTTTAACTACTTTTTAATTATTTAACTATTTTCTTAGTGTTTTTTTGGACATGGTTATTAATGTCAAATGGGCCTGCATTTTAAATTTATATTTTTCACTAATATCAAGATTTAGATTGCAATAATAACATTTTCGATATTCTAATTCATATGGGTAAGGTAGGTAAACAACATTAATAAAATATTTCGCCAATACCCAAATTAATAATAAAATATTTCATCAATACCCAAATTAATAATAATTTTTTTCACGGATACCCAAATTAAATAATTTAAAAATATTTAGGACATGTACCAATTTTTAAATTTAAATTATTTTGATTGGTTTACATATTATGATATGGAAATTGAGTGAAAATTTCATGGGCACTTTAGGCTGAAATTTCCTCTAATGGGGACTACATGGGCACAAAAAATACAATAAGGGGGTTGCACTAATAACAATAAGGGGCTACACTAGTAGTATAGGGACCTAACATGCCCCTCTCCTTCAAAAGAAGTGTTGTCCTCAATGCTTTAGTAGTTCTGGATGCTTCTGTATAAAATTATCATCCTCCCACGTGGAATCTCCCACGGGTAAGTTCTTCCACTTGATGAGATACTTTGAAATTGATCGATTTCATAGTTGTCAGGTTCTTGTTTCTGTGACTGCTTCAGGTTCCAATATGATTTTTCCATCCTTGTCAAGTTCCGACAATATTGTTTGAACTATGAGCTTGTCCCCTATAACCTTCTTTAAGTGTGAAACATGGAAAACTGGGTGTACTCGGGAAGATGCAGGAAGCTCCAATTTGTATGCCATAGTACCAATCTTTTGCAACACCTTGTAAGGACCATATTAATTTGGTGATAATTTATTATCCCTCTTAGCTTGCTTGAGGGACATTTGTTTGTATGGTTGTATCAGTAAAAATACCCACTCGCCTACATCAAAACTTCTTTTGCTACAATGTTGATTTTCTTGTTGTTTCATTTGATTCTGCGCCAAAGTGAGGTTATCCTTTAAGAGTTGGAGAAATTGTTGTTGATGCTCGATGTGATCTTCCACTACTTGAACCTTACAATTCAACAAACCTTGAAATGTAGAAGGTGCATTGGTAAGGCCAAACCACATGACCAAAAATTCATAATGACCCTCATGAGTTCTAAATGTCGTTTTTGGAATGTCTTCAATATTCATTTTAATTTGATGATATCCTGAATGAAGATCCAACTTGGTGAAGTAAATTTATCCATGTAATTCATTCAACAATTCATTAATAGCAGGAATGGGAAGAGAAATAACTTTGACTAGGTTGAATTATACCTGCCTCTAGCATTTCTGCAACCATATGTTCAATTTCACTCTTTTGGGCATACATATATATGTAAGAACTGATATTTGGGGGAACACTTCCTGGAATCAAATAAATAGCATGATCATGATCATGAATAGGTGGGGGACCTTTGGGAGTCTCAAATACCTTGGAATGAATGTCCAAGGCTTTTTAGAGATCTGGACAAATAGATGATTTCGATATTAGAACATCTAGTGAGCATAATTGTGCAATTAAGCCTCATTTTTATCTCTTTAGAAGATTTTTCATGAAATTAGAGCTAATTATGTTTCCAGGTTTCTCTACAATACCCTTTAATTCAACTTATTTTCCTTCCCAAAAAAAATTCTAGAAAAGTTCTTCAAAATTAAAATTTATTGTCCCCAAAGATTGTAACCATTGGAATCCTAGTACAACATCAACACCACCCATTAAAATGGAAAGAATTGGAATATTCAATACATATTCCCCCATGGATAGCTTGATATTATGACACTTTCAAGAGAAATTTATAGTTCCTCCATTTGCAACCATTACTTGACACTCTAGTGCTGAATATAGGAAGTAATTAAATTCCTTGGCTATCTTACAATGAATTAAATTATGGGTACTAGCCGAATCAATCAATACTATTACCTTTTTCTTCTTGATATGTCCTTCTATCTTGAGAGTTTGAGGAGTGGTAATTCCTGCCAATGCATTACAAGATATGGTTGGATTCCTTTCTTCGTTCTTTGAGGTTGGTTCATGGTGTATATCCTTTTCTTTTGACATTTCTTTATCCTTTACTTCCTCCTCTTCACAATCTATGTAAAATAATATCTTCTCAACACACTTGCGACCTTTAGTGTATTTGCTATCACAACTATAAAAAAATCCCTTTTTCTCTTTTTTCCTCCAACTGTTGTGGTGTCAACCTTGTAGGTTTTGGAAGGCTAGGAGCAGCAACACTTTTGTATTTATAGTTGTGAGTGGTAGACTTCCTTTTTGCCATAATTTTTCTTTCCACTTTTCTAGCTACCCTGAATGCCTTCTCCAATGAATCGGGTTCCCAAAGGCGAACCTCATATTAGATGTTATCCTTTAAATTCCATATGAAAGAATCAATCCTATGCTCCTCTGGAATATCATTTACCTTGATATTCAATTTTTGGAAATCCTCAATGTGCTTTGCCATTGAACCCTTTTGTTTGAGATTTATCAATTGGCTAAATAAGGTGTTTCTCTTTGTATCCTCATAATGTGCTATCATTTCCTCCTTAAAAAACTACCAAGTGAAAAGTGGTTTACGAGAACAAAGCCATCAATACCACACAAACTGATTCGATTCTAAATATAAAGATGCCATACATACCTTTTGTGTGTGTTGCACATTATGGAGATCAAAATATTGCTCCATCTGTAGTATCCATGTTACCAGATCCTTGCCAACAAACTTCCTCATATCAATATTTGGAATATGGTGGTTCTTAAACCCCGCATTGGAGTCTCTAAAATCATAATTAATATTCCTTTTGTCTTCATCATGATTTTGATGGATTGTCTTGTCACCATTGGGACACCTTTCTTCTAGCAACTTTGTCAAACATTCCTTCAACCCCTCTATCTTGACATTCATTATTGCTTCCATTCCTAATTTTAAACCATCATTCAAAACTCCCACATCCCTTTTTATACCTTCCATGCCATTCTTCAAACCATCCATCTTAGCTTCTGTTACTTTTTGTGAGAGCAAAATTTGTTGCACTTGGTATCATAATTTTGATATATCATGTTGCATTTCTTCCTCTTCTTCATGCGTCATAGTAGAGATTTTAGGTTTCTTACTAGGTGTTTCCATTTTATTTCTTCAGGTCATGAATTAATGATATTTATTCTTCACAATTCCCTTTGAATCACTTCCAACTGATTTTCCAAACAAAACTTATGCAAATTTAAAAAAATACACACCTTTTTCTTGATTTGTAGGAGCTCGATATTGAATCTGTTGTATCTCTGTAATTTTTGATCTCCAAGGTCTGAAATTTCATTCTATGGTAGGCCTCTGAGTCATATTTCCAACCCCACAAGTCTAATCGAGATTGGATTCTCCAAGGAAGATTTATGTCAAATCTCCCATGATGACCTGATTATGGATTGTTTCAGTAGAGAGAAGTTATATAAGATTTCACATGTCATTGTTTCAACCTTCAACCCTTAAATTTCCAACCCCACAAGTCTGATCAAGATTGGATTCTCCAAGGAAAAGTTATTACAAATCTCCCACGATGACTTGATTATGGATTGTTTCAGTAGAGAGAAGTTGTGTTGGATTCCACATGTCACTGTTTCAACCTTTGACCCTGAAATTTCTACACGAATAACTACAGTTTGTGTACTTTCAGCTACTTTTTACAGAATTCAAATCTGATGCTTAGACCAAAATTTATGATGATTTTAACTAGATCACCTATTTAAGATAGAATTCTGGAGACTACAAAAACCCTAACTTACTTGGATCATATCTCTGAAAATATAGAGAGACAATATCTGAAATTCAGACACAAAGTTCACCAAGATTTCAACTCCATGTGGTTTTAATTTAAGCTTTTGAAGCTTTGTAGAAAAAAAATTATAGTGAAAATTCCACGATGACCTGTTTGAACCAGTAAAACTCTAGAATCCAAAGCTCTGATACCAAATGTTATGCAACCAACTCACAAAATAGAAGAAAAGATATATCAAAGACTTCAAAATTATTCTCTTCGAGGAGGCAACCTCCTTTACATTACACAAATGAAAAATTCTTGGATGATACAAATGACATGACCTACTTTCTATATATAGGAGTCTAAGGGGTCATAGCATAATCAGAGACTACATAACAATAATATTGTAAGGGCACAACAATAACAATAGTGGGTTTCTATGGGGCACAATAATAGCAATATGGGGACTACATGGGCACAATGATACAATAATGGGGTTTCGCTAATAACAATAAGGGGCTACAATAGTAGTATAGGGACCTAACAGAAGACAGTTCTAGGAACACCACAGGAAAATAGTGTGTCATAAAGGATGAACAGGACAATCATGGCACATGCAAGGTGCATGATATTGCATGTAGGATTTCCCTTACAATTTTGGGCAAATGTTGTAGATATTGTTGTTTATCTAATAAACAAAGGGCCTCCAAGTTCCTTGGATGGTGGTATTCTAGAGGAGGCATGGATAGGTAAAAAGGTAAAATACTCATTTTTAAAGACTTTTGGTTGTGAAACTTTTGTCCACATCAATAAAGAAAATAGAACAAAGCTTGAGGAAAAATCAAATAAATGTACCTTTATTGGATATGGTGTAAATGATTTTTGTTATCGCTTATATGATTATGAAAATCACAAAATCATTAGGAGTAGAGATGTCATATTCAATGAAAAGGTCTTGTATAAGGATCAAATGCAGGGAAAGAATTAGGAAAATGAAAACAAAGAATACATAGTGCTTTATGAGATCACATAAAAAGTAAAGGTGCCTGAAAATTAGAATGATCAACGACCGCAACAATAACAAAAACAAGTACAATAACAAAACACACCTCAAACACCTGAAATTGGTGTTAGAAGCTTTATCAGGATAAATAGACCCCTTGAATGATAATCTCCCTCATTATATTATATATTATTGATTAATTCTGGTGAACTGGAAATATATAAAGAAACAATGCAGGTAGAAACCAGGAAGAAGTGGGAGAAAGTCATGGAAGAATAGATGGACTCCTTGATGCATAACCAGACTTGGGAATTATTCAAGTTGTCTGCAGGTAAAATAACATTGCAGAACAAATGGGTTTACAAGATAAAGGAAGAAGATGGAGGGAAATAGAGGTATAAGGCTAGAATTGTGGTGAAGGGGTTTGCACAAAAGAAAGATATAGAATTTGATGATTTTTTTTCTCCTATTGTTAAAATGAATTCAATCAGAACTATTTTAAGTCTAGTGGTAGCAAAATATTTGCATCTTGAGCAGGTAGATGTAAAGACAGCCTTTCTCCATGGGGATCGGAGGAGGAAATATATATGCAGTAGCCACAAGGGTATGCAGTGAAAGGGAAGGAGAAGTTAGTGTGAAAATTGAAGAAGAGCTTGTATGGCTTAAAACAAGCTCCAAGGTAGTGGTATCTAAAATTTGACAAGTTTATGTCTGAACAAGGTTATACTAGATGTCACTCTGACCATTGTGTTGATCTTAAAAAGCAAAAATGATGGCAACTATATTATATTGTTATTGTATGTAAATGACATGTTTATTTCAGGGTCTAACATGCAGGAAATAAATGTGATCAAAGGAAAATTGGCAAATTCATTTGCAATGAAGGATTTGGGTGCTGAAAAACAAATCCTTGGTATGAGAATAACTAGAGACAAGAAAAATTACAAATTAACATTGTCTCAAAGTGAGTACATAGAAAAGGTGTTTGAAAGATTTAGTATGTAGAATGAAAAACCAGTTAGTATACCCTTTTATAGCCATTTCAAACTAAGAAAGGAGATGTCTCCCAAGACTCAGGAAGAGATGGATTATGTAAAGTTCCATGTGCATCAACAACTCAAAGCTTAATGTATGCAATGGTATGCACAAGGCATGATATTGCACATGGAGTGGGAGTTGTAAGCAGGTATATGAACAATATATGAAAAGAGTATTGGATGGAATTGAAGTGGATTCTCAGGTATTTTAGAGGTACCACAAATTAAGCATTATGCTTTGGTGGTTCAAACATTTCTCTACATGGATAAGTTGATGCAAATATGACAACTAATAAATATAACAGGAGGAGCACCATAGGGTATGTGTTTACTATTGGTGGAACAAATGTAAGGTGGGTTTCAAAATTGCAAAACATTGTTGCACTTTCAATAATGGAAGTAGAGTATGTTGCTGCTACACAGATTACTAAAGACTTTATTTGGTTACAAAGGTTTATGGATGAATTGGGCAAGAAGCAGGAGATTGGCAGGGTATACAGTGAAAGGCAGAGTGCCATTCATCTTATAAAGAACTCAACATTTCATTCCAAGACTAAACATATAGAACTCAAGTACCATTTCATATGGTTAGTGTTGGAATATGGATATTGAAGCTGGAAAATATACACACTAGCTAGAATCCTGCAAATATGTTAACAAAAGTTGTAACCAGGGAGAAACTGAGATTCTACTCAATTTCAATTGGTCTTCAAGTATGATGGTGAAGATGAGAAACAATCAGGTCCAAGTGGGGTCATTTTCGAGCAAGTGAAGCAACGATTGAGTTTATATAATCAATATCCAAGTGGGATATTGTTAAGTGTGGAGCCTGATTATCTTCTTGATTGTTCAGAGGTTTTATGTTTCAGCCGCATTGGCTCCTTGTTCCTAACGGGGCTATAACACCACCCATTTAATCACTGTTAGGGGGTCTAGGGGGGACGATGATGAATTTTATGAGCCCCCTTGGTGGGGGTTCAGGGAAAATACCCCCAAAGCTAAAAATAGATTAAAATTTGCCTTGTGAAATATTTTAATTTTTTAGTCAATCTAGGTCGTTCATTGGGCAGATGATTTGATGGTAGAAGTTATGTTAATTTAGGGTTTTTTCCCTAGAAGGCAACTCTTTGTTTATATGAGGGAATTGTATTGCAGTTGTGAATTATTTCTGAGAGAGAGAGAGAGAGAGAGAGAGAGAGAGAGAGAGAGAGGATACTATGTGAGAGAAAAGAGGAACTTAAAGCAGATATGTCATAGGTTGTATCTCTTCATTTTTCTAGATAGTATAAAAGGAAGGGTTGGTTTTTTCTCCATGGATGTAGCCCAAATAGGGTGAACCACGTGTATCTATGTCTCTCTTGTTTTATGAGTTTCTGTATATGTGTTTTCACAATATTTTTTGTATTTCATCGCTCCATTAATTAATTTCTAACACTTGTGGTCAATTTAAGTTCACGTTTTGAAACTCATAGTCACTCATGCATCATGTTATCACAAAATCAGCCCTGATAGGCTTCTAATCAGGAAGACTTTGAGTAACTATTTCAAACCAAACTTTTGGCTGAGGCTTAGCCTCCTCAACCTGAGAGGGCTCTCTCACTAGGTTAAAGATTTCAATTTAAGGATTAGATGGCTAACTCTATGGAAAAAAACAAATGAAAATGTATAAATGGTTGAAATACCAATCAACAAACATATATTGGGCTATGGAGTCTAAGCATGTTTCAGTACAACAACAAGATCAGCTTAACATGGAAGTCAGGGCATAAAGAGTCTTAATATATCAGCAAAACAGAGTCATAATGCAAGGAACATAGTTTATAAACACATGAAGGAAGTTAGAGCATTATCAATGAATTCTAAGTAACATGTGTTCATACCACTGCAAGAAAGTAGATGAAGAATTCCATGAGAAAATAAAATATTAAAACTCTCTCTGAATCCTGAGTAGTGAAGCTAAAATCTCTGTGTTAACATAAAAACACACAGTCTCTTACCATAACATAGTATGCTTGTTTCTTTTGAAAATTGCCAACCCTGAGGCATTCCACCTCTTGTCCTTTATAGAGTTATCATTACAATCTTGGATTCCCTGATCCAACATGAGGGGAATTCGAATTTCCTAGCTTGACACCTATTCATACCTAAAACAGACTATTAATTACAAGTAACAGTTAACTGACTGTCTTAGAGTCCTAATACAATTAGGAGCAAAACTCCTTATTATGACTAAAACAACCTTATCTAGGAATTAAACATTCTTTTTGACACCTATAACTCCATGAATTCGAATTTGATGAAGCCTTTAACCTTGTTGTTAGATTCTATTGACTCATCCCTTATCTGTCCTGAAAACCAGAAACATGTTTCCTGCATTTAAGATTTAACCTTCATTGATGCTTTTTGAATCCATTTGCTGACCGAATTGACCTTTTGAGACAAGTGATATGTGCTATCACTTCCATAGAACTTTTCTCTTCCACCTGTATGAAAATCAAGCCCTTGAAGGAGTATAATGAGAGTTGATCTGGCTGCTAAAAAACTACACCTACAGCAGTTTCGTAGCACGCTACGAAACTGTTGTGTATGTATTTTACACAGCTCTTTTAAAAAATTTCAGTCTTCGAAACTTCTTTCACTTTTTCCATGATCTCTACAGGCTTTAATAATCAACATAGATCATCTTTGAAATACTTTCAAGAAACAAAATCCTTCTCCTCAACAAAACTGCATCAAGAAATTGTAACTTATTGTTCTGTTCTGGTTGAAAAATAGGTGTTGGGATAGAGCTTTTATATCCTCATAAAAAATGTATTTTGGAAAACTAAAGGAGGCTTTTGGAGACCACTCTGTGTTGAACAAAAATCTCTCTTGGTTTTTTGCAATACCTCTCCTACTGCCTAGAATCTGTCTTTGAATATCAGGTGTAAACTGGAAAATTTTGATTTCTGAAAATATGACTTCAACGAAAGCCTTGTATCTCCCAACTGGTAACACTTAAGAAAAAAGTGAGATAGGTTATTGTAGTTAGAGATTTTATGAAGATAAAACTCCTTCAGAATTCAAAAATAATTTTTCATGTAGTCATAAATGGATCTTGAAAAAGACTACTAAAACCAGAAAGCAGAATGTTTCTCTCAATGACTTTCAGCCATTTTGTAGCGCAAGTTGAGTCATCAACTTCTCCCAGCTCATAATGAATTTGAAGAAATAGAAAGAGGTTTTTGTATATAGGTATGTTAGGAAGAATAACCTCTTTTAGTTTTCCAAAATATGCTTTTAGTTGCTCAAAAAACCCCTTGGAAATTGACTACTTAAAACAGAAAACAAAGGTTTTTCAGCTGAAAAAGGCCGCTTCAGTGATTTCGTAGCGCAAAATAGGTTTTTTACACTTTCTGCGCTACGAAAACGTGGACTTGTAGCTAATTTCAATTTTTTTTCGAATGACTTGAGATATGTCTTTTAAACACAAGGTGAGACTTCTAAGACATGGAATAAGGTTGTCAAACTTTGTTTGGAAATGAAATATGACCTTAAAGACTTCTAACCCTATGACCTAACCCTTTAAGCATGAAATGACCTAGAGACCCTTTAACACCATGACTAGAAAAAAAGGGTTTGGAAATAAGAATGACACTATTGAGACTCTAATCCTATCACTTATCCCTTTAAGCATGCGATGACTCAAAACTTATTATAAAACCATAACTAGAAACAAGGCAAACTTTCCAAAGTTTTAATTTTTTTTTTAGGGTGATAACAGTGGCTCCACTAGGGATAGTATGCCCCCTGTGGTATGCTAAGAACTAGTAGCTCCAGTGCTGCAATCCATTCCTTTAAAAATAAAAACTCTGAAATTCTGCCCAATCTGCTTCAAACTATACCTAGTAAAACTTGCTTAGTCAACCTTGAGCTTATTTGCATTTTCCTACCTACCTACCCTATCAATTGTAAACTTCTTTCAGCTCAATCAATGTGAAATTTCCAATGTAGCCAATCATTTGTTTTATCTAATATTTGAGTTTTTTGACTGCATTGGAGTTCAAAGCAGCTATGATATTGTGATGACCACTGCCACTGAAATTGCCTCTGATCTTCATAGAAAAACTGAAACACTGGAGAGTAAAACTCTTCCATGTATTTAGCTATAGGATCCCAGAATACATGATCATCTTCATGATCCTCATAACATCCTGTTACTTCTAACAACTGACATTTAGGCACACAACATTTATTTGAAAAGTTATCCAACTGCTTTTTTGCATGATTCCCGTAGACAATGTAATTTTCCTCACTATTATGATCATTCTTTGAAGTAATCTGCTGCAAGGAATTACAAAAATGATCAACCTTTTCCTCTGCCTGAGGGTTATGAAAAATTTCTTCCAGTATTTCTTCTTGGTGTTTGCAATTATTTTCATCTTCATAATCATCCGAAGACTGACAAGTCTGTTGCATCTCTACATCAAGATCGGATGATGTAATATGATTTTCATAGGTACACTCTTGCTGATTTCTATGTTGCATGTCATGGGATGTTATCCTTTCTTCTAGTTGTTGAAATGTATTGTTATGAAGAGCCTCTCAGATTTCTTTATCCATGAATTCATCATCATCATAAAAATCCTCCAAATATTGAATAAAACTCGCAGAATGTTTACAACAATCTTTGACCAACAATAAGGAGGGATGACACTCTTTATACATGTCATAGAATACATCATGGAAATTAGCAAGCGAATATATTGAACCATTTTCCAAACCTTTATACCAAGACCGTGCCTTTCCTTCTAAAGTGGTCATAAACATCTTCATGAGACGACCTTAAGGGAACTAAACCTTAAGACTGTGTACATGCATATGGAACCTAACCAAATGAAGAGCAACATTGTCTTTCTTTTCATCTTTGAATATTGGAAGATCATATAACCATTCAACCTTTGGCATAGGATTTGGAAAACCAGGGATATGAGACCGATTCATAGGGGCATACCTGGTATTAATTCTTGCAATGACACTCATCTTGAAACTTCATCAAGCTACTGATCTTCTAGCAGTGGAGTCGCCTTCTAATTTGTTATTTGATGTGTGGAGTCGCCAAGGTAGATGCATCCCCGAACAACTTTCTGAGCTCTTACTACTTTCAAAAGTTCAACTTCTAGATTTCGGGAATAAGTAATCTTCAGACTCCTGATAGATGCACCAAAATGTTATCACAAAATCAGCCCTTGATAGGCTACTAATAAGGACGACTTTGAGTAACTATTTCGAACCAAACTTTTGGCTGAGGCTTAGCCTCCTCAACCTGAGAGGGCTCTCTCACTAGGTTAAATATTTCAATTTAAGGATTAGATGGCTAACTCTATGGAAAAAACAAATGAAAACGTATAAATGGTTGAAATACCAATCAACAAACATCTATTTGGCTATGGAGTCTGAGCATGTTTCAGTACAACAACAAGATTAGCTTAACATGGAAGTCAGGGCATAAGGAGTCTTAATATATCAACAAAACAAAGTCATAATTCAAGGAACACAATTTATAAACACATGAAGGAAGTTAGAGCATTATAAATGAATTCTAAGTAACATGTGTTCATACTACTACAAGTAATGAAGAAGGCCATGAGAAAATCAAACATTAAAACTCTCTCTGAATCTTGAGTAGTGAAGCTAAAATCTCTGTATTAACATAAAAACACATAGTCTCTTACAATAACACAGTATGCTTGTTTCTTTTGAAAATTTCCAACCCTGAGGCATTCCACCTCTTGTCCTTTATAGAGTTATCATTAAAATCTTAGATTCCCTGATCCAACATGAGGGGAATTCGAATTTCCTAGCTTGACACCTATTCATACCTAAAACAAACTATTAACTACAAGTAACAGTTAACTGACTATCTTAGAGTCCTAATACAATTAAGAGAGAAACTCCTTATTATGACTAAAAAAGCCTTATCTAGGAATTAAACATTCTTTTTGACACCTATAACTCCATGAATTTGAATTCGATGAAGCCTTTAACCTTGTTGTTAGATTCTGTTGACTCATCCCTTATCTATCCTGAAAACCAGGAACCTATTTCTTGCATTTAAGATCTAACCTTCATTGATGCTTTTTGAATCCATTTGCTGACCAAATTGACCTTTTGAGACAAGTGATATGTGTTATCAATACCATAGAACTTTTATCTTCCACCTGTATGAAAATCAAGCCCTTGAAGGATTATAATGAGAGCTGATCTGGCTGCTAAAAAACTACACCTACAACAGTTTCGTAGAGCGCTACGAAATTGCTGTGTATGCCTTTTACACAACTCTTTTCAAAAATTTTAGTATTCAAAACTTCTTTCACCTTTTCCATGATATCTACAGGCTTTAATAATCAACATAGATCATCTTTGAAATACTTTCAAGAAATAAAATCCTTCTCCTCAACAAAACTGCATCAAGAAATTGTAACTTACTGTTCTGTTCTGGCTGAAAAATAGGTGTTGGGACAGAGCTTTTGTCTCCTCATAAAAAATGTATTTTGCAAAACTGAAGGAGGCTTTTGGAGAACACTTTGTGCTGAACAAGAAATCTCTTGGTTTTTTGCAATACCACTCCCACTGCCCAGAAACTATCTTTGAATATCAGGTGTAAACTAGAAAACTCTGATTTCTGAAAATATGGTTTCAAAGAAAGTCTTGTATCTCCAAATTGGTAACACTTATGAAAAAATTGAGATAGGTTATTGTAGTGGGAGATTTTATGAAGAGAAACATCCTTCAGAATTCCAAAAAAAAATTTCATGTAGCCAGAAACGGATCTTGAAAAAGACTATTAAAATCAGAAAGCATAATGTTTCTCTCAATGACTTTCAGCCATTTTGTAGCGCAAGTTGAGTCATCAACTTCTCCCAGCTCATAATGAATTTGAAGAAAATGAAAGAGGTTTTTGCAGATAGGTATGTTAGGAAGAAGAACCTCTTTCAGGTTTCCAAAATATGCTTTCAGTTGGTCAAAAATCCCCTTGGAAGTTGACTACTTAAAATAGAAAACATAGTTTTTTTTGCTGAAAAAGGCTGCTTTAGTGATTTCGTAGCGGAAAACAGGCTTTTTTACACTGTCTGCGCTACGAAAATGTGGATTCATGGCTAATTTCAATTTTTTTTTCAAAATGACTTGAGATATGTCTTCTAAACACAAGGTGAGACTTCTAAGACATGGAATAAGGTTGTCAAACTTTGTTTGGAAATGAAATATGACCTTAAAGACTTCTAACCCTATGACCTAACCCTTTAAGCATGAAATGACCTAGAGACTCTTTAACACCATGACTAGAAAAAGGGTTTGGAAATAAGAATGACCCTATTGAGACTCTAATCCTATCGCTTATCCCTTTAAGCATGCAATGACTCAAAACTTATTATAAGACCATAACTAGAAACAAGGCAAACTTTCCAAAGTTTAAAAGAAATTTAGGGTGATAACACATCCCAAGAGGCCCCCCTACAAAAGTATGAGATACTGTAATCTTGTTTTCATTTACATATGATCTGTTTTCATTCCTAGATTTATACCAATCTATTTACTTATGCTCTATTTCATTCAAGAAGTCTGTATTTTATCCATAGATTTAATTTTGTCTCTTGAATTTTTTTTTGTTTTTTGTTTTCGTTTTTTTTTGTTTTTTTGTTTTTTTGTTTTTTTTTTTTAATTTATTTCCTTTGCAGAAGTCAAGTGCTTGAGTAAAACTGAAAAATAATCAAAAAAATTTTAGTTACTTATTGATTTTCTTAGTCTCATATTTATAAGTCATGAATGGTTCTAAATTGAAACACACACATCAGTAATCTCAACATGCTTTGATAGTCACAATTTCATTCCAGTCATTTACTTCTTGCTTTAGAAAAAAATTTCTTTTTTTTCCCAGTAGAAGAGTTTTCCACATTCCTAGTGGTAGAATATATTTCTTTCATAGAACTAGAGTTTATTGCCTTCCTAAAATTAAGATTTATTGTTTTTTTGAGTTAGAATTCATTGCTTTTTAGACTAGATTTATCAATGCCCATAGAATAGATTATATGATTTCAATAGCATAATTCATTGGATTAAGAACTTAGAATTTCCTACAATATAATTGCCTTTTCAATTTGATAGATTAAAGATTTCATTTCCTTCTTGTTCAAAATTTATTGCTTTCTTTAGATATATCTCTTTGGGAAAGAAAGTGTGTGTGCCCATTTGGATCTCTTCATGAATATGATTTCATTTTAAGTCTTGCAATTTCATTTCAATAGAATGTATTTCTTTTTATCAACAATTAATTACCTAGCATATATAGTACAAGTGTGATTCACAAGAATATGAACCTTGGATTGATAATTTAATGTAAGTAATTTAACGATCATTTAAATTACCCAAAAAATTTGGTGTCATTGTTGGGAAGCATACACAGGTAGTAACTTCTTGATGTATTTTTATTTATATAACTCTATTTAGGAGGAGATGTAAGATGAGAGGTAAGAACTTGTGCATCATGATTGTGGATTTCTTCCTAACCAGAGTTGTCATAATTGCATATCATAATATTGCATTCATTCTTAGATGTATAGTTAAAAACTCATAATGAATCATTTAGGATGCATGTTGTTAACTCAGTTTTGCTTCATAGTTTTAAGTTCAACAATGTGATTTTTTATTATTTGAAAATTTTTAAGGCGATGACAGTGGGATTGTCCGTGCCAATTGTAAAATGTTGAATAAAGGCATTGACAGATGGATTATCAACACCAATTTTTAAATTTGTTGAATAAAAGCGTTGACAGTTGGATTATCAATGCCAATTTTTTTTTTGTCAAAATAAAAGTATTGGCAGATCACACGTTAGCAAAGGAGCGGCTCTGTGATCAAGCGAACACTGGCTAAACAAATGGTGACATGTTGTGTCATGATTTAACACTGGATTATTTCTTCTGTTGGAGGATAATCATCATGGTGAATTAATGGTGTAATAGATCATTTTATGTATGATTGATTTATTGTCACTTTAATATCAAGTGTTTATGGATGGTGTAAGTAATTATATTATCATGAGTTAAAAGTCATGCAGAGTTAATCCTTTGTATCGAGTTATCTGCTAGGGTGAAAAGTTTGTTATCCTTCATTTTCATGATTGAATCCCAATTTCGTTTCTATTTCTTGTGTTTCTTGATGGTGGAAGTTATGGGAAAAAGCGAAAAAATGCACATAGGGGAACCCAGGGGAATTTACCTCCTCGAGGCATATCCAGAGGTTTGAGAGCGTTTTTTAGGAGGCTAGATGGGATGAATTCTTTTTCTGGTGCAAGGGTTACCATGACAATGTTGCTTAAGCTTTTTCTTAGGGATTTGATGGCCAAGGGGTTACCATTGGAGGTGTTTCCTTACCTATTAGAGAGGAGGTGGTTGCAGAGGATATAGGCCTCCCTATTGATGGAGAGCGTTGTTTTAAAATCCATATTTTAGCTGGAATTGATGTGCCTTTTTTCTTGAAGGATGAATATAAGGATAGGCCATGGTGTTTAGAGATACAAAGAGCTTGGTTGAAGGATGAATGACACCTACTCCTGAGGATTACATAGTCTTATTTCACTTATGAAGGGTGCTTCAAAAGAGTCAATATGTACCGTTTCCATTTTCTTTCTCACATTGTTGGACAAGTAAGGATGAATGCTCCATTATTTTTATTGATGAGTCTCAAACATATGGCAGTAGGTGTTAGGGAAAAACTTGATGCATCATCCTATTTCACCTATCACAAAGGCTTAATCAAATTATTAATTCAAAACCATTTAAGGAAAATCAATAGGACATGGGAAAATTTTCTCTTTTGGGGGGATTTTCTAGAGCCCGTGTCAACAAAACCTAAGGTCACTAACAGAAGGAAAAGAAGCACGAAAATTGTTGAAATATCCTAGACCTTAGAGCAGGGGACTTCATTTGTTCAAACTAGAAGCCAAAGGAAAAGTGCGATGATATAACATCCTCCTCCTCTAGTCCCTGAAATGGAAAGGGTTTATGTGAGAATAAGTGGAAGACTCTAGGAAAAGAAGAACTTGTCTTCTTCTAAGATGCCATCTCTTGAAAAGAATGAAACCGTTAAACCAACAGAGAAAACAGAGGTTGAAGCTGTTGAGCCTAAGATAGAGAAAATAGAAGCTGAGAGGGAATCTACTTTAGTTGAGATATATGGAGGGGTAAGGCGACATACTAGACCACTGAACAAAATTAGGCTAAAATTAAAGCTTAAAGAAAACCCTAGCTTGGAAAAACAAGTCATTGAGGTAGATGATACACCTCAAAAAGATCTGATCATAAACAAAGAAAATCCTACAAGTTCTAGGAAGCCTAAGGGTCAAAATAAGAAACTTGCTACAAAAACCATGAAATCTAGGAAGAAGAGGCAAAGTGAGATTGAAATTTTGTTAGAGGCAGCTAGGAGACCCAACTAAAATTTTATAGAAAAATGTTTTATTTTGTTAACAATTTTTGGGGATATTTTGATGGAGTGTTGACAGTCAACTCATAAGTGTTTTTTCTCTTCATTTTGCAAGAGTCCTAACAATTATATTGTTAGCACGATTTTGTCTTTGTTTGTATGAAGCGTTGACAGTTGGTCCATTAGCGATCCCAATTTTTCTCCCGATTTTAGATGTACTAGTGAATCCATCAGTGCTGGGGGAAAAAGCTATTTTTGAAGGTAACAAGAAGCATGGTAGAGTGAATACAACCCTTAAGGAAGGATATACTTTCTAGATGTCTTTTTTGTGGATCAAGACCAAATGTTAAGGGAGAAATTATTGCATTCTGCATGATAATAAAGAAATGATTTTTCAGAAAATTTTGGTCGGATATTAGTCTTCAGGTTTGATCCTTAGTTTTAGCCAGTTCTCAAACAACAACATGACCTTTAGATACATAATATTTTTATTTTGGATTTATGATTGAACAATGTAATTTATGTAGCTTTAAGTAGATATATACTTATCTATTTTTGGACATTATAATTAAAGTTTTTTCTAAAAGCTTGGTTATAGTTTTGTATGTACTCTATACAGACTCTAATTCAGTAATAAGAAAGGGTTGGTATTTTTTGTAAAAATCCTTCTTGTGTACTATGTGTGTGTGATCATACATTATTATACAATAGCTTTATGTGAGCAAGTGGTAAAATTCACATGTTTATGAATCCTTGTTTGTTTTCTGAGTTTTATATGTTCTTAAATATTTGAATACAAAGTTTTTGAGTTGTAATTCATACATGTGTGCTCCAAATTCGTTTATTCAAGTATTTATTACCTATTTTTCTCTGATTTAGATATTCTGCTACTCTCTTATTTCTAAAACTTGTAAAGGAGTTGTTACTATCTTTCTTTTGCTTATACTCACTCATTGAACATATGGTTAACTTAAAACTCATTATCCTGATGCAGTCAATGTAGAATTTTCTTTTCAATTAAAAGAAATAAACCCTACTACAATATAATCCATGCAAAATAATTTCATTAGAGTGGAAACTAATTTGCTTGCCAAAAAGGAAAAAATGAGGACCGAGAGGAAAGTAGTAATTAAATATGAACCCTCTTCTTCATCAGATGTCAAGTTTGATGTTATGTTGAATACAATGGAAAAATTAGTTGATAAGTTAACTCCTCCTAGGGTTGAGCCTCAACCTCAAGTCCAAAACCCTAATTTTAGGAGACCTCAAGGCCCTCAAATTAGCTAAAGAGACTAGAAAAGTCCTGAAGACCAATAGGCTATAAGACCTCCTTTCCCTGAGAGTTTTGTCGATGAAGATCCAATTGAGGAAGAAGATCAAAAAATTAATTGTTTTGATGATGAAGAAACTCGGGTGTTTTTGACTAAAGAAGAGCATGATAAATCCATTGAGTCTGTAGAAGAAGAAGATACCATTCAATTGATGTTTGATTCATAAATCTATCAACATGGTTACAATAATACAGTGGTTGATTTTCAGAGATAATACAACCTCAAGGGTAAAATTTTTCCAATTAAAACATCCACCATTGAAACTTGTAGTAGGTCCTAGCAACAGGCTGAGCCTAAAAGTGACATACTTAGGAAGGTTGATGACCCAAAAAATGATGCTCCAAAAAGGGTGGATGATGCCGAGAAGGAGGTGAAAGAGGCAGAGAAGGCTCATGTATCATTCAATTTAGAGAATGAAATTAGTAAAATAAATATTCCTATCCCTTTTTTCTAGACTATTGAAGAATGAGCAATATAGGAAACAAATCATTAAAATGGTAAAGGGTTCAAAGTCTGATTAGATAAATATCAATGCACAATATTCTCTCAGTATAAATGATGATGCCCCTGAGTTTATATTCAATCCTCATGTAGCTAGTGTAAATGATGATGTTCCTCCTTTATATGTTAGTTTAAATATCCTTATGTTAGTTTAAATATCCTTGACATGATCCTTCATAATGCCATGCTGGACTTTGGAGCATCACACAACTTGATGCCTAACTCAATCATGGAAAATTTAGGACTTGGAGTTTTCAAGACCTGCAAATATTTGTTTTCCTTTGATTCAATAAAGGTTGAGTTCTTGGGATTAATCAAAGATATTATGGTAAATATGACCCAAGTTCCTACAAAAAATATTGTTATGGATGTGGTAGTAGCGGATATCCCACCCAGGTTTGGCATGCTGCTTTCAAGATCTTGGTCAGCTAGGTTGGGAGGCACCCTATAGATGGATATGTCTTATGCATCCATCCCAGTGTTTGGAGTACTCATAATACTTTACGAGGAGGTAAAAATGAAGTATTTGGTGAGTAGCAAGGCTGAACCAGAGAATCATACTCTTTATGCGGTTGAAACTAATATCAATTCTTAATTCTTTTATAATGATTTATGCTTTGAAGAGGAGAATCAACAAAAAATTCAAGATGAAGTCCAAGAGGAAAAAGTACAGTCAACTGAAGATAATGGGATATGGAACATGCACTTTGATGGTTCCAATTGCAAGGATGGTTCAGGGGTGGGTATCTAGATTATTCCACCAGATCTTAGTAGCCAGCTGCACTCCTTCAAATTGTACTTTGAATGCACCACCAACATTGTAGAGTATGAGGCTCTAATCATTGGATTAAAATTGCTAAGGGAAGAGAAAGAAAAAAGGGTTTGTGTCTTCAGATATTCAGATTTGGTTGTGAAGCAAGTCCTGGGCACATATCAAACCAAACATCTGAGGAGGAGGGCTTATCAAAATGAGGTATGGGATATGTTTGACAATTTATTTTTAGAACATAAAATTTCTGCTATTTCTAGGGAAGAAAATGCCATAGCAGATTCCCTAGCTACTACTGCTAGTGCTTTTAAAATTCCCATTTATCTGAATAGAAAATATGAGATTAATGTAAATCATAGGCCCTCTATCCCAAACAACATCAAGCATTGGCAGGTTTTTGAAGACGACCAATAGATTTAGAGATTCTTAGAGTTGACCGATGAATTTGAAAATACCTCTGTTTATCAGAATGAAGATGAGGAACCAGATTTGAATGCAGAATCATATGTTTTTATGAATGCTATAGTTGGACAAGAAATTATTTAGCTAAGAAACAATTTTATTCCCAGAGAATTGGTTCCTCTAGAAAGATTGTTTGATAGCAATGATGTAGCTGTAAAACCTAGGATTTTGCCAAGTGATAATGAGTTGGAGGATTACAATTTGGGAACAAAGGAGACCCTAAGGTAGTTAAGGTTTCCAATTATTTGAAAAAAGATCAGAAGCAACAATATGTAGAATTGTTGAAAGAGTTTTTAGATGTGTTTTCTTGGAGGTATGAAGATTTAAAGGTTTATTAGAAAAAAATCATTCAACACACTATCCCACTCAGGGAGAATGAGAAGCCTTTCAAGCATAAGCTCAGAAGGATTAATCCCAGGTTGTTGACATTGATAGAGAAGGAAGTTAAGAGATTACTTGCTGCTAAGATTATTGTGCCATTAAGATTTTATAATTGGATTGCCAATCTAGTTCTGGTTAGGAAAAATGGTGGAGAAATTAGAATTTGTGTATATTTCACAAATTTTAATAAGATTTATTTGAAATACAACTATTTGTTGCCAAAGATGGAATATATATTGCAGAAAGTAGTTGGGACTGCGAGGATTTCCATGCTTGAAGATTTTTCCAGATATAACCAAATATTGGTAAATTCGAGAGATCAAGTAAATACAAAATTCACTACACCATGGGGCACTTTAATTCACTCCAAAATGCCTTTTGGGCCAATGAATGTTGGAGAAACATTCCAAATGGAGATGGACATAAAATTCGTAGAAGACAATGTAAATTTGTAGTGGTTTATCTGGATGACATAACATTTTTCTCACCATAAGATTTGAATCACCTAAAACATCTTAGAATTTTTTTTCTAAAGTGCAGAAAATTCGACATCTCTCTCAATCCAAAGAAGTCACACTTTGCTATGCAGGAGGGTAGATTATTAGGTCACATAGTTTCTAAAGATGAAATTAAAATTGATCTAGACAAAGTTGCAACAATAAAAAATCTAGAGCTGCCTAGAAGTAAAAAGGAAAAACAGTCTTTCCTTGGTAAGGTAAATTTTCTGAGGAGATTTGTTCCAAATTTTGTAGAAATTTTAAAGGCAATTACCAATATGCTGAAAAAGGGCAGTGAAATTAAAAGGATGGTTCTAACTAGAGAATACTTTGAGGGAATTAAGCATGCATTAACACATACACCTGTTCTAATAGGACCAGATTTCTCAAAGGAATTTCTAGTTTTTTCTTTGCATCTGAACATACTATCTCTGGAGTATTATTGTAGAAAAATAGTGACAACCAAGAGCACCCTATTTCTTTCTTTAACAGATCATTAAGGGATGCAAAATTGAAGTGCAATATCATGGAGAAATAAGAATTCACACTTGTTAATCCATTGAAAGACTTTAGAGTATAGATTTTTCATTCTCATGTTAAAGCTTTTGTCCCTAACCATGTAGTTAAAGATACTGTAAGTTAGTCTCATAGTGATGGAAGAAGAGGTAAGTGGATCACTAAGATATTGGAATATGACTTAGAAATTAATCTACCAAAGCTGATTAAAGGCTAGGGATTAACAAAGATGATGACATATATAAGGGTCGATTCCTTTGGTATATATTTCTTATCAATATGTTTGAATGAAATAGATAACAGGATGAGTTTAAAAGTGTATGATGAACTAAAATAGTGGCCATGGTAAAGTGATATAATCTACATTCTACTTAATTTTTAAGCTCTGCCAGGGATAGCCAAAACCCGAGCAAGATCGCTCAAAATGAAAGCAATTAAATACTATTGTCTTGATGGATATTTATACTGGAAGGATCCATTAGGAATTATCCTAAATTGTTTGATTTAAAGTGAAGCAAAGAAGGTTGTAAAGGAATTACATCAGGGTGTTTTTGGAGGACATCATTATTAGAAGGCTATAGCAAATAAGATCCTCATAGCAGGTTTTTATTGGTCAACTTTATTTTCATATGTTCATAAGGAAGTGGCAGCTTGTTTCAAATGTCCTATCTTTGAAGGAAAAGGTAAGCTATTATCATTAGCACTCAAGCCTATCTTAGTGGAAACCTCGTTTCAGCAATGGAGATTGGACTTCATTGGAGAGATTCACCCAACTTCTTCAGATCAACATAAGTGGATTTTGTCTGCCATAGATTACTTCACGAAGTTGATTGAGACAATTCCAACCAGGAAAGCTACAGACAATGTGGTAATTCAGTTTTTAGAGGATATATTCTCTAGATTTGGCTGCCCAAGGAAGATTATAACAGACAATTCTCAAAGCTTCAAATTCCATAAGATGATCAAATTCTGCAAGGAGTATAATGTCAAATTGGGCCATTCTACAAATTACTATCCCTAGGGAAATGGCTTGGTAGAGTCATCTAATAAAAGCCTAATCAAAATTATTAAGAAGTTGTTGGAGGACAACAAAAAAACCTGACATACTAAATTGAAATTTTCTTTATGGGAAGACATAATTAGTACCAAAAGATCAATCGATACTTCACCATTTCAAATAGTTTATGGTACTGAAGCATTTTTTCCAGTGTCCTTGAGTATATTGGTAACAAGGATTTTGTATGAGCATGATATAGAACCTAACGAATTTCAGAGAAGAATCAATCAACTTATTAAAGATGAAGAATTGAGATAACAAATATACAATCAAGCAGAGTTGTTTCAGGACAAATTGAAGAAGGTGTTTGATAAAAAGGTGAAAATAGATAATTTTAAAATTCAGGATATGGTATTGAAATGAGATGATAGGATTGAAGATAAAGGGAAGCATGAGGAATTTGATCATCTTTGGAAAGGCCCCTATAAAATAGCTGCATTTCATGGTAAGAATGCATTCATTCTGGAGGATTTATAGGGTGAAATCATCAGTAGAGGCCTAGTAAATGGGAATTTTATGAAACCTTACTTGTCTTGAAAGAGAAATGTTCATTTTACATTTGGACATATCCATATTTTCAAAAAAATTGCAGGTGTGGACAACACTTGAAAGCATATGAAGCCTAGAGTGAAGGCCCTAAGATCCTGACAAGTGTTTGTCAATGTTTGATTTGAAGTTTCAGTATAATATTTCAGTTTTATTTCATGTCAATAAAATAATTACTTGAAGTAATGGCACAGAATAAAGAGTTGGCCCAATGGATTAGGCGTTGGAGCAACGAGTTATTTGCTGCCTCACAGGGAGGACAACATCGTCACTGGATCCAACTATTATCTTAGTTTTGATTCATAGTTTTAAGTTCAATAGTGTGATTTTTTATTATTCAAAAAATTTTAAGGTGATGACAGTGGGATTGTTAGCGCTAGTTACAAAATATTGAATAAAGGCGCTGGCATATGGATTATCAATGCCAATTTTTAAATTTGTTGAATAAAAGCTTTGACAACTAGATTTTAGAATCAATTCTTAAATTTATTTTTTTGTCAAAATCAAAGTGTGATAGATCACAAATCAACAAAGGAGCGGGTCCTCGATCAAACGAGTGTTGGATAAACAAATGGTGGCATGTTGTGTCATGATTGAACATTGGATTATTTCCTCTGCTAGAGGATAATCATCATGGTAAATTAATGGTGTAATTGATCATTTTTATGTATGACTGATTTATTGTCACATTAATTTCAAGTGTTTCCAGATGGTGTAATTAATTATATTATCATGAGTTAAAATTCTTGTACAATTAATCCTTTGTATTAAGTTACCCGCTAGGGTGAAAAGTTTGTTATCATGCATTTTCATGATTGAATCACAATTTCATTTTCGTTGCTTGCGTTTCTGAATGGTGGAAGTTATGGGAAAAAGCAGAAAATTGCAAAGAGGGGAACCCAAGGGACTTGACCTCCTTGAGGCATATTCAGAGGTTTGAGAACATTTTTGGGAGGCTGGATGGGATGAATTATTTTTCCGATGCAAGGGTTACCATGATGACATTGCTTGAAATTTTTTTGAAGGATTTGATGGCCAGGGGGTTACTGTTGGAGGTGTTTACTTCCCTGTCATAGAGGAGGTGGTTGCAGAGGCTACAAGCCTCCCTGTTGATGGAGAACGTTGTTTTAAAAGCCACATCTTGGTTGGAATTGATGTGCCTTTTTTCTTAAAGGATGAATATAAGGATAGGCCATGGCATTTAAAGATACAGAGAGCTTGGTTGAAGGAAAAATGACACATGTTCCCAAGGATTACACAGTCCTATTTCACTTGTGAAGGGCACTTCAATAGAGTCAATCTGTATCATTTCCATTTTACTTTCTCACATTGCTGGACAGGTAAGGATGAATGCTCCATTCTTTTTATTGATGTGTCTCAAACAGATAGCAACAATAGTTAGGGAAAAACATGATGCATCATCCCACTTCATCTATCACAAAGGATTAATCAAATTATTACTTGAGAACCATTTAAGGAAAATCAATAGGACATGGGAACATTTTCTCTTTTGGGGGGTTTTCTAGAGCTAGTGTCCTTGATCCAGGTGGCTCATCGAACACCGGTGACTGAGAAATGGCTCAAAAATGAAAGTTCTCGTATCATGATCAACTTAGGTCCAAGTCATAGAACTTGTCGTCTTGATCATGACAGTGCGAACGGTTCGTCAAATAGATACCGTATGAAGAAGAAATCGCTGACCAAAGTTTTGGTTGACTTTTGCTCACGGGTAGGCTTAATGGAGACAAAATTTGGAAGTTTTTCGGCGGAAGGAATCTGGCCAACTCCAGTCGGATTCCTAGGAAAAATTGTCGCCTCATTAAATCGTTTCCTTCGGTCTAAATTCCAAATTTTTAAAAAGGGCCATATTGTTATATAACTGAAAAAATTAATAAAAAAATGGGGTAGGCGGCCATGACCTCGCTGCCCCTGAAACTACCATATATCAAATACTTAAAATAGTGGGGTGGGCAACCATGACCCCGCTGCACTTGGTACCCACCAACATACATATATGGTGGGGTGGGCAGCCATGACCCCGCCACCTCGGAACCACACAACAAACCATATAATAATAGTGGGGGGTGCGGGTTGTCAACCTAGCCGCCCCTCCACCTCACTCAAACACAACGGTGCCAAGTGGTAAATGGGAGGAGCGGGACACCGAGACTAGCAGACCCACCCCCAAATAAACTATGCAAAATATTACGTGGGTAATTCGGGAGGGGCGGGATTTGGTCCCTCGACCCCTCCTCAACAAATTTTAATTTTTAACCATTACACCAAATGACTTTTTTGATAAGTCCGCCCTTGAAATATATTAAAACCCCTCAGTTGCACAGTGTGCCAGGCAAACCTTGGGCACGATTTCCAAGATGATTTTTTTTCAATTAATTTTCTAGGTGGAACCATGAGCGGGAGCAAAGGCAGGTGGAACCATGCTTGAGCCCAGCTTTGAGAGGGGCCAAATTTTCCTGGTGCCCAAATTGGACAAACTTTATGTAAATTTTATACCTCTCGGTGACACGAACCTGATGGAGGTGTTAGATTCTACAATAGAGGCCTTGATTTTTCATCCACTTATTATATGATATTGTAGATGTCAATACTCAATGTGCGAGCAGACATTTTGATGGTGATCGATGCCACAAGATTTCATGGTACAGTAGGCCAACAACCCATTATTCATGCATCCATGGTGTTGAGGTATATCCAGTGTTGTTGTATTATACTTCTTCTTTATGGCTTATGAGATGTGTTACGATTCTCGCTCGATGTGATGTGGAATCATCATTATGAGTTTGCATTGTGTTGATGTGATCCTTGCGCTTGATGTTTTGATGCGGGATCTTGTTTGCTGATGTTGATCAGAGATGTATTGTTATGGATTTATGTTATTTTGAGATCCCCATGTAACTTGTAAAAGGGATTCTCTGAGTCATTAGATAGGAACATATTGGAGGTTTCCAACCACTTCTGCGTGAGGGCAATTCCTGTTGTGGAATGTATATTGGGGGTTTCCAGCCACTCCTACATGAGGGCATTTCCTATATGACAGTGATAACATACATGTACATCTTCAACTTTCTAACACATAATGCAGCGGCCTAAACCATCTTGACACCGAGGCCTAGAGACATAGTCCCTCCTAGATGAACTTCATTATCAATGGCTTATGTTTTCATGTGCTGATGATTGTCATGTTCCTCTTATTTACAACATGCAGATGTATTCATTTATGTTCTTTTAAGAATTCAATTTAACACATCACAGAAGTAAAAGGTCTTGGAAGGGTCTTTTGTCACACCCGGACTCGGATCAAGGGGTATCAAAGCGGTCTTCTTATTGATGTGAACTGCTCTTGAATGTGATCCATGATGGACAAAGACACGTACGAGGTCATGATCAGCTTGTTCGAGAAGGTGGACATGTTGGATAAAGATTATGAGAAACAAAAATTAGACAGCACAACGTTGAAGGTGCTTTTACAAGAGGAGAAAGAGGAGAAGCATCATTTGCAACTTCAATTGCAAGCCACGACAGAGGCCCTGGAAGAATTGAAGCACGATGATAAGAGTCTTCAAGCAGAGCATGATGCATTAAAGACCCTTCTATAGGAAGAGAAGGAGGATAAGAGAGGTTGCAGATTCAGCTACATGCCGTGAAAGAGTCTTTGGAGGAATTGAAATGCAACGAAGACTTAGAGAAGCCCTCTTCACCTATGTCGACATTGACGTCTAAGGTAAATGACCATAATCATTCTTCAGTTTCATCTTCACATGCTTTCATTCTTGTTGGAGATGTGGAGATACCCATTGCAAATATAGGCATGAGACTCCTTACTAGGATGGGTTATAAAGGAGGAGGTCTTGGTGCTAAAGGCCAAGGCATGATTACGCCATTAGAGGTTGTACAGAGACCTCGTTATACAGGCTTGGGATACAACTAAGGAGAGTGCTCAATGGAGACATAATCTTCCATGATATTGTTGAGACTGTCAAAGAAAGAGGAGGATGGGAACACTTCACCATCGTCCCATGATAGTGCACATTGTAGGGAGAGAGCTGAGGCAAGATCTCATCACCATGATCGCCAGGGAAGGTATACCAAGTTTTGATGTTATAATCATGTTCATTTTGATTATCACCATGTTGTTAAGGATAAACATGAGTCATGGCATAGACATACATGTTCTTTTTGTGGTTTGCATAACCATGTGCTTGCAAGGTGTTGGAAACGAATGTTAGCACAAAGGAAGATGAGGTGCGAAAGGCCTTTTCCACAATAGGGAAAGAGGCATGTTAAGAAGATCTAGAGGAAGAGGACACATTGCAGTCATTGCGATAGAAGTGGCCATCAAAGAGCCACATGTTGGAGGCTCCATCCAGAGCAGCGCCCTACAAACAAAACCCATGTATACGACACAATTAAAAGAGTCTATCGGCAAGCACATCTCCCATAGGGAGATGGTCTATTCACTATGATAAAGAGATGGTTCTCTAAATAGTTTTTCTAGATTTTCTTGCTTGTCACGGCTATGTTATTGTAAATCATTTGTCGCATTTTCATTGTAAAAGTGATGATGTGTTTCCATCACTTATTTGAGAGACAATGATGTGTGGTGTTATTTTGATAGTTGGGTTATTGTCATTTTCCATTTGATGTAAACTTGACCATTGAGTATGTGTTATAAACTCGTAGCAAGTATGGGAATACTTGGATCATTAGTTGGTCATATGCATGTAAATTGCAAATATGTACTACAGGTTTGCAGAGAATACTAGTGTTGGCTCATCACTTATGGCTTCAAAGGACAAAGGAGAAAGAGAATGAAGGGTGACATTTCAGGACACTTGTGGGGCAGACGTTGTACACTTACGGATAACTTTGATGCTTTTGGAGGACCAAAATATCCTCAATGGGGAGGAATGATCCAGGTGGCTCATCGAACACTAGTGACTAGAAAAAGGCTCAAAAATGAAAGTGCTTGTATCATGATCAACTCAGGCTCAAGTCGTAGATCTCATCGTCCTGATCACGGTGGTGTGAACGGTTCGTTGAACAAATACCGTATGAAGAAGATATGGTTGGTCAAAGTTTTGGTTGAATTTTGCTCATTGGGCAAGCTTAATGGAGACACAATTTGGAAGTTTTTCGGTGGATGAAATCTGGCCAACTCTGGCCAGATTTCGGGCGAAATTGTCACCTCATTGAATCATCTCCTTCGGTCCAAATTCCGAAATTTTAAAAAGGGCCATATTGTTATATAACTGAAATAAATAAATAAATAAATGGAGCAGGTGACCATGACCGTGTCACCCCCAGAAATACCATATATCAAATATTTAAAATAGTGGGGCGGGCGGCCATGACCCCGCTATCCTCGGTACCCACCAACATACATATATGGTGGGGTGGGCGGCCATGACCCCGCCACCCGGAAACCATACAAAAAACCATATAATAATAGTAGGGGGCATGAGCTGTCAACCCCGCCACCCCTCCACCTCACTCAAACACAACGGTGACAAGCGGGAAATGGGGGGAGCGTGTTAATCTAGGTTGTCATTGATGTCAATATAGCAGCGTTTGTGATGGAAAATTCTTTGATACATGATTGCCCATTGATGCCCATTGATCATAATGCTCATAGTGATGAAAGTTCGATATATGATGATATGATGAGATGGAGAGAAATTGAACAACAATTGAACAACAATTGAAAAATTGAACAACAAATGACGCAGGAGGTCAATTGAACAACAAATGATGTAGGAGGTCAATTGAACAATAATTGAACAACAAATGACGCAGGACATAAATTGAAAAGCAATTGAACAACAAATGACACAGGAGATCAATTGAACAACAATTGAATAGTAGGAGGTCAATTGAACAACAAATGACACAGTAGATCCAGTAGAGAAACAACGATAATAGAGGAGTAAAGGAGAAAACTATCGGAAGAGTGGAAGAGTGAAGAGAAGTCACACGAGCAACAACTATCAGAAGAGTGGGGGTAGGAAAGTACAGACTTCCTTGATCGTGGCTGAAGTCCCGCACTCAATCCTAGCCATCGATTGCATAGTCAACCCTTAGATCACGGTCAACTGTGGGGGTTAAGGCTGTTTTTAATCCATGTGCTAGTCGAAGTCCCGTATTTATTAACAACTATTTATTAAAATATCGCATCCACCACATCATGAGCCTTGAAGCCTTGTTGTTACATTAAAATCCTCTGATTGTGATATGTAATACGAAGGAAGTAATAAACCATGGGAACCCTTTTGACAGTATATAATATCGGTAGAAATCATATCGACAGTTATATTTTATGCCACCACTTGTTGGCTTATATGGGCCTGACCCAGGTTCGGAAGAATTATTTAGCCAAGCAAATCCCGCAGCTACCGGCCCTTTCGACAACATCCCGCGAAGTGTGGACTGAGGTCTCACCCGAGGTAGCAGGGGATGGTGCTGTAACCAGGTTTCTGCACCCTTAAGATGTTTAGATGTGGTTTGAGAGGTTCGCATGCTGTCCTGTAGCCTCATGCTGTGCTAGATCCGCACAGATCCAGATAATCTCTTACCGCGCTGATTACAGATCTAATTTACTTGATTAAGTATTATAACCTAGATCTACTTAGAGAGGTATTTAAGCAAACATTTATTACTTTTATTTAGTTCGCATATTAAGATTAAACCCGATTCACAAATACTCAATACACGTACGCGTGCAAATCAAAAAAATTCATTAACTATAAAAGAACAGAGTTGCGATAGTTTAGAATTAACACAGAATTCAGAGGAAACTTATTTTTATTTCCACTTATCACCCTTACATCCAGATCTGCCTTGCGCAATCAGATGTAGGGGTCTGCACACACAGCTGCGGACTCTTCCATGCCTCTGCGCACACAGCTGTAGAGCCTCTATCCTATACCCATACCCCCGACTCGGACTTACAGACACTCTCAGAATGCTCTTCTCAGACACCCATTACATTTCAGATCTCTAATTCATACTCTCCAAAGAACTTCCTTTCCCCCCATAGAGCCGTGCTCTATTTATACCTATCTATGGTCCGCAGACCGACTTACTTCCTATTATTTTACATTATTTCTTGGGCGGACAACCCCTTGACTCGACCTTTACATTTCATGCTCCGCATACTTCAGAGTTTTTACAATAGTTTAATCCTAATTTCTAGGCTTTTTGTCCTAAAACTGTTACACAGGACATCTGCTACCCAATAGTCCCCCAACATAATTATCGTGACTCATCCCGAGTCACTTGTTGGTGTGGTGTGACATGCTTCCATGGCTTCGTGGTTCACATCCCTCTAAGTGATGCTCGTTGTCCTACTGCTTCTTCGTTGTCTCCTATAATGCTTCGTCCGGCTCCTGCTTCAGTGTTTTTACTACTTCTTCCAACCGATGATGCTCATTCTGCTCTTCTCAGTTAACACAGAACACCCCCTCATACAATTTTAGCTCGAGCGGGGAAGCCTCAGACGGGACCTTCTTGTACCTCCGCAACCATTTCCGACCTTCGTATCTTCTCGTCGCACTGTCTGCTGCAGCTTGTGTTGCAATTTTGCAAGATCGTTGCTGCTGTCCGTAAGATCCCACTACTTACAGTCTTTCAGAGACACCTTAGTAACTTCGTTCTGACCTGTGGTCTCCGTTTTCCCATCTTTTCGTTGAATTATTGTAGTTTGCTGACCCGCCCATGGACGGGGCGATGGCATCCGGACCACTTCTGCTTCGTGTCTTCTCTTTTCCGGTACATCCCCTACTGTTGAGTCTGTAGGCTGTGGGATGCCCGCGGTTGTCAACACCATGCTCCTGAGATAGTCCGGCTGCCCTCTTGGCCATATTACCACCTACGGGCTTACTCCTTGTGTAGAGATAATAAACAACACCATGTCAAGACTCAGCATATGCTTTGTGGAAGTGTAAGTTGCCTGGTAGCTGTTCCTCAGTGATTTATAAGTGAGTCGAATTTCAAATTCCTGGATTGCCGCCTATTCCAGCATCCCCATGTAAGTTTTGTAGCAGTTTGTTCCATATTTGGCTCGTACTCCTTCCCTTAATTGCCCATTGTCCGCTCCCTTTTTCCATAATGCAGACATCATGTCATGAATAGTGACCTGAATGGTCACCTTTGCTCGGAGCAACACAACAATGTACTTCTGACCACGCGGCTGTGACCCTGATGATGGGCCTGATCGACGTGTATCCTGGCACTCGCACCTCTTTCTCCCAGACTACTTTATCGTCCCGCGCTCTCTTTCAACTGGCTAGAGTGGTGAGACTGTCCCTCGAACAATTAGTCAGGTGGCCCGCCCACCCATATAGAGCTTCAGGTGACTGCCATTTACTTGGGCTAGGAAGGGGTCCCCATTGAGTTTGGCAAGCTAAACCGCGCCCCCATCAGTAACTTCTTTGATGACGTAAGGTCCCAACCAATGCATTCGAAGTTTGCCAGGGAACTTCTCAAATTTACTGTCATATAGGAATACTAGATCATTCTCCTTGAAGGTGCACACCTTGATATGGTGATCATGCCATGCTTTTTCCTGTTATTTCTGCACTTGCTGATGGAATCCAGCAAAACATTGTTCCTCCATTTCTTCGAGCTGCGCGAGCCTTTCCTCCAAAGCCCCGTGGTCTGCCATACCTGTGATTGCCGCGATCCACAGACTAGGCACAATATATTCCATAGGCATGATGGCCTCCTTGCCATAGACTAACCGAAAAGGTGTCTGGCCCATCAATTTCTTGCACGTGGTTCGATATGCCCATAGCACAGCAGGGATACGCAAGTCCCAGTAATTTCGTCGCGCATTATAGACCTTGGTCAATGTAGTCTCCAAGATTTTGTTGAATGCCTCCACAGTCCCATTTTCTTGCGGGTGGTATGGCGTACTTTTTTGATGATATATTTGAAATTCCTTAGTGAGTGCACTAATGGTTTCATTCAGAAAATGTGTTCCCCGATCGCTCAAGAGAATTTTGGGACAGCCAAACCTTGTCAGTACATTCTCGAACAAAAACTTCGCAGCTATTGAAGCCGTGCAATCCTTAACCGACTGTGCCTCGGCCCATCGATTTAAATAATCTGTCGTGATGATGATATAGTGTGCACCCATTTTTCCTCACGGCTCAATAGGTCCTACAAATTCGATTGCCCACTTCTCGAAGGGCTGTAGCATCATCTGCGGTTGGAGCGACATTTCATCCCTCTACGACGGTTTCCCCGTCCATTGACAGACGTCACAGGCTTGGCAGTGGGCTTACGAATCCTGATGCAGAGTGGGCCACCATAATCCTACGTGAAGTATCTTCTGGTCTGTGGCGCGACCTGCATAGTGTCCGCCAACAACCCCCCCATGGGCTTCAGCTAGGATCTGTCCACGCTTGAACTCCGGGACACACCAATGAAAGATCTCATCGTTTCCCATTTTGTAGAGGTGTCCTGCAATTACGATGAAGTTTGCTGTGCGTATCACTAATTCCTTCTTCTGCTGAACGGAGTATCCCTACGTTGTGGTCCCTATAATTAAGAAATGGATTATATCTTCAAAATGACCATCCGCTATGCGCACCGCATATAGCTAAGCATCCGGAAGTCTGTCTTCTATATTTGTGCTTTCTTCGTCGGTCTCAATTCGAGACAGGTGATATGGGCCTGCATTTAGATGTCCCGGCTTGAAAACAACCTCAAAGTCATACTCCTGGAACAACAACAACCATCGACAGATACGCCCCCCCAACATAGGCTTATTCACTAGGTATTTTAACGCCGAGTGATCAGTATACATCTTAAAGTGACCTCCGAGCAGATAATGGCAGAATTTTTGAAGTTCACATATCATCGCTAATCCCTCGCACTCAGTAGTGGAATAATTCTTTTCAAATTTTGACAACCGGCGACTTGCGAATGCAATAGGGTGGTCAATTCCCTCCGCTCCTAGTTGTGTAAGTACTGCCCCTAAGGCGATACATGACGCGTTGACATGCACATGAAAGCCGACGTCCCATTTTCGAAAGACCAATATAGGGGCCGATGCCATATTTTCGTTAAGCATCTCCAAAATTTTGTTACATTCCTCGTTCCAACAATAAGTAGCATCCTTCTTCAGCAACTGTTCCATTAGAGTCGTGATCTGAGCGTAGCTTTTGATGAACTTTCGATAGTAGCATGTGTGTCCTAGTGTGGTGCATAATTTCTTGACACTGCGCGGTGCTTGTAGATTAAGTATGATGGTGATCTTCGCCGGATCCACCATCAGGCCTTGCTTACAGACCACGTGGCCCAGTAGGTTCCCAAATGGGACCAGGAAAGTACACTTCTTCAAGTTGAGCACAATTTGATGTTGGTGGCAAGTATCCAACATCAACCGTAAGCTCGCTATGTGCTTCTTAACCAGTCCAAACACGGTCCAATCATCCTGGTAGACTTCCAAGAACTTGTGGATAAATTCTTTGAATGCTAAGACTACTATGCGTGAAAAAATGGCCGGTGCGTTCTTTAGTTTGAAAGGCATTACTATGTACTGAAAACAACCCCATTCAGTAGAAAACGTTGTCTTACTCCTGTCCTCTGGCACAATCTTGATCTGGTGGTATCTTGAGAACCCATCCGTGAAAGAGTAGGTTTCCTGCCCCCCCATGTTTTCCAGTACCTCATCTGTAAACGGTGTTGGAAACGGGTCATTGACGCAGGCATCATTGAGATTCCTAAGATCGACGTAGATGTGAATCTCACCCTTCTGTTTCTTCTCTTGTACAACCATCGGACTTACCCAGTTGGACTCCTCGACTGGTTCAATGATTCCTGTTGCTAGCATTTTGTCCAATTCTTCGTGAACCTTTGCTTTATATTTTGGATTCAATCGGTAGGGTCACTGCTTCACTAGTTTCGCGTCTGGCTTCAATGTGATCTTCATCACTCCGACTTCTCCTAGGATTCCTTTAGCTTCATGATCTTTGTTGGGAAAAAGTCTCGGTATTCCCAAAGCAACTCGACGACCTTCTCTACTGTGGCATCATCCCAATAGTCCCCAAGCGTTGCATACTTCAGCTCTTCTTTGGTTCCAATGTTAACTTGTTTCGTTTTCAATGGTGACATCATGTCTGGATCTTAAATTTCGGGTCCACGCACCTCTCTGCTCCCCTCTGATTCCAGAATATTGACATTTCGCGGATCATCCTCATCACCTTCTACCTGGACATTATAACATTTGAGGGCCTGGCTTAGCTGCCGTGACCAGTCAAGCTGCACAGTTTCCTCTGGCTCTAACGGTGTCTTGAATATGGCAGCCTTTACTAGCTGTAATGCTTCGTCCACGGGATCCATCCATTGATCTTCGAACAGAAATGTCGACAAAAACCCTACGCACAAGATATCCCACTCACCTGTGTTGTGCCAGAGCTCCGCTTCTGTGTACCAGTTTCTGGGAATGACATCTAGGGTGTGATAGAATAAGTGCACCCATTCTGGCTGCGGTTCCTCTCCATATGCTTTGATCCACCTAGTCAGGTGCATGCGCGGATCATCCCGTCCATCATATTTCTCTGCTATGCGTAGTTCCAGCTTCCCAAATCTGATCTTCATCATACGCCTGCAGGCACGCCAATCTTCGAACGTTCCTTCATGTGTGCCCCACCATCGCGCAGGCGTCGCGCACAGTGCCCATTTCATCGCGTCAAACCATTGGTGCTCCAGTACTGTGATTTCAAATTTGGTCAGAAATTCATCTACCATCGTCAACCCATCATACTTTGGCAATTCACGATCCTAGGCCTTTACACAGTACAACGATTTCGTCACCATGTTGCAGTGTAGCGTGGTTACTCCGCTCAACCAGTTGCGCCACCGCTCATCTTCCTCATCTGAATTATCAGTGTAGGTGTTGGACCGTTAATATGTCATTATTATTATCACTTTTGAATGCTTATTTCAGCCATTTCTACCATTATTTATCACGTCATTTATCATAATTTATCATAGAATTCTATTTTATAATTATTTATGCTCTTATGGATAAATATTATTTCTTCTCCTTTATTTTTAATAAATTGATGATTATGCATGATTTTACCAATGATGGTTTATTAATAAATTTTTTCACCATTCTAGCCTCCAACATATTTTCCAGATTGCAGATTTGATCTCCAGCTCATCATAAAATGTGCCAACTCAGAAATTTGTTGGAATAAGAAGTGACAATTTTGCATTGGATGTTTTGGGCAAATGCAGAAGAATATGGAAAATCCAAAACATGGGTTTTATCTAGAACGGACCAAATTAGTTTTCCAATGGGCCGTTTTCCAAAATTTTGTCTGTACTAAGAGAAACAAAAGGTTCTTTGAAGATGTTTTTCTCAGATTCTTTGTTCTGTCCGTTTTCCAAAATATCTCAGTTGTAATGCGTCCCTATTGAATAATAGATGAAGAGATATTCTAGATAGGATCTTGTTTATCAATTTGTTGTGAGCAATCCAATTTTGTAATGAGAATCATATTGTAATTATCTTTGTTGTAACTGCTCTCTGCTCTCTCTGTATTTAAATGAAAAAAGAGATCAAAGAAGGGGATTCATGATTCATGATGGGATAGATTATGAGAAATTAAGTTAGGGATTATTAGAGATAGGATAGGATAGGATAGGATAGGAGGAAAGGGGGACTGTTGCATTACCATTGTATTCTCAAAGCTTTTGCTGTTGTAATGATTTCACAGTTTGATTATTAATCAATAAAAGAGTTGTTGTTCCATTATTTGATACTAGAGTAAGTTCGATAGTGCTTCATTGGCGGCTAAGGGCCCGGCCCTGGTGGATCCACTTGCTATTTGTACCATTATTTTACAGTTCCAGTCGTGTGAT
The DNA here is from genome assembly GCA_031772625.1 of Pinus tabuliformis. Lineage (NCBI taxonomy): Eukaryota > Viridiplantae > Streptophyta > Pinopsida > Pinales > Pinaceae > Pinus > Pinus tabuliformis. The sequence goes on from CM062817.1 coordinate 390,916,198, forward strand.
GATTTGATTTAATTTCATTGCTTTTGAGTTGCATTGCTTTCTAACTTCCTGTTCTTGTACATTTTCTTGAAATTGTTTCGTGCATGAAATCACAATTGGATCGTGTTGCTATTTTCTTCCACCATAAAAAAGATTGCTATTCATTACAACTTAAATTGTTATGCTATTCATTTTGGTTATAAAGCTTCGCTATTCACTTCAGATTCTGCCTTGCATTACAGGTTGTTGCTTATTTAGTATTGCTGCTCATTTCTATTAATTTCGTAGTGCTGTTCATTTAGCTTTGCGGTTCATTTCCATTTAGTATTGTTGTTCATCTTCAATAATTTAGTATTACTGTTTCTTTCCATTAATAATTCATTTCCGCTAATGTTAAGCTTTGTTGTTCAATTTTTCAAATAGACTTAGTCGCTGTTCTTTTCTGCAAGGATTTGATTTCATCTTTTAATTGATATTGCAGTGAGTGTGTTTTAGTAAGCATTTCCAATTGAATTGCCATTTCCAATTATTTGCTTTAGTGTGGATTGAAAGATCAACAACTGTAAAGAACATTGACTATAGCTGTCTAAGTTCTCAGATTGTGGATCTTGTTTATGTTTGATTTCATTTATATCAGTTGACAGAGGAAAGAGTTATCACTACTGCATCCTTGACTGATAAATTGTTGTAGTTTTCTGAGTGAATGATTTAAGTTTTAGAGTGTTAAGTTTCTTTTAATTGTAAGTAGATTTTATTTCAAGCATTCATTTACTCTTGTATTTAAAGCACTGTACTGCAAATTTAGAAACATTACTCTTGAGTAAATAGCTGCCTCAGACTGAGTACACTCTTGAAATAAAAAATTGTACCTAGATTGATAATTAATGTGAAGATAAATAGGAGTTAAAAAGACACCTTTTATCACTCAACATTTTGGTTCCGTTTCCAGGGAGAGTGTAGCCATTTCTAAAGAGTAGTATGCATCTGATAGGTGCCTGTTAGGAAAGATTTGGGTATTAAAAATGGAAGGTAAGAACCTGCGTACGGAGCATGTAAAAGCCCTACTCCCCCGCCTGATTTCCAACAGAATTATTAAAGAATTTAGGGTAGAAATAAATGTTTGAATTTTTGTGTGAATGACTAAGAAAAAATGGAAATTTTGAAAAACAAATCTCATGATTTCACTTAAGTGGTGATGTAAACACCACCCATTTCACTAACCGATTGACAGGAACATTTGAAGAAGGAGCCTCGAAGAAACACATGAAGAACATCTTCTATTATGGTAAGAAATGACTCACATTTCTACTTTTGAATTCCCTATCAAAGATCTAGGAGGAGTGACACAAATGCACATAATTCCCCCATCTTCTCTACCAAATTTTCATGATTTGACAAATGAAGATTCATATACATTCTTATTTGAGTTCGAAATACTTTGTAGAGGATATGATTATTCTACTAATGATTAAAGGTTGAAAGTGTTTCCTCTTACTCTAAAAGGAGCAACTCTTCGATGGTTCATGAGCCTAGGTGGGAACTGCATCCAAACATGGGAGGACATGAAGAACATATTCTTGAAGAAGTACCAAGACTATTGCAAATCCAATGAAGATATTTTTGATATGATACAAGGGGAAGATGAAAGATTGGAGGACTGTGTAGAGTGATTTCATTACAACCTTCAAAAATCAAAGCATAAGCATTTGAAAACAGAGATTTTAAAAACACTCCTACTCAAAGGAATCAAAGATGAATTTTTAGAACTCTTAAATCTGATAGGAAAAGGTGATGTTTTCAGTTGTCATATGATGATGTTTGTGAATTGTGCATAAGGTATTCAATAGGAATCTCCAAGGCTGGTAATAATTCTAGAGATGTTTGTTCTTTGTTTTCCAAATCTGCTACAAGAACAGGAGACATAAGAGCTGAAATCAATGTTTTATTTGAAAATTTAAAAGTTGATTTTATTAGCTCTCTAAGTTCAAAATTGGATGCTTTGTAGGTTCAGAAAAATCAAGAATTTGATGAAATGTTTTGCCCTCATGACCGAAAGGAGCATCCCATAGATAGTTGTTCTTCCTTATCTAAGATGGAACTAGCATATCAAAGAGATGAGGAAGCTGCAACAAGGTCAAAACCATGGAAATCATGGCCTACATGTATGGTTCAAAACACTTCTTCTCCATTCTCTTACTTGCATAATCCATTATGGAATACTAATGTGTTAGGGCAGCCATGTCAATCTCAAGAAAACCACCACCAATATTGTCTACAAATTTGGCATGGTTCATCTTACGATTGCATGACTACTCTTCCTCATCTTGTAGCACAAACAAATTCTCCATATTTTTCACCAGCTCTTCCACAACATCCTGCTTGCATATCAAAATCATTCACTCAACCCAATCATCTACATCATCAAAATGCTCTATTCCATACACAATTTCCTGCTCAACTCATTCCACACCCTCACCATAACAAACCATTACAACATGCTTACAGTGTTGAACTGCAAAATTTTCCCACCCTTCCCACCAATTCTATCTCATATACGCCATTGGAGAAAACTTACAATGAGATTCAGAATGTTTCAAATTCAAAAATTGTAGAAGTTATGGAAGAAAATGAGGTTTCTTCTAGTTTGCATCAACAAACTATTTTAAAAGCTCAAGAACTTCATGATATGATCGCCATGGGAAATCAAGAAGGTAAAGAATATATTGAAGATTGGTTTCACTCCATCACTTTGTGTGGCATCACTCCATACTTCAACAATTTTCGACACCATCTTTTCAAGGGAAGTTGGCTTTTCATACCCTAATATTCATTAATACACATTTTTCAAATTTGGGTATGTGTATACATGAAGCCTTATTTCGAAAATAGTTCCATTGGAAGTACTCTTATATGTAATCATATTCATTTTTCAAATTTGGGTATGTGTATACATGAAGCCTTATTTCGAAAATAGTTCCACTAGAAGTACTCTTATAGTAATTATATTCATTTTTCAAATCAAAATAGGTTAGTGTAGAAAATAAAATAAATAAGGAAATAAAATAAACACATTTTGTTTTTATGTAAAACTAGTTGTTTTTTGTTGCAACACGTTGTGGAAATCAACATCGGTGATAATTTTTTTTTTAATTCAATTGTGTATGTAGATGAATTATAATGGAGATAATAATTCTACAAACACTCATTTTCATGTTTATCACCAATTTGAAAAAAATGCTTGAACATCATATTTTTTTGGCTTGTGGGCTTGATGAAATTTCTGAAAACACAGTCAGGACAATCATGTTTTGAGGGACCAAAAGGGAATATTTTAAAACATGTTTCTACCCTAAATATCCATTGATGTCTACTTTCCAACCCAATTTGAATCACTCAATTTGGATTCGAAATGAAAAAGTTAGAACCAAAACATTGACAAGGTGTCTAATAGGCAGCTCAGGAACAGAGTTGGGACAGTCAGTTTTTAGAGGCTTAAATGACTATATTTTTAAAACCTATTTCTATCCTAAGTAGCCCTTGATGTATACTTTCCAACACAATTTTAATTACTCAATTTGGATTTGAAACGAAAAAGTTAGAACCAAAACATTGACAGTGTCAAGGGGGCAGCTCAGGAACAGAGTTGGGACAGTCGGTTTTTGGAGGCCTAAATGACCATATTTTGAAAACGTGTTTCTATGGTATATTCCTATATGAATCTAGTTTAAAATTAAATTTCAATCACTTATTTTCGATATCGTATGAGGAAGTTATGATCAAAACACTGTCTGTCTATCATAAATCAACACTCTTAAAACTCTGTCTTTCCGGCTGTTCCTTAGAGTATTTGACCTATCAATTCTTCTTGTCTTCAAAACCTGTTTCTATTGGAGATAAATAAATGAATCTAATTTCATTTCCAATTTGAATCATTCGAATCCAACATCAAACGAAGAATCTATGCTTAAAATATCCATTGTTGTTCTAAGTGGGGTAATCGAAAATGATTATGTTATGCAGGTTGTTCTAAGTAAAAATGACATATCATATCATTGAATTTTTAAAACATATTTTTATTAGAGATACACATTTGAATTATCTCTCATCTGGCTTTGGAATCACTCAATTTGGACGAAAAACAAAGAAGTTGTGATTAAAACACCGCTGGTTAGTATGGTCGACCACTGCTCTCCCGCAGGTGACAAATAAATTTTACTTTGTTATTTTCTCCATGGATTTGTTTTACAGAGTAACTATTTGTTATTTTTTCATAATTCTTGGATTAGGGGAGCCTGATCACCTCTCTTTCTCCATTATTTAATGTTTTATTGTAGGTAGACACTTGTTTTTTGCAGGTCCTAGGAGAATAAAGAAGGTCAATTTATGGACGAGTGATTCTTGAAAGAAATTTTAATGAGACAAGGAAACTTCATCCAATTCATTACCCAATGGATTCATAACAGAAGAAATGAAGAGTTTATTTCCATTTGAAGATTCATGTCATGTCGCTGCTGCCAAAACATTTTTCAAAGAGATCATTTTTTTCCTTGCCTTAAGAAATAACATCATAGTTGTTATAACTTAATTTATTTATTTACATACTGCTTTTAAATAAACTGTTGTTTCTTTTCTGATTTCTCTTATATTTTTGTGTTTCAGGTCTTGTTTCCTTCAAATTGTAACTTATCCTCAGCATCAATTCAATGAAAAATTAATTCATTTTTGAATTTTGTATATAAAATTTTCTTTCTTTTTGCTATTCCTCTTAAGGAATAACAGTTTCGCGTGTTTGTCTTTTTGCTGTTCCATTTAAGGAACAACTACTTTTCCTCTTAAGGAAAAAATGTGGTTCCTCTTAAGGAACAACAGCCGTTCCATTTAAAGAACATTAGTTTCGTATGTTTGTCTTTTTGCTATTTCATTTAAGGAATAGTTGTTCCTCTTAAGGAAAATCTGTTGTTTCATTTAAGGAACAACTGCTATTCCTCTTAAGGAACAACACTTTTCTGCATATATTTTTTGTTGTTCCTTTTAAGGAACAACACTTTTTTTGGGTGTATTTTTTGTTGTTCCTTTTAAGGAACAACACTTTTCCGCATGTATTTTTTGCTGTTCCTTTTAAGAAACAACACTTTTTTTGGGTGTATTTTTTTGCTGTTCCTTTAAGGAACAACACTTTATATTTTTTGTTGTTCCTTTTAAGGAAAAACACTTTTTTTGGGTGTATTTTTTGTTGTTCCTTTTAAAGAATAACACTTTTCCGCATGCATTTTTTTGTTGTTCCTTTTAAGGAACAACACTTTTTTGGGTGTATTTTTTGCTGTTCCTTTTAAGGAACTGTTGTGGCCAGCAATAACCCCCCCCCCCATTTTTTCATTTAAGTGTTATCCAAAATACTAAATGAATGGGGACCCTTAGTTAAAATTCAAGAAAAGCAAGAGTTTCCTTTCTTCAGAATAAGGTTACCATCGTAAACTTAGGAAGACCTTTTGAATACTTTAAAACCTAAGTCTATGATAAGGGAAAAATCTTTAAAGCCGCGTTGCAAAAAAGATAGGAAGTTGCCTCCATTTCGCTATAATCCCGGTATGTACAAGACTCTCATGCTAAGCAATATATCACATCGCAATAAAGTAATACTCATAAGGGAAAAACTTCAAGATTTACCGATCTGCGATAACACCGATTGCAAGATCGCATATCGCAGAAAATGAGCTGACAAGATTTGGCAAGCATAAAACTTCTGCGATCTGCGATGTTGCGATATCGCGATAAAATGATGGTTGCGATATTAAACCAAACCAACGCTGCGATGTTATATTCGTGTGTTTGCGCGATCTGCGATGGTGCGATTTGCGATGGCGCGATCTGCGATGTTACGTAAGCAAATCATAAAATCACTTCATCACGAATCCTTCGGGCACACTAGTCGAGAAAATCCACTTACCATAATCTGACTCAAGATCATGCGCTTTTAATAATAGTAAAGGAATTAGTTGTTAGCTATTAATGAAATGTAGACGTGTGCTTCTATAAAGAATTACTTCACGTAAGGTGGCATATTTGATATATCTGTTGCATTTAAAACTCTCCCATCACCTTTCTTGATCAGTCATTTCCATTTCACTTGTGAGCTGCAGGAACGAAGAACGAAGGACGATTCAAAGCCAAACGCAGGAAGAAATGGGAAAGAAAAATAAAGCTCAGGGCTCTGAGACGAAGGAGAAGGCGAAGGAAATGGCGCCTTTGTATACAGACACAACATGCAACAGAGACGCAGGGATATCGACGTGGGAAAGCATGTACAGACTGCTTGAAGAAGAGAATCCCAGAATAATGAAGGTTACTGCTATCGCAGGCTCACAACGCTCTTCCGAAGCATCCTTAGAAGAGCTAGCATGCTCATTTCTTCATCGGATAGCAGCAAGGCCCAAAATTATACCATATACGGATATGATCAAGTGGATACTTGACAATGCAGAGATGAACAACAGACAATTCAAGATTCAAGGACATGGGCTCATTGGATCATTCGCTGCATAGATTTAAAGCTTATGTATCATCTCCCTGAACCGTAGGCGAATTACAATGCACAATTCGTTAAGAAATTTGTGGCGGAGAACCCAAATCTATCAGAGACCACCAAAGATTGGTCCAGAAAAGAGGAACCGCTCAAGAAAGACAAAAACGGTATGTACAACACTGGTTCCCTCACCTCTCCGTATTGTTTTGCTGCGGCCATGCTTTGTAGATTATTTGGGATGCCAGATATCAATAAGTTTTCATCTGAATGGTTACCATTAATAGATGCTGCCACAAATGCCGATATTATGGATTGGGCCAAGATCTTTTCTGATAATCTATACGCGGCTATTATTAATTACCAGTCTAAAAGATCCTTGTCTCAAAGGATCTATCCTCCTTTTTATCTATCCGCATATGTTATGGATTCTATTTGTTATGTGTCTAAATTTCCCATTATGGGTTGGAAATGGACTACCCAGGACCCATTACCTATCCATGTTTATCATAAGATATTATGGGATTCTCAGTTCATCCCACATTTCTACCAAATTTGTCACAGGCTTATCTTACCCTTGTATAGAATGATGTATGATGAATCCCCCCGAGGTGCTCACCCGAGGCACAGATAGATATCATCCCCATCGCAAGATGGTTCGGAGAAGAATGGTTCACCTATATTAGAGTATTTGGAAGCACCATCCCTCCTCATGTCCTGCCTTTGTATATTCCTGACAAACTATTGGCTCGAGAAATTGCATATCAAACCTGTTCATAAGGAGGCCTAACTAAAGACCTAAAAGACAAAAAGAAGGCCATATGGCCTCAGTTTCCTGTAGCTTGTGGGGCCTTTTCATTGTTCGATGTAGGTCACGTGTTCACCGAAGTGGAGAACGTGACGTGTCTGCAATTATTTAAATTCCCGGCAAGGCCATTTGACCCAAATGAAGTTGCCCAAGATTTCACAACGAATGTCAAAATAAAAGTATTCGTTGGAAAGAAAGATTTATTTGATGATTTATTTCAGAATAAAAACTCACTCCAGGAAATTTTGCGGGAAGCTCAGTCAAAATTGTCTCCAGATGACCTCCAAAGATTCATGTTATACAGGGAAAGAAGACTAGCTAGTGTTCCCCTAGAAAAGCTGCGACTGCCTGCCAGAGAACCAACTCCAAGCGTTAGCCTCAGTGGGAACTCAAGCACTTCCAGATCTAAATCTAACACTGCGCAAGGAGTACCTGAACATTCTAAAAGGTCTGGAAGCGACCAAAGAAAGAACGAAGAAACGGCTAAGGACACGGCTCAGTCAAGTGTAATGTCGCAACAGCAGGTTATCACCTCCCCGCCAAAAGATGTCCCCCCTCTCGTCATTGAAGCACCACCCGTCACGACAGAATTAGAAAAAGAATGGGAAACCTTCAACAAGCTGATCAATCTTGAAGGGAAAGCCCCAAGAACGCCTGTGAGCAATACACAGGTAGCACAAGAAGTGGTTTCGACCATAGTCAGCAGTGTCACAGAAACAAAGCACATTCCTATCGCTCCACCTTCTGAGCTTCTACTTAATGTAGAAGAAATTCCCCCACTGGACGTATTCTATAGTCCCCAACATAAAGCAGTTGTAAGAAGACAGAGAAAGAAAAGAAAACTAGAAAATACACTGTCACAAGATGCTGAACAATTGGACGTCTTATGGAAAGACCCCAACAATAAACCAACTGAAAATCTCACTAAATTGTCTCAGATCGCAGGAGCATATGCTTCTGCAACTATTGACAAGGCATCGAAAGTTCAGCAACTGTTGAAAGAACAAGAAGATCAAATACAGCTACTACAACGACAATTGCAACAAGCCAATGCTAATATTGAAGTTCACAAACAGCTCGAGAAGTTGCAGGAAGACTTTCAGCAGATGCAGATAGGCTATCAAAGAAGTCTAGACGAGAAAGGAAAACAATTACAAATTTTACAAGAAATGCACAAAGATGAGCCTAAGCTTACATAATTTATTTTAGAGTCTATTGGCTTAAATGAACAACTACTGTAGCAACAGGAAGAGTTGGGACGGAAGATATCACAGTGGAGTCATTATTGCGAACTGAGTGATAAAATCACCAATCAAGTGGTAGACTTGCGAGCTGACTATGATCAGATTGAAAAACGAGTGACGAAGTACTTGGCTTGGCAGGATGAAGATGAGGGAAAAAGAGCAAGTGCACCCAGAATAAACAAGAATCATAAAGAGCTGCTCTTCAACAAGTGGGACGATCAGATCAGAGAGGCGGAACAAGCAGCGGAAACAGCGGCCACGCAAGCAAGCATTCTTATCGACTGTGTAAATGAGAATTTGCACAGAGAAAATTTAATCGAAGAGACCACCCCGGGGTATCTACCAAATAAACTACGACTGGAAGCAGAATGGAAGCAGAAGGCGCGGGAAAAGGGAAAAGCGATCCAAGCACTAAACAGGTTAAATTGGGAGTGTTACTGGGCATACTTGGTGAAGCCGCATAGTCAGTGGATGACGGTGAAATGTATCGTAAATGCGGCCGAGAAAGTGGTGCCAGCTCTCATAGATTCTGTTTTCTCAGCCCAGCTCAAAGCAGAAGTCAGCCAACCGACTCTCCTCAAGCCCATGATGAACACTTGCAGCTTTAAAGATCAGATTCAGAAGTAGCCTTATTTAGAATGTTGTTTTTTTCTTTAAAATTAGATTAGAAAAAGGACGGTCATTTGAAAACCGCATCCTAAATTTTGTAAATAAACTATTATTAGAATTAGGAAGTAGTATTTTAACCCTTCTCATGCATTTGTAGAAAGGTCCAGAAATTTGTCAAAAACTTGTCCTCAGAACATGCACTTCTGAACCCTCAGAGGAGGTTTTGATGAATGGATGGATCGAGGTTTATTAATGTTTGCATTTGATGTCTGCTACTGATGTTGCACTTTTGTACTCTTAGTAGATGTTAGAACAACTAGAGATAAATCATTTTTGCTTGAAGCTTATGAGTAGGACCAGTCATAAATGGTACTTTTATCTCTTGGCCATTTCTGCTTATATTCTTAAAGTGATATATAGTTTTTGTTGTTTATATGTCATTGCATGAATGTGTGAGTTACCATTTGGCACTTTTGTACGGTGGAGCCATTTATTTATGTCTGATATATGAATAACTTATTATGCGATATACTGTTCACAACTGTTTTGCCTAACTTTTTATGCAAAGTGGTTTATCTTAATTGATTTCCATTCTTATGATAGCTGAATGATCTTTATTACCAGTTATTGTTTGAAATCTATTTAGATCGCATAATAGAAGAAATACACCCCGGGTTAGCATAGATTAGATGTGATGTTTTTCATTAGATTACAATAGCATAGAGTTAATTTAAAAGTTTGAATTAGATTAGCTTTAAGTATTCTTAGATCAACAACATCCAACTCTGCACACACACACACACACCCTTAGATTGGGAAACTGTTCCCATTATCCCCAGTTGAACCCGCTATACCAAACGGATAAGGAGCTGCCAACCAAGGTCCGGACCGGGTGGGTATCCCCCTTGTTGTCGACCCGATTTTTGGGGCTTCAACAGGAACAACACTTTTCTGCATGCATTTTTTTGCTGTTCCTTTTAAGGAACAACACTTTTTTGGGTGTATTTTTTGCTGTTCCTTTTAAGGAACAACACTTTTTCGCATGCATTTTTTTGCTGTTCCTTTTAAGGAACAACACTTTTTTTGGGTGTATTTTTTTACTCTTCCCTACAGGGACAACACTTTTCCACGTGCATTTTTTCGCTGTTCCCAACACTTTTTCGTGTGTATTTTTGTTGTTGGCGTGCATTTCCTTTGCTGTTCCCTACAAGGAACATCACTTTTTAAAGTGTTTTCACTGTTCCTTCAAGGGAGCAACACTTTGATAGTATTTTCGAGAACAACCCTTCTTTCCTCTTGTGGGATTATTCCTAGTTCATCTCAACCACTTTATTGATTCCCTTTCATGGTATGAAGTACACTACTTTTATGAGGACAAGAATTATAGATTTTATTGAAGCAAGTTAATATCATTCACGTTATGATCTTTAACAGGACAACTCCTTAATGATAGATTATTTTCAAAAGGGACACAAATATTTATATACTACTTTACTGCATTGATTTCTACTGTACATGATACTGATTGAACATTTGAGTACCATGCTGGTTCCACCCTTCCTGCTTATAATCTTCTCTATCTGTAATAAATAAGATTCTGGGTATATTTTTTCTATTGACATGTTCAACTTCTTCCACCATCTCAACTCTTAAAGAGTACTGAGCCTCCCTCTTTTTATCATAAAAATGTGTAATAACAACAAAAATTTGTTCGCAGATAGAGGATAGGGGGTCTCATTATGAGCTAGCCTACCATGTTCATAAGGTTGTAACAAAGTGGCATTCCCATTATGGCCACCACACCAGGGTTATAATCCATTGGATAACCAAATTATCTTTGGAACATGAAGTCTCATCACGAGCTGGCTTGATCACTTTTGCTACATCCCAGTGAATGGCAGTGTGGTTATCTGGTTACCACACTAGCACACTGATCTCTTCTGTAGAACAATGCTGGAACTTTCCATTTATAAATTGAGGATCCTGTCTCATATGGGTTAAAAAGCAACCCTGCCAAGGCTATGGACGTCTGCTGGCAGCAGAGGCTCTGCTTATGGTATTGAAGTCATATATTATTGTCAATTATTACTATAATACCCTTTTCTTATTCTGTATTTTTATCGGAGAAGTTATTTCCTTAATTTTCCCTGTTTTGAACCTTAATGCATGAGAAATTGTTTTCTGATCAATCGCATCATTTTTCAGCTAGAACACCATCAGCAAAGCATCTTTTTGGCATATTGCTGTCCTTTTTCTTTTTCGCATAACTTATCATCAATCCAAAGCATCCTATCTCATATTCATAACTATCTTTACACACTCTTCTCTCATTATAACCATACATCTTGTCTTCCTACCATTGGTATGTGTCCATTGCTTCATTTACTAACGTATTGTTCATTCCCTTGCCTTGTCGTTAGCACAACACTTTTCCTATGCTTTATGGTTATGAACGCCCTTTTAGGGGGGAATGTACGCATTATGGGATAACATGCGATATAATTACTACACTCTGCCATAACTTGTTGATTTGACAAAATTTTAGTATTGCATATATACAAAAGTTTTTCTGATTGAAAGTTTTGCATCCATCTTATCTGTTGTTATTCAAAACTAACATTGTAGATTCAAGAACATTGTATGCAAAATAGTGATTTGTTTACAGGAGAACAACAAGTATTGGTGGGGTAGAACTCTATTCACAGCATGACCACATTATTGGAACTAACAAAAGAGGCTCGAGCAACTCGTGAACATGAACAATTATTCAGACATGATGTGCTTGTCTAGATTCCACCTTTTACATCACTTTCAACACCAAATTTGCTTACATCAGCTTCAACAAATGCTAGTCCATATATGTCATCCCACATTTTTCTTTTTGGAGGTAAATCTTGAGGTAAAATAGCATAATTTTCTAATTTATTGCGAATATAGGAGAATTTCATGAAAATCCATTTTGAGCATTATTTATCATCCTTCATTCCACATCTTTATCACTTCCCATTTTTCAGAAGCATATAATCTTTCAGTTTGCAGGAGTGTTTCTTTTATTCATTTCTTTCTTATGACCATGTCATTAATATTCTTTATCATCCATTGTTATTCTTATTCATTCTCAACACCTCCCTTATTCAATGTTGTTTTACACCAAGCATAGAATTCAACAGATGGTAGCGACCACTTCAATTTGTTTTCTAACATTGCATGAGGGCATGCTAATTCTTCAGTTTGGGGGAGGAATTGCTACGCATGTTGGATGTTTTCTATTTTCTTTCTCATTTAAGGCAGACAATTTTATTTTTATACAGTGCATAAATTGATTTCCACATATTTTTAAAACTATGAACTCAATTCTCGTGATTTCTGGAAAACACAGACATATCATTAAAATACACAAACCCAGATAATTTCAAGTTAAATTAGTTCATAAAATTTCGGAAATCATGCACTATCACCTACAGCCATTTTGTTTATATCTCATGATCCGTGCATCAAAACGATTTGATTTTTGGATCATAGAAGCATTAATATATTATAAATCTACTTGCAACATTTCAGCAAAATCTGGTTTGTAGTTTTTGAGAAAATGGTTAATGAAGTTGTTGTTACTTATATCATATTTTGCTGCAACTTCATATACACATAACTTGAACGTCAATGTAAAAATTGTTATGCCTTCATCAAGATTGCTAAAATTGAATATTCATTAATTGAGGAAGAATTCATTTGTTCTATCCATTTCATGAGCTGGGATGAATAATTTTTTATTGCTTGGTTAACATAGAGTCTTTGGGTTGCATAAGGACATGCAATATATTCAGGTTTTTGTTGCATGAGGACATGAAATATATTTAGTTTGGGGGTATGTTGGGTCGTTAATATGTTATTATTATTATCACTTTTGAATGCTTATTCTACTCATTTCTACCATTCTTTATCACATCATTTATCATAATTTATCATATAATTCTATTTTATAATTATTTATGCTCTTATGGATAAATATTACTTCTTTTCCTTTATTTTTAATAAATTGATGATTATGCATGATTTTACCAATGATGGTTTATTAATAAATTTGTTCACCATTTTAGCCTCCAAGATATTTTCCAAATTGCAAATTTGATCTCCAGCTCATCATAAAATGTGCCAACTTAGAAATTTGCTGGAATAAGAAGTGATAAATCTTCATTGGACGTTTTGGGCAAATGGAGAAGAATCTAGAAAATCTGAAACATGGGTTTTGTCTAGAATGGACCAAATTAGTTTTATTATGGGCCGTTTTCCGAAATTCGGTCTGTACTAAGAGAAACGAAAGGTTCTATGAAGACGTTTTTCTCAGATTCGCTGTTGTGGTTGTTTTCCAAAATATCTCTACAATGCCAAATTCCACCTATTCCTATTGAATAATTGACGAAGAGATATTCCAGATAGGATCTTGTTTATCAATTTGTTGTGAGAAATCCAATTTTGTAATGAGAATCATATTGTAATCATCTCTGTTGTAACTGCTCTCTGCTCTCTCTATATTTAAATGAAAACAGAGATCAGAGAAGGGGATTCATGATTCATGATGGGATAGATTATGAGAAATTAAGTTAGGGATTATTAGAGATAGGATATGATAGGATAGGAGGAAAGGGGGACTGTTGCATTACCATTGTAATTCTCAAGGCTTTTGCTATTGTAATGATTTCACAGTTTGATGATTAATCAATAAAAGAGTTGTTGTTCCATTATTTGATACTGGAGTAAGTTTGGCGGTGCTTCACTGGTGGCTAAGGGCCCGACCCTGGTGGATCCACTTGCTACCTGTACCATTATTTTAAAATTCCATTCGTGTGATGGTTTGATTTAATTTTCATTGCTTTTGAGTTGCATTGCTTTCTAACTTCCTATTCTTGTACATTTTCTTGAAATCGTTTCATGCATGAAATCGCAATTGGATCGCGTTGCTATTTTCTTCCACCATAACAAAGATTGCTATTCATTACAACTTAAATTGTTATGTTGTTCATTTTGGTTATAAAGCTTCGTTGTTCACTTCAAATTTTGTCGTGCATTACAGGTTGCTGCTTATTTAGTATTGCTGCTCATTTCTATTAATTTCGTAGTGCTGGTCATTTCCATTTAGTATTGCTGTTTATTTAGCTTTGCGGTCCATTTCCATTTAGCATTGTTGTTCATCTTCAATAATTTAGTATTACTATTTCTTTCCATTAATCTTTCATTTCCACCAAAGTTAAGCTTTGCTGTTCAGTTTTTCAAATAGACTTAGTCGCTGTTATTTTCTGCAAGGATTTGATTTCATCTTTTAATTGATATTGCAGCAAGTGTGTTTTAGTAAATATTTCCAATTGAATTTCCATTTCCAGTTATTTGCTTTAGTGTGGATTGAAAGATCAACAACTGTAAAGAACATTGGCTATAGCTATCTAAGTTCTCAGATTGTGGATCCTGTTTATGTTTGATTTCATTTATATCAGTTGACAGAGGAAAGAGTTATCACTACTGTATCCTTGACTGATAAATTGTTGTAGTTTTTTGAGTGAATGATTTAAGTTTTAGAGTGTTAAGTTTCTTTTAATTGTAAGTAGATTTTATTTCAAGCATCCGTTTACTCTTGTATTTAAAGCACTGTACGACAAATTTAGAAACATTACTCTTGAGGAATAGCCACCTTAGACCGAGTACACTCTTGAAATAAAAAATTGTACTTGGATTGATAATTAATGTGAAGATAAATAGGAGTTAAAAAGACAACTTTTATCACTGAACAACAAGATTCTCCATCCCCTCGTGATATTCGTCTATCCTCCAATGTCTTGACCCATCCTCGCTCCTGGGCAGTCATTCTGTAACTACAATCTTCGTCGTCATTGTTGTGCACCGGTTCGATGTAGCGTGGTCCTTCAGCTGGATCTAGCGGAATGATGATGTGGAGCGCCTTTGTTTCAAATATCATTGTCCTCTTCTTTAGATTAATAACTCCATTCATGTCAGTGGCCCAATCTATTCCTAACAATGTAGGATAGGGTGTATTTTCATCCATGAGCTCAATAACTTCAAAATATATGGGGGTACTTGTACCGTCAAGGTCTATCGTAATCACTTGCAGCCTTCCCATGGGCAGCACCTTCTGTTGATTTGCCATCTATAATTGGGTAGGGGACCATTGTAGTGTAGGCTTACCCATGCGCTCCCATGTCTGTTTCAGCAATACGTTGGCATTTGAGCCCAGATCCAAAATGACCTGCTCCATCTCATAATCGCCGATTTGCACTGTTAATCACATTTTCCTTCTGCTTCGTGATGCATGTCTTTCCAGCTTTTGAATGATGCGAGGCTCACTCCACCTTGCGCATCTATTTATAAACTCTTGTAAGCCTTTAACTGCCTTGTTGTCACGAAGCAATTTTATACATGTCTCTAAAAAGGTAGTTATCATCGAGGGATCCCTGTTCATCTTAGGCTAATCCCTATTACCTGGGGTAGAGACCTCCGTGAAACTCCCCCGAGCTTCCCGATATGTCCCCTTATCATTGCTTGAATTTTTTCCATCCGCTCCTGTGGCCGTGCCACTCCTCAGCACCATGTTGACCTTGGGATATTCCTCGTGGGGTTCGGACCTCATCATCTACACATTCTGGGTCATTTTTGGTTGCACTACCCTCTTTTCCCGAATCCGCGCTATCAGTGTAGGAGAGTCTAGCAGCTCATGATCGAATTGCTCAAAATAGCTACACAAAATTCTGGTTGGGTTGGTACAATCTCGCGCGTAATGTCCTGGTCCTCCAGAGTTGTAACAGATTAGCTGCCTACGACCCTTTCTTGGTCCCATTCCGCCCTATCCCTGACTGCACCCTTGGAACCCACTGCGCGCAATCGCTGCAGCTGGATCCTGACTTCGTGCCTTCATCTGCATTCTATAGGCAGATGACTGATCCATCAACATTTGATAGCTACGACAATCCCTTTCTTCATGGCCCACTGATCTACAAAAGTTGCAAAAGAGCTGCTAGGGGGTCTGGTTATATTTTGGTAATAGATGACAATTATCAGCGTTGTGCTTTCCTCCCACCTAACAGATTGTGCACTAGAGCGGGGTGGTTGTGCTCGGACCTGCCTGTGCCTCTGGTCACAATGGTGTTGGTCCCCTTATTACCACAAAATTCACCGAGACTTGATAGTGATCTTTCTTGTGTCCTTGGCTCTTACACCTTACATACCATACTTCCTCTCGGACTTCTGAGCGTGGTGTCTGTTCTTGTTTGAACTTCTGCATTTCCAAGCATAAATTTTGGACCTGGGCTTGAATTTGTTGAACTCCCAACCCTGGGTCTAGTATCTGGGTTTCGTGTTGCCGCATTGCTGCCTCCAGCGCTTCAGCTTGGGTCGAGATCTTCTGTTGTAATAGAGCCGACTTCAGATATGGTGTTAATGATGCGACGAACCAAGTGTAGTGCTGCTCATTTGTCAGTGTCATGTTGGCCTCATGGATAGCAATTTTCAACCTCTGATCCAAATCCCACAGAGTTTCACCTTGCATCATTACAATCTCTTTGAACCCTACGACTGACTATTTTTCTAACTTCGGTCGGCTAAATTCCTTTTTAATTCGGTCTGGATTTCAGCTACCCCTACTGTTGGGTTACTACTTGAATAGTTCATATACCATGTCAGCATTCGGTCCTGTAGTGTGCTGACTAAGGTAGATTTCTTGATATTATCATTTACGATTTGCTGCGCATTCCATACTGATGTTAGCACAAACAAGAATTGCTCTGAGTCTTTGCCCCCTGCTCCCTTGAATACTGGCAACTAAATCGTGCTTGCCATAGTTACCCTTGATCTATTACCATCCCTGATCCCTTCAATCCTTCAACGTTTTTCTCTTCGCGGTCCGCACCAGACACCCCTTAGGCAGATCCCAATCCCAACAACGGAACCATTTGTTGGCTTATATGGGCTTGACCCAGGTTTGGAAAAATTATTTAGCCAAGCAAATCCCATAGCTACCGGCCCTTTTAGCAATAGCCGACGAAGCGCGGACTGAGGTCTCACCCGAGGTAGTAGGGGAGGGTGCTGGAACCAGGTTTCCACACCCTTGGGATGTCTAGATGTGGTCTGAGAGGTTCGTGCACCATCCTGCAGCCTCGCGCTACCCTAGATCCATGCAGATCCAGGTAACCTCTTACCACGCTGATTACAGATCTAATTTACTTGATTAAGTATTATAACCCAGATCTACTTAGAGAGGTCTTTAATCAAACATTTATTACTTTTATTCAGTTCGCATATTAAGATTAAACCCGATTCACAAATACTCAATACACATATGCGCGCAGATCAAAATAGTTCATTAACTATAAAAGAACAGATTTGCGATAGTTTAGAATTAACACAGAATACAGAAGAAATTTATCTTTATTTCCACTTATCACCCTTACATCCAGATCTGCCTTGCGCACTCAGCTGAAGGGGTCCGCAAACACAACTGTGGACTCTTCCAAGCCTCTGCGCACACAGCTGTAGAGCTTCTATCCTCTTCCCAAACCCCCGACTCGGACTTACAGATGCTCTTAGAATGCTCTTCTCAGACACCCATTACATTTCAGATCTCCAATTCATACTCTCCAAAGAACTGTCTTTCCCCCCATAGAACAGCACTCTTTTTATACCTATCTATGGTCTGCGGACTGACTTACTTCCTATTATTTTACGTTATTTCTTGGGCGGACAACCCTTTGACTTGACCTTTTCCATTTTGCACTCCGCATACTTCAGAGTTTTTACAATAGTTTAATCCTAATTTCTAGGCTTTCTGTCCCAAAACCATTACACGGGACCTCTGCTACCCAACACCACTCAAAACCTCCGATTGCAATATGTAATATGGACCCAATAGTTTCATTAGATATGCCTTAATATGATATTGTGTCTGCCACATCACAAGTCTCTTTAAAGCCTTGTCATGTTGAAACCCCCGATTGTGATATGTAACATGGACCCGATAGCCCCATTACAATACGTCTTAATATGACATCGCATCCGCCACATCACAAGCCCCTTTAAAGCCTTGCCACATTGAAATCTGCCGATTGCGATTGTGGGATTTTTATGAAATTGTGATTGCGGGATTAAAGCAATGACGTGGCATGTGGGGACTGCCAAACATCTATTGTAATTTGGCCTCTCTTCCAAATGAATGTGTCTTTTGAGTATTGGTGAACTTGAAGAGACAAAGGAAGTCAAAGATCGGGAAGCCGAAGGTCGAGTGAGTGAAAAAGGAAGCCAAAGGTTGAGCGAACGAAATATCGAGAAGTCGAAAGGTTGAGAAGCCAAAGGTCCAACAGATGATAAAGGTACAAAAGAAACTGAAGATCGAGTGAGAAAAGAAGTTAGTTGTAGGTCCAATAGGACAGAAGGAAGCCAAAGGTCCAGCAGGACAGAAGGAAGCTAAAGGTCTAGCAGGATAGAAGGAAGTCGACGGTACAACAGGACAGAAGGAAGCTGAAGGTCCAGTAGGACAAAAGGATGTTGAAGGTCACAACAGGAAGAAGGAAGCCAAAAGGGCCAGTAGAAGACGAAGATCTGTTTGACCTCAAACCAGCCAAGTAAGATTTCATCAGTCATCAGTTGAAGGGAGTAGTAGACAACACCAGCGTTGAAGTATTTGTGAGTTTTTTCCTTGGAAGTAAGATACCGCAACAGTCACTCCTGAAGCATTTACCATGATAGTGAGAACAAAGGCTTGAAACAGAGAGTTGTTTTTGTGCAGAGCTTAGTGCAGTTCATTGTAGACACATTGAAGTTGTGTGAAGACTATTGTAGATCATGATGGCTATTTGAAATCATCATGAGGTAACTTTGCAGACTCTGTGTGGGCAATATGAAGAGTTGTGAAGACTCCTTCATATGAAGACAGGTTGTCATTGATGATGTAGCATGGAGACTACAATGAAGTTGTTGATCCAGATTTTAAAAAGAACGCAACAAATTACAGAGATAACCATAAACACAGGGATGCATCGGAAATAATACTTCATTTCATTAATGTAAAATACTGAAATATGCTTACAAACAGAAATGGAAATCAACCAGCTAGGGCGACGGTAGCTTATCTCTGAGAAGAGATGTGGTGGGTACATGCCTCTGAACTATGTTGCAATGAGGCTCGAAGGCCTATTTATTGTTGAAAAATAATGGAAAACCCCTTAACATCCCAAAACCTAACCCTAGAAGATGAAATGACAAATTGTGGGCCCCGTTTGAGTAAATTGGTACATCAATTTCCCGAGGTTGTAAATTTGGCACCCAATCTCCGTTTGATGCATACAATAGCTCATTAGAAAGATCTATCCTAGGACTATAACTTTGGGAAGAGCAACATCGATCCATGGACCCATGTTGCTGCCAAATTTCCCAAAAAACATCGTTTAGGGCCTCAAAATGGCTCCGGAAGTTCAGGACCCAAAAAACTACTAAAAATAGTAAACTGCGCTACAATTTAGGAAACTGAAAAGCTAAAAGAGACAGTTGTGGGGGTCCAAATGGGATAGGTGGATGGCAACCAACATCCATCTGGATCATTCCTCCCCCCTTAGGAAGCAATGGTCCCCATTGCATTGAGCTCCTCCATCTGCTGAACTTGGTCTCTAGTGAGCTGTTCTGCAATCTCTGATGTGTCGAGTAATGGTGGGAAGCATGGTCGAGGGCATTCCACATTGAACACTCGGTGCAAGCAAAGGAATGGAGGAATGTTGTGCTCCAAAGCATTATTTCCCACAACCTTGGTAATGTTGTAAGGACCATGTCAGCGTGGCCGGAGCTTTTGATGGGCTCTTGTAAGGCATTCTTTCTACAGATGCAACTAGACTTTGTTGCCCACCTGAAGTTTATGTAGTACCCCTGTGGGTGAGGAGAAGTTCCTGTGTTCGGTCATGACTGTATCCCTTTGCTGCTGCTACTGCATTGAGGAACCCTTCATGGGGGTCATGGATGTGGTGATGATCTTCCCCTTACTTTGGGAGCGAACCAGACAAAAAATGAATTTCCTAGTCTAGGAGATGAGCTTGCTGCCTTTCTTGGAAGTGATCAAAGAGGTGGCGGTAGGTGGGGATACCTCTGGTATCCTGTATAATGAATTACACAAAGAAATAATGATAGCACCAGGCCTTGACTCATACACAACACGTCGCCTCCACAAGTATGGCTGGCATAATAATACATCACAAACATCCAGAGGTGTAACATCACACAATACCTCGTCTGTGAAGGGTTTGATGTTGTAGGGAAGGCGACACTCGAACTTTGAGATCTTGTCCTTCATGAAGCCACCCGATACTATACAACTGTGGGTGTGGTGTAGTCGGTAGGCCCAACCGCTTCACGACCTCTACTGAAATGAGGTTCTTTTGGCTCCCACTATCAACAATGAATTGTAGTGGTGAACCCTTCACCCACGTCTGTGAGTGGAAAAGACGCTCCCCCTCCTCTGGATCTTTGGGCTCATTCTTCTTGATCTTGGCAGTGGCAACAATGACACTGGGCTCCGCATCAATGATCTGCTTCCCTTTACCATTCCCCTTGTCAGGTTCTAACTCAGGGTTGGAACATGCATATGATTTTGAAGCCTTCAACTCGGCCACCAGCGACTGCTTAGTCCGACACTCGTGTTATGAGTGGGACTCTTGTGGAACTCACACCACTTTCCTGTGTCCTTCTTTGACTTCGCAGTGTTGTTCTTTACTTGTGGCTTCGATGGGTTGTCTTGGGTCACCCTGCCTTAGCTTTCTCCTTTTGTCTTCGGATTTGCAGATCCAAAGTCTCGCTTCTTCTGTTTGAACTTTTGCTCGATTTTGACAGCGTATCGGTACACCGTTCCGAGTGAGGAGATGTTTAGGAACTCCATCTCTTCCTAGATGTATCTGTGTAGGTAGCTGCGGTATTTGAGTACCAAATGCAGCTTATAGTCCTTGATACCCAACTATGTGTGAAGGGTATGAAAAATGTTTGTGAACTTCGACACATCTTGGTCCCTTTCTTGCCGCAGTGTGGTCCATTTGATGTATTTGTCCTCATAGCTTTTGACAGGGTAGTACTGCTCCTTGACGGCATCCGAGAATGAATCCCAAGTGGGTGGGGTTGAAAATAGTGAGCCTGTACTTTCATTCTTCTGCTCACAGTAGGTTTCCCACTAGTCCTTGACGTGGGGAGCTACTTTGAGAAGAGCGAAAACAATCTTTTCCTGACTCGAAAATTCATGAATAGAAAAATACCCATTTAGCAGATTTAACCATTTATCTATGGCATCTACGTCTATTTGACCCTCGAAGATGGGGATTTCAAAATTAACTTGTACCTTAAATGATGTGGCGTTTCCAGGGTACCTGTTGGAAGCCGATGCATCACCTTTGGGTAGTCGCTGAAGGATCTGCGCAAAGCTATCCATCATCGCGTTCCTTTGCCACTCGCGGGCTTCTTAGAGTAATATTTTGATAGGATCTCCTACCCCCTTGTATTTCTTCTCATCTACCATGGGAGGTCGTCAGGATTTGTGAGGCTGGTCTTGCAAAGGTTCGACCAGTTCAAGCCCTAACTCCTTATATCCCGACCTCGTTGGGGACAAGCAAAGAAAAACAGAGAAAAAGTAGACTGCTCTGATACCACTGATCCGGATTTAAATAGGAACACAACAAATTATAGAGATAACCATAAACATAGGGATGTAGCAGAAATAATACTTCATTTCATTAATGTAAAATACCAAAATATGCTTACAAACAGAAATGGAAATTAACCAGCTAGGGTGATGGTAGCTTATCTCTGAGAAGAGATGTGGTGGTAACATGCCTCTGAATTGTGTTACAATGAGGCTTGAAGGCCTATTTATTGTTGAGAAACAATGGAAAACCCTTAACATCCAAAAACCTAACCCTAGAAGATGAAACACCAAATTGTGGGCCCCATTTGGGTAAATTGGTACATCAATTTCCTAGGGTCGTAACTTTGGTACTCGATCTCCATTTGATGCGTACAATAGCGTGTTAGAAAGATCTATTTGAGAACTATAAATTTGGGGCCAATGTTGCTCCCAAATTTCCCAAAAAATGTCGTTTAGGGCCTCAAAACAACGCCGAAAGTTCAAGACCTGAAAAACTGCTAAAAATAGTAAACTGCGCTACAATTTAGGAAACTGAAAAGATGAAAGAGACAGTTGTGGGGGTCCAAATGGGATAGGTGGGTGGCCACCAACATCCACCTGGATTAGCAGTAGATTGACAAAATTTAGTGAAGAAGATTTTGGGAGTAGATAATTACTATTAAACATATCTAGACAAAATATAGCAGTGGGTTGGAGCCCAGAGGGTTGGTACCCTGAAGGTTGGAGCCTCAAACAAACAAGGTTGGTGCCTTGACAAGATAGGGTTGGAGCCCTTGGGGTTGGTGCCTTATAACTGGAAGGATTGGTGTCCTTGGAGTTGGTGCTTCTAAACATAAGGTTGGTGCCCTAAATGTTGGAGCCTCATAAAAGACCAAGTTGGTGCTTGGCAACAGATTGGAGCCTTATATATATTGTATCTGATTTATTGTAAATATTATATTAATAAAAGCATTTATTACTATTGTTCATTTTGTGTTCTAAATATATACGAGTTAATTGGTAAAAATAACAATTGAAAAGAAATACCGGTTCACCCCCCCACTCATTATTTCCAACAATTGGTATCAGAGCCAGTACCTTCACTCAAAGCCTAACAGCTTGAAGGTTGATCATTAAAACACAAATGGCGAAGCCAAGGTGGAAAGTATCCAATCCTCCTAAAGATGTGTCTCCCTTTACCACTGAAATAGAAGTCAATCAATTTGAGGAGGCTCCATGGTTCAATGGAAACTTTGATATATGGGAGGCAAGAATGAGGAATTTCTTAAAGACTCAAGGCATTGAAGTATGTGAATCAATAATTACTGATAACATGATGAATGGAGAATCCAAGGAGTGAAATGCAAAGGCAATGAAGGCAATTTCGAATGGGATACCTGATTCTATAAAGAAAAATTTAGGAAAATGTTCGTCAGTGAAGGGTATATGGGACAAACTTCATGATCTTGACTCAAAAGGAGCATTGACAATGATCTCTAGTCAAGAAAATGACAAAAAACAAGAAGAAAATCTAGAACCCATCATAAAAGCTGAAAATGAGAATGATGACATCAAGGCTAAAGAAGACCTAGAAAATGAAGAGAATGAAAAAGACTTTGTAGAAGATATCCTCACTAAACTTATGGCTGCCATGAAAGAGATTATCAATTTGAAAAACAAAAACGAGGAACTTAATAAGAAAGCACTAGCTGGTGACCAAGACCAAACAAGGAAGAAAGTTGACCTTGTCAAGCTTCAAGTACAAGATAGGGATGAAGAGCTTGCCAAGCTTAAGAAGGAATTTCATCAAAGAAAAAGAAAGCATCACGAATAAGTCATATCCATGACAAATCAATTAGATAAAGCAAATAAACGGGAAGATACCTTGTCAAGTCAACTTGAACAAAGGCACAAGAGCTTGAACAAACTTGAAGATGAGATTGGTCAGTACAAGGTAGAGGTCTCCTCTCTCAAATCTCAACTACAAGAAGCAAGAAAGTTAGCACAAGGAGCTGAGAAGACAATGGAAGCATTGGCAATCATAGAAGGACATGTTGATGAAGCAGAAAAGGAGAGAAACACCATGATAAGTCAACTAAAAGAAAAGGATGGAGAAATATTCAAATTAAAATCTAACATCAACCTTCTCAAGGCCAAAACATGTAAAGCTACAAGGATCAAGGAAGAAATGGAGAGTTGTCTAAAAAGGAAAATGAAGAAATCTTCAAAATGAAGTCAGATATCATCTCCCTTAAATTAGAATCAAATGAAGCAATATGTATTAAGGAAGAGATTGAGAAACAACTTGCTAAGAAGAATAATGATTGCAAAAAATTGGAAGAAGAGATTGTCTCCCTCAGGAAAAAGGTTGAAGGGATGGACAAAACCTTGAAGAGATCTCAAGCCTTGGATGACATGCTTAGCCATCAAAGATGTCCATTTGATAAATCAGGTCTCGGGTATGCAGGTGAATCCTTAAGCAAGAATGGTAATGCTTCAAACAAAAAGGATGTGAGGAAGCCAGAAAGAAATTTTGATGCTCCCAGTTTCAACAAAGGTAAAGATAAGAGTCAAGGAAATAATGAAGGAAGTCCTATTCCAAGAAGAAATGCAAATGTTGTCAAGGATGCGAGAAGCAATAATTATCATCAAAGGATCTCAAGGCAGAAAGGCTTCAGAAGTACATCAAGGAAATCTCCATCTCCCAAGTACCAAAGTTTAATTTTTGGTTATTGTTATTCTTGTACAAACTTTGGAAACATGGAAAAATATTGTAGGGCTTATAATGATCCCCGTCAATCTCTGAGAAGCAATTTCTCAAGAAGAAGTCATGAATTCTTATTCATGAACAACATAGAATGCTTCAAGTGTCATAACATTGGTCATATGGCATGTAATTGTAACTTGATTTGGGCACCTTCTCAAGCTAGAACCATGCCAGAAAAGAAAGTTACACAAGTATGGAGAAGAAAGCAAATAAAATCTTAAAAATCTCCTGAACCCTCCAGCCAACAACACATGTTGTTGACTTGATGAAGATATTCTTGATATTTAGAGTGTTTGGTGATGGGATTCTGCCAAAAAGAGACCATGCATACAATTAGGGGGAGCTTGTGATCCTTGATCATTATTGCAGAAGCTATTCATGAAAGGGTCCTTATGAAACCCTTGTTGAGCTATCTTAACAATCATCCTTTGATAAAGATCATTTCTCTGGAGCACTACATTGAAGAACATGATCTTGTAACCATTCTTTGGACTGTTGTTGAAGATGTTTTCCACTTGATCACTAAGCAGAAATTGGAGCAGTAGAGAAGGCCATCCAATGCTAGAGAAATAGGGAAAATAACTATGTTGTTGGTATTACATAAGTTGAATGTCTCAACTCAGGGATATAATGTGAGAACAAGTAAATCAAGGACAGTAATAGAGGAAACCTTCAAACAAACAAACACATTTGGGAATGGAGCTTGAAGCAAGAGCAGTTGGAATAATCTAGCATAACTGAAGCATTGCAAAAAGTTGTCAACCAGTTAAAGAATTTAAAAGGCAGTCATAGATTGGATATCAAAATCTACTAGTGGAGATAACTTGTAGGTTTTGGTCTAATGACAATCATGATTCCTGAATTGAAGATGTTGGATACTGTAAATTGTAATTTCCAACAGTGATCTCCACATTCTTTGAATCTTGTTGAAACAAGATAAGATCTAATCGACCTGCGGACTTGTTGTACTAAAATAATTCGAATATCAAAATGCAATTATGAAATGCGGTGACCTAAGCATAAAGGTGAAGTGTGATGTTTTGAGCATAAAAGTTTGCGGGCCTGTTTGTACAATGCAAATTTCTCACAATAACCATATCGACATAAGTCTCGTGACTACAGTAACAGGGTTATTCTAGTGAAAAGAATTTCCAGTGATATGGCTACTCCAGGACATGACATTGTTTTGAATATTTATATACATATACCCTTGGTTCAGTACCTGCAAAAAGAAAATCCAACTTGAGAAAATTCTCTATAAAACATTGGCTTCATCATCATTGTTGCAATAGTCAGAAAGGGTGATTTGTAGCAACATCAAGGTACATTTTGCAACTTGTAATTCTTGTAACCACGGTGGATTAGTCTTGTTTGAAGATCTCATTTATGAACCCTAAGGATTGGAGCCATGTATGAGTAACATTTTTTGTAGCAACCCATAGTCACTGTATTGTATTATTCCAAAGAAAACAGTGAGGTACAACCTCTCACCATTTCATCCAAATGTAATGATGTTGAAATGTTGGATGGCTATGACTTAAGAAGAAGCACATGGACACGAAGGAACTCGGATCTGAAGAAATATAGCAAGAAAGACAATTTCAGTGGCATTTTCTCTTGATTCAGACTATGAAGGCATCTTAATTCTGACTGTGGAGACAACAGAATATGGATTGAAGCATATCATTTGGTGTGTGGCTGTTTGCAATTTGTTTGGAAGCATTGAAATGGAGCATCTTTAAGCATTGTTGAAACCATGATAAAGTAGTTTTTTTTGAGACATGAAGAAGGGATAATGTGCTAGTTGATGATGAGGTAGCAATCCTTCTATCTTGAGTAAAAAGATGTTGCATGATAGGGGGAGCAGTTCGACAAGGGGAGTCCTTGTGCACTCCTTTGCCATTGATGTCAAAGGGGGAGAGAAGAAGAATATTTCCATCAATGACAAAGGGGGAGATTGTTAATCTAGGTTGTCATTGATGTCAATATAGCAGTGTTTGTGATGAAGCATTCTTTGATACATGATTGCCCATTGATGCCCATTGATCATAATGCTCATAGTGATGAAAGTTCGATATATGATGATATGATGAGATGGGGAGCAATTGAACATCAATTGAACAACAAATGACACAGGAGGTCAATTGAACAACAATTGAACAACAAATGATGCAGGAGGTCAATTGAACAACAAATGACATAGGAGGTCAATTGAACAACAAATGACGCAGGAGGTAAATTGAACAACAATTGAAAAACAAGAGGTCAATTGAACAACAAATGACATAGTAGATTCAGTAGAGCAACAACGATAATAGAGGAGTAAAGAAGAAAAATATCGGAAGAGCGGAAGAGTGAAGAGAAGTCACAGGAGCAACAACTATTGGAAGAGCGGGGGTAGGAAAGTATGGACCTCCTTGATCGTGGCTGAAGTCTCACACTCAATCCTAGCTGTCAATCTCATAGTCAACCCTTAGATCACAGTAAACTGCAGTGGTTAAGGCTGTTTTTAATCCATGTGCTAGTCGAAGTCCCAGATTTATTAACAATTGTTTATTGAAATATCGCATCCACCGCATCACGAGTCTTGAAGCCTTTTTGTTACACTGAAATCCTCCGATTGCGATATGTAATACGAAGGAAGTAATAAACCATGGGAACCCTTTCGACAATATATAATATTAGCATAAATCATATCAGTGGTTCTATTTTATGCCACCACTCAAAACCTCTGATTGCGATATGTAATACGGACCTGATAGTTCCATTACATATGCCTTAATATGATATCGCGTCTGCCACATCGCAAGTCTCTTTAAAGCCTTGTCATGTTGAAACCCTCGATTTCAATATGTAACATAGACCCGATAGCCCCATTACAATACGTCTTAATATGACATAACATCCTTCACATCGCAAGCCCCTTTAAAGCCTTGCCACATTGAAATCCACCGATTGCGATTGTGGGATTTTTATGAAATTGTGATTGCAGGATTAAAGCAATGATATGGCATGTGGTGACTGCCAAACATCTATTGCAATTTGGCCTCTCTTCCAAATGAATGTGTCTTTTGAGTACTGGTGAACTCGAAGAGACATAGGAAGTCGAAGATCAGGAAGCCAAAGGTCGAGCGAGAGAAAAAAGAAGTCAAAGGTCGAGCGAACGAAAGATCGAGAAGTCGAAAGGTCGAGAAGACAAAGGTCTAGCAGATGATAGAGGTAGAAAAGAAACCGAAGATCGAGTGAGAAAAGAAGTTAGTTGTAGGTCCAGCAGGATAGAAGGAAGCTGAAGGTCTAGTAGGACAGAAGGAAGCTGAAGGTCCAACAGGACAGAAGGAAGCCAACAGTCCAACGGGACAGAAGAAAGCCGAAGGTCCAGCAGGACAGAAGGAAGTCGAAGGTCACAACAGGAAGAAGGAAGCCGAAAGGGCCAACGGAAGATGAAGATCTGTTTGACCTTGAACCAGCCAAGTAAGATTTCATTAGTCATCAGTTGAAGGGAGCAGTAGACAACACCAGTGTTGAAGTATTTGTGAGTTTGTTCCTTGGAAGTAAGATACCACAGCAGTCACTCCTGAAGCATTTACTGTGACAGTGAGAACAGAGGCTTGAAACAGAGAGTTGTTTTTGTGCAGATCTTAGTGCAATTCATTGTAGACACATTAAAATTGTGTGAAGAATATTGCAGATCATGATGGCTATTTGAAATCATCATGAGGTAACTTTGCAAACTTTGTGTGGGAAATATGAAGAGTTGTGAAGACTCCTTCATATGAAGACAGGTTGTCATTGATGATGTAGCATGGAGACTATAGTGAAGTTGTAGATTGACAGAATTCAGTGAAGAAGATTTTGGGAGCAGAGAATTACTATCAAACATATCTAGAAAAAATATAGCAGTGGGTTGGAGCCCAGAGGGTTGGTGCCCTGAAGGTTGGAGCCTCAAACAAACAAGGTTGGTGCCTTGACAAGATAGGGTTGGAGCCCTTGGGGTTGGTGCCTCAGAATTGGAAGGATTGGTGTCCTTGGAGTTGGTGCTCCTAAACACAAGGTTGGTGCCTTGAGAAGATAGGGTTGGTGCCCTAAAGGTTGGAGCCTCACAAAAGACCAAGTTGGTGCTTGGCAACAGATTGGAGCCTTATATATATATATATATATATATATATATATATATATATATATATATTGTATCTGATTTATTGTAAAGATTATACTAATAAAATCATTTTCCTCTTGTTCATTTTGTGTTTTAAATATAAATGAGTTAATTGGTAAAAATAACAATTGAAAAGAAATATTGATTCACCCCCCCCTCTTAGTATTTCCAACAGAGCGGGCCACCAAGATCGGCAGACCCACCCCCAAATAAACTATGCAAAATATTACGTGGGTGATTCAGGAGGGGCGGGATTTGATCCCCCGACCCCTCCTCAACCAATTTTAATTTTTAACCATTACACCAAATGACTTTTTTGATAAGTCCGCCCTCGAAATATATTAAAAACCCTCATTTGCACAGTGCGCCAAGCAGACCTTGGGCACAATTTCCGAGACGGGTTTTTTTTCAATTAATTTTTCAGGTGGAACCATGAGTGGTCGCAGAGGTAGGTGGAACCATGCTTGAGCCCAACTTTGAGAGGGGCCAAATTTTCCCGATGCCCAAATTGGACAAACTTGATGTCGATTTTATACCTCTCGGTGACATGAACCTAATGGCGATGTTAGATCCTTCAATAGAGGCCTCAATTTTTCGTCCACTTCTTATATACGTTTGTAGGTGTCAATACTCAATGTGCAAGCAGATGTTTTGATGGTGATCGACGCTACAAGATTTGATGGTACAGCAGGACAACAGCCCATTATTCACGCATCCATGGTGCTGAGGTATATCTAGTGTTGTTACATTATACTTCTTCTTTATGGCTTATGATATGTGTTACGATTCTCGCTCGATGTGATGCGGAATCATCATTATGAGTTTGCATTATGTTGATGTGATCCTTGTGCTTGATGTTTTGATGTGGGATCTTGTTTGCTGATGTTGATTAGAGATGTATTGTTATGGATTTATGTTATTTTGAGATCCCCATGTAACTTGTAAAAGGGATTCTCTGAGTCATTAGATAGGAACATATTGGAGGTTTCTAGCCACTCCTGCGTGAGGGAAGTTCCTGTTGTGGAACATATATTGGGGGTTTCTAGCCACTCCTGTGTGAGGGAATTTCCTATATGACAATGATAACATACATGTACATCTTTAGCTTTCTAACACATAATGCAGTGGCCTAAACCATCTTGACACCGAGGCCCGGAGACGTAGTCCCTCCTGGACAAACTTCGTTATCAATGGTGTATGTTTTCTTGTGCTGATGATTGTCATGTTCCTCTTCTTTACAACATGCAGATGTATTCATTTATGTTCCTTTAAGAATGAAATTTAACACATCACAAAAGTAAAAGATCTTGGAAGGGTCCTTTGTCACACCTGGACCCAGATCAGTCATCAAAACCTAAGGTCACTATCAGAAGGAAAAGAAGCAAGAAATTTGTTGAACTATCCCGGACCTTAGAGTAGGGGACTTCATCTATTCAAATTATAAGCTAGAGGAAAAGTATGATGACAGACCCTCCTCCTCCTCTAGTCCCTACAATGGAAAGGGTTTATTTGAGAATAAGTGGAAGACTCCAGGAAAAGAAAAACTTGTGTTTTTCCCAGATGCCATTTCTTGAAAACACTGAAACCATTAAACCAATAGAGGAAATAGAGGTTGAAGTTGTTGATCCTAAGAGAGAAAAAGCATAAGCTAATAGGGAACATGCTTTAGCTGAGATATATGGAGGGAGAAGGTCACATACTAGACCACTGAACAAACTTAGGCTAAAATTCAAGCTTAACCAAAACCCTAGTTTGGAAAAAACAAGTCATTAAGGTAGATGATACACCCCAAAAAGATCTGATCATAAACACAGAAAATTCTACAATTTCTAGGAAACATAAGGAACCTGCTACACAGGCCAGGAAAGCTAGGAAAAAGGGACAAAGTGAGATTGACATTTTGTTAGAGGGAGATAGTAGAATCAGCTAAACATTTACAAAGAAAAGTTTTATTTTGTTAGTAGTTTTTGGGGATATTTTTATGGAATGTTGACAACCAGCTCGTCAGTGTTTTCTCTTCATTTTGCATGAACGTTGATAGTTAGGTTGTCAGTGTGATTTTGCCTCTGTTTTTATGAAGCACTGATAGTTTGTCTGTTAGTGATCCCAATTTTTCTCCTGATTTGATATGTGCCAATGAATTCGTCAGTGCTAGGGGAAAAGGTTATTTTTGAAGGTAACAAGAAGCATGGTGGAGCGAATACAACCCTAAAGGAAGGATCTACTTTCTAGATGTCTTTTTTTTGGATCAAGACCAAATGTTAAGGAAAATTTTCCACATCGAGCATGATGATAAAATAATGAGTTTCAGAAAATTTGGGTTGGATATCAATCTTCAGTTTTGATCCTTATTTTTAGCTACTTCTCCAACAACATCATGATCTTCAGATACAAAATATTTTTATTTTGGATTTATGATTGAACAATGAAATGTATGTAGTTTTAAGTATAGATATACTTATCTATTTTTGGACATTGTAATTAAAGTTTTTGATAAAATATTGGTTATAGTTTTGTAAGTACTCTATAAAGACTCTGATTCCGCAATAAGAAAGGGTTGGGATTTTTTGGGAAAAACCTTCTTGTGTAATGTGTGTGTGTGAATAGATATTATCATACAACAATTTTATGTGAGGAGGTGTTAAAAATTCATGTGTTTATGACCCCCTATATGTTTTTTGAGTTATATATGTTCTTTAGTACTTGAATACAAGTTTTTGAGTTGGAATTCACATGTGTGCTCGAGATTCGTTTATTCAAGTATTTATTACCTGTTTTTTCTTTGATTTAGATATTCTACTACTCTCTGATTTCTAAAACTTGTCAAAGGATTTGTTGCTATCTTGCTTTTTCCGATACTCACTTGCTTAACTTGTGGTTAACATAAAACTAATTGTGTTAGAATCCATGCCCAATGGTGAGATTTCCTACAACCCAACCAACCTTAGTTATTCTCAATTAAATCTGGTTAATGAGCTTATAAACTAACTATTGAGGTGAAATTCAGTAGTTGAGTTAAGGAGAGATCCCTCTCCAGATTGAAGGGTCATCTTTCAATCTAAAGTGGTTAGAGGTTACCTTAGTTTTTTCCCTCAATAGCTGAGGTTTTTTCTAAGTGACAACACATGTATAAAGAATGAGATTCTAGGGGTAGATTTGTTAGAGGATGTAGTTCAATTCCATCATCACCAACCACCCCCACTAGACCATGTCCACACCATCTTCCATATCATGTATTCCATATTTTATAGGTAGAATAATACTTGCTAAGGTACACATATCGGGAATTATACCTAGATAATCACTAACATCATCTACAAAAGCAGTAGTAGAAGAACCTACATCTACAACTGAAGGAGTTATTTTCCTTTCTTTAATAAGTGAAAAACTCATTGGACAAGAGTTAGAAGTACCTAAT
Organism: Pinus tabuliformis; assembly: GCA_031772625.1. NCBI lineage: Eukaryota > Viridiplantae > Streptophyta > Pinopsida > Pinales > Pinaceae > Pinus > Pinus tabuliformis. Next base: position 390,948,348 of record CM062817.1, read on the forward strand.
GAGGAAGGAGAAGAAGAGGAAGAAGAAAATTTTCCTATAGAACCATTGATAGAGGGACTAAAGGAAGAAAAACTAGAAGAAGAGGAACCTAGGGGAGATAATCTTGTAGAGGAACCTTACATAAGTTCTAAAGAATATACAATGATAGAAGGAGGAGAAGTAGACAATGGAGAGGAAATACCAGTAATTGGTGGAGGAAGAGGATGAGGTAGAAGACCTCAAGGTGGTGGTTGAGGTGGAAGAGGAGGAAGAGGAATTGACGAAGACTATCATGAAGAGGAGGATCATTTTGGATTTACTATTCAAGATATTGATACTATTGCTACTATGAAGAATATTTCTCCATTTATTCTTCCTAACTTTCATGGTATGAGAACTGAGGATCCAAAAACATTTCTCTTTGAGTTTGAGGTATTATTTAGATGTTATGATTATTTACTTGATACTCGAAAGCTAAAATTCTTTCCCGGTACATTGAAAGATGGGGTTCTTAAATGGTTCATGTGTTTAGGAACTAATTCTATAAGGACATGGGATGCCATGAAAAGGTTGTTCTTAGAAAAATATAAATATTATTGCATTCATCATGAAATTAGGGAAGAAGTCTTTAAAATGACCCAAAAAGAAGATGAAAGTTTTGAAGATTTATTAGAGAGATTTACATATAATGTTGAAAGAGCTAAATTACATGATTTGAGATTTTATACATTAAACACTCTCTTACTAAGAGCAATAAGGAATGGATGAGTTGGAATTCTTAACTTAATGGGTAAAGGAGATGTGTATCAATTTTCATTTCAAGAGATTTGTGAATTGTGTAAACATATTCAAGAGGAAAGTCAAAATATGGCATGATTCCAGGAGATCTAGTTATATCAAGAGTAAGTAAATCCACATCAGGGACGATAAGTAGAGAAGAACTTGGTAATTTGCTTGATAACTTTAAAATGAATATTCTTGGAAATATTAGTGAGAAAATCGATCTGTTGAGTACAAAATAGGAAAAACCTAAAAATCTTTTTTTGTTTATTTTCTATCCTAGATGCAAGAAGAAACATGCATTACGATAAATTCCTCTTGACAATATTGAAATTTGTGCTATATTGCATAGACTCATGCTACAAAGGAATTCCCTTCAATAAAAATATTAAAAGTTATTTTCCAAGAGGAAGCTGGGACAAGTTAAACATAACAAATTTTTTATGTTTCTCCTAGGAGACCTTGGCAACCTTCGAAAATAGGTATGGTACAAATTCCTAATGTAGATTTTTACTGTAGATTCAAACTGCTTATGTGATATTCTGAAACAAAATACATGAATCTACTCTACTCATCGATGGAAACAATAATTGATTGATGAAATCATGAAGCAAAAAAGGAAGAATTTCAATCACACATAACACAATAATTTTCTGGGGAACGCCTCAGCTAAAAACCCGACTATCTATATATTGCATTAACCAGAAAATATGAAAAGAAAATACAATGCTTGTTCAACCCAAATAATCTTTGCACAAGTACAAACTATCTCACTTCTTCACAAACCAACTCAAGCCAATACTTAACCAAATATACTACCCGCCAAGCTCCTACTTCCTTTCATAGTTTCAAGGGAATTAGCCCATATTTAGTTGGGAAATTCCTCACTCATAACTGTGCAATCCATCAATAGGCCTTCTACTGATTGCATGCATCACCTGTTTAATTTAGATTAATTTACAATTGATAGTACACTGTCCCTAAACTCTAATCTCAACTAGGTCTTCATGTGAACTGACATGCATGAGCTATTTTGAGTGATTTATCAATTATCTGATTGATCACTACATGTGAATTAAATCCAATTTAATTCACTTGACCACTCACTAGTTCCTCCAATAGTTAGAACTAGTTTAACTTAATTTAACTCAATTAAATTGAATTAAATAATTACAACTCAATAATAACTCAACTTGGGCCCCTAAAATTTAGGGATCACTCTACATGACTCTAGATAGATTTCCAATTCAAATTTACTAAGCCAACTAAGTCAACTTAACTTATTTAACTACTTCAAGCTGCTATGAGAATAGAATTAAAATTTAATTCCCAATTTAATTCAAGAACAAATTAGATTAAGATTTTCTTGTTGCTACTTTTAACACTCCCTCTCAACAAGAAAGGGATTGTCTACTACCCTGATCCTACCTCTGTGAAACTCGAATTTACATCTTGACAATGCCTTTGTCAAAATATCTGTATCCTGCTCCTCTGTAGGAATGTACTCTAGCAACATGATTCTCCTCTACACACAATCTCAAAGATGGTGATGCCAGATGTCAATATGCTTGGATCGATCATGAAAAATGGGATTCTAATTGAGTTTGATACAACTCTATTTGTCATAGTAAATCACAGTTGGGTCCACAAGCTGCTTAACTAGCAGCCATCTACTTTACCTCTGCTGAACTAAGTGCAACTAATCTCTGCTTCCTATTGTATCAAGAGACTACTGCTAACCCAATACTAAATATTCCCCCTAATGTTCTCTTCCCGTCGAATGGACTCCTTGCCCAATTTGCATTTGTGAAGCCTTGAAGCTTCACTTCCTCTGTTCATATGTACCAAAGACCAAACTGAGTGGTGCCTTTGAGGTATCTCAACACATGTTTAGCTGCCTTCCAATACAATTTGGTTGGCTTAACCATGGCTTGACTAAGATGGTTAACTTCATAACACATGTTCAATCGTTTTTTCACCAAATACATAAGTGAACCCACAATCTATCTATAAATAGTATCCTCCACTACTTCACCTGAAGTAGCATCCTCCTTCCTCCAGCCATTAGCTAGAGGAGTCTTCATGGGTTTACTGCTCTCCATGTGGAACTTCTTCAATGTCTCATTGGCATACTTTCCTTGAGAGACAAATAATTCCTCATCTCCTTTCCATACCTCCATACCAAGAAAGTAATGCATGAGCCCCAAGTCCTTCATCTCAAACTCTCTTGTAAGATACTCTTTGCAATACTTGATCAACTTCTCATCACCTGTCAGAATCAAATTGTTGAAATATAAAAAAATAATCAATAATTTACCTTCAACCACAACATGGTAAAGGTTCACATCTGATTCACTTTTGGTGAAGCCCAACCTGGTGAAATAGATGTCAATCCTAGTGTACCAAGCACAGGGTGCTTGTTTTAGTCCATACAACACTCGCTTGAGTCTGCACACATGAAAATCTATGTTGAAGGTCTCGAATCCTTCAGGCTGCTTAATATAAACCTATTCCTCAATCATGTCGTCGAGGAACATTGTCTTTACATCCATCTGATGTATCTTCCATCCCATCTATGCTGACAGTGCTAGAATGGATCTGATTGATGAGCACCTTGACACAAGAGAAAAAGTCTCATCGTAATTAATGCCCTCCACCTGAGAGAACTCTTTGGCCACAAATATGGCTTTGTGTTTCTCCACACTCCCATCTATTTCTTGATTTACCTTGTAAATCCATCTAGAACTCACCACTGACTTGTCTTTTGGCCTTGGGACCACCTACAAGACACTGTTTATGATAATGGAGTCATACTCCTCAACCATGGAATCAATTGACACTGGTTTCTACACTGCTTCCTCGAATGAGGATGGTTCAATATCTACACTCTCGCTCATCAAAGCCATGTAGCTAATGCACCACTTTGGTGACCTCCTGTGCTTGCACTATGATGTAGGTGTTCCCACATTCTCTCTAGAATCATGCAATAACTTGTCAGCCTCTCTGGTGCACTTTCTCCTATCTCTGGAAGTCTCTGCATTAGTGGGTATTTCCACTCCCTGCTCCTTTGCATGTGGCTGATCCACATCATCCTGGGGTTCCTCCTTTGGAGCTAAAAGCTCCTCAACTGCATGTAGTTGAAGCTTCCTCTCAAGGGAACATCTCATGGCCTTCTCTTCATTGAACTTCACATCTCTATGAACCACTATGATCTTGTTGGTTGACAGGTACACCTGATAGTTGTGAGGTGTATTAGTGTATCCCTTAAATATGCCCAACTCATCTATTGGCTCTAGCGTGTTCCATGCATATTTGGTAATATGGCAGTAGAATGATGAATGAAAGATCCCGAAGTGTACCACATCTGGTTTCTTCCTTGAAAAAATCTCTTCTCATGTACTCATCCCTAGAATTCGATGATGGCTTATGTTATGCAAATAAACAATTTTGTTGCATGCTTCAGCCCACAAGTGTAATGGTAGGCCCTGATCGTGTAACATTGGACGTGCTGCTCCCACAATACTTATGTTCTTCCTTTCAGCCACCCCATTATGTTGTGGGTTATGAGGTGCTATCAACGCTATAGAATGCCTTCTGAAGCACAAAATTTCTTGAATTAATTCGTCACATACTCTCCACCATTATTGCTTCTCAGAGATTTAACTTTCCTGCTAGTATCTTTCTTGACAAGTGCTTTAAATTAACAAAACTTAGTGAACGTCTGATCTTTCTTCTGCATGAAAAAATCCAACACTTATGAGAAAAATCATCAAAAAATATTACATAATACCTGTGCTTGGATGTGGATGTTGCCGAGAACAGTCCACACACATTTGAGTGAACTCAATCAAGGATTTCTTATGCTCAACTGTCTTTTTCATGAAAGGAATATTTGGTGTACTTCCCTAATGTACACCCTCTACTTTTGTCTATTTGCTCTAGTGCACCATTAGGAAGTCTTGTAGAAATTTGTTGCATGATCTTCAAGGCTCTCGGCTATGCACCTTCTCTACTTTATTGCTCAAATAAATGTAATGTTATACCTCCAATTTGTAGAGGTTCTTCACTCGAACCCTGATCCACTTCACCTGTCCTGTGGCTATGTGACGAAGGAAAGCTTTTCCCTTACTAAATATCACATCATAGCCTCGATCCTCCAACATGGAAACAAAAACCAATTTCTTCTTCAATTATGGAACATACATGACATCTCTCAGTGTAAGGGGAGAACCAAAATCCCTCTGAAAGGTAATAGTACCGATGTCGATAGCGCTATACCTCCCATCATCTCCCAATTCAATGTGCATCTAGAGATCCTTCTCCTCCAAGTTACTGAAGATATCCTTGTTGTCGGTCATATGGAATGAAGCTCCATTGTCCAGATACCCCACAATACCCATCGTTGATGGCACCATGTAAGCAATGAGGGTAAAATCTAGTTTGAATAGTGAAGCAAGAGCTTCATCTACAACTCCTCTTGAGGGATTCTTACCGACCTTCTTGTGTGGACACTTTTTGGCAAAACGTCCCAGCTTGTCACAGTGAAAACACTTGATTTTTGACATGTCCTTCTTATTTCTGCCCCGACTGGAATCTGATATGCAATGTGATGAATTCCCCTTCCCCTTCTTCACCCTTCCAACTAAGGCACAATTCTCCTCATCATCATGCTTTGATGAGGATTCATCTTTGGCGTTCCGTCTGTTAGCACTCAGGTTGTTCCATTTGACTCCTAAGGGAATACGGCCGAGGTAACCACAGACCAATCTTTGGATCACAGGTTCTAGCCTACCTGCAATCAGAGAGGGCTCTCTCTTTAGAATTTAGCTTTGTTTTAGTAATGTTTTAGGCTAGTTATGATGCACAGAATTTTGTTTAAAGTTTTGGTTGAATGATGTCTTCTAACAGCTAAAATGTAATCTTCAGGAGTTTCAGTCCATTGGGCATTGGAGTCTGTGATTATGTGTTGTTTGAGGTGTTGAGTGAGAGTGATGAAACTGCAGGGCCATATGGGTACTCATGAAACAATCTTCAAATTGTGGAATATGGACTATTTCCAGCCAGTGAGAGGCAACTAAGAATCTTTCACTAAGCTAGTGATATGGAGAAATGAAATATTAATCAGGAGCAGATTATAATTCCTGAACAATATTTACTATGAAAGATTTAGTGTAAATGGGAGCAATTAAGAATTACACATTCATAACTAATTCTGAAGAAAACATTCATAACAACATAGATTGAGTTTAGGGTGTTCAATGAACAAATCCTGAACTATTCTTTTTCTCTACTGCTAAACCTATGAAACATACAGCATAAGTGGATTATGAAAGAGAGGAATACATAATAACATGGTTCAGAAAACTTATTGTCAAATAGCGCAGGAATCCTGTAGCAGCAAACAAGCACACCACAACACTTCAAACAACTCAGAACTTCAGAAATTCCATTAGCTTCTTGTATTGAAAGTCTGAATTTACAGCATAGCTCCGCAGAAGAAAAATCAACAACCCCAATAAGTTTATGCATGGGGATATATATACAATCGTTTTACAAAATATCTTAACGATGAGTCATTTGCTCAATAACTGTCTTTACCAACTTTCAAAAATAGCAGATGCAACAGTTATTGCTACTTTAAATGAACAATGAATGACCGTTCTCTTCTGTTAGAAATTCTTTGACTTTTGGGGGCAACTGGGTCGGTCGGGTGCATCACACTGATTCTGAGTAATATGCTCTTTACTGCTGTGTCGTGGTGCGGCTACCTCAGCCCCGTCATCTGCATCTATCGGTCCTGCTTTGGTGGTCAAACTTGATTGCTGAGTTGGCTTTTTCCACTCTTTTCCCAGTCAGAGCAAGTATATAAATTTTCTGAAAATGCTGACTTGTGATTGATATACAAAAATTTGGTGAACAACCTGTTTCTTCACAGCAGTGTTTGTATCATTCCTGTCCACCATTCCTGTGTAGGCAATTGGTGTCTTAGGATTACGCCAAAAGTCTCATCTGCCTCAGTATATTTGTAATAGTTCGGAGGCACTTCAAAAAGATGTCTAATCTCATTCATAATAAAAAAATAAATTCTCTAGTTTGTCATAGAGACTCTGCCCAGATGGAGGCCCTGCTTCCTCTGGGGCACTTGCTGATGCAGTGATCTGATTTGTGGCATATGTATCGACTCTTTTAGCATAGTTTTCATGAGATAGTAACCTTCCTACACTGGTTACCAAGCTGGGAAGACCTCTGTTATGTAGTGTTGTAATTTTCTCAATGAATTCGTTCACATCTGCCTGCATCTCTTGGAACCTTCTATCCAATGTCTGTACATGATTTCTCAAGGTAAGCACTCTCTTCACTAGTAAAATGGTATCAGTTCTGTTAGTGATACCCATTGCTGCCAGCTGGGGGCCAGTGCGATTGTTAAGGACATTGATCATCCTGTTGGCTATTTCAGGCATATTGCCTAGAGATGCTCTTGCTCTTTGACTTTCTTTTTGGGCCTTGCCTATGAGATCCATATGTTCATGAATAGTTTCAATATATTGCCACTGGTCTGAAATAGATTGACTAATATTGGCCCATAGGATTTTCTTGATTTCAGCTAGAACCTTATCAAGAGAGAACTCTTTCTCCAGTTCCTTTATTTTCCTTTCAAGAACCCTTACCTCTCTGGTTTTTTCAGCTACACTCTGCTTTGATTTATCATACTTTTCTTCAATGGTAGCCAATTTATCCTTGGTCTCTTTTAGTTCAGCCATCTGTGCTTCTAAAGCCTCAAGCTCTTTCATCATGTTCTGCATGCTTAGGCTGGGTTCCTGTTGTGGTGTTGTTGCTGGCGCTGATACTCCTGTAGCTGGTGCTGATGTTGAAGGGCCTGCCTCTGATGTTTGTCCGGTGGGAGGACCTGCTGTAGATGTTTGTGCTAGCTGCATTGGTAATTCAGCTTGTGCAGTCTCTATTTCCATCAATCTTTTGTATAAACTTAGGAGTAAAGCCACCACATCCTAATCCTTCTTTTGCTCTGCCACTTCTCCAGTTTGAGGGTGAAGGGTAGCTGGCAGCTTGATATGCTTTCTCATAGCTACTATGTATTCATCTCTTTTCTTTAATAATGCCTATACACCCTTAGGGTCCTTTGGATCATGACCCAACTCTATAATGATCTCTTCCAAGGACTTGATTCTGTTGTCCTTGGCTTGAGATGATGCTCTTTCTAATTCAAACTGGGCAGCAGTATTGTGTAAAGAATTTTGTAATTGGTGTGCTAGTAGGGTCTTATCAGCTAAAGTGGAATAAAGCATCTCCCCGGTTTGCCTGTGTAGCTCAATCTGATCCAAGGGGTGGATGTCTTTGGCAAAAATTTCCAGATTAGTTCTGATATAATCGGCAGCTATTTGAGGTTGCTGCATAGTAGGCCTGAAATGACTAAGAGTCATTTTTTGTTCTTGAATGTCATAAGCAGACATTAATCTCTGATGATTAGTTGGTGCCATTTTCAAGAGTTGGTTGTAGATTTGGTGTTTGAGGGGCTCATTCCTTTTCTTGATATCTATGAACTGCTACTTGATGCTAGAGTCTGCCTTAGATTGCTGCCTTGAAGAGCTCACCTCTGCCCCATGTGGCATGTCCTGTCCTTGTTGTAAGGAACTGGTCGATGTTTCAATGCTAGGAGGTGGCATATTATCAATTGGTCTCTCTGGTAATTCCTCCTCTGAAAAGGGATTTAGCCTCTGTCTTTTTTCACCTTGTTGGTCCGTTGAAGTAGTAAGAGGAGTGTCCTCTTGCCTATCCCTTTTCCTTGTTCTTTCCTCATTAGCAGGTGTTTGCAACACTGAGGATTCAACTGTTACCTCCTGCCTCAAAGGGATTTGCTTTTGTGTTTGCTGTTCTGTGGAGGCAGGTTCCTTGGCTGTACCTTCCTACTGCTCTACTTGCTGTTCCACATTTGGGGGTGACTCTTCTTGCTGTACTGTTTTGCCTTTGGCCATGTTTGCTGCTTGATCAGTTGTTTTGGCAGGCTGCTGGGGAACGGTGGATGAAGAGGCAGCTTCTCCAAGATGTTGAGGGCCTGAAGACCAAACCTGTCCAAAATATTCCAAGTCAACCGCCTTTTCTAAATTTTTAATGGCTTTTTCTGCTAATTCTTCTTCAGAATAATCTTCCACTAAGGTACCTTCCCTCCACTCTAGTTGGTTAGCATGTTTTTCAATTTCTGGAATGCTAAAATGATCATAGGTGGCAAGCCTATATTTGATTCTTCTGAGGCTTATGAAATGGTTAGGGTCATATGGTGCCCAATAGAAGCTGGTCTTGAGGAGGAGGCTCTTTAGCATTTTGTCTGCCTCTTCCCAAGCTTCTTCCCTCTTATTAAAGATGAATGGACCCAATTGATGCTTGATTTTCAGCTGTGCTTTTTTGTTTCTGCTATGGAAGTGAATCATATCTACATTGCCGAACTGCCTGAAGTATTCTAGTGCAAAGAGTCTCATAGGAACATACTTTGGTAGCCTGTATGGTGCTAACTCACAGCCATATACTCTGATAACTGTGTGGTCTTGGTAAAAGTACCAATCTCCAATGCTATAGTTCTCAGAGAGCTGGAGGATTTTCTGCATATTATCAGTGAGTCTAGGAGGAGGGGAACTCTGCAGTAGTGACAAGGCTGGGTGAATGAAGAGGTCAATAAACTCACAGTAATTGTATGGTGAGTAGTGAATATGATGGCAGACTGCTGTCTAGAACATTACAGATCTTCTATTTCCCTTTGCATCTAGTTTCTTGAGAAAAAGAGGAAAGGCATCAGGCTGATTGTACAATAGCAGATGATATATATAGGAGGTGTACTTAAATACCCTCTCTCTTTCCAAGTTCATGAACTGTTCAAGAATTTTGTTGGCTATAAATGTAGCATAATCATACTGGACAGCAGGGGGCTGTCCTAGGGTAAAAATGGATAGCACTACCAATGTTGTCTCATCCACAAACTCACTGGTTTTGAACCCCAGGATGGAGGATATCATGTCTACTAGCAGTCTCCCTATGTCATTGAACCAGACATGCAGATAAGGGGGAGGCTGCTTAGGCTGAAATTCTGGAAGCATAAACAATTGGCCAATTCTTGTAACTTGTGAGTTGGAGAGCTTGGCACCTTGTTCTAGTAAAAGCTGCATAGTAAGAGGAACCAGTGGCTTTGTAGGTTGAAATTGTAGCATTTGGTTGATGGCTTCAGGAGTAATGTGGAATAAGACAGAGCCTGAAGGACTCAGAACAGCCCTTTGATTGGGGTCATAGTTTGTGCAGCACTGGTGGATCAAGTCAGGGAACTCATTGACCTGAGGGAGATAATAGATTGGCAAATGGGATTTCCAGATTCCCAGGAGGTCTGTACCATCTCTGTGTTTCTTCCTTAACTCACAAACTGTTTCTATGTGGTATTTGTTACACAACTCTACAGTGTCTCTCATCTGATAATCTCTGTCTGCAAGGGCCAACCATTCCAGGTCCTTATGTGGGGCATTCAATGGTGCAATGTTTAATGCCACAGGGGTCTCCATGTTTCTTATGCTTTTCAGCAGAACCACTAGAATTATGGGCAAATGCAACACTTGCGCAGCGGATTCAGATAAAAAAGGGATTTGCAGTGGAAAACAGGGTAGCCCTGGTGTAAATGAGGTGTAATTGGCTGTCAGGACGAAATTAATCACTTGCAGAGTGTGGGAGCTTGAAGTTCAGGAAAAACGACAGTTTGGTGTTTTTTTTACAGTGGAAGAACCAAAGGAACCAAGTTGCAGAGGGAGATGGTAAATACCTGGTTGCAGCGCGTTGAGAGACGGCTTATCCAATCGGAATTGTGGGCAACAACGGCTTTGGAATCAATTTCTGAAGGTTGGCGGTGGAAACGTCGTAAAACTCATGCAGGAGGCACTGTGGCCTTTTTGCAAATAACGCGAAAAAATGACTTTTTTGGGCAAAATAGGGAAAATTTTACCTTTGGCGCCTTTTGTCGGATGACGTCAGCATGATGTCATAGGTGGGGTCAGGTACGGAATGATGACGTGGCGGCCAGTGAGCGGCTCTACGTGGACAGATGACAGGGCAGACAGCTCGGAGCAATGGCGGATCGGGCGCTAATGTGATGCTGAAGCGGCAATGACGTGGGGGTGACGTGGGAGTGACGTATGGCGGAAATAGGAGGGTGGTAAGCGGTAATATCGGACCGCTCATGGTACGGGTGTGGTTTTGGCAGGAGGCCGCCCGACGAAATCAAGGAGCAACACGCATCCGAGCCCTGACGTCACCCTTCTGACAATTTCGGGCGCTAACGCTCAGGCATCAGGGGTGGTCCGATATTGCAGAGAGTCGTCGGATCGGAGGGCCCGGATCCGACGGTCGACGAGCCACAGAGGTGATGGGTCGATACGGCGGAGCGCAGACAATAAAAAATAATATTTCTAGAAAGGCGCGCCAGGGTAAAACTTTGGTTATCGGTGGATTTTGGGTTTTGCAATGTTTTTAGGACAAATGGATTTGTTGGTATTTATTTGTAAAACGCGCTTTTAGGGCTGTTAAATCAATTAGATATTGATTTAATCCCAAAATAGGTCTTTAGCGCTCTTTTGTCTTTTGCGCTTAGTTCCTTTTCTCCAGCCCTTTTAGGACTTTAAGGCTATATTGCCTAGGGGGGGGAATATACATTTTTTGGGGTTTTCAATATAAAAGTGATATATTAATAGGGAAAAGGGGAACATAGGGAGTTAAATAATAAGGTTAGTAGTTAATATGGATGGGAGATATGGAAGTGAAGAGATGAACACTAAGTTCAGGGAGCAAACTTAGTTTTGAAGGCAGATGATAATGAAGAATGATTATGTACAAGAAATGTAGCTCTGCTATATAACAAGGTGATACTGGGATGTTAGAAAGAAATTTGATAGGGAATGATGGGAGGTTAGACATGCTTCACTCTGCTGTCACAAAAATGTTGAATAGGAGGATCTACTCTGACCACCATGTGTTTCCTTTGTCTAGGTCAGTGATATAAGAGAAATCATGCTTTTGCAACCCCATCTACCTACCCATCTTATTGCCTAGCATTTTTTATTACTTCCGGGAGGGTGCACTTAAACTTGCAAACCCTCATATGCTCTTTTCTTTTTGCTGCCCTCCTATCTAAATCTACCCTTATATCTTCCAAGGGCCCAGATTAAGCTAGTGGGCTCCTTCCTTTCTCTATCCAGCTAGTCATCTGTCAAACTTGAACTGTTTGAACAGGTACTCATTACCTACTCTAAAACAAGCAATTTAAAACATGGCATGGCCCAGTTTGAACTGTTGAGCCATCCATCAAGATAGCAGTGGCATTTTGATTGGCCACTTTCCTGGTCTTTCTTTGGGGTTCATTTCAATTATTTTTTCTTTCGACCAGCTCATTTTCTTGCCTTTTGATTATTCATTTAAGGCATACCCTATTTACATTTTTTAACTTTTTGCTTTGTTCACAAAAATGGAACCTTTGTATCTTCAAAGATGAACATTTTAGCACTTCCACTGTCAATCATGAAATATGAAACCCTATTGGTATAGGAGGCTAATAGTGGCTCCACTTGGGGATGACTTTTCCAGATGAAAAGTCAAGATCAGCAGGTCAGATTGCCTTCTTTTTTCACCCTTTTGCAGTTTAACCTTTCCTTTTGTTAAAGACTGTACATCTGAATCCATGAAATTTGCATGCAATACTCATTAAGCTGATCTGCTGTGAAATTACAGTACTGTTGTTACCCTGTTTGTCTGAGTGCTTTTCATCTCCTAGATAGTTTCCAAGTACCTTCTCTTATTTTCCCATGACAAAGTGAGTAATATACATCAGGAAGAATGCAACATCTTAGTCTTTCTCAAAAATTTACTCCATTTGGACCCTTATCTATCCGCTGTAAACACACATACTGGAAATATAAATACTTATGTACAATATACAATTGAGCAGTGCTTTGATCAGAGGGGGTCAAAATAATGCTTCAACATCCTCCCATTGACTGGGCCTTCCTCAGTGTTTGAGCCATCCAAGCTCTTTAGAAAATAGGTGTTATTACCTTGTACAACATAAATTACATAAGGTCCCTTCCATAAGAAATCAAATTTCCCATGTTTTCCTTTGTCCTCCCTCCTGGAATCCCATCTCAGCACTTTGTTTCCTATAAAGAAGTCCTCAGCTTTGGTTCTTTTGTCAAATATTCTTTTGAGTTTTTCTTGCAGTACTTGGGTTCTTTCATAAACTTCCTCTCTTGTTTGCTGTAGGTGAATTGTCTGATTGATCCTTCTTTGAATGTCATTTGGCTCAGCTTGTATTTCTTGTAGTAACTTGATTATAGGAACACCTAAAGATGAAGGAAACCTTGCTTCCATTCCATAAACTAGTTCATATGGACTTGTACCAATGGATCTCTTGGTGGTCAATCTATCTGCCCACAGTGCATTCACTAACTTCTTATGCCAATTCTTTTTGTTTTCTTCCAAAACTTTTTTGATGATATTGATGAGGCTCTTATTGGAAGACTCAGCTAGGCCGTTACCTTGAGGATAGTAAGCAGTGGAATGACCTAGGGTCATATGATACTTGTGACAGAAATTGATCATTTTTTTGGACTTGAAAGCGGCAGCATTGTCTGTGATAATTTTATCTGGACAGCCAAACCTGGACATGATGTTGGTTTCTAGAAATTGTATGATAATGGAGTCATTGGCTTGTCTACAAGGGACAGCTTCTATCCATTTGGTGAAATAGTCTGTAGCAGTCAGAATCCACCTATGCTGGCCAGAGGATGGGGGATGAATTTCACCAATAAAGTCTAAACCCCATTGCTGGAATGGTCTCTCAGTGGAAACAGGTTTGAGTGGTAAAGGCAACAACTTTCTTTTGCCTTCAAAAATTTGGCATTTGTGACAAGACATTACAAATTTCTTTACATCAGTAAACAAGGAGGGCCAATAAAATCCAGCCCTTAGGATTTTATCAGCTGTAGATTTCCAGTATAAGTGTCCTCCACAGTCACCTGCATGAAATTCTTTGAGGACATTATCAATTTCATCCAATGTTAAGCAATTAAGTAAGATTCCTTCGTGATTTCTCCAAAACAAAACACTATCAATAATACAAAATTTTGATTCTTTCATTTTCAAGAACCTTTTCTTAGTTCTGGACAACCCTGGAGGAGCTTGCAGGTTTAACAATACAAAACATATATCAGTATACCAGGGGGATTGCATAAAGGCTTGGCTGATCTGTGGAGTCGCCATCTCCTGATCGTTGTCCAGTTCATTAATGTCAAGGGCTTGGAAATTGGTTTCAGCCATTAGCTTGGCTAGACCTTGTCCTTTTATCAGTTTGGTAGGCTTGATTTCCATGTCATATTCTAAGATTTTGGCAATCCATTTGCCCCTCCTACCTTCAATTCCTTCTTGGGTCAAAATGTCCTTCACTACTGCATTTGGGACATAGGAAATGATGTGGGAGTACAGGATATAGATTCTAAAGTCTTTGATTGCTTTTACCAATGCATAGGCTTGTTTTTCCATAATCTGATATTTCAAGGGGGCATCCCTAAGAGCTCTGCTAAAAAATGCAATAGGTTTTTCACAGCCTTGGTCATCTTTTTGTAGCAGAACAACAGCAATTGTATGCTCAGATGCAAAAGAAAAAATGATGAAATCTTTATCAAATCTAGGGCTTGTTAGGACTGGTGTGTTTGTCAATGCTCTTTTAATATCCTCAAAGGCTTGTCTAGCTTCCATGGTCCATTTGACCTTGGAGTCCTTCTTCAGCATGTTGTTTAACAGTCTTGTGAGCTCAGCCAAATTGGGAATGAACCTTCTCAAGAAGTTGATTTTTCCTAGAAAGCTTTGTAGTTCTTTGATGTTTCTTGGATGTGGTACTTGTAGGATAGCTTGAATTCTGTCTGGGTCAATCCTAATACCATCTTTTGAGATTATATGTCCTAGGAGTTTGCCTTCCTCTAGCCCAAACAGTGATTTCTTTGGGTTTAAAGATATACCATATTTTCTACAAATTGTGAAAACCTGCCTCAAGTGTTCTAAGTGTTCTTGGTCTGATTTTGAGAAGGCGGTAAGATCATCCAGGTAGACCACTAGAAAATCATGAATTTCCTTGGCGAAGGCTATATCCATTGCTCTTTGGAAGGTGGCCCCTGCATTTTTAAGCCCAAAAGGCATTTTGACATATTTGAAAGTTCCCCAAGGTGTTGTGAAGGCAGTTTTGTCTTGGTCATCCGGGTGCACTAGAATCTGATTGAATCCTGAGAAACCATCTAATAATGAGATCCTAGAGGCTCCCACTACCCTTTGCAGGATATGATCCATTTTTGGTAAGGGGTAATGGTCTTTGAGAGAGACTTTGTTCAAATTTCTTAGGTCAACACACAGTCTGATTTCTCATGTCTTTTTCCTAGTAGGCACTAGGTTTGAAATCCATTCTGAGAACCTGATTGGAGCAATGATTCCTGCTTGATACATACGTTTCACCTCTTTTTCAATGAGGGGAAGAAGCACCGGGTTCACTCTTCTAAGTTTTTGTTTGAAAGGCTTTTGGTTTTCTTTTAAAGGTATAGTGTGCTGGATGACTGAGGTATCATAAGATTTGAGGTCCTCATAGCTCCAGGCAAAGACATCTTGGAACTCTTTAAACAACTCAATGTATTTCAATTTCTGCTCAGGTGGTAATGCTTTAGCTAATTTTATCATTTTGGGATTTTCTGTAGTTCCAATGTTACAATCTTCAATTTCAGCATTCAGTGGTTGCATTTTTGGTTTTCTTGAGATATCATTTGAATCAAACAGATCCTCCAAAGGGGTTAAGCCTGTGGGCAGAAAATTATCTTTTAGCTCAATTACCTCTGCTTCTGTTTCAGCCAGTTCATCTTCGTCTATCTGCTTCAACTTTTGTATAGTTTCGTTGTTAAAGGTGGTAGGATACAAAACTAGATTAGTTATTTCAGCTGATATTTTCTGTGTAATAGTGTGTGTGTGTTGTTGATCATCTCCAGTGGTTGAGTCAATGTTAATGCCAGAGAATTCCTCTTTTAGAGTGAGGAAGTTGTTTATCTGAGTGTCACTCTCAAATACTTGCCAGTTTTTAATGTTGTCCGGAACTACAGGTCTATGTTTGATTTCAGCAGTAAAAGTATGATTGGGTTTGAAAGGCAGCTTACAAGTGCTGGCAAAGGTTGCCAAGCTGTGAGCATGTAGATTAAGTTCTCTAGAAATTTTATTCAATTGTGATTGTGAAAAGGTATCAAGTACCTGAATAGCTGCCCCCTTATATGCTCTCAACCTTAGATCATTTGTGGTAAAGTTTCCTTTCATTTGTTGTATGATCAGATCTGAATCTCCTAAGATTGAGACTTTGGTTGCACCCAATTTTTTTATGAGTTTCAGACCTAACAAAAGGGCCTCATACTCAGCCATATTATTTGTGCACCGAAAGTTTAACCTGTATGCATGACCCTCAGCCTGGTCATTGTGCATATTATGGATCCAAACTCCTGCCCCAGCTCCTAACTTGTTTACAGAACCATCAAATTCTAAATACCATAAGGTTTCATGATCAAGATTTGAATTTAGGTCTTTAGAGAATTGTATCATGGGGGGATTGTTTTCTTGCAAGTTGCTTGATACATCATACTCCTTCTTTATATCAGTTATGCCTAAAGTGTCTTGGTGTTGGGGGGCAAATTGTTCATTTAATTCCTTTGTCTCTGCTGCCATTACTAGTTCAGAATAAACTTTGTTGCAGATGTCAGCATTATAGAGAATAAATGAATCCATGTCAGAGTGTATTGAATAGATTGGGAAATTTTGGGGCTTATCTTGACTGCTTACCACATATTTCATCAATGTCTCGCGGTATAATCTCTTTGGCTGCCCAAAGACTGAAATGGTAGCATAGGACATATCTAATTGCAAAGATCCTTGGAGTTTGCCCCCCCAGGATCTGGACAAGAGCATGCCATACTTAGGGGGTATGTCAGCCACTACTACATCCATCAAAATTTTCTTAGTTGGGTATTGGACCAAGGAGACACATAAGTCTTTAATCAATCCTAAGCACCTGACTTGGCTTGAATCAAATGAGAATAGATCTTTATAAGGTCTTGTGATGTCTAAGTCAAGTTTTTCCATTACTGATTTGGGCATTAAGTTGTGTGAGGCCCCGGAATCAAACATTGCATTGTGTAGAACCTTAGCATGAATGTTTAAACTGACATAGAAGGGTGGAACTCCTCCATTTTCTGTTTTTCCATTAACCTCAGGGCCAAATAGTAACTCTGGTTGATCATCTAGGACATTCATAGCATCTTTATTGTCTGATACTTGGAGTGACTTGTTAATCTGTTGTCTGTATACTTCATGTTTGGCCAATTCTGAAAGAGGGACTGATATCTTCAGCTTACTTATTTCAGTTTCTAAATTAAAAGGCTTTTCTATTTGAATCTTGGTATTAGGTGCAGCAAGTTTTCCCTTTTCAGCTGGGTTATCAGAGGTCTTTTGTTCATTGTTTGCATGATTTTGAATGAAAGTGGTACCATGTTTGTTTCCCGGGGTGGTATCTGCCCTTGCCTTTGCAGGATGGAGTGGGGTTGGCTGGTTTTCA
Organism: Pinus tabuliformis; assembly: GCA_031772625.1. Lineage (NCBI taxonomy): Eukaryota > Viridiplantae > Streptophyta > Pinopsida > Pinales > Pinaceae > Pinus > Pinus tabuliformis. The sequence goes on from CM062817.1 coordinate 390,965,773, forward strand.
GGGGTCTGTTGTTCTGAAACATCCTCCACAGTGACTTCTGTGGTGTGTGGGTTTGAATTGCCAGCTGATTGTGGAAGAGCAGTCTTGTCATTGGTCTTTTTTGGCTGCTTATTGTCCCTTGGTTTAAGAGGTTCAGGTACATCTATCGTTCTAGTCCTTAGTTTATACTGTTTGTGTACCTCATACACAGCTGCATCATAACCTTCTCTGAAATCGAATGATTCTCCTGACTTAGTGTGGAATTGATTGTCATTATAAATGTCTTGATCTTCTTGTGTTAAAAAGACTTGATGTTCACTGTCCAAACCCATTAGATTGATGTGAGGTTCCTCAGCTGGTTCATTAGATGTTGAAGCTTTAGCATAATTTTCTTGGAAAGGAGGTCTGATATGCTGGTCTGGATCAGTCCTTCCAACATTAGAATTTTGATTCTTTCTAAAGTTTGGGTTTCTAATATTGCTTGGTTGACCTTCCCATGATGATTTTCTTTCTATGGTTTCCACCCTGTCCCCAAGTCTGTCCATACCTTTGATGATTGCATCCAGCTTTTGCTCAAATGATGAGGGTTCTTCCTTAAAAGTGGTTCTTCTTTCAGTTCTTGCTCGGTTTCTTTTAGCAATCAGATTTGCCTCTACACTTACAACTATGTTTTGCATGTCTGCCAGGGTTGCAGGGGCTCTTTCCCTTAATTGATATGCCATATCAGCATCAAACCCATCCGGAAACTTGATTAAGGGTAGATCAGGTGGAGGTCTAAGATTTTGAGGAATGGCATTATAGACAGTGTTGAATCTAGTGCAATAGTCCAAGACAGTTTCTTGTGGGCCTCTCCTTATGGTGTCATATTCAGATAGAATGTGTAGAGGATCCTTTTTCTTTTCCCATCTGTTCAGGAAGGACTGATAAAGAGCGCCTGAGTCAGGTATAGAATTTGCAGCAAGTGCTCTGAACCAAGTTCTTACTTCACCTGTTAAACTTTGTACAAAAATTTTCATTCTCACATCATCATCATCTATCTCATAATTTTCAAAGTAATATTGCATTTTCTTGGTATGTTGTAAGGCAGTGTATGCATTGGTTCCATCAAAATAAGTAATCTTACTTTAGTAGTCCTGAGGCATAGCCCCAGGATTACCAGGTAACTGAAGAGGAGCATAACGATTAGCCATATTTGCAAGGATAAATGGGGCAACAAGTAAAAGGGGAACAACTGGAACAATGGGGATAATAATAGCAGTTTGTGTATTGGGTGGGGGTGTGGATAATATGTTTTGGGAAGTGGAAGAGGAAGAGGGGGAAGAATGGGTTATATGAAGATGAACTGATGGTTTGGCAGGGGTTGGGATATAACTTTGTTGAACTGCCTCAAGGCTGGACTCAGCAGATTCTTCTGGTTCCTTTTGGTTTCTGAGAGTCCTGGGAATCAAATTGGGATTATCGAAAACAGGTGGAGGATTTGGGTCAGGACTTTACCTGGTATGCCTAGTTCTCTTTTTAGGAGCCAGCTTCTGAACTTGTTTTTGGTATTTTTGAGAATATTTTTAGAATGGTCAAGGGATTGCTTTAAATTTTTGTAACCACTATCTAAGGCAGACAGCAGTTGAAAGATTCGTTTACGTCCCCAATGGAGTCGCCAGTTATGTTAGCACTCAGGTTGTTCCCTTTGACTCCTAAGGGAGTACAGCCGAGGTAACCACAGACCAATCTTTGGATCACAGGTTCTAGCCTACCTGCAATCAGAGAGGGCTCTCTCTTTAGAATTTAGCTTTGTTTTAGTAATGTTTTAGGCTAGTTATGATGCACAGAATTTTGTTTAAAGTTTTGGTTGAATGATGTCTTCTAACAGCTAAAATGTAATCTTCAGGAGTTTCAGTCCATTGGGCATTGGAGTCTATGATTATGTGTTGTTTGAGGTGTTGAGTGAGAGTGATGAAACTGTAGGGCCATATGGGTACTCATGAAACAATCTTCAAATTGTGGAATATGGACTATTTCCAGCCAGTGAGAGGCAACTAAGAATCTTTCACTAAGCTGGTGATATGGAGAAATGAAATATTAATCAGGAGCAGATTAGAATTCCTGAACAGTATTTACTATGAAAGATTTAGTGTAAATGTGAGCAATTAAGAATTACACATTCATAACTAATTCTGAAGAAAACATTCATAACAGCATAGATTGAGTTTAGGGTGTTCAATGAACAAATCCTGAACTATTCTTTTTCTCTACTGCTAAACCTATGAAACATACAGCATAAGTGGATTATGAAAGAGCGGAATACATAATAACATGGTTCAGAAAACTTATTGTGACATGAAATAGCGCAGGAATCCTGTAGCAGCAAACAAGCACACCACAACACTTCAAACAACTCAGAACTTTAGAAATTCCATTAGCTTCTTGTATTGAAAGTCTGAATTTACAGCATAGCTCTGCAGAAGAAAAATCAACAACCCCAATAAGTTTATGCATGGGGATATATATACAATCGTTTTACAAAATATCTTAATGATGAGTCATTTGCTCAATAACTGTCTTTACCAACTTTCAAAAATAGCAGATGCAACAGTTATTGCTACTTTAAATGAACAATGAATGACCGTTCTCTTCTGTTAGAAATTCTTTGACTTTTGGGGGCAACTGGGTCGGTCGGGTGCATCGTACTGATTCTGAGTAATATGCTCTTTATTGCTGTGTCGTGGTGCGGCTATCTCAGCCCTGTCATCTGCATCTGTCGGTCCTGCTTTGGTGGTCAAACTTGATTGCTGAGTTGGCTTTTCCCACTCTTTTCCCAGTCAGAGCAAGTATATAAATTTTCTGAAAATGCTGACTTGTGATTGATATACAAAAATTTGGTGAAAAACCTATTTCTTCACAGCAGTGTTTGTATCATTCATGTCCACCATTCTTGTGTAGGCAATTGGTGTCTTAGGATTATGCCAAAAGTCTCATCTGCCTCAGTATATTTGTAATAGTTCGGAGGCACTTCAAAAAGATGTCTAATCTCATTCATAATAAAAAATAAATTCTCTAGTTTGTCATAGAGACTCTGCCCAGATGGAGGCCCTGCTTCCTCTAGGGCACTTGCTGATGCAGTGATATGATTTGTGGCATATGTATCGACTCTTTTAGCATAGTTTTCATGAGATAGTAACCTTCCTGCACTGGTTACCAAGCTGGGAAGACCTCTATTATGTAGTGCTGTAATTTTCTCAATGAATTTGTTCACATCTGCCTGCATCTCTTGGCACCTTCTATTCAATGTCTGTACATGATTTCTCAAGGTAAGCACTCTCTTCACTAGTAAAATGGTATCAGTTCTATTAGTGATACCCATTGCCGCCAGCTGGGGGCCAGTGCGATTTTTAAGGACATTGATCATCATGTTGGCTATTTCAGGCATATTGCCTAGAGATGCTCTTGCTCTTTGACTTTCTTTTTGGGCCCTGCCTATGAGATCCATATGTTCATGAATAGTTTCAATATATTGCCACTGGTCTGAAATATATTGACTAATATTGGCCCACAGGATTTTCTTGATTTTAGCTACAACCTTATCAAGAGAGAGCTCTTTCTCCAGTTCCTTTATTTTCCTTTCAAGAGCCCTTACCTCTCTTGTTTTTCAGCTACACTCTGCTTTGATTTATCATACTTTTCTTCAATGGTAGCCAATTTATCCTTGGTCTCTTTTAGTTCAGCCATCTGTTCTTCTAAAGCCTCAAGCTCTTTCATCATGTTCTGCATGCTTAGGCTGGGTTCTTGTTGTGGTGTTGTTGCTGGCGCTGATACTCCTGTAGCTGGTGCTAATGTTGAAGGGCCTGCCTCTGATGTTTGTCCGGTGGGAGGACCTGTTGTAGATGTTTGTGCTGGCTGCATTGGTAATTCAGCTTGTCTTGTTTTCAATGCTACCTCTAGTGCAGTCTCTGTTTCCATCAATCTTTTGTATAAACTTAGGAGTAAAGCCACCACATCCTGATCCTTCTTTTGCTCTGCCACTTCTCCAGTCTGAGGGTGAAGGGTAGCTGGCAGCTTGATATGCTTTCTCATAGCTGCTATGTCTTCATCTCTTTTCTTTAATAATGCCTGTACACCCTTAGGGTCCTTTGGATCATGACCCAACTCTATAATGATCTCTTCCAAGGACTTGATTCTGTTGTCCTTGGCTTGAGATGATGCTCTTTCTAATTCAAGCTGGGCAGCAGTATTGTGTAAAGAATTTTGTAATTGGTGTGCTAGTAGGGTCTTATCAGCTAAAGTGGAATAAAGCATCTCCTCGGTTTGCCTGTGTAGCTCAATCTGATCCAAGGGGTGGATGTCTTTGGCAAAAATTTCCAGATTAGTTCTGATATAATCGGCAGCTGTTTGAGGTTGCTGCATAGTAGGCCTGAAATGACTAAGAGTCATTTTTTGTTCTTGAATGTCATAAGCAGACATTAATCTCTGCTGATTAGTTGGTGCCATTTTCAAGAGTTGGTTGTAGATTTGGTGTTTGAGGGGCTCATTCCTTTTCTTGATATCTATGAACTGCTGCTTGATGCTAGAGTCCGCCTTAGATCGCTGCCTTGAAGAGCTCACCTCTGCCCCATGTGGCATGTCCTGTCCTTGCTGTAAGGAACTGGCCGATGTTTCAATGCTAGGAGGGGGCATATTATCAATTGGTCTCTCTGGTAATTCCTCCTCTGAAAAGGGATTTAGCCTCTGTCTTTTTTCACCTTGCTGGTCCGTTGAAGTAGTAAGAGGAGTGTCCTCTTGCCTATCCCTTTTCCTTGTTCTTTCCTCATTAGCAGGTGTTTGCAACACAGAGGATTCAACTGTTACCTCCTGCCTCAGAGGGATTTGCTTTTGAGTTTGCTGTTCTGTGGAGGCAGGTTCCTTGGCTGTACCTTCCTGCTGCTCTACTTGTTGTTCCACATTTGGGGGTGACTCTTCTTGCTGCACTGTTTTGCCTTTGGCCATGTTTGCTGCTTGATCAGTTGTTTTGGCAGGCTGCTGGGGAACGGTGGATGAAGAGGCAGCTTCTCCAAGATGCTGAGGGCCTGAAGACCAAACCTATCCAAAATATTCCAAGTCAACTGCCTTTTCTAAATTTTTAATGGCTTTTTCTACTAATTCTTCTTCAGAATAATCTTCCACTAAGGTGCCTTCCCTCCACTCTAGTTGGTTAGCATGTTTTTCAATTTCTGGAATGCTAAAATGATCATAGGTGGCAAGCCTATATTTGATTCTTCTGAGGCTTATGAAATGGTTAGGGTCATATGGTGCCCAATAGAAGCTGGTCTTGAGGAGGAGGCCCTTTAGCATTTTTTCTGCCTCTTCCCAAGCTTCTTCCCTCTTATTAAAGATGAATGGACCTAATTGATGCTTGATTTTCAGCTGTGCTTTTTTGTTTCTGCTATGGAAGTGAATCATATCTACATTGTCGAACTGCCTGAAGTATTCTAGTGCAAAGAGTCTCATAGGAACATACTTTGGTAGCCTGTATGGTGCTAACTCACAGCCATATACTCTGATCACTGTGTGGTCTTGGTAAAAGTACCAATCTCCAATGCTATAGTTCTTAGAGAGCTGGAGGATTTTCTGCATATCATCAGTGAGTCTAGGAGGAGGGGAACTCTGCAGTAGTGACAAGGCTGGGTGAATGAAGAGGTCAATAAACTCACAGTAATTGTATGGTGAGTAGTGAATATGATGGCAGATTGCTGTCCAGAACATTACAGATCTTCTATTTCCCTTTGCATCTAGTTTCTTGAGAAAAAGAGGAAAGGCATTAGGCTGATTATACAATAGCAGATGATATATATAGGAGGTGTACTTAAATACCCTCTCTCTTTCCAAGTTCATGAACTGTTCATGAATTTTGTTGGCTATAAATGTAGCATAATCATACTGGACAGCAGGGGGCTGTCCTGGGGTAAAAATGGATAGCACTACCAATGTTGTCTCATCCACAAACTCACTGGTTTTGAACCCCAGGATGGAGGATATCATGTCTACTAGCAGTCTCCCTATGTCATTGAACCAGACATGCAGATAAGGGGGAGGCTGCTTAGGATGAAATTCTGGAAGCATAAACAATTGGCCAATTCTTGTAACTTGTGAGTTGGAGAGCTTGGCACCTTGTTCTAGTAAAAGTTGCATAGTAAGAGGAACCAGTGGCTTTGTAGGTTGAAATTGTAGCATTTGGTTGATGGATTCAGGAGTAATGTGGAATAAGATAGAGCCTGAAGGACTCAGAACAGCCCTTTGATTAGGGTCATAGTTTGTGCAGCACTGGTGGATCAAGTCAGGGAACTCATTGACCTGAGGGAGATAATAGATTGGCAAATGGGATTTCCAGATTCCCAGGAGGTCTGTACCAGCTCTGTGTTTCTTCCTTAACTCACAAACTGTTTCTATGTGGTATTTGTTACACAGCTCTACAGTGTCTCTCATCTAATAATCTCTGCCTACAAGGGCCAACCATTCCAGGTCCTTATGTGGGGCATTCAATAGTGCAATGTTTAATGCCACAGGGGTCTCCATGTTTCTTATGCCTTTCAGCAGAACCACTAGAATTATGGGCAAATGCAACACTTGCGCAGCGGATTCAGATATATGAAAAAAAAGGGATTTGCAGTGGAAAACAGGGTAGCCCTGGTGTAAATGAGGTGTAATTGGCTGTCAGGATGAAATTAATCACTTGCAGAGTGTGGGAGCTTGAAGTTCAGGAAAAACGGCAATTTGGTGTTTTTTTTACAATGGAAGAACCAAAGGAACCAGGTTGCAGAGGGAGATGGTAAATACCTGGTTGCAGCGCGCTGAGAGAAGGCTTATCCAAGCGGAATTCTGGGCAGCAACGGCTTTGGAATCAATTTCTGAAGGTTGGCGGTGGAAACGTCGTAAAACTCATGCAGGAGGCACTGTGGTATTTTTGCAAATAACGCGAAAAAATGACTTTTTTGGGCAAAATAGGGAAAATTTGGCCTTTGGCGCCTTTTGTCAGATGATGTCAGCATGATGTCATAGGTGGGGTCGGGTACGGAATGATGACGTGGTGTCCGGTGAGCGGCTCTACGTGGACAGATGACAGGGCAGATAGCTCGGAGCAATGGCGGATCGGGCGCTAATGTGATGCTGAAGCGGCAATGACGTGGGGGTGACGTGGGAGTGACGTATGGCGGAAATAGGAGGGCGGTAAGCGGTAATATCGGACCGCTCATGGTACGGGTGTGGTTTTGGCAGGAGGCCGCCCGACGAAATCAAGGAGCAACACGCGTCCGAGCCCTGACGTCACCCTTCTGACAATTTCGGGCGCTAACGTTCAGGCATCGGGGGTGGTCCGATATTGCAGAGAGCCGTCGGATCGGAGGGCCCGGATCCGACGGTCGACGGGGCGCAGAGGTGATGGGTCGATACGGCGGAGCGCAGACAATAAAAAATAATATTTCTAGAAAGGCGCGCCAGGGTAAAACTTTGGTTATCGGCGGATTTTGGGTTTTGTAATGTTTTTAGGACAAATGGATTTGTTGGTATTTATTTGTAAAACGCGCTTTTAGGGCTGTTAAATCAATCAGATATTGATTTAATCCCAAAATAGGTCTTTAGCGCTCTTTTGTCTTTTGCGCTTAGTTCCTTTGCTCCAGCCCTTTTAGGACTTTAAGGCTATATTGCCTGGGGGGGGAATATACATTTTTTGGGGTTTTCAATATAAAAGTGATATATTAATAGGGAAAAGGGGAACATAGGGAGTTAAATAATAAGGTTAGTAGTTAATATGGATGGGAGATATGGAAGTGAAGAGATGAACACTAAGTTCAGGGAGCAAACTTAGTTTTGAAGGCAGATGATAATGAAGAATGATTATGTACAAGAAATGTGGCTCTGCTATATAACAAGGTGATACTGGGATGTTAGAAAGAAATTTGATAGGGAATGATTGGGAGGTTAGACATGCTTCACTCTGCTGTCACAAAAATGCTGAATAGGAGGATCTGCTCTGACCACCATGTGTTTCCTTTGTCTAGGTCAGTGATATAAGAGAAATCATGCTTCTGCAACCCCATCTACCTACCCATCTTATTGCCTAGCATTTTTTATTACTTCCGAGAGGGTGCACTTAAACTTGCAAACCCTCATATGCTCTTTTCTTTTTGCTGCCCTCCTATCTAAATCTACCCTTATATCTTCCAAGGGCGCAGATTAAGCTAGTGGGCTCCTTCCTTTCTCTATCCAGCTAGTCATCTGTCAAACTTGAACTGTTTGAACAGGTACTCATTACCTACTCTAAAACAAGCAATTTAAAACATGGCATGGCCCAATTTGAACTGTTGAGCCATCCATCAAGATAGCAGTGGCATTTTGATTGGCCACTTTCCTGGTCTTTCTTTGGGGTTCATTTCAATTATTTTTTCTTTCGACCAGCTCATTTTCTTGCCTTTTGATTATTCTTTTAGGGCATACCCTCTTTACATTTTTTAACTTTTTGCTTTGTTCACAAAAATGGAACCTTTGTATCTTCAAAGATGAACATTTTAGCACTTCCACTGTCAATCATGAAATATGAAACCCTATTGGTATAAGAGGCTAACACCGTCAAATCTCTTCCTGCACCAAGTCAGACCACAATCACTCCCACTCTAGTAGCTTCTCCCTCCCATAACCGAGTCCTGGTAGTTGTTGCATCTCTTGGGAAGTCTTAGAAGTGCTAGCTCACCAGATCATCTTCTATAATAGTAACCCTAACACTTCCAATCTTATCCTCACATTGGGCGAACTTGGTCAAGTACTTTGGAATTGAGTCACCCTTCTCCATCTTGATCTTTCTAAGTTTGTCCTTTAGTGCCAACTTCCTGTGGTCACTGCTATTTTGAAACAGGTCCATCAATTCCTTCCACATTGCAAATGGAGTTTCCTTACCATGGAGATTCGAGACAATATGATCTCGAACTCCTTCTAGGATAATCATTCTCACCTTTGCCACACACTTTCTCCATTCATCCAGATTAGCATCAGATGTTGGAGGCTTTGGAATATCATGATCTATGAATTCCTTTAGCTCGTTGTCTTCCAAAACTATCTCCATCATGTCCTTTCAAACTATGTAATTTGAGCTTCCCTCTAGGGCATACTCAAGTCTCAAACCTTAGAAATACATCCTGCTAATTTTGAAGTATGAAACTGTAGATTCGATTTCACCTGCACAAAAAAATCATATTCTCCTCTTCTATAGTAACTTCATCTCTCATACCATGTATATTTTTATTGTAGATTCAAATTTCTTATGTGATATGCTAAAAGAAATACATGAATCTACTTTACTCAACAATGGAAACAATAATTGATCGATGAAATCATGAAGCAGAAAAGGAATAATTTCAATCACACATAACACAATAATTTTTTGGGGAAATCCAAAGCTAAAAACCCCACTATCTATATATTTCATTAACCGGAAGATGTGAGAAGAAAATACAATGCTTGTTCAACCCAAACAATATTTACAAAAGTACAAACTATCTCACTGCTTCACAAACCAGCTCAAGTCAATACTTATCCAAATCTATTATCTGCCAAGCTTCTACTTCCTTGCATAGTTTCCAAGGGAATTAGCCCATATTTAATTGGGAAATTCCTCACTCGTAACTGCACAATCCATCAATAGGCCCTTTACTAATTGCATGCATCACTTGTTTAATTTACATGAATTTACAACTGATAGTACACTGTCTCTGAACTCTAATCTCAACTGGGTCTTCATGTGAATTGACATGCATGAGCTATTTTGAGTGATTTATCAGTTATCTGATTGATCACTGCATGTGAATTAAATCCAATTTAATTCACTTGACCACTCACTAGTTCCTCTAACAGTGAGAACTAGTTTAATTGAATTTACTCGGTTAAAATGAATTAAATAATTACAACTCAATAATAACTCAACTTGGGCCCCTAAAATTTAGGGATAACTCTACATGACTCTAGATAGACTTCCAACTCAAATTTAGTGAGCCAACTAAGTCAAATTAACTTAGTTAACTGCTACAAGCTGTTGCGAGAATAGAATTACAATTTAATTCAAGGACAAATTAAATTAGGATTTTCTTGTTGCTATTTTTACCACCTAATGCACAATTCCATACTTATGCACAACCATAAAATAATTGGAATACACCTTTACCATGGAAAATTTGGCTAGCTCAATCTTAGAATTCATCTTGGTCACAAGGATGGTAGGGTTCCTATGGTAAAATTCCCCAGTACATTCAATATTTTCAATAATATTCCCAATATCAACCTTAGTACTATTCTCCACCCAAACGTCCCCAACTTGTCCAACCAAAATTTCAACCTCAATTGACTTCAAGTCAACCCCTTCCATTAATTTCCTTTTCCTTTCCTCAAAGACCAAATCAATTACCTCCTGCACAACCATTCCCCAATCCCAATAATAAAATACCTCAACAACCCATTTATAATGTTGAGGCCTAAAATTTTCATTCTTATATGATAAATCCTCTATATTTAAATGATGTCCAACGTAGATGTAGTTGAGTTTTGCAGAAAAAAACACCTTTGGTTGTCATTCAAGGATATAAAGAGGATAAAACTCTTGAAAAGGAAGAAATTCCTAAACAGGAAAAGACTCCTCAAAAGGAAGACATTCTTGTACAAATATATGATAACAAAATAAAACCAACTCCTACAATTCCTATAGCTAAAAAACCCTTTATTTCCTTAAAAAATCCTCCCTTTCCAAAGAGACTCCAATTTCATAAAGGTGTAGAGAGGAAAATAGTTTTACTTGATTATAACATGTTAGATGTATTGAAAAATATTTGCATCAAGATTCCATTGCTTCAATCTATAAAAGAAATACCTATTTTTGCAAAAACGATAAAGGAGTTGTGTATCAAGAAACTCGGAAGAAAAAAAAGGAATTCAAATAGTACAATTGGTAGGAGATATTATAGATATTATGATGGGAAAACCAATAATTGAAAAATAATTAAATCCAGGTAGTACCATTGTAAAGATTCATATCAATGGTATTCAAATTCCAAACACTTCGATTTAATTAGGTGCAACTATAAATATCATGACAAATAATATAATGAATAAATTAAAATTAAGCAATCTTCAATATGCTTCTACTTTATTGCAATTAGCAAACAAATTTGTTATCAAACTTGAGGGTATATTAGAGGATGTACCAGTATCCTTAGATTCATGGGAGTATCACGTTGATTTCATGATTATCTCCCAAAACAAATATATGAGGGCATCTATTGATTCTTGGTAGGCCATGGTTAGCTACAACCGATGCATTCATAAGTTGTAGGTTGGGTGATATGTTTATTTTTTATGGCAATACCACTAAAAAATTCACATTATATCCACCTACAAGAGAAAACACTGAAATATAGAATGAATAATGAATTGAAGATGATGATGAAGATTTTGAAGATATTCAACTAGCTTTAAGCATCTCACAAAATGACAAGGAAGATCAATTAATAAATCTAATGAATAATCATATTTTTTCTTCATATTGTGAGCAAAATTACCGTGTACACATGTTAGATCAAAGTTTTCAGGAATATTGTAGTATTAAATATTTTTCATCTCGACAATCCAAAACATCATTAAAATCAATGGAAAAGTTCAACAATTCTCTGATAGAAATTTATCTAGGTAAAACATTAAATATCAACAATAACCTAGAGGAATTTCAAAAGAAACAATTAAGGAAGATGGTACAAAAACATTCCTCGGCATTTTCATAGGAGTATACTGACATGAAAGGAATCAATACAAATACATGTATGCATCATATTTATATACAAGAGAATGCCAAACATGTGAGACAACCTCAGAGAAGGATGAATCCTAATCTGGGGGAGATTGCTAAGGAAGAGTTACAGAAATTGTTCATTCTGAATTTTATTTACCCAATTTCAGATAGTGAATGGGTTTCACCCTTAGTTATTGTGCCTAAGAAAAATGGGAAGTGGAGAGTATGCATAAATTATCGAGAATTAAACAAAGAAACTCTAAAAGATTATTTCCCATTACTTTTTATTGATCAAGTATTGGATACATTAGAAAGAAATAAGTATTTCTCTTTTCTTGATGGTTTTAGTGGATACAATCATATTCAACTTACTCTCAAAGATCAATATAAAACAACTTTTACATGTCCATGGGCTATGTATGCATACAGGGTACTCCCCTTTGGTTTATCTAATGCTCCTGCTACATTTCAAAGAGTAGTATTAGGTATATTTTTTTAACTTTATCCATGACCGTATAGAATTTTATATGGATGACTTTACTGTTTAAGGGAATACTTTTGAAGAAGCTATGGAAAAAATAGAAAATTTCCTTGTTAGATGTAAAGAAGCTAATATTTCATTAATTAATGAAAAAATATTTATGATGTTTAACAAAGGAATTGTTTTGGGTCATCATATTTTAGGTGTTGGAATCAAAGTGGATTCATCAAAGGTTGAAGTTATTTCCAAAATTTTAGTACCTACATGTCAAAGAGATGTTAAAAGTTTTATTAGATTCACAGGTTACTATAGAGGATTTATAGAAAACTTCACAAATATTTCTTCACTACTTTTCAAATTACTCACTAAAGATTGTGAATTTTATTGGAATTTTGACTATGAAAAAAACTTTTGAATTCTTGAAACAAAGAATTTCTGAAGCACTAATTTTAAGAGGACCAAATTGGTTTCTCCCATTTCATATTTCTATTGATGCTTTAGATGCAACCTTAGGAGTTGTATTGGGACAAAAAGACTTAACTCCTTATGTTATATATTATACAAGTAAAACTTGACTCCTGCAGATTTAAATTATATAGTCATAGAAAATGAGTTTTTAGCAATTGTTCATTCTATTAATAAGTTTAGACATTATATCACTAGGTATGATACTTTTATCCACACATATCATTCTGCTATTAGATACCTTATGAACACAATTACTAGATGGATTTTATTATTGCAGGAATTCAATATTGCCATTTTAGATATGTCAGGAAAAGAAAACATTGTTGTTGATTTCCTTCCTAGGATACAAAATGATAATAATGATACTCCTGTAATAGATATTTTTCCTAATGAATATCTTTTTGCAGTATCTACTAAAAATCCTTGGTTTGCAAATATTGCTAAATATTTGGCTACTGGAAAATTTTATCCTTAGATATTATCAAAATAAAGACAAAGGGTCATCAATGCGAGTACACCATACTATTGGATAGAAGGAGAATTGTACTAAAAAAGACCTGATATGATCATTAGAAGATGTGTTCGAAAAGATGAAGTACCTGAGATACTTAAAGCATGTCATGTTGAACCATGTGAAGGATATTTTTCTTACAAAAGAACCACATCTAAAGTACTTCTTTTGGGATATTATTGGCCTTCCATTTTTAAGAATGCCAAGGAATATGTTAAAATATGTGATAGCTATCAAAGAATGTGGAGACCTATCCAATTAGACAAGATGCCTTATAACTAGAGGTAATAGTAGAGCCTTTTTAAAAATGGGCTCTAGATTTTGTTGGACCTATTAATCCTTCATCCAAGCAAAAGAGTTATATACTTATTTGCAAAGATTATGTTATTGAATGGGTAGAGGCTAAGCCATAATTTTTTCTACTGAAAATGCTATTGTTACATTTCTTTTCAAGGATATTTTCACTCGTTTTGGTGTTCCAAGAGAATTGTAACATATTGGGGTGTGTAATTTACATCCAAGCTAGTGCAGAAGATCATGTAACAATACACAATTAGGCATAAAAAATCCACTCCATATCATCCACAAGCTAATGGAGCATTGGAATCCACAAACAAAGTTCTCGAAGCCATACTAACCAATACGATGCATCTACATAGAAGAGATTGGAAAAAAAAATTCCAAAATCACTTTGGGCACTTAGAGCCACATGGATGAATACCACTAGACATACTCCTTATGAGCTTGTCTATGAGAAGCAAGTTTTGTTTCCTATTAGATTCCAAGTGGATACCTACAAAAAATAACAAAATTGGGGCTAGATATTTCTCAAGATGAAAAGCAAAGTTTGGCATAATTGAATGAATTAGATGAGATCTGACAAGATGTCATAGAAAGGACAAACATAATCCAACAACAAAGAACAATATGGCATGAAAGGTTCATTAACATCAAAAATTTCCAACTAGGTGATTGGGCTCTTCTTTTTTATTCCAAGTTTAAAGATTTTCAAGGAAACTTTCAAACACATTGGTTGGGTCCCTATGAGATAGAAATTGTTTTCGACAATGGGGCAGTCAGAATTAAGCCCATTTATGAAGAATGGATCATTTTTCTTGTTAATGGGAATATATTAAAGATATATCATAAGTCCTTAATAATAGGAGAATTTGTTCAAAGCTTGCAAGAAAGTTTTGATTTGAAGTTGGTAGGAAAAGGGGATCCTTCTCCTCTTATACCAAAAGAAACTTTATCTATATATCTATATCTATATATATATATATATATATATATATATATATATATATATATATATATATATATATATATAAAGAGGAAAAAATAATAATAAGAATCATAGTTATGAAAACCAACATTGTTGGCATACACTATGTAGAAAATATTAGTTGAAAACCAAATACTTTTGACAACTTGGATTCTCCGTTTCCTTTTCCCATTTCTCTTTTCCTTTTCTTCCTTACAAAATAAATTTTTAGTTCAAATTAATTGGTTTGAAGAATTTATTTTTCTTTTAAGAAATCACATCAACATTTATCAACATAATCAACCTTGAGCAACAACAAGTGTTCTGAATAATTGAAGAATTTTTTTGAATACTGTCAACATTCTTTAGCCAGTTCAACATTCCATAGTTGATTCATCAGAAAAATATTATGAACCTGCAAACAAGGAAAGATCAAATGACAAAAGTAAGGTATGCAAGAAGGTAACCATATGAATAGTCAACCAATTGTATTAAAGTATAAACTATATATATTTGAGTTGATAGACTTATTATAAAATTTAAAAGGATCACATGTCTTTCAATAATGACGCTCAACATAAATCACTCCCTATCATTCCATCCCATCACATTGTGAAATCTCCCAATTTTATTCACAAATCTAAAAACTGTGAAGCCTATGTAGTCATTATAGGATCATATCGAAATGGTTCATGGGAAATTATGATTTATAAAGGGAGAATCCTATCATAACAATATTATCAAATCCTTTCACTTCCATTTATCTTGACATCCCTCACTTAACAATGTTAATTTCACCATCTGTTATCCTTTATTGAACCCTGTGATGAACTGTTGAATAAGAAATTCAGGGGCGAGACTTTCTCTCTGACAATGGGAGTCATCATTGTCAGGCCAGGAAGTAACTCCTCAAAACAAATTGATTCGTATATATATTCCTTCAGGTTGATCTTTATTATATACATGAGGGAGAGACTGTTCACTTCATCTCTCGATGACTGTTCATATTACTTATTATTTATTTACATTATATTCACCCAATCCTGATGATTAGGTGTCAACATTCCCCCCCTTAATCTGAAGGGATGTTGTTGAGTCCAAGCATCATTTTGAATCGTTCAAGCTTTTCACTTACAAGTGCTTTGGTGAAGATGTCTACAATTTGCTCATTAGTGGAACAATGACGGAGATGGATTGTTTTGGCCTCAACATGATGTCGAAGTAGATGATATTTAGTATTGATGTGCTTCGTTCGATCATGGAACTTTGGGTTCTTGGCCAAATTTATTGTAGAGGTATTGTCAATCATGAGTGGAGTTGATTGTACTTGTTTTACCTGCAAATCTTCAAGAATTTTCCTAAGCCACACAATTTCTTTTGTTACTTCCGCTGCTGCCACGTATTCTGCTTCTGTTGTGGAATTTGCTGGAGCTGATTGTTTGCGTGATCTCCAGGAGACAACTCTTGATCCAAGATTCATAGCATATCTTGAAGTAGATACCCCAGTTTCTTTGTCTCCATCAAAGTCTGAATTAGAGTATCCAATCAAGCTGAAGTTGTCCACCTGTGTATACTTGATTCCAAAGTCTTGAGTTCCCTTCAAGTACCTTAGAACTCTTTTTGTAGCAGACCAATGTCCCTCACAAGGCTTTTGCATAAACCTGGAGAGGGTTCCAACAACAAACGAAATGTCTGGTTTGGTAGTAGTTAGGTAGTTGAGACTTCCTACAAGTTGTCTATACTTTGTTGCATCCTCAAATTCTTTTCCTTAAATAGATGTGAGCTTTAAGTTTTGTTCCATTGGAGTAGTAAGAGGATTGCATTCTGTCATGCCAAACCTGTTCAACAGATCTCCATTGTACTTCTTTTGAGAAAGAAATATGGACTTCGGATGTTGGGTTACTTCAATACCAAGATAGTAATGAACATAGCCCAAATCAGTGATTTCAAAACTTTTCTCCAATTCCTTCTTTATGGATGCAATGTAGCTTTCATTGTTCCCTATCATCAAAAGATCATCTACATATACCACAAGATATACAACTGTTTTGCCAACTTTCTTTACAAATAAAGTTGCATCATCAAGATCATAATGTTTGAAATTGAGTTTCAGAAGATGCTTAGTTAGTTTTTCATACCAGGCTCACGGTGCTTATTTGAGGCCATACAAGGACTTCACAAGTTTACATATTTTATGTTCATGTCCTTTCATAGCAAATCCTTCAGGCTGGGACATAAAAACTTTCTCTTTTAGATATCCATTTAAGAAAGCAGTTTTTACATCCATTTGATGGACTTTCCAACCGTTCTAAGCTGCTAGGGAAAAGAGTGTCCGGATGGTATCCCATTTTGCTGTGGGGGCAAAAGTCTCCTCATAATAGACCCCTTCCTTCTGTGAAAAACCTTTTGTCACAAGCCTAGATTTGTGCTTGTCAAGTGAGCCATCAACTTTATACTTGTTCTTGTAGACCCACTTGTAGCCAATTGGTTTGGTTCCTAATGGAGGATCAACCAGCTTCCAAGTGACATTCTTTATGAGGGCATCATACTCCTTTTGCATCACTTCTTTCCATTCATCATGAGAAGCAACTTCTTTGAAGGAAGTTGGTTCAAAATCTGTAGACAAGTTCAATTCACAATCATAAGAAACATCCTTATCATCAGGTGAATTAGAGTCATCTACATCACCTCCATTTTGCCGGTTTGAATTTCTAGTTCCTATCTTTCCAACCTCATCAGGATGAAAACTTTCAAGTGTCTTTGTCAGCCACTTTGGGGGACCTTTCTCAGATGGTCTAGGCTGCTCTGCTAATTGAGTTGGGACTGAATCAAGGTTGAGTCTCCAAATTCTGTCAATCACATCACTTAAAGCATCATCCGTTGTTGGAGTTTCACGCAGGGGAAAGTGTTCTTCAGAAGAAGATTCCAGATGTTGATCTAGTATAGAATCCCCCCTTCAAGATGTGGAATTTGATTATTAAATTCTTGAAATTATTTTTCTTTTACGAATCTATCCAAGTGATCAAGTTGCCGCTCAACAACATTCTCAGTTTTGGATGATTTAAGAAAAATTACATCTCTAGATACAACAAACTTTTTATTTACTTCATCATAGAGACGATATTCTTTGGAGGTGTTTGAATACCCCAGGAAGATACATTTACGACTTCTAGCACCAATTTTGTTTCTATGTACCTTTGGTATCAAGGCATAATAGGTGGAACCAAAGACCCTGAGATGCTTTACCGAAGGAACATGTCCATACCACATTTCATATGGAGTCTTGTTTCTAATAGCATTAGATGGACATCTATTATTTATATATGCAGCACATAGAATAGCATCAACCCAAAACATTATCTTTACATTTTTGAAGAAGAGCATGGATCGTACCATATTTAAGATTGTCCTATTCATTCTTTCAGCTACACCATTCTGTTGGGGATTATAAGGCACAGTTGTTTTATGTTTGATCCAATGTTGGCAAAGATAGTTTTCAAATTCATTTGATGTGTATTATTTTCCATTATTAGTGAAAATAGACCCAATATGAGATTGTGCATCATTTTCAATCCATTTATGAAAGTTCTTGGATGTTTGAAAAGCATCAGATTTGTTCTTCAATAAATAAACCCAACACATTCTGGTGTAGTCATCAATGAATGTCATCATATATTTATTTCCATTTGTAGAAGGAACAGACATTGGACCACATAAATTTGAATGAATGAGTTCAAGTTTTCTATGTGCTCTTGAATGTGAATCATGAAAAGACTGCTTTCTATGCTTTCCTAGAATGCAAGCATCACATTGCTTAAATTTCCTAGGAATTGTAGGCAAACCAGCAACACCATTTTTCTTCAACAAGTGGAGGTTGTCATAGTTAAAATGTCCAAATCTAGCATGCCATAATAAACTTAATGGAAGTGTACCTTCTTCATAATGAGAATTGTATGAGAAATGTTGTGCATAAGCAGAGGTTCCTTGCAGCTTGAGAAGCCTTTCTTCTTCTATTCCCCTCATGACAAGTGAGTGGTCAGATTCTTTTCTTACCTCAAGCTTGCCATCAAACATATGAATGGAGTGACCTTGCTAGCGAATGTATACCAAGGACAACAAGTTTCTCTTGAGCTGTGGGAGATATAGAACATGATGCAGAAGAAAGTTTGGAAGAGCAGGAAGTTTAAGCCTAATTGTGCCAAGCCCTGAAGGCTTGATTTTTGATTGGTTTGCAAAGTATACTGCTTCATCAACATTGTCAGTAAATTCTTCAAAAAAATATTTTCTATGAGTCATGTGGCAGGTTGCTCCCGAATCAAGAAACCAATCATTTTTCCAAGAAGCAAGTGAAGCATTAAATAAATCTTCATTTACTCCAATATTACATTGTGCCACAACATAGTGAGTGGATTCAGGTGCTTTACCTTTGTCTGTATCATCAGTTTTACCTTTCTGTTGGTTTCTTTGCTACTCAATTTTGTCCCATGGTAACTTTCATGTAGAGGCATCATGTGATCCATTTCTTTTGCAGCATATGCAGTGCAAATCTGCCTTTTCTCCTTGAGAGTGTCTGCCCCCCCAGCCTCTGAAATATCTTCCTCTTCCTCTTTGACCACCTCTTCCTCTGGAAGAATCTTGAGCAGGATTCTTTTCTTTATGAGCAAGGCACACAACCTCTTCAGAAGATTCAAGGGCTTCCTTCTTTCCAAAAGCTTTCTCTCTCTTTCAGCAAACTTTTTCACAAGAGAGTCAAAGGTGATATCTTTGAGATTTCCATTTTCTTGGAATGACTCAAGATAATTGGAGTAAGTAGGATAAAGTGCCTTGAGAAAAGCGATAAGAGGAAAATCCAATTCAACCTTAGTGGATTTGATATCATGCATTATAGACTTTACTTCAGGTGCAAGAGCAAGAGGATCATTATTTTGCAGTTCAAGAGTGAAGAGTTTAATCATGAGTTGAATAAATTCAAGTGCAGAATGTGAGTCATAGAGTTCTTTCAGCTTTTGTAAGGCTTCAAAAGCAGTTGAAAATGGCGAAATATGGTGACTCACCTCTTCATTTACAGATGCTACGATTAATGCATAAGATTTGTTGTTCTTGTTTTCCCAAATGACGAGCTCTTTGTCTGAGGTAGGCTATTTTGGCTCTTTTTCTCCGTCTCAAACACACACTCCTTTCCAAAACTCATTGAAAATGAGCATGTGTTTTATCATCTGGGACCACTCAGGATATTTCTCTTTGTCAGTGAGAACTATTCCCACAATGGATATGATTGAATGCATACTGTAACAAAAAAAACTTCTGTTGCAAAACTTTTACTCTTAATGGGAAAAAAATATAATTCTGATATGACTGGACAACAAACTCAACTCGACAACAAATGTCAATACCCAAGACATATATATCGGCCTTTTTTGGTAATACACACTATTCAAAATATATATCGGTTCCTTTTTACATTGATCACCCAATGCATCCCTTCAAAAATTTTAACTCACATACACATTCAATATATAGGCAGCATACCAAAACAGCGCTCAAGATACCATGTACATTCAATGCATGGAATTTAACTTCAACGCTTGCACTTCATAAACTAGTGCAGTGCTCTCCCTCATAGTGTCATTCTTAGGTTGACAAAAGCAATTAAATGGTATAAATATTTCACGATGAGTAGAGCGGGTCTAAAAAACAACGCTTGTACATTCAACAAATGAGTAGAGCGGGTCTAGAAAACAACGCTTGTACGTTCAACGCATATACCAATGTTAGATGCCAAAAACTTCAACGTATAGCCAAAAAAAACTTCAACGTATATACCAGCGCTTCCGCATCAACACTCTTTCTTGCAGATCGATCTTCAGAGGCTTTGATTCACGCACCAGCAGCATTTCACGCAGTAACATTGGTCATGGAGACGATTCATGCAATCAATGTAGTAATGCTCTCAATGCAGCAGTAGTAATTCTCTCAATGAAGCAACAGTAATGCTCTCAACGCAGCAGCCACACCATTCACGTAGTAATTCAGTAATGCTCAGAGTTGAGGTAGGGCAGAAATGGCGCAGAATTAATTATGGTAGACAGAGGGCAGAATGGCGCAGAACCAATTATGGCAGATAGAGCACAGAAGACAGACTCCATAGGGGCACTGGATAGAGAGCACAGTAGGCAGAAGGGAGTTACAACTAATTTTGGGAGTTGGCTCTGATACCATGTCAGGCCAGGCAGTAACTCCTCAAAACAAATTGATTCGTATATTTATTCCCTTAGGTTGATATTTATTATATACATGAGGGAGAGATTGTTCACTTCATCTCTCGATGACTGTTCATATTACTTATTATTTATTTACATTATATTCACCCAATCCTGATGATTAGGTGTCAACAATCATCCAATATGAGCCTATGGGTGAAAAATTCTTAAGTGCCTATCCTAAAGTCAGAGAGAAGTTGAAAAAATAGGTTTGGTTCAAGTTCTTTGAGAATATTTATGGCTATGAAGTATAAGTGACCAAAGAATTTGCACGAGCATTTGATTGGGTCGAAGCGGAGATTGAGGACAAAAAATTGAAATTGACTGAGTCATTTATCACCGAAGCAATGTAACTACCTAGAAATAGTGAGATTTGGTTCAAAAATTAGATATTAAAGGATGAAAAGTGGAAATCATTCTTATATAACCCAGGTATGGATATTATGTCATTCAAGAAGGGTATTCATGTTTCTGCATTGAAATCAAAAATGGCAAAATTTATTGTTTGTTCTGTAAAGATTCCTCACCTGTGATGGAAGGTATGAAACCGTTGTATTTTATCATGCTTGGTTCTTAATGCATTTAATGAGAGGGAAGAAGTTGAATTTACCATATTATCTTATGTGGAGTCTAAAGAAGATGGCATTTAACATTCAGTGAGACTTAAGA
Organism: Pinus tabuliformis; assembly: GCA_031772625.1. Taxonomy (NCBI): domain Eukaryota; kingdom Viridiplantae; phylum Streptophyta; class Pinopsida; order Pinales; family Pinaceae; genus Pinus; species Pinus tabuliformis. The sequence goes on from CM062817.1 coordinate 390,987,196, forward strand.
AACATACAAAAATGTTTGTACCATCATGGTTTAATCAAGATACTTTTTGAAGCAAAACTAAGGAATAAAAATGATAACTGGAAGGATTTCTTGGTAAGAAATAATTTTTTTAAAGTTCAGATGAGAAAAATGTTAAGAAAACTAGAAGAAGCCGAAGAAGGGTTTCCCCAAACCCTAACCCTGAACATAAAGTTAAAGAAAACAAGAATATGGCCACTAACAATGTAGCTGAAATATAGGTTCATAGTACTGAAGACATAGAGGAAGATATCACACTCAAGAATTGGAAATGCAAGAAAAACCCTCTAGGGTTAGACCAAAGAGAAATCAAGGAAAACAAGCACAAAAGAGGGACAAACCATAGGGTATACGAAGAGAGGAAGCCAGTAATATTGAACAAGTGGAGCAAATAAAGAAGAACATGAGCAAATCTCAGAGGCAGAGTATTAAAATGAAAAGTGACTAAGAAACAATCGAGCTTGCGTAGCAAGGAAGGAAGAACAAAAGGTTAACAAGAAACGTGACTAGACAAGTCAGTCATAGTTCACTTAAAGCCATATATATTGATGAAACAAAGACAAAGGTTCCACTATAATCTTCTACAAAAAAAACTCCAGAGGTAGAGGTTGCCCATAAAAAAACATATGATTACTTTCGAGTCATTAGAGAAAGCATAACAATAAGAAAAGGTAAAAAAACCCTTTTAAACTAGAATTACATGATGATATACCAGCCTTTTATCAACTTGAACTAGAAATAAGTATTCCTTCTCCTAAGTAACAAGAAGATATTAAAACACTGAAGTAGGATATATTTGAAATTGACTTATTTAATAATCATATAAAATATGAGAATCAGTTGATCAAGGCACAAAATGAGACAATGCTTCTGTGCATGTGTTACTGATATAAGAAGAATCAAAATCTTAAGAAAAAAAACAAGAATCTCCAGTAAAATATCAAGGGACTACAAGCTAAACTATTAATGAGAAAACCAAGATGGCCAGTGAATGTGAATAGAAAAGGAGTGCAGACAAACTTTGATGTTGTGGTTCAACCTTGAGAATTGGTTCTCTAAAGATATCACTACAATTTTGGATTTTTGTCAACCCTAGGTGCATGAGGACATGCAAAACCCTGAGTGTGGGAGAATGATGAGCCTCCAAAATTGCCTTATTTTTGACATTTAATTGTTCATTTTCAACCATTTTATCACTTATTCCCGTATCATTACACTTTTTACATGATTTAAGAGCTATATGGGCCATGAAAATACACTAATCAGGTAAAATACTGAGAGGGGGGTGAATTAGTATTTACAAATCAATAACTTTTTCATTTCCATAATCAGATTTATATACGCTACTTCAATGAAGGGAACTCGCATGTGCGCGCAACTATTCTTAATATGTTGATATTTAATCAGTACATCCGTACTTTAATAAACATTAAACAATAACGATGTGTAGTAATAACAGAATAAACCATCACACATAAGCAACACACATGAACACAAGGATTTAAGGTGGAAACCCAATGTGGGTGAAAACCTCCTGCTGCTATCATATCTGTCTTCTTTTAATAATAAGAAAATCTATTTACAATCTTGTACTGGTGAAGACTCATACCAGTATGCAGGCACACACATGTAGAAGTCTACAACCTTCTCTCGTTCTCCAGCTTCTTGTAGAAGGGAGCTACAACCCCCTAGTTCTTGTACTAGCCGATATATTTACTAGTATGTAGGCTCAGACCTACAGAAGGCTACAACCTTCACTCATTCTCCAGCTTCTACTGGAAGGGAGTTCCAACCCTCTGATCAAATCGCCAGCCACTACTGGTAGGAAGCTTCAACTTCCTCACTGAAGGATCTAATCCTCAGTATCCTCGAGGGACCACGTTTCATAAATTTTCACATTAGATACTCCTGGTACACAATACTACAATATGAAGGCCATGTTTCATCAAATTTTCATACTGGACCCATTAGTAACATTTAAGCTCAAAATCAATCACCACTTCAATACAACCATCCAATACATCTACATCAACCAATCACTGAAACCCAATCAATCTCTGATATAACAGAAAGCCAATCATCAATCTATGATATAACTGAAACAATCAATTACTGAAACCTCTGAATCTCTGACACAACTGAATCAAACAATCACTGAAACCTCTGAACCTCTGACACAACTGAATCAAACAATCATTGAACCTCTGACACAAATGAATCAACCATTCATTCAAAATTAATCAAATTCAACCAATCAACTGGAATAGATAGATCACTGTAATCATTACATAGATCTGAACCCAGAACACTACATCAATAACCAAAACTAATTGTAACCTCAAAAGGCATGTGTCAGAATGTATCCTCTCCTTTAATTAAGCAAACTTGCGTGTATACACTACTTCCTTTTGCCCAACCTGTGTATACCTCCAAAGATCATAAAACCTCTGAACCACAAATTGTACCAATCAATGACATTCTGAAGATCTATTGTCATATTACAGAGTTCTAAACAGATAGCAAAAAGGATCACCCTTCTTTCTCAATCAATTAATCAATGAGACACAAACTCTTTATGCATTCAGTTTTACTTTTAGATCTAAGAAGACTTCATTGACAGACAATAGTAAAACATCAGAACTGATCTGCTAGATCACTCATCCTTGAAAATCAAGCTTTTATTTTGCATACACTACTTGGAAGAGTCCAACTAGCGTGTATATGCACCTTCACCAAAGCGAACCAGTGTATAGATCTGCAAATAATTACTTATAACTTCACTGTAATTCCCAATTTTGGACATACCCAGATCATTACATATAAAGGATAAAACATGTGTTAACAATCAGATCACATAATGATAAGTCATTATGATCCCGATCCATCATTAGATCTCATCCATCATCAATGCTTAGGTGCATATTTAGTCTAGATCAAGCAAATCATTAGAAACCCATAACATGCATATTTTCTTTTGGTCTAACACTTCATAAGATATTCATTACTTGTGCCCTTATCCCTTTGATCTTCTCCTCCTTTATAGTTTTAGGCCTTTCTCAATACCTTGGACCAAAACCACTCAAGGCCAATACCTCAGACCAAATACCTTGGACTAAATACCTCAGCCCAATACCTTGGAGCAAATACCTCAGATCAATACCTTGGACCAAAACCTTGATTTTCCATCCCATATGCGTTTTTCCTTCTGTGAAAGTGTGTGCATACGTATACTCTTCTTCTATTACATGATCCCGCGTGTATACACTACTTGGAAAAGGTGAATCGGCATATACTTCTTAAACCATTCCAAATCTTGATTCCGATTTGTAATCCTTTTTTCCTTCATCCTATTCTTTTGTACCATTACTTTGTTCCCTTTGAATAGACTTGTTATAATGTGATTTTCCATATTACTTCTGAAATGGTTCCTTTGAACTTCCCTGCATTTTGTCACATCTGTAAACACAAATTCCATGCATTCTGTCACCTCTGATATCTCTCTTTTAAATTCATCTAGTTACTTAGATTCATCTAGTTACCATATACAAGTGAGTTGTTATGCTACAAGTGGGTTGCCATCAAGTACAACACATGTATCATAATGCCAACAATCTCCCCCTTTGGACTTGATGGAAACCATGTTGGTGTTGATTACTACAAGTTGTAGACACTGTTAGAGATAACAGTCAACACCAAAATACTCTCCCCCTTTGACATCAAGGGCAAAGGGCAGACCAAGATACTCTCTCCCTTTGATATCAAGGGTAAAGGGCTGACCAAAATGAAGACTTTCATATCTGAATAGCTGAATATGAACATTGATCATGCTCCCCCTAGGAACATGCTGAATTATTTGATTAAACTCCCCCTTTGTACATGCTGAGATGCACTATATCATCCATGCTCCCCCTAAGCACATGCAAAGTCTGCAAATATATTTTCTAAAAGAATAACATGACTCTATAACTCAACTATGTGAGTATGACCTTCCTATCATCAATGACTCATACATACATCAATCTCCCAACCAAGTGGGGATATACCAAATTTGACTCAACTACCCAACCAAGTGGGGATATACCAAATGTTTATACATGACTGAAATATAGCAATTATTACATCATCCTTCCCATGCATAGTGGGGGTATAAATTACATCATATGACCAAAAGGACTCATGACAGACAGAGACATATTATTACATCATGGGCCTTTATATGACCTTTACATCGAATGATATACATGACATTTATAACAAAGACCAAATATCTAAACAAGACCATGATAGTCATCATCAACTATCATACACCATATGTGATCTGCACCATAAGCATCTGTTAGCAACATCCAGACCAACAACCTATATATGTCCATCATTAGTTCCCAAGATATGACAAGGTAAATATCATCAACCTATGACAAAGTATGTCGCATATCAACTCATCCTCTTGATCTCATCAAGATCAACTTGCTTTGTTTCCTTAGTAGAAAGAGCCTTATCATAACCTTCCATGGATCAATTAATCATATGTCATATCTCCAAGCAGTAGCATAGAATCATTCATATCATATCATATGTATGTGAAAACACCATAGTCATCATCTATGATCATAACATCATCATCAAGAATTGCATGATCTTTCCACAAGAACCCTCAATATATCAACCATGTATCATCACTAGGGAACATCCCACATCTGATAAGCATCAACCATGATAATCAAACCTATCATCATAAAGTAAGCCATGTCTCTGAATATCCATGTCTTCAAATAGCTATGTCTTCATGAGACCTACAATAACACCATTTTCTTGGCCAACCAACAATATTTATCAATATGCAACTTAAGTAATCATCCATGTATCCAGTATAATGTATATCCGTCTAAGAGATAGTAATATGTATCTAGAAAACCATGAAATCATAGTCATTTGTCAAGATTTATTGATACCATCAACAACAACAATCCTCAACTATGTGAGAGCCAAGAACTATAGGAATCCTGCATCATAACTACACCATATGAAATTTATGCATCTTTGAAGGCATGATGCCAACAACATAAAAGAAATGAGTGACTCATCATCAAATAATGAAGTTGTGTACTCAAGATTTGTAGTTCTCCTTGTCCTTATGAAGATCACCATGTAAGAAACATATATTTACTGTATGCACCATCAAAAAGTCATCCACAATCATCCGTAAATCTGATCTAAATAACAACTATGTAACCCCAAACAATACAAGTATCATTTGAGACTTCATCATAGGCAAATCATAACCGCAACATAACATGATGTATCATTTACACTTTAGCCACATAAGCATCATCACCATCGATAACAATCATTAGGTACCAAATACTTCTAAACATAATGCCAACAATGCAATATTAGAATTATAACATATTCTCCCCCTGAACCTATGCCACCTGTTCACTGTCAGATCTGATCATTGCATATATCAGTAAGAAATATCAAGGCATTGTCATCAATCAGATATACATCAATTCATAAACAACTTATGAGGATCAAAAGAACTTCTAAATAACATCCAAAGACTATAGTCATCAATCGTCAAGACAGAAAATATAACTGATAATTGTCTGAACCATATCAGATCATTTTCTTGAGTCTGTCCCATTGCTTCTTCATCAAACCAACATATACGCGACTGTGCAACTTCTAACTCGCGTATATACGCGACTTGTCTTCATGATAACTATGTATGAGAATTAGAACACTGAAATTTCATGCTTTTAGTTCCCCCTAAGTTTGTTCTATCTGCATACTAAGCTATGACACATATTTTTGGCTGTACTTCCTTTTCTTCCATACCTTGGAATTTAATGATGTTTTCTCCTTTTGAAGTGATGGTTGAAATTTTCTCCTGCATTCTTTTGCTATATGCCAAAACTTGTTACAAGCATAACATCTTATATGTTTCATATTCCCTCTATAGCAGTTAATGGCTTTGTGACCAAACATATTGTAGGAAAAACAATATCCCTTAAAGTACCTGGAAGTTGATGATCTTTCTGTGTGACGGTTATTAGCTTGAACCATTTTTCTTCTGCATCTAGCTGCAAAATGTCTAGAGTTATGACATATAAAACATTCAACATTGTTCATTAGAGGAAAGAACTGATTATCATTTCCATAGTTAGGAGTAAATTATTTTCTTTGAAGACTTTCTTTTCTTGGTTGTTGATGGGGTTGACCTCTTATCTCCTTGTTGAGCATTTCAGATTTTGCACTAGATTTCTTTGCTTCAGTTTGTGAGCTAGATTCACATTTAACAGTTTCATGAAAACCAAGACCAGATTTGATGGTAGGAGACCTTTGACTACTAAGAATATCATCCAAAATCTTAGTACTATCTTGAAATCGTAAAAGTTTATCCTTTTCTTCTAATTTTCCCTTTAGGATATTTACCTCAACGTGATATTTCTCTTCCTTTTCAAGATATTGCTTCTTCATGATTTCTTTAGATTTTCTTCCTTCTTCCACTTGTTGCCTTAATTCGAGAACTTCATTTTCTTGTTCTTCAAATGCTTGGAGTATTTCTTCATTTTTGCTTATTTCAATTTTTGAGATCTTCTTTTAGAGAAACGACCATAGCTTCAAGACCTTCACAGTAGCTGGTTCTTCCTATAAGTTCCTTAGTTTTTGTGTCCTTTTCATTCACTTCATTTCTCAATTATGTCACTTCATCCTGCAGCCTTTGACTTTGATCTTCCTTTTCTTTGTACTGCTTCTTTATTTTGTTTCCTTCCTCCAACTGGGCTTTTAACCTGGTAACTTCTTCTTTGTAGGCACATTCCCTTTTATCAATTAGATCCTTTTCATCTCTAATTGTGTATGCGAGCTTTTTAAATTCTACCTCTATTTGATTTCTTTCTCTTTCACCCATAAGAGAAAATTCAATTGTTTCGCTGTCACTTTCATTATCTTCAAATGAACAGAGAAATGTATCACCAGAGGACAATAAATTCGTACATGATAGTTCTTTTGCTTGTTCATCTTCATTCTGAGGTGATTCTAAATCTGAAGAGTTGCTTCCACATAAATGCCAATCACCTCTCCCACTGTCATAGTTCCTTTGAGATGTCTTCTTCTTTTGAGGTGCTTTCCTCTTTAACTTCTTTCCCATTGTTACTACGGATCTCCTTCAAGCGATCAAGATTTTGCCAAAGGACCTGCTCTGATACCAATTATTGGAAATAATACTAAGAGGGGGGTGAATCAATATTTAAAAATCAACAACTTTTTCATTTCCATAATCATATTTATATATGCTACTTCAGTGAAGGTAACTCGCGTGTGCACGCAACTGTTCTTAAGGCTACCAAGGTATATCTAGTGAAATTATGATTCATTTAATTCATCATATGTTGATCTTCAATCAGTGCATCAGTACTTTATTAAACATGAAACAATAATGATGTGCAGTAATAACAGAATAAACCATCACACATAAGCAACACACATGAACACCAAGATTTAAAGTGGAAACCCAATGTGGGTGAAAACCACCTGCTACTGTCATCTCTGTCTTCTTTTAATAATAAGAAAATATGTTTACAATCTTGTATAGGTGCAGACTCATACCAGTATGCAGGCACCCACCTACAAAAGTCTACAACCTTCTCTCATTCTCCAGCTTCTTCTGGAAGGGAGCTACAACCCCCTAGTTCTTGTACTGGTATATTTACTAGTACATAGGCTCCGACCTACAGAAGGCTACAACCTTCACTCATTCTCCAGCTTCTACTGGAAGGGAATTCCAATCCCTTGATTAAATCACCAACCACTACTAGCAGGAAGCTTTGACTTCCTCACTGAAGGCTCCAACCCTCAGTATCCTCAAGGGACCACGTTTCATAAATTTTCACACTAGATACTCCTGGTACACAATACTACAATATGAAGGCCATGTTTCATCAAATTTTCATACTGGACCCATTAGTAACATTTAAGCTCAAAATCAATCACCACTTCAATACAACCATCAAATACATCTGCATCAACCACTGAAACCCAATCAATCTCTGATATAACGGAAAGCCAATCGTCAATCTATGATATAACTGAAACAATCAATCACTGAAACCTCTGAACCTATGACACAGCTGAATCAAACAATCACTGAAACCTTTGAACCTCTGACACAACTGAATCAAACAATCATTGAACTTCTGACACAACTGAATCAACCATTCATTCAAAATTAGTCAAATTCAACCAATCAACTGGAACAGATAGATCACTGTAATTAGTACACAGATCTGAACCCAGAACACTGCTTCAATAACCAAAACTAACTGTAACCTCAAAAGGCATGTGTCAGAATGTATCCACTCCTTTAATGAAGCAAACCTGCGTGTATACACTACTTCCTTTTGCCCAACCTGCGTATACCTCTAGAGATCATAAAACCTCTGAACCACAAATTGTACCAATCAATGACATTTTGAAGATCTAATATCATATTACAGAGTTTTTAATAGATAGAAACAAGGATCACCCTTGTTTCTCAATCAATTAATCAATGAGACACAAACTCTTTATGCATTCAATTTTACTTTCAGATCTAAGAAGACTTCATTGACAGACAATAATAAAACAACAGAACTGATCTGATAGATCAGTCATCCTTGAACATCAAGATTTTCTTTTGCATACGCTACTTGGAAGAGTTGAACTAGCATGTATACGCACCTTCACCAAAGCGAACCAGCATATAGATCTGCAAATACTTACTTATAACTTCGCTGCATTTCCTGACTTTAGACATACCCAGATCATCACATATAAAGGATAAAATATGTGTTAACAATAAGATCTAGCCCATCCATTATGAGATCACATAATGGTAAGTCATTATGATCCTGATCCATCATTAGATCTCATCCATCATCAACACTCAGGTGCATATTTAGTCTAGATCAAGAAAAGCATTAGAAACCCATAACATGCATATTTTCTTTGATCTAACACTTCATAAGATATTCATTACTTGTGCCCTTATCCCTTTGATCTTCTCCTCCTTATATAGTTTTAGGCCTTTCTCAATACCTTGGACCAAAACCACTTAGGGCCAATACCTCGGACCAAATACCTCAGACTAAATACCTCGGACCAATACCTTGGACCAAATACCTCAGACCAATACCTTGGACCAAAACCTTGATTTTCCATCCCATACGCATTTTTCCTTTTGTGAAAGTGCATATATAGATATTCATTTCTTCTGTTTCATGAGCTCGTGTGTATATGCTACTTGGACAAGGTGAACCGGCGTATACTTCTTAAACCATTCTCTTTCTTCAATTTCTTGATTCTGATTTGTAATCCTTTGTTCCTTCTTCCTATTCTTTTGTACCATTATTTTGTTCCCTTTGAATAGACTTGTTATAATGTGATTTGCCATATTACTTCTAAAATGATTCCTTTGAACTGCCTTGCATTTTGTCACATCTGTAAACACAACTGCCATGCACTCTGTCACCTCTGATATCTCTCCTGTAGATTAATATAGTTACGTAGATTCATCTAGTTACCATGTACAAGTGAGTTGTTCTGCTACAAGTGGGTTGCCATCAAGTACAACACATGTATCATAATGCCAACAATCTGGGCCATGCAAATATGCTAATTAGGTAAAATACCATTATCATCTCAAATCTATGTGTTTTTCTTTATACAATTGCTTTGATTATACATAAGCTATCAAATTGTCCAAATTCCACAACTCCTCTAACATTTTGTAGATGTTTCAAAGGTTTTATAAGATCATATGTGTTTTAAATGAGTTGGAGTATATCCACAGTTGCCAAATGTTGCTGATTTGGTGATCTACCTATTGGCCATGAGTGAAAGTTCACAGATTTAACACATCATTCAAGTCAAACTCTTGGTCAAATCAGTTGTGGCACACTTGTAGTAGTCAAAATATCAAGTGATGTTCAAGAATGAATATATGAAGGATAGAAGTTGATAATGTCTCTTCTCACAATTCACTTCTCCAATAAAGAATCATGATAAGAAAGATTCCTATTTTAATTGAGAAACCGAGATGTCGAATTTGTATCTGAATAATAGCCAATAGACTCTTGAGTTGTTAGATTTAAATATTTATATAAATGCTTCATTTGGAAGTGAATAGACAACTTCTGGAAGTTGATTTATCTTTGCAAAGACTATTTTGTATTAAAATTATTTTACGCATTCCAGTAATGGAAATTTTGTTATGGTGCATTCATAATTTCTTATGGTCAATTTGAGTTCGTGTTCTAAAACTCATAGTCACTTGTGCCTCTTAGGAGGCCCCCATGAAAAAGTACGAGATAGTGTAATTGTGTTTTCATTTACTTATTCTCTATTTTCATTCCCAGGTTTAGATCAATCTATTTACTTATGCTATGTTTCATTCAAGAAGTCTAGCTTTTATCCATAGCTTTAATTTTGTCTCTTGCTTTTTTGTTTTGACTACTTTGCACAGTCAAGTGCTTGAGTAAAATTGAGAAAATGATCAAGAACATTTTAGTCACTTCTTGATTTGTTTAGTCTTAAATTTATAAGTCATGAATGGTTCTAAATTGAAACACATACATCAGTAATCTCAACTTGGTTTGATAGACACAATTTTATTCCAGACATTTACTTCTTGCTTTAGAACAAAATGTCTTTGTTTTCCTAGTATAAGAGTTACTGCTTTCCTGGTGTTAGAATTATTGCTTTCATAGAACTAGATTTTACTGCCTTCCTAGAATTAATATTTATTGATTTTTAGAGTTAGAATTCATTTCTTTCTAGACCAGATTTATCGATGATCTTAGAATAGATTTTATGATTTCCATAGCATAATTCATTAGATTAAGAACTTATAATAGAATTGTGTTATATTTTTCCATTTCAATTTGATAGATTAAAGATTTCATTTACTTATTGTTCATAATTTATTGCTTTCTTTAGATGTAACTCTTTGAGAAAGAAAGTGTGTGTTCCCATTTGGATCTCTTCATGAATAGGATTTCATTTTAAGTCTTGTAATTTTATTTCAATAGAATAGATATTTTTTATCAACAATTAATTACCTAACATATATAGTGCAAGTGTGCTTTACAAGAATACAAACCTTTATCATGATAATTTAATGTAAGTAATTTAACTATAAATTAAATTACCCAACACCATTACCACCTCATTAAGGACATAAAATTCTTCACCATCAATGCACATAAGGACAAGTATAAAGTTTCAATGGTAAGTGCCAACCAAGCCAAGAAATTGATCGATTCTAGAAAGAAGTATGTTTCACTATTTTAAGGGAAACATAGTTTGTAGAAGAGTCAGTGAGAGCAAAGGCATCCCTAGAGGGGTTCACTAAATGAAAAAAATAACATTTGGAAGGGTTTCTATAGGCATATAAGGGAGTGTTCTAGGATTTTAAAGGGATACCATCTAAGAGGGAAGTGGAGCACAAGATCTAACTATTAATGAAATATCAATTGCCAAACATCAATATGTACAAGAAGTCCATAATAGAAGAAAATGAGGTGAAGAAGCAATTGCAACAATTGTTGGACTAGGGTGTTATTCAACCAAGTACCTCACCACGTGGGTCACCCATCATAAGTGTGCCTAAGAAGGATGGGACTTCGAAAATGTGCATTAATGATAGGGAATTGCAAAAAATCATGCTCACGAATAGGTACCCCTTTCCAAGGATGGAGGATCTATTGGACCAATTACAACAAACAAAATACTTAACTAAGTTGGACTTTAAAATAGGATATCACCATATTCTATTTAGAGAAGAAGATACTTATAAAACAACTTTCAAAACTAGATAAGGTTTGTATTAGTGGTTAGTTGATTCGGATCTTGGGGGGAGGCCCCCAAGATTTGAAAATTTGAAATTCCAAAAGAACATAGGAGAACACACATTAAACAAAACCACAAAGAAACTTTTTTAATTAAAACAAATAATAATTGTAAGGGCTACATTATGGTAGAAAATCTGTCCTTTTATAAAATGCGACTTGTTACTTATAACCTTTTTTTGGTTAGAATACCACAAGTAAATTCCATGGGTAGGTAAATACCATGGGTGAATGAATAGCATGGGTGGATGTCACTTACAATACCATGGGAAAATACCATGGGTGAATGAATATCATGGGTGGATGCCACTTACAATATCATGGGTAAATTCAATGGCTAGATAAATACCATGGGTGGATGAATACCATGGGTAAATTCCATGGGTGGATGCCATTTTCTATTTGGATCATTCCTCCCTCCTTATGAAGCAATGGTTCCCATTGTGTGAAGTTCCCTCCTGAAAAGCCTTTGTTGAATATGAAGAGCCATTGAAGAGAAGGGTTTCATGTGGTTAACCCATAATCGTGATGAAATAAGATCTGAGGATAGAGATACCCTGTAATGATTGTGACCAATTGTGATACTGACAGTGTGCGGCCTAGTAAATGGACTTTGATGAAGAGTGGGTTTGTGGATGACCCATAACCATGACAAATGAAGAAGATCCACGGATATAGATACCCTGTAATTCTTGTGACCAACTGTGATACTAATAGTGTGTGGCCTAGCAAATTGACTTCGATGAAGTGTGCGTTTGTGGATGACCCATAACTATGAAAAATGAAGATGCAAGGATAGATATTCCTTGTAATGCTTGTGGCCAACTGTGATACTAATAGTGTGCGGCCTAGAAAATGGACTTCGATGACAAGGATTTTGTGTGGTTGACCCATAACTATGATGCTGACTATTGATGAAGTAGCAAGTGCCTACATAGCCTAGGGTGGGAGGGCATGTCTCCAAAGAACCTAAGATGGATGCTACTATGATGAAACTGATGAATGTGAAGCAGGTGCCTACTAAAGCGGGGTGGGAGGGCATGTCTGCAAAGGGAACCCACTCTAAATGTTGCTCCAGATTTTAAATGGACATCACTCGGCCAAGATAACTCAGAATATTTATAATAACCTATTTTTGGAAACAAAATGATCATTTTTCATCTTCCAATGTGTTTGAAATCCCTACCTAGACACTCTGGAAACTCAGATTTGTGCTGCAACTCTCCCGCCATAACACAAGTTCTGAAAAAATAATTGATTGTAAATCAGCGATATATCCCTCATCTGAACTCTGATTCAACCAATTTTTTTTTTTGAAATTGAGTAATTTTTCAAGAGGAGCTCAGATCTGCAATCATTTTTATGAAATTCTACACAGAAACTGCAAAAAATTATAGTAAATCCGTCATCCATGAATTATCGTCAGAAAAATTTCTGCAACACAACTAACTTTAAATCAACGATATCTCCCTCATCTGGTCTCCAATTCAGTCGATTGTTTTTCTGAATTTGGGTATTTTTTCACAAGGCATCTAGATCTGTAATTTCTTTTTGTAAATTTTGAACCAAAATTTTCAGATTGATCTAAATACTCACCACCCAAAAAAATCCTATAAAAAAATGAAAAATAAAATTCTTCTCGCTTTGCCGAAGAAAGTTCTTTTTTGAGGCTGTAGAAAGTGCATGAATTTTGTTGAATATTGCTGCAAAAATTTTGAAATTGAAGTATGCGTCAAACCATTAGTCCTATGGAGTTGTAACCTTAATATGATATCACTGATCAGGATCTTTGGGGGAGGTCCCCAAGATCTAAAAAATTGAAATGGATCTTGGGAGAGGGAGGCCCCCAAGACCTAAAAAATTGAAATGGATCTTGGGGGAGGGAGGCCCCCAAGATCTAAAAAATTGAAATGGATCTTGTGGGAGGGAGGCCCCCAAGATATGAATGTTGAGAAATGGCAACAAGAAATTCTAGTTTATTTTTTCCTTGAATTAAAATAGAATTCATTTCTCATAGAAACTTGAAAATGATTAATTAAGTTCAATTAACTTAATTAATTTAGGAAATTCAAATTGGAAGTCTTTTAGAAGAAATGTATATATTCTCCCTAACTTATAGGATTTAAGGATGAGTTATGAATGAGTTGTAATTAGTTAACTCACTTTATTGAGTTAATTCCAGTTAAATTAGTTCCAATCTGTTTCGGGAACTAATAGTGAGTAAACAGTCAGTTGGGACACTAGTGACCTAATTAGTGCTACTCTATTTAACTAAATATTCCACCATCAGAAACTCATGCATGTCGATTATGAGAAAGACCCAGTTGAGACTAGAGTGCAGGGACAATGTAATATTTGTTTTAGATTTTTCTAAGTTGCACTGATACTGCATGCATTCAGGAACTGATCCTTGAGAGATTGCGCTATTTTTAGAGGTTTTATTTCCCTTTAAATACAAGCTATCCTTCATAGGAATTACACATTAGAATAGAGACTTGGAGAGCTTGTGAAGAGGCTAAGATTTGGCCTTGAGCTTTCTTATGAGTTGGAGATTGAATTCATTGAGTGCTGGGATTGTTCTTGAGAGAACAAGCATAGTAATTTCATCTTGATTTTCCAGATTAATACAAAACAAATAGTGGGGTTTTGAGCTGTGGTTTTCCCCGGATATTTATTGTGTTATGTGCCCCTGATTCTCTTCCTATATTGATTATTGTTTGCTCGATGTTTATGGGATTCTTCTATAAAGAGTAGAAGTAGATTCTTGTCTCTTGTTTTAGTATATTACATGAGCTTGTGAATCTCCAGATTTTTCTACATGGTATCAGAGCAAGAATTTTTTTTGGGTCGAGAGTTTGCAGAGAATTTTTGTGAAAACTTTTCAAAAACAAATTGTAGATTTGGATTCCTTGGGAATAGATACCCAAATTCAAAAAGAAAATGGCCGAATCGGAGTTTGGATGAGGGATATATCACTGATTTGAAATCAACTCTCTAGAGGAGATTTTGAAGTTTTGAGTTTCTGGGTTATAGGTGAAAGTCGAATTTTCATACATACTTCAGGATTGACATATGGCATTCCATGGGTTGAGGCTTGAGTATGTCTTGGTAGGTAGCTCAAATTTTATAGCCTGGAGGGATAGGATGGAGGTTGTGCTAGAAGATAATGGCTTGAAGGAATTCATTGATCAAGAAGTCCCCAAGCTAGCAGCTATGGATGCATAGAACTTGGTTGAATGGAAGAAGTGTGTGGTGAAGGCAAGGTGGATAATCCTTAAGGGAGTTCAAGACCACATTGTCTCGAGTCTCCATGGCAAGGAAAATCCACATACTTTGTGGAAAAGATTGACGAACTTGTATTAGAATAGTAGTGATCAAAGGAGGTTGGCATTGAAGGATAAACTTTGTAAAATCAAGATGGAGAAAGGTGAGACGATTCCAAATTACTTGACCAAGTTCACTCAATGGCAAGATGAACTTGGAAGTGTTGGAATCATAGTTTCCGAGAAGGATATGGCGAGCCTTGCTCTTCATGGACTCCCAAATAGTTGGCATAGCTATCAGGACTCTGTCAATGGTCAGGAGAAGCTGCTAGATTGGGAATGACTATGGTTGAATTTGATGCAGGAAGAGATCAAGTGGAACACCAGGGATGGCTCTTCATCAAAGACTGATGATGAAGAGAATTTTGCCTTAAAAATTAAGGCAAGGAACGGGAAAGGCAAAATTTCTTGTTCCAAATTAGATTCTTATCATGGAGGTAAGAAGAAGGACATGATGAAAGTTAAATTATTTCATTGTCACAAGATGGGTCACTTTTCTACAAATTGTCCATTGAATAAGTCTAAGCAGAAGTCCTTAGGAGGAGCGACGGGTGAGGCTTTGGCTTCCCAATTCGAATTTGACTTTTCCCTCATTGAATGCATGGTGTCTTCAATGATGGGAAGTGTTTGGTACTTGGACAATGGAGCTTCTTTCCACATGACTAATGAAAAAGAGTTATTTAGTGAATTGGAGGAGAAAGATCTCAAGATGCATATCGAGATAGGCCATGACAGTAATTATAGTGTTACTGGCGTGGGCACTATTACTTTTCAGAGGGAGCATGCAGCACCTTGAAGAATGTTATGCATGTACCCAGACTAACGAAGAACTTGGTATCTATTTCGATGCTTGAGGATAGAGGCTATGTTGTGATCTTTTTGAAAGGAAAGGCGTTCCTTTGACACATAGCCACAAGTCAAGTAAATAAGATAGGGATTCGAGTTCAGAATATATATAAGATAGAGATAGAGGATTGTGCTGTTTTGAGTTCAAAAGTGGAAAAGATGTTGAGCTAAGACATCAGTGAGTTGTGGCACAGGCGATTGGGCCACTTGCATCATGGGGCTTTGAAGATATTGCAGCAAATCTCTACCGGTCTTCGCAAAGGTATGCTTGAGCAAGTTCATACATGCAAGGGTTTTACTTTGGGAAAATACACCAAGTCTTCCTTTGGAGATAGAGACACTCAAGTAGAGTCTATTCTCGAGAGAGTCCATTCAGATGTGTGTGGACCATTCTCGATAGTATCCACCACCAAACACAGGTATTATGTTATATTTGTAGATGACTATTCTCGTAAATGTTGGATATTTTTCATGCAGAGAAAGGATCAAACATTCACAAAGTTTTGTGAATTCAAAGAATTGGTCAAGAAAGAGTTAGGAAAGAAGGTTAAAGCTCTACAAAGTGATAACGGTGGAGAATATGTCTCCAATGAGTTTAAGAACTTCTATGCAGCGAAGGGATTAAATGAGAGTTGATGACACCTCATAACCCTCAATAGATTGGGGTTTCCAAGAGGAAGAACATGAGCATAGTAGGGGAAACAAGGGTGATGTTGCATGATCAGGGCCTACCATTACACTTGTGGGTTAAGGCATGCAACACAGTGGTTTATGTTCAGAACCGTAGCCCACATTAGATACTTGAGAGTAAAACACTAGAGGAAGCTTATTCCGATAAGAGGTCAGATGTTGGTCACTTCAGGATTTTTGGGTCATCGGTTTATTGCTATGTGACCAAAGATGCACGGAAGAAGCTTGAGCCAAAAAGTTGGGGATCTTTGTGGGGTACACTGATACTCCCCACAACTATCGAGTGTACATGAAAACCAGTCGGATGACAGTGTTTCACAGGGATTTCAAGTTTGATGAGGAGAAGGCCATGCGAGTATCCCTTGACAGGGATCTTAAGCTACATGCAGAGGAGGAACTTTTAGTTCCTAAGGTTGAGGAGCCTCAGACTGATGTGGAGAAGCCACATGCAGAGGTTCCGGGAGTGGAGACATCCACTCAGGCAGAGTCTTCCAGAGAGGGAATAAAGAGCACTGGAGAGGTCGACAGATTGTTGGATGATGCACAGGAGAATGTGGGAACATCCTCTTCTCAACATAGATAGAGGAGGTCACTAGAGAGGTACACTGGATACATGGAACTTATGGGTGAATGTGTTGTGACAGAGCCATATTCCTTTTAAGAAGCAGTGCAGCAACTAGTTTGGATGATGTGATGATGGAGGAGTGTGACTCCATAGTTTGAAACAATGTTTGGCATTTGGTCTCAAGACCAGAGGACAAGTTAGTTGTGATCTCCCATTGGCTTTACAAGGTAAAGCAAGTTGCAGATGGTAGTGTGGAGAAGCATAAGGCCAGATTTGTGGCCCGTGGCTTTTCACAGGTAGAGGGGATTGACTATGATGAGACCTTTGCTCTTGTTGCAAGGTACTCGTCAATGAGATCTATTTTGGCACTATCAACACAGATGAGTTGGAAGATCCATCAGATGGATGTGAAGACTAACTTCCTCAATGGCATGATTGAGGAAGAGGTGTACATAAAGCAACCTGAAGGTTTTGAAACCTTGGACCATGAGTCGCATGTGTGCTGACTCAAGAGAGCATTGGTACACTAGGATAGGTAGCTACTTCACTGGGTTGGGCTTCACGAAGAGTGAAGCAGATGTGAACTTGTATCACATAGTGGTGGAAGGTAAGATTTTGATCATTGTAATTTATGTAGATGATCTCATAATGACAGGTGATGAGAAGCTCATCAAATCTTGCAAGGAGGACCTTGCAAGAGAGTTTGAGATGAAGGAAATGAGGCTCATGCATTACTTTCTTGGCATGGAGGTATGGAAAAGAGATGGGGAGTTGTTTGTTTCTCAAGGCAAGTATTCCAATGAGATACTTAGGAGATTCTGCATGGAGAGTAGTAAACCCATGGAGACTCCTCTAGCTGGTAACTGGAGGAAGGAGGATGCTACTTCAGGAGAAGTAGTGGAAGCTACTATTTATAGGCAGCTTGTGGGTTCACTCATGTATTTGGTGAACACATGACCAGATATGTGTTATGCAGTTAACCATCTTAGTCAAGCGATGGTTAGGCCTACCAAGATATATTGGAAGGCAGAAAAGCATGTATTGAGATACCTCAGAGGCACTACTCAGTTTTGGTTGTGGTACAGATAGAAAGAGGGAGTGAAGCTTCAAGGGTTCACCGATGTAGATTGGGCGGGGAGTCCATCTGATAGGAAGAGAACATCAGGAGGGATCTTTAGTATTGGGTCAGCTGTAGTTTCTTGGTACAACAGGAAACAAATATTGGTTGCACTCAGATCGGCAGAGGCAGAGTACATGGTTGCAAATCAAGCAATATGTGAGGCTGTCTGGATGAGGAAGATCCTGGTTGGTTTGTTTGGTCAGCAGATGGATCCGATAATGATTTATTGTGATAATCAGAGTCGTATCAAACTACATGAAAATCCAGTTTTTCATGATCGGTCCAAGCATGTATATATCCGGTATCATCATCTCAGAGATTGTGTATTGAGGCGAATCATGTTGTTAGATTACATTCCCATGGAGGAACAAGATGCTAAAATTTTGACAAAAGCATTGCCAAGATGTAAACTCGAGTTTCACAGAGACAGGGTCAGGGTAGTGGATAATCCCTTTCCTGTTGAGAGGGAGTGTTGAGAAATGGAAACAAGAAATTCCATTTTAATTTCTCCTTGAATTAAATTGTGAATTAAAATAGAATTCTTTTCTCATAGCAATTTGAAAATAATTAATTAAGTTTAATTAACTTAATTAATTTAGGAAATTCGAATTGGAAGTCTTTTAGAAGACATGTATATGTTATCCCTAACTTATAGGATTTAAGGATGAGTTATGAATGAGTTGGAATTAATTAACTCAATTTATTGAGTTAAGTCTAGTTAAATTAATTCCAATCAGTTTCAGGAATTAATAGTGAGTAAACAGTCAGTTGGGACACTAGTGACCTAATTAGTGCTACTCTAGTTAACTGAAGATTCCACCATCAGAGACTCATACTTGTCGATTATGAGAAAGACCCAGTTGAGACTAGAGTGTAGGGACAGTGTACTATTTTTTTTAGATTTTTCTAAGTTGCACTGATAGTGCATGCATTCAGGGAGTGATCCTTGAGAGATTGCGCTATTTTTAGAGGTTTTATTTCCCTTTAAGTACAAGATATCATTCATAGGAATTACACATTGGAATAGAGACTTGGAGAGCTTGTGAAGAGGCTAAGATTTGGCCTTGAGCTTGCTGATGATTTGGAGATTGATTTTTCTGAGTGCTGGGATTGTTCTTGAGAGAACAAGCATAGTAATTTCATCTTGATTTTCCAGATTAATACAAAACAAATATTGGGGTTTTGAGCTGTGGCTTTCCCCAAATATTTATTGTGTTATGTGCCTTTGATTCTCTTCCTATATTGATTATTGTTTTCTCGGTGTTTATGGGCTTCCGTTGTAAAGAGTAGAAATAGATTCTTGTCTCTTTTTTTAGTAAATTACATGAGCTTGTGAATCTACATATTTTTCTACACTGAAAAATTGAAATTCCAAAAGAAAATAGGAGAACACACATTAAACGAAACCACAAAGATTTTTTTTATTAAAATAGATAATGACTTTAAGGTCTACATTGTAGTGGACAATCTGTCCTTTTACAAAATGTGACTTGTTACTTATAGCCTTTTTTTGTTACAATACCACAGGTAAATTCCATGGGTGGGTAAATACCATGGGTGAATGAATACCATGGGTTGATGTCACTTACAATACCATGGGAAAATACCATGGATGAATGAATACCATGGGTGGATTCCACTTTCAATATCATGGGTAAATTCCATGGGTGGATAAATACCATGGGTGGATGAATACCATGGGTGGATGTCATTTACAATACCATGAGTAAATTCCATGGGTGGATGAATACTATGGGTGGATGAATACCATGGGTGGATTCCATTTTCCATTAAGATCATTAGTCATGCCATTTTACATATGAAACACACTAGCTATGTTTATGTTATTAATGAATTACATACTACACCATTTTCTAGATTCATTTGTTATTATTTATTTAGATGATATACCAGTATACATTGCTACTTGGGAGGAAAACATCTCACATTTGATGATAACAAGCTTTGGTGTGTTCAGGATATGCGATTGGTGGAGGAGATCCAAAAGTTGAACTTTCCAAGATGGAATCCATCATGAAGTGGCTAGTGCCTACCAATGCTTTTGAGGCAAAGACTGATTTTGGGATAGCATAGTACCTAAGGAAATTCAAGGCCTCATTTTTAGCATTAGACATACCAGCCCATGCCATAATAGCGAGTGCAAAGAGTTTACAATGGGGACAAGATAAGAAAAAGGTTTGTGACGAGTTAAATATTAAAAGCATCCAGGCATTGATTCTTACATTCCCAAATTTATAGTAGCCCTTTGAAGTGGGGTTAAATACAAGTGGGTGTGTTATGGGAGAAGCATTTATGTAGGGAGGGAGGATTGTATGCTACCATTATGAAGTGTTTCATGGGGAAGTTATGAATTACCCTACCTACAAAAAGGAACTATATGCTTTTAATACCCCTGACCTAGACACCAAAATGTAATATGCAAGACATGTGACACTTTCGTTGATGAGCTAGAATTTGGAATAGACTAGAGAGCTAGAATTCCATGGAGACTTGTATGCCTATGTATGTATAGATAATGTTAGGCTAGTAATCCAATGAATTGATATGTTTAAGGCTAATGTGCCTATGTAATGGGTAAGAGGAGCATGATTAATGTTAGGTTGGTGAGCCAAGTTCCATAGAGGAATGCACACCTATGTATGCATGATGTATTAGGCTGGTGGGCTAGCATGCTTATGAATTTAGTGAGAAAGTGCTTGTATGATTAGGATGGAGAGCATACATAGTGATCAGTCCAATGATCCTAATTGACATATTAATTGTTATAGACCAAAGGATGAAAAGAGTATGGGGGGCCAAGAGTCCATGAAAAAAATGTATCATGATGTTGGTGTAGGGTTCAAACAAACCTGGGTTGGCATGTAATGTCAGCCAACAAACCCACTCCAGCACCGACCCTTTCAACATAACCCAGAAAGTGGACGACATATCACCTGAGGTGCCATGGCGGACAACTAGAACCGAGCTTCTGTAGTCATATAGAATTGTTGTGTGTGCAGTGGTAATTTCCTAACTTACTTTTTAGTGTCCATGACATTAACACAACATGAGTATAATAGAGATACTAAAATTTTATGTTGCATGAGATACTACATAAATCCATTTTAACATATGAAATTACTAAAGATAACACACACATTCATAAGCAATTTTAGAGGGAAATTAGATCATTCTTCCATTAATTCATAAAATATAGGTGTGCAATGTGCTACAATAAAGTGTTTTGCAAACTGACTCACCAGCCTTGTATTTGTAAATCATAGAATATTACATTCTTCCACATTACAAAGTGTCAGTGAATCTGTGCCGAATACCTACTCAAGAGACAGAATTAACAAAATAGACTTGATTCACTCGTAAGATGAATGAACAACCATTATGACACAAAACTAGTAGGAGAACAACAAAAAATCGACTAACATCAAACACACTAGAAAATTATAGAGTCGGTGGTTCTCAAATTGGATAACCAATTATGAACTAGAGAAGTCGAGTGATCTTATTGCCCCTTGATGATTCCTCTGTCATTATGTAGTTGATCTTCGTCCATCTTGTCCACTTTTCCACGTCAACCTAACCACCATGATATTTTTTGATAGCCTCCCCCAACTGTACGACACGTTCTAACTGATAGTTATCCCTTACTCAAAATATATTCTAACAACCTCTCCTCCACTTCTCCAACTTTCTTCTTCCTACAAATATCTTATATGGCTTCCATCATGGTGATCCTTCCCACCTTTTCCATATGCCATCAGATCTTAACTACCCTTATCTTCCTTTCATGCGTCCTCTTCTAGCTAACACTGGGTTAAACTACATGTGGTTATCTTATGTGTTGCACCTTCATGTAATGTGCCATCCTCTCCACTATGCATTGGTTCCTCTACTTCCACACCACTTTCATTTGTGTGCAGTTTCTCATATTACTACAAAATTTCAAAATTTTTGGCCTCCAACACACGATATGAGGTTATTATAATATTATAATGTACTATTATAATATAAAGAGAAATGGCACATCAAGTCCATAAAAACATGATTCACCTATTCATTGAATTAATTAGTTTGTAGGGGATAGTTTTCCTAGATGAGATCCTAGAGGGTACATTAAGGCCCATGAGGGAAACAAGACTCCTAGAGTTGTAGTGTAGTGAGCATCCCTAATTGGATTAGAAAAGGGCTAATGGGGGATGTGATCTTGTTGTTTAGAGGCTCCTAGGTTTGGTACCTTGGCTATGTGAGGGCATGGAGGGTACCTAGAGACCCATGAGGGTAGCAAAACATCCTAGAGCTGCAACATCATGAGCATCCTTGGCCAACTGAGATAGAATCTTGAGAGTTGATGGCACAACTCGAGGTACTAGAGGTGTAGTGAAGGGACTTGGGTGTGTGTTGATGGGGGATGTGAGCCTATTGGTTGAAGGTTTCTAGGATTGGTACCTTGCCCTATTATGTTTGGTACAAGTCATGTACATAGCTTAAGTCAACATCGAGTGGATTCATGGCCCCAGTTTAGGGGTGACCAACTGTTAAGAGTACTGGAGCAACCCGATATTCAACTAGGAGGAATGCCCAAGGTTTATTTTTAGTCAGAAACTTTATTAGATAAGTGGAAATCTTGTTACATACACGACCCGTGTATTTTCTGGGCACGTATTTCATTGTATTATTATTTGTTTTTTGTTATTATGGTATCAACATGCACATCAGACTATGTTCTTATTAAAATTATACATGTGTTTTTATTATGTTTTGATGTTTGTGTGAGTGGCGTCGCCAAGTGGGAGGGATGGGGATGTTACGATGCCTTGGTACAGGTTGTCAAAAAGTGGAAATATTGTCTGATGGGAAAGGAGACAATCTTCCAAACTAAGCACTAGATATTATACTACCTACAGGATTAGAATAAGTTACAATAGAACAAGCATTACAAGTGGATGGGTTTTTACAATAGTTTCATTTAGTGATCAAATACAAAAAGGGTAGCAAAAACAAGTTGCCTAACATGCTTTCAAGGCCAACCACATCAAAGATTACAAACTTGGGAACTTTGATGCTCATTAATTATTTCACCCAAATTCAAATAGAGAGGCATATACATAGGATGAGGACTTCATGGAGGTGGTTTGGGATTTGCAAAACTAGAATCATGAAGAAAATAGAGATAGCACATTTGATTATCATCTACAAAATTGGTTACTGTATAGGTTGGACAAGTTATTTACTCATAAAGGTGAGAAAGTGTAGTTAATCAAACATACTCACACCTCCAACATTGCAAGGAATTTTGGTGTAGGGAAAAAAATGGCCAACTGATAAAGGTACACATATAGGCCCAAGATGTCAAAAGAAGTAGCTAGGTTCATAAGAGGATGTATGTTTTTTTGTACTAACAAGCCTAGTTGTAGGAAATATGATTTACATCATCTCTTACATGTACCCACTCATCCTTGGGAAAGAATTTCCATGGAATTTATGGGAGGTTTACCAACAACTAGGAAGGTACATGTTTACCTGTTCATGGAAGTTGACAAGTTCAACGAGATGTGCATTATCATTCCTTATAAAAATACCATCAATGGTAAAGAAGTAGAACAATTGTTATTTGGATAGTTATTGGTGCACTTTGGAATACCAAGGAGCATCATTTTAGAAATGGATACAAGATTTATTATTTTATTTTGAACTACATTGTGGGAAAATATGGAAATGACGTTGAAGAGGTATACAACATTCCATCCATATATAAATGGGAAAACGTAAGTAGTCAATAGGAATTTGGTGCAACTTTTGAGGGGTTATAATTAGAAGCATCCAAAGAGTTGGGATGGAAATATTGTATATATACAACACTCTTATAACAAATTAGTCCACAATTCTATTGGTAAGTCCCTACTTAAAATTTGTTTTGGATACTTTTTACCTTTACCTTTGGATATTGCAAATGGAAAGCAAGGAGGAGTGAGGGAGGATGTCATATGTGATACTTTAAGGGTAGATAAATTTGTTGAGAATATTAGGTAGATCCATCTATACATATAGGATACACTAAAGAAGTCATAAGAAAATCACAATGCTAGGCATGATCAACACAAAGCAGAGAAATTGTTCAAGGTGGGAGACAAAGAATGATTACAATTGAGCAAGGATAGGCTATAGGGTCCTAGTAAGAAAATCAAGGCTTTGTGATATGGTCATTTAGAAATACTAGAAAAAGTGGGAGATAATTTCTCTAGACTCAATATACCCCATACATGCACATTTACTCATCGGCAAATGTAGAAAATTTGAAACTCTATGAACCTTCCATGTTATATTAGGAATAGAAGAAGGTCCTACATTCTATAGAGTATTTATAATCAGATTCTCAGGAAAAATTGAAAGAATACAATTTTTCAAAATATACACAAAACTATAAGACATGGTCAACATGACCTTTGGAATACTAGGTTGAAAGGACAACTTATAGGCAAGGCTAAATAGTGTTCCAGTGAGAATCTAGAGGAAAAATTTCCTTACCTCATTCAGTAAAAGTTTATAGGGACCAAAAGCCTTCCAAAATGGGGATGTGTAATACAAATTACATCACTATATTATTTTTAATCCATCCTGATTCTTTCAGGGTGGAATAATGAGAGAGATGAACTTATAAGAGTAACTTTAGTGGCATGACCTAGTTTGGAGAAATAGGGTTATAAACCTTCTAGGGCTAGTTTGAGGGATAAAATGATTTTTTTAGGGGGTGATACTTTTCCACTTAACCGATTCACACCTTTATGTTATTCTACACTCAAATACATTTCTAACAATGCAGGAATCATGTTAATTGAAGTTTTGATGCAAAAGTCAGGGCTTCCAAAAGTTGACCTATCTTGTTTAACCACCATAATTTGAGAGGATGCCACATCAACCCTTGTTACTCATGGAAAAATGACTAGCCACACAGGGACAGTGAAGAAAACTCTAGAAATATTGTGTTTTATTTTAAGGGTTGAATGGTCAAATTTAACCCCTAGTTGGCTATCAAACTATCAGAATTGGGCCACTAGGAGGAAAATGGGTTTCATTCTATTTGAGTGAATTTTATTCCATAATAGAGAAGAGTAGCTAAGAGTGGATATTTATTGGGAATAACATAGAGGGTTTGATTTGTATTTTATCATTATTCTTTTTTATCCATCTTGGTGCTTTTATAGTGGAAAATTAGAGGAATTAGCTCATAGGACCTAGTTTAGCAAGTTGGGGTCTAAAACCTTCTAGGAGAATTTTGAGGCATCAAACAATTTTGATTTGGGGGTAAAATTTTTTTGATTTAGCACCACCCCTTTTTTCATATTATACATACATAGACCTTTCCAATGGCACAAGAATCACCTCAATCAAAGTCCGTATGCAAAAGTTATGCTACTTAGAAGTTGGCCTTCCTATTTTCACCACCATAATTCGAGAGGATGTCATGTTAGACCCCATTATTTATGGGAAAGGGGATAGCCATGTGATTGTGATGAATAATACTCTAGAAGATTCCATATTGTAACTATGGTTAATAGTTGAGGTAGTCATACCTAACCATTAGTAGTTTATCTAGTTGTGTTATAATTGAGCCACTGGGAGGAAAAGGGCTTCCATTATTTTCAAGTGAATTTGTTCCATAGATGAGCAAAAATAGTTGAGAGGGATAGGATATAGAGAAAAAAGATGATATTTTTTCACTATAGTATTTCATGGTCCATAAGTCATACTTCTTTGAATTCACAACCATTTTCTATTCAGAGAAAGAGAACAAAGTGACCTCACCTTCTAGTTGGGTTTTCTTATGAAAGGGTTTCCCAGGTCATATATTGTGTCAAACATGGTTTTTGAGTTTTTATTTCACTATTCTCTATTTCTCCTTCATTTTTTTTTACATGTATATGAAATTAATCATAATCTATAAATATATAAATCTAAAGAAAAATAAAACCCTAAAAGTGTAGATTTCAAATTTTTAAATATAGTTTTATAAAGTTTGTTGTGACGAATTGTCCTGTAACACCCTCCTACCTCATCTACCTAAGTAACCAGCCAATCGAGGTAAACATGTGACAAGAGGATACTATGATTTGATTCAGCCTCCTAGGTCACCTTAAGGAAGTGGAACCAACAAAACACAACCAAATTGACCATCCACACATCCTACAAAACCTCCAGGAGCTACCCTACCTTTCCAGGTGACCAAACCTTGAGGAAACTCAACAGTTCAAGGACCTAGAGCCTAAATAAATCCTTTTCCAAGCCCTTCAAGTGACTGATGGTCTCAGTCACTCTCATGATCTTGCTTGAGTGTGATTGTAGCCTTTTTCTGCCAGTGTTATGCCAATGACTACGGGATTTAAGTCTAAATTCTAGGGCTAGGACCCAGTCACTTGCTAGAACTTCATGGAAATTTACAGAAATGGAAAGAAACATAGATACAATGATGCCAATACAAATTATTGAACAAATAATTGACTTGACCCCTACTAGCCATGACAGCAATTTTGTCAAACATGTCACAAATATGCATTCTATAGGTCATAATAACAGATATGAGCATAGGGGTGTTATACTTATCTGAGCATTGATGCCTTATCATGTTAGCTGCATTATCATCTATTAGGTCATATATTCATTGCTCAATCATTTACAAATCAAAACATGAGAGAACCATACATTTTCACTGTCATAAAACATATTCATAACCAACATATAATGAACAAAAATAATGAGGATACAACAACAATAATTGCCACATATGATTCAATAATTTTACACATGAAATACCAAGGAAATGAAATCTTATTAATGAATGCAAAATCCAACCCTGTATGGGACTACCACGTTCCACCCGACTGTAGATTGGCTGAGACAAGTCTCTCTTCAACCAGTCACCCTATGCCATATTCCAATCACAAATGTGGGACTTATAACCGAAAAGAAGAACTGAATGAGCATGGATTCCACCGGATTTCTCCACCTACACCATGAGGAATTTTACTGCCTCCTAGTCCCTAGGCTTTACGGCAACCCATAGTCTGATTCAAGGGTCACTAGGCCATGATCAACACAACACCCTCCAGGCTTTACCACATATCCTGCCATTCACAGAAAATGATTCCTAGGCCTGTTCTAGGGACCCCACCTCTAGAATTTATTGTATATCCCGCCATTCGCTAGTCGAGGATTCCTAGGCCCAACGAGGCACACAATACCTGGATTTACTGTAACCCACAGTCCAGTTTAGGGGTTACTAGGCTAGTGGCTTTACCTAAATCCACGGTTTGGTTCAGGGATCACTAGGCCATGTGTTTTTCCTTTCAGAGATCCACCTCACTCAGCTTCGAATCCATCTTGCAATCCAGCTCCACCAAAACCTGAGAAACCATCACCTCATGGATAATAGGGGTTTAGTTAAAGGCTTGTTCAAGTATTTGCTTTAGCATAATTTTTTCCTTTTTCATTTACTATTCTAATGATGTCATGCAATTCTAGGCAGTGACTTGGGCTCTGAGCCTGAAAAATTGGCTTAAATCCCGGGGCCACTGGCATAGAATTGGACAAATAGTCCCTGGACATTGGCATGCCTATAGCATGAGAGCATCCAGAGCCTCCTGGATGCTATCAAGCCTATTTCATGAGAGCGTCCAAAGGCCAAGTGATCAAAAACTTCAGTGGGACCCAAGGGAAAGCTGCCTGAAGTGTTGGGATGGTTCTGAGGGGTCCTGAAGTTGATGTGAAAGGTCTGTATGTTGTGTTTATGTCAATTCCATTTCCTTAAGGTCACATAGGAGGTTGAATATGATCATAGTATCCTCTCATCACATGTTTACCCCAGTTGGTCGGTTACTTGGGTAGATGTGGGAGGAGGGTGATATAGAGTGGTCTCAGAGCATGGTTCACCCGTCGGACTAGATGGGCTGTGTGCGTTGGTCATGCATGCATGTCAATTGCATGTGTGTCTCTTATGTTTGCATTCCATGTCCTTGTTGTATTTGCATAATTTTGATCATGATTGTAGTGATGTCATCATGTGGAAAGTTAATGGTGTTATTGTGGAGTGCATCGTCATGAGTGTATGACTAGTTACATGTTGTTTTATGTCGCTTACACGTATTATTTTCTATGCTTGGTTATATTCTTGTATGTAATTGATTGTATGTATCATTCTTGTAAGCTTGGTTTCAAGTATTGTTCTCTTATTCTTGATTATATGCGTTCATGTGTGTGTGTGGTTGATTACGCATTGCTTATGCATGTTGATGGTTACATGTGGCCATGTGTACAATGGCATAATGGTTGTCGTCATGCATGAGGTCATGGTACGTATAATTGATATGGTCATGCATTGGTGACTGGTCTCTAACTAGAATGACACTTATGTGTTGATGAACTTGTTTTTTATATGTTTATATGTTGTTATGATTATGTTTTTTTTCCAAGGAAAAAATCGTAGTTTTATTAATGAAAATAAAATTACATGTTGCATCTACTAAGAAACATAGCATCATCATGTCCATGATTGATGATAATCAATGCATACAAAAAAAAAAATTGTATACATACAAAGAGAAAAGTTAGGCTTTTCTCCCTTTATTTTTCTCAACCTTGCGCCATTCCCCTTGTAACGACATAGAAGAGACAAGAGCGAGCAAATTTCCAACTTTAGGTCCTGCAATGTCCTTGTTCGAATCTGAATTTTCTGATGTATGTAAACATTTATTTCCACCATTATCCTTTGCTTTTGGCTTCTTTTATGATTGTATTGAATTGCTCTGAGATTCAGTTGGGTCTTGAGAGGTTTCCCCTGGTGTTTCTGGTTCATTTGATGTCTAGTTGTTCCCATTGGGAGAGGGATCTTCCTCTGGTTCATCCTCCTCCTCTTCAAACTCAGGTGGGGGGAATTTACAACCTTTTGGCTGTTTCCCAGTATTCTTCTTTCTTCGAGTGTCTTTCTTGGCTTCTAGACATGAATTTTGAAGGTTCCCTATTTGCCTACAAATTCTTCATTTGAAAGTTGTGTTCTCATAATCTAATAGCTGTGTCCATTTTTGCTGGTTGTGGATCACTTGTATGTGATCTAGTAAGCCTTTGTTGAGATCTACTTCCACACATATTCATCCGAAAATGAAGACTCTTTCCTCCAATCTTTGGGTATCTGTTTTGATGTAATTCCCAATGATGTTTCCTATACCTGCTAGGACTCGATTGTCCCATAAATGTAGAGGGAGATTGTGCAGCCATACCCAAACCGACATTCTAGTAACGACCATGGTATTTGCATCAAAATATGGAAACTAAGGTGAGATGAAAAGTCTAGTCGATCCCCAGAACCATGGCCCTTCCTGAAGGATAATGTCTCTTGCATCTGATGATGGGAATTTTACAATGAAGAAACCTTTGCAACAAAGGTGTATTTCACAATATACTGTCCAATTTGTGAATATCCAATGAAAAAGCTCCGTTGGTTTTGGCCAGAAATAGTTGAATCGATAAATGATGGCTTGTGATTCAAAGGTAGCACATTGCTCATCTGTCTCTGGGATGTCAATATTTAGTTTGGAGTGTAGTTCAGTTTCTCCACTAAGTATGGACTGGGAGAAGTACCTACTTGTTTTGTTGGTTCTGTAGTTGAGTTTTTTCCCTGTAATATGTTCTTGAAGGAGAGTCCTTCATTTATATGCTTCTGTTTTGATTATGTTCTTTTTAATGTACTGCTCCCAAAACCCCCTCCTGCACTTTTTATTTTACTAGAGGCCGCAACACCTCTTCGTAGTCGTAGGTTGAGGGTTATGGTGGAAGCTGATAGGATGTTATAATACATTAGGAATCAGTTATCCTGGAATGATCTACCCCCATAGATCAAGTTTTGCATATGATCAGGGTATCCAATATTATGCGTGATGTTATGCTTTAGTTGCATCACTTTGTCTGTTATATTCACCCAAACTAATAAAGAATCCCCTACAGGGGTTTTTATAAAGATTTGAAAATGAAATGGTTTTACTAGATTCTAGGAGCCTATGTCCATCTTGTTGCAGAGTGGCCGCTCTGCTTCAGATGACCCATTTGGCACAAAGTGTAGTTTGGGTCAATTGTTGGAGCATATCGAAACAGGGGCCACCCCCTCTGAGCCAAATCTCTACGCTTAGGATAACAAAAATTGTAGTGGAAAACCAAGATCAGAGGGAATTTGTCCTTTTTGACTTCAGGGCCTATTAGTTCTGTGCCTGGTGTACCCAGATCTGGAATGATCCCATCCAACTCTGTGACTTCGTGCTGGTTTATTTGATGCGAAAGCCCTGTCTCCACTGCAGAGTCGATATGCAAGTATCTCTACATATCTAGGCATAACAAGGTTTGTTTTCTCCAGATCACATTGTCAAAAGAAAATAGTGACGACATAGGGGTCTCGGGGAGCAGAAGCACTAAGTCACGTAGGATATATCTGTTGTTAACTCTGCAGCCTCCACCATCCTCAGCTCCACCAAACCCAGCCACATACGTCTCAAAGAAAACCTATTTAACCCATCCAATAGGGATGTTATGCCATCGTCAACTGGCTGGTGTGGGATAATGACTTGCTTGTGCCGGAGTGATATCGCTATTTTCGCCCCGAGGGTGAATTCTGCTGCAGGGCCATGGTCTCCCTCTTCTGAAAGTTTTGGGTAACCTACGATCCATAATCCCAGTTTCCCTTGCCTATTAGGAGGTGCAACATCTGCCCACCTAGAATTGAGAGCCCACCAGAGGCCAGGTACCTTGGATCCGTAGTTGCCATCCAAGCCCTCCAAGGGACTATTCGTAGCATCCGATTTTTTTCCTGCATCCCCACACAGTGTAACCCTAATGCATATGAGCTCCATTTTCCCTCTTCTTATGATTATGTTATACATGTATCACGCTGATTTTATGATCTTGCAGATGAGGTATCCTCCTCGAATTATGCTAAGGTACTTTGGTTTATTGTGATTTGATTTAACTGACATAGTATGCCTTGTAGGAAAGAGATCAAATGGCTAGCAAGATGGTAGACTACAAAGACTCTCCCTATGAATCATATGAGAAATTTGGTGTTGGGCACTCTTCTGATTTGGAAAACACATTGAGAAGCTTGAAGGAAGAAATAAGGAGTTGTAAGGCAGACAATGACCGGATCATATAGGCACAACAGAAACAAGCAGAGGTTAATGCTATACTTCTCAGATTTTGCTAGAATTGCAGTGACAAGGGACACTTCAGATCAGCCATGGAAAGGAGGAAAATATTAATGGGGAATATGGAATTAGGTCTCATGGTGGTCACATTTCAGATAGAGATGAAACTATTATAGATGGGAATTTGTGGGATACTCTGGATAGGAGAGGTGATGGATACATGTACTATTCTAGTTCTGGTTCTAATAGACATTATGATCATCATTGTTATCATCCTTACATGAGGAGTGATAGGGCATACTTTCCATATGAGTTTAAGAAAGAAAATCCACCTAATTTTGATGGAGATGTGAAGAAGATGAAAGATGTAGAGGCTTGGATACTTGGGATGAAAAAATTCTTTGAGTTGCATAATTACATAGATAACGTGAAGGCCAAAGTAGATATCTTTAGCTTGAAAGGTAAAGCAGAAATTTGGTGGGAAGATGTGAAGCAGGTTAGAGACATTAGGACAGATGACTTGAGTTGGCATGAGTTCAAGAGGCTTTTCAAGAAGAAGTACTTGTCAAAAAGGTACTATGACAATAAGGCCAAAGAATTCTATGAGCTAAAGATGGGATCAATGACATATGAAGAGTACACAACCAAATTTATGGAGCTATTGAGGTATGTACTGTATCTTAAAGATGAGAAGGATAAATTTCAAAGATTTGTCAGTGGATTTCCATTAGCATTTAGAGATTGGATTAAGTATGATGAGTCTCGGTCACTTGAGGAATTTATTGGGAAATTGAAGCATTGTTATGAACAGTCAAAGCATAAGAATGAATCTCAGTAAGGATGGAAGGGAAAAGATAAAGGTAAAGGTAAATGGAAGCTGAAAAGAACAAGGCCTCAAAATTCAGATGAGAAAGAAAATGTGGCACCACAAAAGAAGTTCAATGCAGCTAGACAGGGACATGGTCACATCAGCAACAACAACATAGAGGTGAGGGTAATGGTCGGTTGGAGTGTTGGACATGTGGAAAGGAGCACCTTAAGGGAGATTTCCCATAGAATCTGGGTGGTAGGCCTCATATATATAGCACACAAGAGGCAAAAAATGTTGGGGATGTTGGTCAAAGCGTTCCTCGTATTTATGCAGCATTGGATAAAAAATAGGCAGATCATCAGGCATCTATCATTGAGATGGACGTAATATTTGTGATCAATTTATTTCTATTTGAATTGAACCTCAATCTAATTATAGCTATGCTAGTCCTGACTTGGTGGATAAGTGTGGTTTGAGTAAGGAATTACATGAAGAATCTTGGTTAGTGTAGTTGGATAAAGGTACAAAGAAGTGATTTCATCATTGGGTAAGAGCTTGTGCATTTGATTTGAATGGTATGCCTACTGCAACAAATTTGAATGTGTTACCGTTGGGATCATACATCATGTTGTTGGGCATGGATTGGTTGTATCTTCATAGAAACAAGGTAGACTATTATGACAAAGCCATTGAGTGTGTGGATGACAATGGGGAACCAAGAGTCTTGCAGGGAAAGAAGAAAGCCACATCAGTTAGGATTGTGATAACTCTGCAGGAAAAGCGCAGTCGCAGAAAAAGGTGTGTTATTTGTAGTTCATATTTCTAGTGACAAAGGTAAGGAGGTTGAGGATGCAGATGTTTTGAGTAGGTACCTATAACGACCTATCTGTAAAATAAATATTAAATAAATTATATTAATCAATTAATAAAATAATAAAAAATAAATTAATGATAAAGTATTTTAATATAAGCATAAACCTTTATATTAAAATCAAACAAAAGGATATTTAATCAAAAAATCAATATACCTTTTTAAAATAAATATATATGACATGACATGGGAAGGGTGTCACGAGGAGATGAAGCGGTGGGTTGCTGGAGGAAGGGCGGCTACCGCCAAGGAACAATTTATAAACCAGAGAGAACAGTTTTGGGAGGGGGCATTAGGAAGAAGAAGAAGGAACGAGGGATACTGAAGAAGTACGAAACTTTATAAACTTGAGTTACCAACAGAAGGAAAGCTAGTTGTTTTGAGGTTTCTAGGCACAGGGGAAAAGTCTGCTTCAACTGAGAAGCTTACTGGATTGAGTAGCGAGGTTCTGCTCAGTTTGGCTGGGTGGTTTCGGTCTTTTGGTAAACAGGAGCGATTTGGAGAAGTTTTGAAACATCTTCATATGCAGCAAACCAAGTAAGTACTTCTCATCAATCAATTAGTTATATGAAGTTTTTTATAAATTTAGAACATAATTGTAAGGTTTCATACCTGCTCAGGATAGATAGCTCTATAAAATCTCTTTACAATATTTACAGTTCAGTGAATCTTTATAGTTGCAGAAATGGTTCTTTAAATTAGTTCAGCCCTTACATTTGGTATCAGAGCCAAGTTCAAACTCTCAGACCTAGGAAAATGATGTTAGTTTGGGCTTTTCAATTAAACTATATTCATTATAGAAAACTGGGTTTCTGTAACAGTATGGTATTTTAAAGCATATTTTGGGCCAAATGTGTATCACTCTCCTAGCAGGTAAGTCATAAGCATAAGTGACTTTAGATGTCCCTGTTCGACAGTTACCCAGTGTTGAGCACTCTTCTACGAGACCTAGACCAATCGCTTCAGGTAAAACTGGGTTGTTGTGCAGCTCATACAAAATCCTCTTTACCATTTCTCTACAACAGGCTCGTAATTATTATACAAGTTCTTGGCGGAGGGTTCAGATTTGGCATACAGAGTTTTCCCCACTTCTTTGACCTTTTCCACTGGCCCAACTTGTCGAAATTCAGTGACGACGGACCTGGTAACTTCGGGCGCCCTTTTGCCGCCCCGTAAAATTCACTAGACCGTGATTTCAGTGCCGGAGGCACACAACTGTCAAGCTTATTGATCACATTACCCATCTTTTTATCTGCGAACTGCAGAATCTCCATGGACTTTCCCTCGATCTTCTGATAGACGGGCATTAAAAAAAGAAAAGAAGGCTTAACAGCTCGCCCTCTGTATAAAAATTGTGCATCTCTTCTAGAACCATTTCCATGAGAGAAACTTGCTTCTAATTTTCTAGAGATATGAGAGAGAGAAACTACCTCGTTTCTAATTTTCTAGAGATATGTGAGAGAAACTTTCAAAATGTAACCAATCTTACCATTCCGTTGTCGAGATTTGAACCGGGTCACCTAGGTGAAAACGAGGTATCCTGAAGGACTGAATTTTTTCTGGCATACTTGTATATATATATATATATATAACGAGTCGTAGCCTTCTGGCAATTCGACTGAGACAACATGGCTGAATTGTAAACTTTCTTAAGGTTTAGAACGTGAGTTAACAAGATATCTCAGGAACAAGAAGTCTGCCCTGTTCGTTTTAACACATTTCGTGGCCGCCCTCAACGTTGCATCAAGATGACACGGGTCATGACTGTAGCGAACCGTGAAAGGAAAACCGAGACTTGCGTCGACTTTCTGCTTTGTCTAGCCCGTCGATAAATATATATGTTGATGTATAGCAGTGATATTAAACTAATTTTAATTTTTTTTTGTTTTTTTTTCAAGTAAAAGGAATGAAGATAATTTAATTAAATAAATGATAAATATAATATATATCAAAATATTAATGTATCAGTGAAAGTCGTTGTACAATGCTTAAACTAATTATCGCACACGGTCATGATATTACTCTTTTATATAAGTTCACCATACATATATAAATATATATATATATATATATATATATATATATATAAAAGTCCGCCATACATATATAAATATAATTTCTGGGTCTAACATATGTCTATTATTTAAATTAATAATATACCCAAGGTATATTACAGTTTAATGTTTTCCTAAACACTTCATATTAAGAGAATTATTCTAACTAATCATACTTGATTAAGTGTAATATTTCCTCTTGGAAATTAACCGAATACCATCTAGGAATTTAAGAGTTCTGCGATTATTTGTAGTGAGTATTTTTTGTCAAACAGTCTGACTATAGTGTGCTGTAGGTGTGAGTTTGTTTTTCACAGTCTCACATGTAATTACACAGTGGGGAAGAAATCGACAGCAGGCATCATGCTAATCACCGTTTCATGTATTAAACTCAAGAATAAATAATAATCATTGGCATATATTATCATAAGGTGGAAAGGATATTTATTAGATTATATTTAAATTTATAATTCTAATTAAAACATATATATTTATAATTCTAGTTAAAATCATAACATTAAAAAAAAAAAAATAGGAAGATTAGATTAGTATATTTCTCATCTAAATCACTTATATTTAATGGCTGCAAATAACATGTTGAAGCATAAAATTTATATATAAATATAGTATTATATAGAAATGTTAGTATAATGTAAATATAAATCCGAATGTAATGTAGGAACATTATATTCAAATTAGATTATTATAATCATTAAGACATAGCATAATTTTGAATTGATTAATAAATACTAATTGAAGGAAATTTAGTTTATTATATAGATTGTAGTGTCTATTTAAAAGACCCATGCATTAGAATACGTATTATTGTGCATAATAAAAAAAAAGAGAGAAAAACCTGCATTAGGACAAGTAGGTCACGAGACCACCCTCCTTGACCTCGGTACTAGTAAGATCTGCCTAGCAGATAAAAATAGCAAAAAAACTATACCTGTTTGAAAATGTGAAATTGAAAAATATATGTTAAAACTGAATGAATACCTTAAATTTTTACAAATTTTCTTTATGTAAACAGGAAACATCATGATGGTAAGGACATATGAGCAATGACGACGTGATCGGGCAGCATCACTATCATTAATGTCACCATCATCCTCATCATCATCTCCATCACCACCATCATCATCGTCTCCAGCGAGACCACCATCAATACCGATCGCTCTAGCATCGGAGTTGACTTGATAATGAACTCATTGGAAGCCTTATTGGAAACATTAAAAGGGCCAACGATGGCTAAGACCAAAGAAGAACTTCAACCCTTAGCAACCAATTCAGCTGAACCAAAGAATTTTGAGTATAAAAGATCAAAGGAAGATATTTCTAGGGAGCTTCAGAAAATTAAACTCCCAAAATTTTTAGGAGGTCGAGTAGGAGAACATGCCGAGGCATGGTTAGAAGGTGTTATTTTCAGTCTTTGAATCCTTCCTCCAGTGACCAAACATGCTCTTACAAAGTGATTTTAAGGTGTCAAGGTCAAATTTTGTCATTTCAGTGAGTCTTCAAGTAAAATTTGGTCACTAGGTATTAGGTCTAGGATTTGTTTTCACACATTTAAAATTTTTCCAAGTTTCGGTCCATATTACCATTTGGGCGAGTGTACCATCATTCAAAAATTTGTCATCATCATTCCAAGTTCCAAAGGGTCATTTTACACCTTGTTCGTGCTTCAGTTGTACCTAGGTAAGGCTCATTTCCCTCTCCTAAGGTTTTGAAGGTAATTTCTCTTGGATGGTCAAATCATCAACAAAACTTGTATCTTGATACTCATACACCTTCCCCTATCCTTAATGTACCTTCTTAAGCACTTCCCATCACTGATATCCTTCAAATTCATCATTTTCCCACAAACCCTAGCTTCTTGCTACAATTTGACAATTTTCTAGGCTAGGCCTGTGTTTTGCCCTTTTGGACCCCTTCCCCTCACTCAATATTTGAAATTCCACTTTCCCTTCCTTCCTAACATCCCTCCCTATTTTCCAAAATCTTCTCAAGAATTTATCAGCCCCTTATCCCCTTCATTTCCCTTCATTTCTACAAAACCCCTGTTCCACACATCGAGGTAGGTTTTACTCAAATGATGTTTCTGAGAAATAGAAGATGAATTTGACAAAAGTGAGAGAGATTTTTGTCCATAATAGGCCAAGGAAGAAAAACCTCCTTCAATTTTTACATAGGTGTCATGGTTTTAGAGAAATGTCAAAAATAAAGTTGCCTCAGGAGGGTTGCTGCACCTCTGGCGTGGCCTTGGGAAAATCACGATTTCTCCTAGCCTAGTTGGTCAAATGACTTTGTTGACGATTCAAATGATAGGTAGACACAAAGATATTTTCAATGAGATATCATGAGCTCAATTTGGAGTTGATAAAGACCTTCAAAAGTTGATTGCAACAACACTCTACATTTAGGCAGCCTCATTTTGCACATTTTGACCAGTCTTGGGAGATTTGACTTTTGACATGGAAAATGAACTCCAAATTGAAAAATTAAATATGTTTTGGAAAGTAGACTCAACAATATTTCCAACGAGCTATCCTGAACCCAATTTGAACATCAGTAAGGCATCCAAAACTCAGTTTGAAAGCGGCGATGTGCATAGAATCAGCGACGTTGTGCATTAAATTTTTTGTACAGGGATTTCCAATAGGTGCACTGCAAAATGGCTTGCATATTTGGAATCAGCATGAAAAAATAAGAAAAACCAAAAAGTTTGAGAAGATTTGGACAAGATCTTGGCCACCAAAAGGGAAAAAAACACAAAAAAAATGCCCTCTCTGCCACTTTTTTGACCCACAGGAAGCAGTCTTGGGAGAATCAACTTTTGGAGGGACAAATGACCTCCAAATCAGGAAATCCAAATTGTTCTGGAAACTAGACAGGCAGGGTTTTCCAACAAGCCATCTTGGGTTTGATTTGGACACGGGGAAGGCCTCCAAAACTACCCCTGAAGTGGCACTATGCATTAAATCAGTGGCGCTGCACATTAAATGAATTTTGCCAGTTTTTGCTAGAAAAGCCAAATTTCGCCTAGTTTTCTCTACAGTTGACTTTTTCTTTCCCTCTTGGTGAAATTAGCATGGTAAATGATGTAAATTGATGTAATTATGGATGTGAAACACTTAATAGGGTAGATACATCAAGTCGAAGGTGGTTTTGAGTTGAATGAATTGGTTTCCTTGGTTTTAGAGGCAAGTTGTTCTAATGCCTACTTTTGTGTTCCTAGTTTAGATATGGTTGAAACCACCCCTCTTCTCATGGATTCGACCCCTGATAGCTAGCTTGAGTAGTTTTATTGCTTATATTATGTACTCTTTCAGTCATTTGTAAAGGTTGGACTCTTTTGGAAGTGGTGCACTCATTGTATACTTGTATCAATAGATGGGCAAGGAATAAAACCAGGTTTTACAACTATTTTTGTGGGATTCTTGTGATATTGAGTTTATGTATTGTTTCTTCTTTGTAATGAGTTTTTTTGATGTTTTATATGTATCCACATCTCTCTCTCTCTTCTAAACTAAATGAATCAAGGTGAATAGATGAAATACACTAATTTACAGTGCTTTGTCTTGGGAATGCATTTGGTTTTCTGTGTTTTCAATAGTTTGAAGAGGACTCATGCACCTCATGCCCTCCTCAACCCCTCCAGCAGTCTAAATCTACCATCTCAACCAAATTCTAGTACATAAATCCTTTGTCTACCTCGCCCCACAGAACATGTCTGTATCTCTGATTTGATTTCCCAGACCCAACTTGCCTGCTCCATTTGATCCAGCAACCAATCATCAAAATCAACCAAAAAGCTTTGAGCTACTATACCTAGCCTAAAATCTAATTTCAATTCAATTATCTCAAGTTGTAATTGAAGTCATATTTACTGAGATTGATAAGGAGACAACCATCTCCCGACCTAGTAGGGTTAGCTACCAGGTTAAGCGTGGTTTGTGGTTATCCTAGGATTGCCTCCCTTCAACCTGAGGTCGATCTAGGCTCTAACATAGTGGCGACCATACTGGGGAACGTAGTTTTATGTTCCTCAGCAAAATGTATCATGTTTAGATCTGATTGTTGATGGTGGACAACGATCAGACACCAGAAGGCTGAAATCATTCACCTGGCGATTCCAAATCAGTTTCGAGATCAGATCCAAGGACTCCACTGGAGGATGAACCTGACCAGCAGAAACATGAAAGGACAATATGGAAAGCTCAAGTATTCAAGTTGGAATTTCATCCAAGACATCATGATCTTTGTTATAAATTATTTCTTCTCTTTTCCTGAGAATGTCAAGAAGACTTTGCAAAGTATACTGTACTTGAGACAAGATCCTAGACCTGCATTTGATTCTTTCCCTTTGAAGATTGTGAATACCAAAGATTTGCATGCCTTTGATCTTGATCAAGACCCTTCTTCCGAATCTTATGATGACCGTCTTCAAACTGATGAGCCTCAAGAGACCAAGACTGATTCTACACCTTCTGTACATACTCCTATACCTTGTAAAATTCCCGATCGATACAAGCCTTTGATTTTACCTCCTATATTCCATGCTTTCCTTAAAAATCATTACCTATATCTACCAAGATTTGATTGTGACTGTGACAACATCACTGCTGAGAGGAATGTACAGAATTTTGAGTCTTTTCTTGACCTTTTTGAAGTTGATGAAGAGGATGTCATTGTTAGGCTTTTTGCTCTTTCTTTGCAAGGCAAACTTAAGAGTTGGTTCAAAACCTTGCCTGATGCGAGCATCTCAGATTTCCAGTAGTTCGTCAAAGTTTTCCTCAACAAGTGGGTGGTCAGACAAAACCCTTTCTTGATTATAGAAGAGTATAACCAGTTGAAAAGACTGCCAGGGGAGACAGTTCAACAATTTTCTACCAGATATAACCAAGTTTATTATTTGATGCCTGTTAATATAAGACCTCCTTCTGGATCCGCTCTCTTACACTACCTGGATGCCTTTGAGCCAGAAATGGAGTTTCAGCTAAGAGAAAGGAACCTTGCAACACTTGAAGAGATGTAGAACAGTGCAATAGATGTAGAGGCTAATCTGCTGATCAGAAGGGCAAAGTTGAAGGAAGAAGAGAGGAAGAACATAGATCTAGAGGAATCAACATATTTAGAGGTAAAGTTTAACATTTTGGTAAGTGCAGTGGAAGAGATGATGTAAAGGATCACCACAAGGAAAGAGTATAATGTTCAAGACCATGGCTCACTGATTGAAGAGGAATAAATGGTTGCTCCAAAACATTTTCTTTCTTAGCCCAGTTGTCATAGATCTGATAGTTATTGTTTTATAGATCGTCTTGGAGAAGAGAGAGCTATTGACCTGACATGTATGCTTGATTATGTTTTTTAGACTGATGATTTCCCTAAGTTTGATCAGTATGATGATGATTATGTTCTCCAAACAGAAGCTAGTCTTGCAGACAAATCAGCAGCTAGTTTGTGGAAGGAGGAAGTTCACTTTCAGTAGCTCAAATACAGTGATCAACCGATGCATATCAGCTATGGAAGTATGGAGGAAAGTGCAGAAAATTTTGAAGTCAGTGAAGGATCTTTGCCTTTTTGTTTTACTTCGTTTCAGATCATCAGAGACAAATTTCGTGCAATCAGAAATCAACCGTCGATAAGTTTCGATCTTGACCATCTAGAGGGAAATGAAATCCTTGTTCAAGACTTCTCATATCCAGATTTGCAGCCCCCGAATGCCATTGAATGTCAGGTTGCAGATGAAGACTTGGAAGCTGGAACATATGATCAAATGATGCAAGATGATTCTGTGCCATTTTGTTTTGAATCATTTCAGTTTTTGAAGGGTCATTCGCATAGTATATATTCAAATGAGCAGCCTGTCGAAAATCATGCAATCTCATTGGAACTGATAGAAAATGGGTTACATCAGTCTTTTCAAGTTTTTCACGATCCAATAGCTGATGTGTTGGATGATGTCTGTAGTCAAAGTCCTTCTCCATTAGCTACCTGTGAGCTTGAAAAAAGTATTGGTACAAACTTGATCTGGCAGCCGGTTTCTTTGTCATTTTCAGCAGGAGTCTCATCACAAAGCTCAAATGAAAGTTTGGATTCATGGTATGAGGAGAAGGAAAGTAATCTATTGGATGAGCTAAGCCCTAGTGCACATGAATTTCAAGATCCTTATGCAGTGCTTTTGGAGTTAGATAGAGAATCCATATTATTCAATGGATCCGCTTACAATTTTTCATGGCAATTGCCTTTCAGTAGTTCTCTCTTGTTGTTCATAAGAAAGCACTTGTGGAGAATTCAAACAGCAGCCAAAATGCTTACTTGGTTGCATTGGTTGTTTCATTTCACTTGATCAGGTGATGAATGGAAAGTTAGAGTAGGTTTTATTGAATAAGCTCCATTTTGAGCATATTTTCCAGTTTGTCAGTTGTGTTTTAGTATTGAGTCAGTTTCAAGTTAGTTTGTGTCCTTGAGTCATCAGTATTCAGTCGTGTAATTTCAACCTAAGTTTATTGACTCCATATTGCCCAATGGATAAGGCTACTAGGTCTACGGTGTTCTTGGCACCTCCAAGGAGCTACCATCCCCATTGGAGCCAATGTTAGTGTCAATATTTGAAGCCTTCCTCCAGTGATCAAACATGCTCTTACAAAGTGATTTTAAGGTGTCAAGGTCAAATTTTGTCATTTCAGTGAGTCTTCAAGTAAAATTTGGTCACTAGGTATTAGGTTTAGGATTTGTTTTCACTCATTTCAAAGTTTTCCAAGTTTCAGTCCATATCACCATTCGGGCGAGTGTACCATCATCCAAAAATTTGTCATCATCATTCCAAGTTCTAATGGGTCATTTTACACCTTGTTCGTGCTTCAATTGTACCTAGGTAAGGCTCATTTACCTCTCTTAGGGTTTTGAAGGTAATTTCTCTTGGATGGTATAATCATCAACAAAACTTGTATCCTGATACTCATAGACCTTCTCCTATCCTTAATGTACCTTCTTAAGCACTTCCCATCACTGATATCCTTCAAATTCATCATTTTCCCACAAACCCTAGCTTCTTGCTACAATTTGACAATTTTCTAGGCTAGGCCTGTGTTTTTCCCTTTTGGGCCCCTTACCCTCACTCAATATTTAAAATTCCACTTTCCCTTCCTTCCTAACATCCCTCCCTATTTTCCAAAATCTTCTCAAGAATTTATCAGCCCCTTATCCCCTTCATTTCCCTTCATTTCTACAAAACCCTTGTTCCACACATCGGGGTAGGTTTTACTCAAATGATGTTTCTGAGAAATAGAAGATGAATTTGACAAAAGTGAGAGAATTTTTTGTCCATAATAGGCCAAGGAAGAAAAAAATTCTTCAATTTTCACACAGGTGTCATGGTTTTAGAAAAATGTCAAAAATAAAGTTTCCTCAGGACGGTTGCTGCACCTCTGGAGTGGCCTTGGGAAAATCACGATTTCTCCCAGCTTGGTTGGCCAAATGACTTGCTTGATGAGTCAAATGCTAGCTAGACACAAAGAGATTTCCAATGAGCTATCATGAGCTCAATTTGGAGTTGAGAAAGACCTTCAAACATTGACTGTAACAGCACTCTGCATTTAGGCAGCCTCATTTTGCACATTTTGACCAGTCTTGGGAGATTTGACTTTTGATAGGGAAAATGAACTCCAAATTGAAAAATTCAATTTTTTTTGGAAAGTAGACTCGACAATATTTCCAAAGATCTATCCTACAACCAATTTGGACACCAGGAATTCCTCAAAAACTCGGTCTGAAAGCGGCACTAGGCATAGAATCAGTGGTGATGCACATTAAATTTTTTGCACAGGGATTTCCAATAGGTGCACAGCGCCATTGGCGTTGCGCTTTTGATAGGGACACCTTCTTGCAAAATGGCTTGCATATTTGGAATCAGCATGAAAAAATAAGAAAACCCAAAAAGTTTGAGAAGATTTGGACAAGATCTTGGCCACCAAAAGGGCAAAAAACACCCAAAAAATGCCCTCTCTGCCACTTTTTTGACCCACAAGAAGAAATCTTGGGAGAATCAAATTTTGGAGGGAAAATGACCTCCAAATCATGAAATTCAAATTTTTCCAGAAAATAGACAGGCAGGGCTTTCCAACAAGCCATCTTGGGCCTAATTTGGACATTGGGAAGGCCTCCAAAGCTGCCCCTGAAGTGGCGCTACGCATTAAATGAATTTTGCCAGTTTTTGCTAGAAAAGCCAAATTTCGCCTAGTTTTCTCTACAGTTGACTTTTTCTTACTCTCTTGGTGAAATTAGCATGGTAAATGATGTAAATTGATGTAATTATGGATGTGAAACACTTAATAGGGTAGATACATCAAGTCAAAGGTGGTTTTGAGTTGAATGAATTGGTTTCCTTGGTTTTAGAGGCAAGCTGTTCCACTGCCTACTTTTGTGTTCCTAGTTTAGATATGGTTGAAACCACCCCTCTTCTCATGGATTCGACCCCTGATAGCTAGCTTGAGTAGTTTTTTTGCTTATATGATGTACTCTTTCAGTCATTTGTAAAGGTTGGACTCTTTTGGAAGTGGTGCACTTATTGTATACTTGTATCAACAGATGGGCAAGGGATAAAACTAGGTTTTACAACTATTTTTGTGGGATTCTTGTGATATTGAGTTTATGTCTTGTTTCTTCTTTGTAATGAATTTTTCTGATGTTTTATATGTATCACATCTCTCTCTCTCTCTTCTAAACTAAATGAATCAAGGTGAATAGATGAAATACACTAATTTATAGTGCTTTGTCTTGGGAATGCATTTGGTTTTCTGTGTTTTCAATAGTTTGAAGAGGACTCATGCACCTCATTCCCTCCTCAACCCCTCCAACAGTCTAAATCTACCATCTCAACCAAATTCTAGTACATAAATCTGTTGTCTACCTTGCACCACAGAACATGTCTGTATCTCTGATTTGATTTCCCAGACCCAACTTGCCTGCTCCATTTGATCCAACAACCAATCATCAAAATCAACCAAAAACCTTTGAGCTACTATACCTAGCCTAAAATCTAATTTCAATTCAGTTATCTCAAGTTATAATTGGATTCATATTTACTGAGATTGACAAGGAGAGAGCCCTCTCCCGACCTGGTAGGGCTAGCTACCAGGTTAAGCATTGTTTGTGGTAATCCTAGGATTGCCTCCCTTCAACCTGAGGTCGATTTAGGCTCTAAGAATGAACAAATGTTTTAAATTAAGTGAATATTCTTCTTCTGCAAAAACAAAAAATTGTTTTATTTCAATTAAAGGAAAGTGCCTTGATTTGGTGGGGAAATCTGGAAAATCAACTACACCTCACAACGGATAATGTCCCTTGGGAATTGCTCGAGGAAAAATTCCGCACAAAGTATTTACCTCTATATTTTCAAAAACAACAAGCCAGAGCCTTTCATACAT
Organism: Pinus tabuliformis; assembly: GCA_031772625.1. Lineage (NCBI taxonomy): Eukaryota > Viridiplantae > Streptophyta > Pinopsida > Pinales > Pinaceae > Pinus > Pinus tabuliformis. Next base: position 391,032,009 of record CM062817.1, read on the forward strand.
TAGTTCAAGGTAATAAAATAGTGGAGGAATACGAGATAAGGTTTATGGAGCTTGTGAAATACATTCACTACTTAGATTCTAATGAAAGTCAGGCTGAACACTTTTTCTTTGGGTTAAATCCTCGCATTAGGGCCTTGGTGAGCATGTGGAAACCATCATCAGTAGTTGAGGCAGTAGAATGTGGCCGTTATGCAGAAGAACATCTAGGAATTAAAAAGGATGTAGGACCAGCAGAACCTTTACAATTAGGGTTTTCAGGAAAGACTCCCCGAAATTTCTTTAGGGGAGGTACCTGTTAGGCCCCTATACTACTAGTGTAACCCCTTATTGTTATTAGTATAACCCATTTATTATATTGATGTACCCATGTAGTGCCCATATTGTTACTATTGTGCCCCATAGAAGCCCATTATTGTTATTATTGTGCCCTTACATTATTATTGTTATGTCGGCTCTGATTATGTTATGACCCCTTAGACTCCTATATATAGAAAGGAGGTCTTTTCATTTGTATCATCCAAGAATTGTTCATTTATGTAATGTAAAGGAGGTTTCCCCCTCGAAGAGGCTGAATTATAAGGCGTTGATCTATCTTTTCTATCTTTTCTTGAGCTGGTTTCATAACAGTAGCTCAAGGCCACCTTATGGTAATAGATTTATCCTAAGAAATGTAGGAACAAGAGGTCCCATGGCAGTTAATACTATAGCCATTAAATAATCAAACATAAGTCCATGGAAATCTCATGGAACTGCTAATAGAGGAAGAAATTCGAGAGGAAGCAACATGAGAGGACGAAGCTCTTTATCTAGAAATTCACATCCTGATTCAAGAGGACCAACACAGGTTGATTTTTGGGGATGTGGAGGACCACATTTTCAACATGATTGTCCAGAAGCTTCATCAAGTATATTTTATAGGATTGGAATGGAGCCAATATCCAATAATCAAGGCCATCATATAATTCATGCATTAGTCAACAACGATCAAGCAACACATCAATACACTGTAGTGGAATCTTCGGGTATTATTAATGGTATAAAACTCAAAATATTATTTGATACTGGTGCCACAGATAGTTTCATTTCATCATATGCATTAAACAAATGTGGGTTGGCAGCTCGCAGACAAAATGATTTCAGACAGGTAGAAATGGCCTCAGGAGAACTCCAATCCGTAGACTTAAGTGTGGATCAATGCAAAATTGACCTAGGGGTCTATTCGACTAAATTGAAAGTTTATGTCATAGCCTTAGGAACTTATGATCTTGTCATAGGTATGGATTGGCTAGAAGCTCATCAAGCTTGGGTAGACTATTATGGGAAAAGAATTCTAGGTATAAATGATGAAGGAGAAGCGATCCAAATTCAAGGAATCAAGAGAAAAGTATCTTTACGCTACATATTAGTAATGAAAATGAATCGTTTCTTAAGAAAAGGTTGTCAGATATATGTAATTCAAGAAGTAAGTAAAGAAAAAGGACCATCCTTAGAACAATATCCGGTGTTAGTTGAATTTCCAGATGTATTTCCAAAAGAACTACCAGGATTACCCCCTGTAAGAGAGCTAGATCTCACAATAGAATTGAAACGTGGTACTCAACCAATCTCTAAAACGCCTTATAGAATGACAGCTCCAAAACTTTAAGAATTACAAATTCAATTGAAGGAACTATTGGATATAGGACATATTCGATCCACTATATCACCTTGGGGTGCTCCTGTAATTTTTTTCAAGAAGAAAGATGGATCCTTAAGATTATGCATAGATTATCGAGACTTGAATCGAGCTACAGCAAATAATCGATATCCTATGCCTCAAATTGATGATCTTTTCGATCAAATGAAAGAAGTTGCTGTCTTTTCAAAAATTGATCTTCGATCAGGCTATCATCAGCTAAGGATTTCTGAAAGCGATATTTCTAAGACTGCATTCCAAACACGTTTTGGACATTATGAATTTACTATGGTACCATTTGGATTAACAAATGCACCAGTAGTATTCATGAATCTTATGAACAATGTTTTCCGCAAATATCTTGATCAATTTGTACAAGTTTTTTTAGATGATATACTCATCTATTCCAAGAATGAGAACAAACATGAAGATCATTTACTGATAGTTTTGTCCTACCTCAGAAAACATCAGCTGTATGGAAAATTATCCAAGTGTTCGTTCTTTCAGGAAAAGATTCATTACTTAGGTCATATCATATCAGGTGAAGGGATCTCAGTAGACCTTGAGAAGGTAAAAGCAATCATGGAATGGCCAATACCGAAAAACTCACATGAAGTACGAAGCTTTATGGGTTTAGCCGGTTACTACTGAACATTTGTGGAAGGATTCTCCAAAATTGCAAAGTCGATTACAACCCTTCAGCGTAAAGGTGTTAAGTATGAATGGACTGAGGAATGTAATAAAGCATTCTATGAACTCAAAAGACTATTGAACAGTGCACCAATCTTAAGAGTCCCTGATATGGACAAAGATTTTACGGTATGTACTGATGCATCTAAACATGGACTAGGTGCAGTATTAATGCAGGATAGAGGAGTAATAGCATATGTCTCCAGAAAGTTAAAGCCTCATGAAGAACTCTATGCTACTCATGATTTAGAGTTAGCCACTATAATACTAGCTTTAAAGATTTGGAGACACTATCTAGTAGGGCAAAGTTTTACACTTAAAAGCGACCATCAAAGTCTTCAATATCTGTTCACCCAAAGAGATTTAAATGCCAGACAAAGATGATGGAGTGAATTCCTAATTGAATATGACTTTGGAATAGCATATATTAAAGGAAAAGAAAATGTAGTGGCAGATGCTTTAAGCAGAAGACCCCAGATATTCTCCCTCATACCTATCAAAGTAGACTTAAGGCAATGAGTACTAGAACATCTCATAAAAGATAGTTGGTATTTAAAGGTAAGATCTAGTCTTGATAGTAAAAAGCCGAAAGAATCTAAGTTTGAAGGATATGAACTAGAAGATGATGGAATCTTACGATTTCATGGAAGGATGTATATTCCTGATAATAGGGATCTTCAAGACACCATCCTTAAGGAAGCCCACAGAGCAGTATATTGTGCACATCCTGGAGTAAAGAAAATGTATACGGATACCAAGAAACTTTTCTTTTGGTCAGGGATAAAATTTGATATCATTCAATTCGTTGCAAGATGTTTGGAATGTCAACAAGTAAAAGCAGATCATTGTCATCCAGCAAGTCTCTTACAACCTCACGACATTCCTATGACCAAATGGGAGATCATTTCTATGGATTTCATCATTGGACTACCTCTTACTTCTCAAAGACACAATTCCATTCTGGTAGTAGTGGATAAATTAACAAAAAGCGCCCATTTCATTCCCGTAAGAGATACTTATGAAGTTGTTGACATAGCTCAAGTATTCATAAATGAAATTATCAGATTTCATGGAGTACCTAAGAAGATTATATCAGATAGAGATTCACGATTTACTTCAGGATTATGGACTTGCATGCAGTTAGCCTTAGGAACTCAATTAAATTTAAGCACAGCTTATCATCCTGAAATTGATGGGCAAATAAAAAGGGTAAATCAAGTACTTGAAGATATGTTGAGGATGTATGTTATGGATCAACAATCACACTGGGAAAAGTACTTATCCTTATTCAAATTTGCACACAATAATAGTTACCACAGTTCAATCAGAATGCCTCCATTTGAAGCATTATACAGTAGACCTTGCAGAACACCATTAATTTGGGACAGGTTAGAAGATCGAGTGATAATAGGACTAGAATTAATCCAAGAAATGGAAGAGCAGGTAAAACAAATTAGAGAGTGATTAAAGGAAGCACAAGATAGACAAAAGAGTTATGTTGATGCTCACAAAACTGATAGGAAGTATGAAGTATGGGATCAGTTTTTCATCCGCATCAAACCGAATAAATGTACTATCCGTTTGGAAAAGGGACAAAATTATCACCCCGATTTATTGGACCATTTAAAGTCATGGAAAGAGTTGGACCTGTCACCTATTATCTTCCACTTCCACCTCACTTGCATAAAGTTCATAACGTATTTCATGTATCTGTATTAAGACATTACATAGCTGACCAATCTCATAACCTTCAATGGAAGGAACTACAGGTATCGGACGAAGGAACCATATCAGTCGAACCATTACGTATACTGGAACGTAGAGTTCGACAACTCAGAAATTGTCTAGTAGACCAAGTTAAGGTCCAGTGGGACAAGTATAGTCCTGGATCAGCTAATTGGGAAGATACGGAAATCATATGTCAAAAATACCCCAACTTGTGTCAATTTTTAAGAACTTTAAACCATGTTTTGTATATATTTTCTTTACTTTAAAACAGAGACTCATAACCATTTTGAAATTATCATATATAAACGTGAATTTTTATGACATAATATTTGTTTAATTCCACTAGTACATGGACACCAAGACGGAATATGTGATTGATCTTACTAAATTATAGTTATCAAAGTAAATTTTAAATCTTTGAGTAATTTTGCTTCTGATGGGAATTAAGATATTATAATTTTGTTTCATTTATGCATATCAATATGATTGATGAGATAGAAATCAAAGAATGATTACATTTTAATATGAAAGTTAATGACATGAATAGAATAAGGCAAAGTATGTTATACTGTAATTGACATGTGTGAATTATACATAAGCTATTTATTTTGAATATGTTAATGCACATTTTTGCATGGACAAGTGTTTATGATTGCAGATAATATCCATTACCAAAATGACCACGTGATGACAGAAACCTCAGAACAATTAAGGCTCAAAGAGATTCCATGATAGGGTATTAACCTTGATTCTACTAGGAGGGGTGGAGGTGTTGCCCACCGTGTGCCTCTGAACCCTGGAGTCATGGGAGGACTATGTGAGTCACGCTCCCATAGACATGTGATGATCACTGCCAGATGCCTACTATGAATCAAGTCAATATAGCCGACGTTGTCATCCTTGGAGTTTATAAATGGTTAGGCCAGTATAACTAACGCCATGACATACTCCAGTAGACGACGGATAGGATGGGAGCGGAAGAGAATGGGAAGGATAGGATGATGTTGTAATATTTAGGGAACCTAATGAAATAAAACATGATCATTAAAGCTATAAACCTAAAGTATTCAAAACACCAATTTTATAGTGCCCTCACATTAAGTAAGAATTTAACCTCAATACACAATCCTAAGAAGAATGTACTAATCGCTATCATAAATATTCATATAAGATAAAAATCTCACTTCGGGATGAAGTTTTCTAAAGGGGGGGTGTATGTAATGAGCTATCTATAAAACAAATATTAAATAAATTATATTAATCAATTAATAAAATAATAAAAATAAATTAATGATAAAGTATTTTAATATAAGCCTAAAACTTTATATTAAAATCAAACAAAAGGATATTTAATCAAAAATCAATATACCTTTTTAAAAGAAATATATATGAGGTGACATGGGAAGGGTGTCACGAGGAGATGAAGTGGTGGGTTGCTGGAGGAAGGGCGGCCACCACCAAGAAACAATTTATAAACCAGAGAGAACAGTTTTGGGAGGGGGCATCAGGAAGAAGAAGAAGGAACGAGGGATACTTAAGAAGTACAGAACTTTATAAACTTGAGTTACCAACATAAGGAGAGCTAGTTGTTCTGAGGTTTCTGGGCACGGGGGAAAAGTATGCTTCAACTGAGAAGCTTACTGGACTAAGTAGCAAGGTTCTGCTCAGTTTGGCTAGGTGATTTTGGTATTTTGGTAAACGGGAGAAAACTGGAGAAGTTCTGAAACATCTTCATCCACAGCAGACATCTGCAACAGACCAAGTAAGTACTTCTCATCAATCGATTAGTTATATGAATTTTTGTATAAATTTAGAACAAAATTTTAAGGTTCCATACCCTGCTTAGGATAGATAGCTCTATAACATCTCTTTACAATATTTACAGTTCAGTGAACCTTTATAGTTGCATAAATGGCTATTTAAATTAGTTTAGCCCTTATAGTACCCAATTTTACAACAGTTCAAGGATGTATTTCCTGAGGAAATTTTGGAGTTGCCACCTCACAGGGAAGTAGATTTCTCTAATGAGTTAGTGCTAGGGGTAGCTCCAGCATCAAAAGCACCTTACAAGATGAGCACACCTGAGTTGGTTGAGTTGAAGCTGCAATTAAAGGAAATGTTGGACAAAGGATACATTAGACCAAGTGTATCACCTTGAGGTGCACTAATATTTGCGTTCTGAGCGATGCTGATCTACCTTTTGCTTCATGCGGTTTTGAGCTTGATGAAGATTCTCTCTAAGATGGGCGAGCATAGTTGTGCAGTTCTGTAGGAGTTGATCCACTGCTTGTACCTTTGAGCACCCCTTGATATAAGAAGTAGGGGAAGGAGGGAGTTGACCATAAACTGCTTCATAGGGAGTCACTTTGGTGGTGGCATGATAGTTGGTGTTATACCACCATTCAGCTAGAGGTAACCACTGTACCCAAAGATGTTGCTTTTCTGAAGTGAAACACCTAAGGTAGGTTTCCAGACATTTGTTGACTACTTCAGTTTGACCATCTGTTTGTGGATGATAGGAAGTACTGAGTTTTAGTTGAGTACCTTGTAGCCTGAAGAGTTCTTGCCAAAAATTACTGGTGAAGATCGGGTCACGATCAGACACAATAGAAGTGGGCATGCCATGCAATTTGAAGATCTGATCCATGAAAGATTGAGCAACCAAAGTCAGTGTAAAAGGGTGGGGTAGGGCACAAAAATGAACATACTTAGAAAGTCGGCCTACAACCACCATGATGACTAACTTGTTTCTTGACTTTGGAAGACCTGTAATGAAATCCATAGAAACCTCTGTCCATATTTATGCCGGGATGGGCAATGGTTGTAATGTGCCTGGTGCTTTGACTATCTCCCCTTTGTGGCGCTGACAGACATCGCATTCCACTACAAAAGTAAGAATGTCCTTTTTCATGCCATTCCAAAAAAATGATCTTCTAGTGCGAGCATACGTCTTCTGAAAGCCTAAATGTCCTGCAGTGGGGGATGAGTGCAACTCTGCCAAAATGCAGTTTTTGAGGGTGGATGTTGGTGATATTACGCCTCTGTCCTTGTAGCGAAGAATCTCATCCTGCCATGAGTAGCCCTTGTTGGAATTTGGATCCACCTGCAATTGAGTAATGAGTTGGGAGATCCAGGGATGTGAAAACCATTCGCTATGAGCCTCTTCAATCCATTCTGAAATGGGAAGGGAAATTGCGAGCAGGGTACTTTCCTCCTCAAATTGGCGAGATAATGCATCTGCTACAATATTTTTGCGCCCTTTCTTGTAAGTGATCTCATAATCATATGCCAGTATTTTGGCGAGCCATTTATTTTTTTATGGTGAGGATAGACGTTGCTCCAAAAAATATTTAAGACTGTGATGGTCTGTGCGGATTTGGAAACGTTGTCCCAATAAGTAAGGTCACCAGGTATCTATTGTATGTAAGATGGCCATCATCTCCTTCTCATAGGTAGATTGTCCCAGATTCTTCCCACTTAGTTGTTGGCTTGTGAAGGCCAAAGGTCGACCTTCCTGCATTAATACTGCCCCAATACCTGTACCCGAAGCATCACATTCAATGACAAAAGATTTGGTGAAGTCGGGTAGTGTTAAGACTAGAGTGGAACACATGGCATTTTTGAGAGCTGTAAAGGCCTATTGTGCTTCATCATTCCAGAGGAATGAATTTTTCTTGAGGAGTTGAGTGAGGGGCTTCGCAATGTGACCATAATTGCAGACAAATTTGTGATAGTAGCCCGTGAGTCCCAAAAATCCTCTCAGGCTCTTCAAGGTCTTAGGTTGAGGCCAATCCTGCATTGCCTGGATATTTCTGCAGTCCACCCTAACACCTTCACGCCCCATAATGTGGCCCAAATAATCAACTTCTTCCATGCCAAAAGAACACTTGGACATCTTAACAAATAATTTATGCTTGCGGAGCAGTTGCAAGAGCAGATCTACATGCTAAAGATGTGCGGCCCAAGTGCGACTGTAGATGAGGATGTCATCGAAGAAAACGAGGACAAATTTTCTGAGATATGTTTTGAGGAGGTGGTTCATAAGGCTCTGAAAAGTAGATGGGGCATTACAAAGACCGAATGGCATGACCAGGAACTCATAATGGCCTTCATGAGTTCTGAAAGCAGTCTTTGGAATGTCGACTTCTTTCATGCGAATTTGGTGGTAGCCTGAGCAAAGATCCAGGTTAGTGAAGAATTGAGCCCCATTTAGTTCATCCAGCAAATCATCAACAACCGGGATTGGAAATTTATCTTTGACTCTCAACTTATTGAGGGCCCTGAAGTCTGGACACATACGCCATTCCCCATCTTTCTTGAGCACCATGACCACCGGTGATGAATAGGGACTAATGTTGGGACGAATGACGCCTGCTTCCAAAAGTTCCTTGATTATTTTTTCTATTTCATTCTTTTGGGTGAACGAATATCTATATGGGTGCACATTTGGTGGTTGGGCCCTTGGGACCAAAGTGATGCTATGATCATGTTCCCCTCTCGAGGGTGGAAGCTCATGAGGCTTGTCAAAGACTGGTAGATGGTTATTTAAAATCTATTGCATCTCAGAATGAATCGGAAGAGAATTGGGTTCGAAGGCCTGGATGGCATTAAATTGAGCTATAACTCCATGATGGCCCTTTTTTAACAATTTTTCCATCCTATGTGAGCTGATGATAGAGGGAGCTCCCGCCTGGAGTCTGCGGAGGGTATGTGTGTGGTTGTTCTGCTTAAAGCTCATATATAACTCCTGGAAATCCATTATGATTGGCCCAAGTGTGTGAAGCCATTCAGCACCGAGGACAATGTCGCACCCTCCCATGTGTATGGCAAACATGTGGGTCTTCAACTGATAATCCCCCATTTGAAGTTTGACATTTTCATAGCGGCTGTCACATTTCATTGTTCCCCCATCCACAATTTGGACTTGGAAGTTAGAAACTGCTCGTACAAAACAATGCATTGCTTTCGTGACTCTTTGATGGATAAAATTATGTGTACTTCCACTATCAATCAAGACTACTACTAGCCAATGCTTAATAAAACCTCTGATTTTGAGAGTTTGAGGTGAAGAAATCCCTGCCAAAGCATGCAACAAAATAACTGGTTCATTAGGGACATTGTCCTTCTAGTTGTCCTCTTCTTCCTCCTTAGGTTCCTCAAGTGGTGGGGCTTCCTCCGATGAGCTGTAATCAGTAGCATCAATTTAAAATAATTTGGGCTCCTTTCATTTATGACCGGGGGATTATTTTTCAGCACAGTAGTAACATAATCCCTGCTTTCTTCTTTCTTCCATTTCTACAGGTGACACCTTTTGAACCTTAAGTGTTTGAGTAGTGTTGTGAGCCTGTGGGGGGCAACCCTTGGTGGTGAAATTTGGGCGATTGGATTGGGCCGCTAATGCACATTCAACTTTACGAGCTACCTTGCAAGCCTCCAACCATGTGGGAGGGTGGTGCAGTCGGACGTGAGCTTGTATGGCCTCTTTAAGACCACTTATAAAACATTCAGTGTAGAACTCATCTTAGAGACCCATAGTGTGGAAAGCTAAGGCTTCAAAGGCTGTAATATATTCATCCACTATGCCAGTCTGTCGGAACTTAGTGAGACGACCCAAAAAAGCAGAGACATGGTCAAAGCGCTCTACAAGAGATTTTTTGAAGGTGTTCCAAGTCAAGGGCCTTCCATTGCAACGTTGATGCCATTTCCACCATTGCCATGTTTCATTGTCCAAGTACATGCTTCCCACCATAAGCTGAGTCTCATTATCCAAGATGTAATTCAGATTGAAATACTGCTCCATTTGTGATATCCATGCTGTTGGGTGAGAATCATCAAATTTATGCATATCCAGCTTGGGTGGTCGCGGATGGGTTTTTTGGTGGGTGCCCCGGAGGTGAAGAGAGTGGCTAGACTCACCCTCACTGTGTTCATTGCCAATATACGCCTCCTCGCAGGCTTCTGCCTTGCCCTTAGAGAGTGTTGTAGTTATTTTTGCCAGCTGGTCTTGGATGTCTTTCAAGGCTTGTTCAAGTTTGTCGATCTTCTCATTGGCCATAGCTTGAGCTCTAGTTTCTACCATGCACCGATCCGATGTACTTGAAATTTGGGACCGCCCAAATTTTTTTGGCACTAACAATTGAATGGTACCACCTTGCTCAACTCGTCGTCCTAATTCTTATGGGCTAGGTCACCAATAAGCGCCCCGGGGGGTCTCAGAATTTCTATTCCTTTTTTCTATGAAAACTCCTAATGGAGTTTTACTCCTTGTTTAGGAATACTGCAGTAGCCGAATCCCCAAAATGTTAATGTTGCCAAAAGTCCTGCGAAAATCACGCCCTGGTATAGGAACTCACACAACTACTCAGATCTGGATGGCGGATCTAGTGGATCTGAGAGATCTGAATGGTTGATCAGATATATCTGAATGGCGGAACAGAGTGCTGCGATAGATCTAATGGATCAATAGATCTGAATGGCTGTTCTGAACTGCGGGATTGATTGCTACTGCTACTGCAAAACCCCAGTTGCGAGATCTGATCTGGCAGAGATTATGCGTGATCCAGAGATAGAAAAGGGAACTATGGTTTTGAGGAGTGTCAGGTGCTACAGATCGCAATATACATAAGGGTTTGACACTAGTACTCGACCCAATTTTTTAGGGCACTAACTAAGGAGGATCAACCGTACCCTTAGCCGTACAACTCGACTACCCTATCGTATGGGTGAGTAATCTCTCCGAGTGTTGTTCTCGGTGTACTGTAGCAGCAAGACGACTGATGTTTTATCTATGGTGAGGTTTCAAGGGAGATAGGGGGCTTCCGATATACCAAAGGGTACTTGGAAGATAGTCCATGCACGGTTCTGTCTAATGTGCTACTACTCGAAGGGGTACCCACAGGGGTTACAAGGGAGTCCAACAAGCGTGACCACCTCTTGTATTTCTTGCGTGCATGCCTCCCCAAATCTGCAGGTTTATGCGCTCAATGATAGATCCCGTGGTTTAAAGACGCTGGAACACGTCTCTAGCCAAAAAAAAATTTGCTAAAAAATGGAGATCCCACCGGCCCTAGAAAGCGCTCTGATACCACTTGTTATGCTCTTAACCTACAAGACGATACAAGAATACCAAATATGCATAGAAATTTACCCAGAACATAGAACAATGATAAATAAAAGTAGGTATTTTATTATTCAGAAAGCAATGTTCACTTGCCTCTTTGAGGGGGCAACCTCCAATAGAGCAGAGCTCGATTACAAAATAAGACACGATGCTCCTCGCAGGGAGTCTCTATCCTTTATATATGACTCATACATGCAATACCATGGTTCTTATTAGTACCGTCTATCTAATACCATGGCCCATTTGCAACTAATTGTGGCCCCGTCATTAAATGCGGGTTAACCACTTAAAATTATTAATATGGGCTTTATTGACTCTTTACTTAACGATAACTATGACTCGATCCCACTACATAAATAAGGGGGTTAGGGTGGGACCCTAACACAAATTATGCATTGACTATAGGCAATTGAACAAAGTGACTATTAAGAATAAGTACTCATTGCTGAGGATTAAGGATTTGTTTGATCAGTTGAAGGGAGAAGAAATTTAATCTAAGATCGATGTGAGGCCATGTGGTGTAGGTAAATTCTCAGTGTGGACACAAACAATTCCTCTAGCCTGAGAGAGCGGGTCTAGCCACAAACAAACAATCTATGTAAAATCTCCTTAAGCTAGAATCAATTAAGAGGGCCTACCTCTTAGAACGCTATTCCGCTTGGTGATGATCCTACTTCCTCACTCCAGCTATCTTCCATTTCCTTCCTTCGAATACCTGAAACAAGCAAACAACAACAACAACAACAAACATGATAGCATACAATATTGTATTCAACCTACTTAATAGGTCAAGGAACATTAAGCCATAAAGATGTAAAATGACACTTCATGTAGGAAATCAATCAATAGTTGCATTTATATAAATCAGAAAGAGATTACAACTGGTGCCTTGACGTTGTTGGTCTCCTTCGACGTATTCGGGTTCCCACACTTTTGCTAGAACTTCATGGATAGCCTCAAAAATTGAAGTTTTAAGGCCTCTTCCCACTAGTCTCAAAACAAACCAGAAAAGCACTATTCTCCCTTAAACATACATCAGAAAGATACAAGCTATAGATGACTTGCTAATTATTCAAACTCACTCCAAAAACTAAAAACTCCAACTAGCTTTTGCTTTGGAGAAAGAGAGGTTTATATAGCTTGGATGGATGGAGATGGTTCCTCTCATCATGGGAGAAGGTATTATTTCTTGAGTTTGTTCCATCCTAATAGAGGAAAGGAGCCCAAGCTAACTTCCTCAGCTCCATCTGGCCCAACCATCTACCAGACTTATGTTACGAAGCTTATAGACATGGAAGCTTCAGCTCCATATTTAAAAAGCCTTCCAAAAGAGGATCAGCATGATTGGAAAAGAGCTCAGTCACTTCATACGGAATAAAAGGAAGATTCTTGGGAAATGATGCAAAGGGGAACTATTATGCTCATGAAGAGGGATATACTGGGAGCTTCTTCATGATGGGAAAGCATGTTGAGTTCACTGTAGAGGTCCTCCAAGGAAATGGATGGGGAGTACAGGGACAATGACAAAATTTTGTGTAACAAATGCCCCCTAAAGCATGAAGGCCGAACTAGAGTGAGGGGTGAAATGCTTTAAAAGTGGAAGTAGGGAACCAGAGTCCGTCATCGAAAAACTTGCAAGCAATCATAGATAAATATACATCACTGAAAACTCTGAATAATGATACATGAATCGTGGTATGGACACAACCATCCAAAGAATGATCATGTAAATGGATCCAAGGCATGGGTGAAACCATCCAATAGAAAGGATCATAAAGCAACCAAGGTATTATCACAACCATCCAATAATTATAAGGATCACATAAAATAACTTATGGTATGGTCGCAACCATCCATCTGAAAGAGACACGTATATCAACACGAGCATGTCACATCACCTCGCAACCTGGACTTGTGTAATCTGAGACTAGGGTCTTGCGCTCCAAATGACCTGATCAATGTACAAATCTTAACATGTGAATGAATGTGTTGAAGTTGAACATGCTAGAAAATCGCTTGATTACTGGTCAATGATGTGAACTGTTAACAAGCGCGAGAGAAACCACCAATAATGACAATGGCTCTCAAGGTACCAGCAACACATTTCATGGAATGTGAATAAAGGAACAAATGTCGAACACCCATGAAATCACCCAATCGAAAGTCAATGATGTGAACTTAGTCATCAAGTGTGAAGAACTTGCCATTAGGGCATGCAAGCTCTAAGGTATTGGAAGGGAGTCTCTCAATCAACTTCTTGGATAATGAGCTGAAGTCGACATGAAGCATCCATGTCGAAGGAGGGCCATGATGTATCCCACATCGTTGACATGAGACAAAGGGATGCAAATGATTTCAGATGATACAAAGAATCAAGAGTAAGTGTAATTGTAGAAGGACTAACTCTTGAACATATCAGTGACACAATTCCGGAGTTTGGCAACTTTTGGATCCATAGGATCGATGGTCATCATGATGTGGTAGAGATCAAATGGAAGGAAAAAATGAATGGCTCAGCCCAGGAAGGTCAATGATGAAAAGGAGGATATCCCAACTCGACATGAAATAGAAAGTGTCATGTTCAAGAGTGAGCTGCTGACACAACTGATAGAATTTCCAAATTTTCCCCCACCATTTCTGGTAGGTACCCCAATTATTTTTTATCACAAGCTTGAAGGGGATAACATGTTCTTGCATTGCAAGTTCATCCTTCAGATGAATTTGACCTAGTAAGTTTAATGAGCCCTAGAAAGGACAAGCTCATGATCATCATGGTGACAAATCGAATGTCAGTTAATGTTTTAACGAGTCCAACAAAGTTGTAACTTGGTATCTTTTTCATGTTTAGAGAGTTTGAAGAAGACACGGAAAAGAAAAATCCACATGGGCCCTTTTTGTACATTTGTGTCTCTCGAGCCTGAAAAGGTAGAAAATGATACTTGAGATAACCACTTGACCATTATAGTCAAGGAGTACCTTTTTCATAAATAGTCCATCCCAACCCGAAAAATGGGTAAACGTATACTGGGTGAACGCATTTCACAACCTTCAACGAGTTCAAAACGACAAGAGCTCGATAATCTTTTCATGTTTAAAGAGTCGGAAAAGAGCTTGAAATTAGACCCCCCATTTTTATTCTCTTTTATGAGTCAAAAAGGGAAAAATACTTGGCGATCTTTTCATTTGAGTTTTACGAGTCGAGAAAAGAGCTAAAACGTGACTCCAGTACCATCATCGATAATCCATCACTTGTCGCTACACAAAAAGGTAAATGCATTATCCAGTTTCTGAGGCAAAATAGGTCAAAAATACTTTAAAACCCTAATATTTCATGAAAAAATGAATAAAAAGAGGAAAAAGTAATTATTTTTTTGTGTGAAAAGCTTTTTACCAACTCGTGACCTAATTTTTCTGGAGGATATTTCGAGAGATTCAGGAGGTCATTCGCCGAGCCGACAGTTTCAAGTAAGAGCCTAGACCTTAAGCTCCATTTTCATACTTATTTCACCTATGTTTAACCATTTTTTGGATTTCATGAGGAGGTTTTGTCAAAAAAAAAATTGCCCTCGGTCGGCGTAATTTCCGGGCACGGAATCACGCCGATCAGGGGTTGCTAAAACTGTCAACCGCGTTGACACCATGAAATTTTTTTTTCATGTTTTTTCTCAATTTGTCCATTTGAATCCAAATTTCTCTGGCCAAAGATGTTTATTGACTTGATTATATGGTTTTTGCAAGGAAAAAATTGTGAAAAATGGTGGATTGGAAGGAATGCGAGCATGAGGATATTGACACCCAAGCAATGGCTGACCCAAATTGCTTGGATGCTTTGAGGAACTACGGGCTCAAATTATTCCTTACACCAGGTCTACGGGGTCAGCCCAAATTGCTACGGTATTTGATCAGTCTCTGGGACGTGAATCAAGAAATTTTCATGATCGGTGACCAAGAGTTGGAGTTGGAAACTTCAGACATTTATTTCATCACAGGACTGTCCCGGAGAGGGGAGCCAGTCAATCTATATGGGTCAAGGTTGATTGGGGAAAGTGTGACCATGCTACTTGTAGAACATTTCCTAGAAGCACTCAAATCAAAAAGTGGCAAGATCGAGATTATGACTGTTTGGGATCTTGTGCTGAGAGTGTTGCTGGTGACCATCAACAAAGTGGTTGGGACCTAGGCACAACATGAGCCCAACAAGTCGAATTTTTCAGTATCCTATCGACTGTACGAAATCCACTATTTTCAACTGGACAGAAGCTATGAAAGTCAACATGAAGCGCTAGCTATCAAAAGCTAAGGCGGGAAACCTAAAGCATTTTTTCTATGGGTTTGTGCTAGTGACCTTCTTCCTAGAGCGAGTTCCAATGTTTCACTACCAACTAGCTAAGGTGTAACCACCGATGCAACGAGACCCACTGATGGTCCGTTGGAGTGCGTTAATGGCCAGGATTACCGGGGGCCAAGAGATGTCCTATAAGCCTGCCTTTTTCTCGTGGCTATGACGATAACTGATTGTAGTGGAGGATTGGACTTACAAAGGTACCGACTTCCGCGGTGATCCGAATATGCCGCTCCCAGAGGGGGAGGATTATGATGATGGAATTAAAAAATAAACAATTTTAATTTTTGATGTTTTTATTGTTTTTAAGATATATGTGTTCATGACATTTTGATATTATAAATGCAGATGTTGGACCAAAACGCCATGCCGGGATGTCCCCGATTTCCAAGGAATTTTCTTGGAAGTTCGAGGTCACTTCTTATTAGGAGGGAAGTGATGATGAAGAGGAGATCACACGGAATCTCGTGGGATTGACCCATGGGATCCCAGAGTATACCCGGATGGGTGATGTCCCACACTAGTATCATAAGCATACGGTGGGGGTATCTGATCGGATCCGTTGACTGTTGACTCGTGTAGTCTGAGTAGTTACATGCTACCATGAGCATCATTCTATTTAGTGCATAGGTCTAGCATTCCACATTTTTGAGGCCTGTGATCCACGGATGTATTTTGAACACACATATTATTTTTTGGGGTTTTGATGTATGACAAACATTACCGACACACACACACACACACACACACATATATATGTTGTACTTCCTTGCTTACTATGGTACAAATGTTTTGTATTTTGAGATTTTACATGTTTCGCAAATGTCTATCCAACACATAATTAACTAATGCATCTGTTAATGTATTCATGTGTCTAGGAATATGATGATATGTGATGTAATCAAAATTTATCTCTAGTAGATGAATACATAGATACATTCTCAATATCTGAGGGTTTCTGATGGAATATTTCCCGTTAAGTTGAAGAACAACAAGCTATGAATCAAGGTTGACAACCAATTCCTGGATGCCAAGAGCGATAGCTTCTGACAACAATTTGATAACTGCGCTATACTCAACAATGTTATTAGTTGTTCGACCTAGACAAATACCTTGAAGATAAATCAACTCACCATGGGGGTCATAAATGGCCCATGTCGCGGATGAGAGATTCTGGGTACTACGACAAGCACCATCAGCGAAACCGATGTGAGGAGACACCGACATCTGCAAAGCAGGCAAAAACATAATAAGCAAGAAAGTTGTTTGCAAAATAATGCACCAAACCACACTGTACAAAAATGAATAACACACTATTTTACAAAAGTAACCATGCAAGATGCCCTAAGCATAGTGTTTTGGAGAATTTGGTATCTACAGATAAATACTGATTCCCTAGATGAGTAGCCATATCTAGAACAACATTTTAAAGCACTTTAGCCTTTTCTTATAAGAAATAGATAAGACAAAGAAGATGAGAAGACCTACTTGTAGTTCCACTTTCCTCTTGTCTCCTTTGTATCGATGTTGTCACTCCTTCCTGTACTTAACACGCTTGAGAAGTACCTGTAAACACTAACAGAAGACAAAGAACTGATCAAATCAAGAGATCTATTGAATACAAGTAAATGGAATTAGATACATTCATACATATAAGCATCATATAACAAGATAAGCATATGGGAAAAAGGTTCAAATACTTTATTGAATAGAAGAAGGAATTACAACCATCAAGTCTAATTCGAAGTCACTCCTCCAGTTTTGATCCCATCCACATCACATCAAAAGCATGACAAACTTGTAGCATAACAATATTGGTCTCAAAGTCAATTCTCATAGCAACATTATCTCCTTACAATTCAAGATAGTCTAGCTCCTTGATCACTTAGATGAGTGCTTGATTTATAGGAAGATGAAGGAGGTTATGTCATAAATTGGGGTTTTGAATGGCCTTCCATACTTAGAATTATTTCCTTGGAGGAATGGATGAGAGGATAGGATGCATCTTAACTCATTCCTCATCCATTTTCGAGCTCATAGGAGTTGATAAGTGAGGGAAACTTCTAGAAGACTCCAAGAGATAATAATGTTCCCCAAACCCTATGTGAATTTCGCTCAATCTCACCCAGAGCAGGTGAAAGAGGGCCTAAGTACTCTACAGAGCACCCTGACATGGACTCAAATGCTTTGCAGCGCACCCTTACATGGGCCTACCTACGCTGGTCCCTTTAGAGATCATTTCAGGATGTCTTCAAGTCATGAAACTGTCTGGGAAGGAGGCATTCAAAAGGGTGACTTGTTTAGGGCATGTAGCAACTAAAATTAGGGTTTGATGAGCCCTAAAACATTGACCTGGATGATGGGAGTGATATGCCCAAATGGGTCTGTAACAGCTACCCCCTAAAGCATGAAATCAAAAAATGTAAATGTCGAATGAAATGCTTTACGATGTGATGAGGAGGTTTCGAAGTGGAGGGTGACTTGCATCAATTATGATACATAATCATGATATTTTGATTTTTTCATGAATCGCTGAGGGAAGGCATACCCATGCTCAGCATATAAAATTTCATTACATGTACATAGACAGTTGTCTAAAGATATAGACCCATAAATGGATGACCATCAGTGTAAGGCCATTGTACATATGATTTAGTACTCCTGAAATCGTAGCCCGAATGGATGAAAGTAGATCCAGGGTCTTCTATCTCGTTAAGTCGTTCAATCACGTATGAGTCTAACCATGTGAATATGTGATCTGAAGTTGAACATGGGAAGACACCGTCTGATTACTAGCCAATGATGTAAGTTGTTAACAGACGCAAGAGAAATCACTGATAATGATAATGATCCTCAAGGTACTGCAGTACATTCTGCATGGTGTGAATGGATGATTTGATGTCAAACACCATACAAAGTCTTTCGGTCGAAGGCCAGTGATGTCAACCTATCATCGGAAGCGAGAAACTTCCCATTGATGTACGCAAGCCTCAAGGTACTGGAAGGGTGTTTCAAAGTCAACTTCTTGGATAATGTGTTGATGTCGACAAGAAGTGAATCGTTGTAGGAGGGCCTTGATGTATCCCACATCAACGACACGAAACGAGTGTAATGATTTTGGAGACGGAATTTGACTGATGACACAATGTTCAGGAATGGCGGTCATGAAAATGAAGTTTAGTGGTATTGTAATGGATGAATTTTAACTAGATGACTTCTCTTGAACATGTCGGCGACACTGACATGAATTGGTAGCATTGACCCAAAATAAAGTGATGGATGGTATGATATACCAACGATATGATAACCATTAAGCTGATAACCCAACCCAAGTAGTCATAGTGATGAAGTGAAAGTGTCATGTTCAAGAGCGACCTGCTACCATAAAGTGGTTTTCCCCTTTTTCCCATTTTCCCCAATCAATGTTGACCAATACCTCTTTATTTTTATCAAGCTTGAGGAGAATAACATATGCTTGTTGTATAATTCCACCCTTCGGGTGAATCCATTGCTATGTGATGTTTTAATCAGTGTATCAAAGGTGAAACTCAGTCTTGTCTAGATGGACAAGTTTGTCGCTATTTGATGTTTTAACGAGTTTAACGACAAAGATAAATCGGTCCTTTTCATGTTTAGAGAGTTTGAAAAGGGACAAAAAGAAAACTCCACAAGTTCTTTTTCATAATTTGTCTCTCAAGTTTGAAAAAACATAAAATAATGCAAGAGAGAATCTATTGATCATGTTCAATCAATGTATTCCTTTTTCGTAAGTAATCTATCTCAGTCGGAAAAGGGTTAAACTTATACTGAGTAGATGTCATTTCCAATACGTTAACGAGCTAAAAAGGACAAGCACTTGGCAAGATTTTAATATTTCAAGAGTCTGAAAAGTTATTAAATAGAACTCCACTTTGAGGAATGAGTGGTGTCTAGGATGGCAACTGGTTCTGGTGATGTTGGAACTTCTCTAAACATGTTGATTTATGTGAAGAGGATGGCTAATAAGACCATTGATTGCAACTATTTCTCAAAAATGGTAAAACAACCAAGTGAAAGTGTATGATCGGCCAAGCATATGGTGACGATGGAAGGAGAAAAAACCAAGGCTCATCTAATGGAAGAGGCTAGTAGAATGGAAATCACGAGGGTTAAAATGGAAATGGGTTCATTTTTATACAAGCTTGAACCATATGGAACTATGCTTGGATTCAGTTTCATGTTTACACAGGCTTGAAATGAAAAAACTATGCTTGGATTCAGTTTCATGTTTACACAAGCTTGAAATGAAAAACTATGCTTGGAATTGGTTTACATGCCCCCAGCATGATGACTCGATTCTAGGTGCATTCCCCCCAAGCTTCATTTCATTCACCTAAGTAGACTACTCGTGGCTATCAGGTGTATGGAATGAAGGTTCATTTACAAGATCAAGTGAAAGAATCGACTAGGATTTTACAAGATCTAATCAAAGACTCGAATTGGAACTTTTCTCCAGGGGACCTTGTTTCATTTTTTAATGAACCTGACACAAGACAAGGAACTTTGCTTAGATTCCTTGTTTCATTTTTTAACGAGCTTGACACAAGACAAGGAACTCTTATCTAATTCCTTGTTTCATTTTTTAACGAGCTTGACACAAGACAAGGAACTATGCTCTGATTCCTTGTTTCATTTTTTAACGAGCTTGACACAAGACAAGGAACTGTGCTCTGATTCCTTGTTTCATTTTTTAACGAGGTTGACACAAGACAAGGAACTATCCTCATATCCTTTGTTTCATTTTTTAACGAGGTTGACACAAGACAAGGAACTATCCTCATACCCTTTGTTTCATTTTTTAACGAGGTTGACACAAGACCAGGAACTATCCTCATATTCCTTGTTTCATTTTTTAACGAGCTTGACACAAGACAAGGAACTCTGCTCAGATTCCATGTTTCATTTTTTAATGAGCTTGACCCAAGACAAGGAACTATGCTTATGGGACCTGTTTCATTCTTTAGTGAGGTTGACACAGTAAAAGAACTATCCTCATATGCCTTATTTCATTTTTTAACGAGGTTGATGCAAGACCAGGAACTATCCTCATATTCCTTTGATCATGACCCATATGAGGTCATGACTTCCAAGAGGTTCTCATTAGATGGGAGAACAATGCTCTGGAAGGGATCCATAGCAAGGAATCCATTAGAGAGATCTGGTTCCAATGCCCCCAGTACATAATGTACAACATCACTGAATTGATCGTAAGTTGATGTAGACATGGAACGGGTTGCCACATAATTAACCATGGCAGGGATGATACCATTGGCACAAAAGGACCATTTAGGGAAGATGGTTGACTAGAAGCCATATTTGGACCGGGAAATGAAAGCTGGTAAACGGTGACAATTATGCCTTAATGTGGGAAACACATCACTCGAAAGAGTGTTGAAACAATATATCCCATGTCATAAACATAGTCACGCCCAAGAAGTAAATTGTAATCTAAAGGGACTGGTACTACCATCACATTGAGATAACAATTTTTCCTCCCAAAGTAATAGGAAACTAAGGAAGGATCCCTAATGGTTGATTGGTTCCTCTGTTAAAAGCCAACAGATTTTGGGTAATATGCACAAGTGGCGGTGAACCGAGCACTTGCTAAGTAGTGGAGGAAAGGATAATCACAGATGCACCTTCATCTATAATAGTGCCAGATACAATCATATTATAAACTTGTACTATGATCTGGAAAGGCACATAAGAAGGAAGACGAGATCTTGATAGTCGATTCTAATCAAAGGAAGTGACCAGACTACTTGGAGGGGGTACCATAAGAACGGGAGAATTAACCCCTTGAGTTACGAGAGCAG
Organism: Pinus tabuliformis; assembly: GCA_031772625.1. Lineage (NCBI taxonomy): Eukaryota > Viridiplantae > Streptophyta > Pinopsida > Pinales > Pinaceae > Pinus > Pinus tabuliformis. The sequence goes on from CM062817.1 coordinate 391,053,419, forward strand.
GAGGATTTTCCTCCTGTCTTGATGGAACAAGAGGATTTCCCCCAAGCTCATTGGAATCTTAAGAAACAAAAAGAACCTGATTGGTATCATATTCACTCTCTTCGAGAAAGGTATGATTATTGAAGGTGAAATTTGGTCAACTGTTTCCTTGACCTGTGATTGGTCAGGTACAAACTCATGGGATTCACATTTAGAAAGAGTGGTTTTGACCAATGGTTGATTTGGGTCAGTCACTTTATCAACTAGTGAAGGATTAAGGGATATTCTCCTGTAACTAGATGGAAGTCACTGAAGTGAAGCGGGACGATTATCCAACACATGTTTGGCTTCATCCAGATAGGGACAAAGGTTAATGGGGTGATTCCCTTCACATAAACTATAGGGAAACTTAATTTTACCCTTCTTTCCATGAACTTTACTACCACTAGTTGATGGTGTGTCACCAACATGATCTCTAGCATGATCTCCAAAAGTTGATGACACAGGACGATGTGAATGAGAAGGCCATTCTTCTAAGATTTGAGGAATATCAGGACAATTTCGAAGAAAATGGTCTCCTGTACAAAGTTTGCATGGATATCGAACTTTGTGACGCTTATCAATCGGTTTCTCATCAGAAGTTTCATTCAAAGCAATGGTTGCTTGGTTGCCCCCTTGTTGAATTGGCTTCTTATTGAGGCACAGTTGCAATGAATGATCTTATTAGCCAGCCTCTTCACATAAATCAACATGTTTTGAGAAGTTCCAACATCACCGGAACCAGTTGCTATCCTAGACACCACTCGTTCCTCAAAGTGGAGTTCTCTTTAAGCTCTTTTCAGACTCTTGAAATATGAAAAGATTATCGAGCACTTTTCCTTTTCAGCTCATTAACAGATTGGAAATGACATCTACTCAGTATAAGTTTAACCCTCTTCCGAACTGAGATAGATTACTTTCAAAAAAGGAATATGTTGATTGAACATGATCAATAGGTTCTCTCTTGTATTTTTTTACACTTTTTCGGAATCGAGAGACAAATTTACGAAAAAGAACTTGTGTAGTTTTCTTTTTGTCCCTTTTCAAACTCTCTAAACATGAAAAGGACCGAGTTATGTTTGTCATTAAACTCATTAAAACATCAAATAGCGACAAACTTTTCCATCTAGACAAGATTTATTTTCACCTTCGCTAGACTCGTTAAAACATCACATAGTGATGGATTCCCCTGAAGGGTGGAATTATACAACAAGCATATGTTATCCTCCTCAAGCTTGATAAAAATAAAGAGGTATTGGTCAGAAATAACTGGGGAAAATGGGAAAAAGGGGAAACCACTTTATGGTAGTAGGTCGCTCTGGAACATGACACTTTCACTTCATCACTGTGACTACTTGGGTTGGGTTATCAACTTGATGGTTATCATACTGTTGGTCTATCATACCATCCATCACTTTATTTTGGGTCAATTCTACCAATTCATTTCAGTGTTGCCGACATGTTCAAGAGAAGTCATCTAGTTAAAATTCATCCTTTGAAATACCATAAAACTTCATTTTTATGACCGCCATTCCTGAACCTTGTGTCTTCAGTCAAATTCGGTCTCCAAAATCATTACACTCGTTTCGTGTCATTGATGTGGGATACATCAAGGCCCTCCTGCGACGAGTCACTTCTTGTCGACATCAACACATTATCCAAGAAGTTGACTTAGAAACACCCTTCTAGTACCTTGAGGCTTACATACATCAACTGAAATTTTCTCGCTTAATCTCGTCGTGCAGGTCAAAGTGGGCATAAGTGCTCTGCAGAGCACCCTTGCATGGACCTACCTATGCTGGTCCCTCTAGAGGTTATTTCAGGGTGTCTTCAGGCCATGAAACTGTTTGGGAAGGAGGCATTCAAAAGGGTGACTTGTTTAGGGCATGTAGCAACTGAAATTAGGGTTTGATGAGCCCTAAATCACTGATCTAGATGATGGGAGTGATGTGCCCAAATGGATCTGTAACACATAGTACTTGTTGAGAGAATCCATTACCAGACTCGGGTGATCAATCAACATAGAGGAAAACTAGAGTTTTACTATTCACACGATGAGTAAGCATCGACTTAGCCAAATAATACAGTAGAACTCATATAAGGTTGTGCCCCCATGCCCCCTGGGCGAGGGAGGGTTACGAGTTAGAAGATGGCAACCCCATTACAATAATGGGCAATCGGTAAAAACTCAGGGAGGGAGTAAAAACCTGAATCTATGAAGAGATAAAGGTGCCCTTAGTTGAAAGATCTTGACAATGTTAGGAAAAACTGACATGTCAATAGTCGGTGGAGAAGAGAACTTCTCAAGACACATGGACATGACCGCTGGGCTAGAACCAAGCCACGAGGAATGAGAAAACACGTCGAGGGATGAACTCGAAATAGGATGATCAGAGGATACTGAAGGTGAAGCGGAAACAATTTCCACGTAATCAATTTCGGTGGGACTCAACGACATTACCTCGCCCCACGAATCAACAAGATCCTGTGAAGGAATGACCCAAGGATCAGACTTGACCGAAATCATGTTGACAGAGGCAGTAGGCATGCCGAAAACCAACTGAGCTAAAGTCACATAATTACGCGGTAACTCAAGATGAACATTGGTCGGAATGCTTCCCGTGTAAGGGAAACCTTTAGGAGGAAAAGGATATTCCTGCTCCTTGACTGTGCGTGGAGTGGAAACCTCTGAGTGACCCGAAGAGGAGACTGGGATTTCGCCTTCTGATTCCATGGGTGAAAACAGATGACGATGAACTATCGAAGATGTTTGAGGGGATAATTCCAAAGGAATACCTGGTTGATCGTACATACTGTATGGATGCTACAGTGATATCACAATAGGATCGAGCAAAGGATTCAGAGGATAAACAACCAGTCCAAGCTGACCTTCAGAAGTCGGCAAAATCTCAGGAGTCTCGATAGGATTATCCGGAGATTCTGGACTAATTTCAGAAAGTGACCCAGTATCTGAAGGGGGAGGTCGAGATGACAAAGGTTGAATAATCAAAATAATTCTAAGCTAAACACCTTAGTCGTCAAGTGACTGTGGCAAGTCAGGAAAAGGCTCCTCATACAATCTTTCAGACGGGGGAGAGGAAGAGGAACTAGGCGAACCACTTGGTTCAGCCATGATGATTTTGTCTCAAATAACTAGAAAATAGATTGATTTCAAGGGCTTTAAAATGTATTTAAAGGCATACTCAAGATGTGGTCTAAAAAAGACTAACATGGATGTTATAAGACCGTGAGAAACAATTTTTTAAGACACAAAAACAAACTGGTGCTCTTTCATGTTTTAAGAGTCGAGAAAGAAGCAAAGGTGACTCTATCACTTTTGGTTTGAAACGATCTTGAAAGGACAAGTGCTCGGGTGATATTTTATATTTAGGGAGTCAAAAATATCAAAATGACTACTCAGAATGATCTAGGCAAAAAGGATTACCATGTAATCGTGAACTGTAGAATACCTCTCGGTGAACCGAGAAGTATAGGCAGGCAATCTCCCCGAATGCTTTGTTCGGTGTATCACGTTTACAAGGCAGCATACTCGACTTCCTATGGATAAAGGATTGCAACCTAGTGGGGTCTCCCTTTATATACTCAATGGTATAGCGAGCACAAGTCTGTATTAGTGTTATCTAGTGTCGAAGCGAATGACAACTGCTAGGTTTTAAGACGTTGGGACACGTCTCTAGCTTAGACCTTCTAAAATGTGATCGTTAGATTTCAAATGTGACTTAGGTTAATTGAGTACATTTTAGAGTTTATCTTGAAATTATGTCTCCGTTTTCAGGCCTTATTAATGTGACTCAAGAAACACCTATATGTAGCTAAATGAGACAAGTTCCTTTCAATTCGATGAATTGTCTACATTAATGAGAGTAGAAAACACACTCAAATGCAACAAAACAAGCAATTGAAAGCAAAATGAATTCTTCACTATTTCACTTTTGAAAACAAAATAATGAAAAAACTCTTTCCAATTCCTAACTTTCCTATCAAATGCACTTCAAGTAGCCCTTTCACTAGTAAAGAGAATTTATTTCTTTTCCAATGTAAGTGACGATGCAACTCTAGCCTTCAATGATGCTAACTAACGTAACATATTGATTCAGAAAACTAGAGTTATGTATTTTTCAGTGAAATGACGGAATTAATATTTCACAAACACTTCTCACTTCAATGAAACATTTCCAATACAATCAATCACAAGAAAACATAAAGCACAAAAGAGAATTCCTTTCAAACCAGTGAAGAAAAAATCCAACCAATAACAAGATGAGCAATGTGATCTATGCCCGAAAAGAGACACTCAAGCAACAAACAAAACTTTTCAAACTTGTTAAATGGAAATCAAAGCAACAAAAGGACTAATCAAACGAAATGCAAGGAGCAACTTCGACTATCGACTTGACTTTCTGAGCACACAAACAAGTGAATGGATGATGACCTAGATGCCCTAGGGTTATAAACCATCCAAGAACTCAAGAAAACAAGTGAAGAAAATGCAAATCAGACAAGCATACAAACCAAGCTAAAAGAGCTTTCCAGTCAGGGAGAACACAATCAAAACAAGCTAAGAGACATAAATCTGAAGGGCAAGAAACACTCACTATGATCTAGGGTAAACCTTGATCTTCACCTACAAGAATAAGCCCGACTTCCTAATTGACAACAAGCACTAGAAGGGGGTCGACGCGACTTTTTTTGAGAAACTCATGCTGATCGATGTGACTAGAAGAAAAGTAAATGCATTGACTATAGATTTAAGGAAAAAAGTACAAAATTTCAATGGCTAAGACTAGACTTGCCACTGTAAATTTCAAGCTTAGAGCAGTAAACCAAGCAAAGTAGAGAACGCTAAAGGGAAGTGGTGATACTAGAAAATTTCACACAAAACCATAAAATGACAATCAATCAAACAGAAGGATTGGCTCCCCAATATGGTCGCCAATTTATGGTGTAGGTAAATTCTCAGTGCGGACACAAAAAATTCCTCTAACCCGAGAGAGTGGGTCTAGCCACAAACAAACAATCTATGAAAATCTCCTTAAGCTAGAATCAATTAAGAGGGCCTACCTCTTAGAACGCTATTCCACTTGGTGATGATCCTTCTTCCTCACTCCAACTATCTTCTGTTTCCTTCCTTCGAATACCTGAAACAAGCAAACAACAACAACAACAAACGTGATAGCATACAATATTGTATTTAGCCTACTTAATAGGTCAAGGAACATTAAGCCATAAAGATGTAAAATGACACTTCATGTAGGAAAACATTCAAAAGTTTCATTTATATAAATCAGAAAGAGATTACAACTGGTGCCTTGATGTTGCTGGTCTCCTCCGATGTATCTAGGTTCCCACACTTCTGCTAACACTTCATGGATAGCCCCAACAATGGAATTTTTAAGGCCTCTTACCTCTAGTCTCAAACCAAACCAAAAACACACTATTCTCCCTCAAACATACACTAGAAAGCTACAAGCTATAGATGACTTGCTGATCATTCAAACTCACTCCAAAAACTAAAAACTCCAACTAGATTTTTCTTGGGAAAAAGAGAGGTTTATATAGCTTGGATGGATGGGAGGTGGTTCCTCTCATCATGGGAGAAGGTCTTATCTCTTGAGTTTGTTCCATCCTAATATGGGAAAGGAGCCCAAACTAACTTCCTCAGCTCCATCCGGCGCAACCATCTACCAAACTTCCGTTATGAAGCTTCTAGACATGGAAGCTTCAGCTCCATATTTAAAAAACCTTCCAAAAGAGGATTGACACGACTGGAAAAGGGCTTAGTCGCTCCATACGACGTGAGGGATAGTTTTAATCTCTGCAAATCGGCGTGAGGGGGAAACTGGTTAGTAGTGCTTGTCTTGTAAACTAGGATAAAAGGAAGATTCTTGGGAAATTATGCAAAGGGAAACTATTCTGCTCATGAAGAGGGACATACTGGGAGCTTCTTCATGATGGGAAAGCATGTCTAGTTCACTGTAGAGGTACTCCAGGATCATGGATTGGGGGTACAGGGATAGTGAAAAAGTGTTGTGTAGCATCCCAGGATATCACCAGGTACACATCAAAGAGGAGGACATTTACAAGACAAATTTCTACACCAGGTATGGGCATTATGAGTTTATTGTAGTTCCATTCAGTTTGATTAATGTTCCAGTTGCATTTATGTGCTTGATGAATAGTGTGTTGCGCCCATATTTGGATAAGTTTGTTATTGTGTTCATTGATGACATATTGGTATATTCTAGAATGAAGAAGCGCATGCTAAGAATTTAGTTGCAATGTTGAGGTTGTTGAGAGAGCATTAGTTGTATTCTAAGCTCAGCAAAGTGTAGTTTCTTTCAGATTGAGGTACACTACTTGGTACATGTTGTTTCCAAGGAGGGAATTGCAGTAGATCCAGAAAAGATAAGGGCCATCATGGAGTGGGTGGATCCTAATAATGTGGATGAGGTGAGATATTTCATGGGGTTGGCATGATATTATAGGAGGTTCATCAGGAACTTCTCACAGATTTCTTATCTTATCACATCATTGCAGAGGAAAGGTAAGAAGTTTGAATGCATGGAGGAGTGTGAGGCTAGTTTTGAGTAGCTTAAACAGTTGTTGACACATGCACTAGTGCTACAGATTGCAGATCCAAATAAAGAGCTTGTAGTGTGCATAGATGCTTGCAAGAGAGGACTTGATGGAGTCCTTATGCAAGATGGACAGGTGGTATGCTATGAGTCATGAAAACTAAACGAGCACGAGTAGAACTACCCAACACATGATTTGGAGTTAACAACAGTGATACATGCATTGAAGATGTCGAGGCACTATCTTCTTGGCAGTAAGTTTGTATTGATGAGTGATCATATTGGGTTGAGATATTTTTTTGACCAACCGAATCTGAATGCTTGGCAAGCTAGATGATTGGCCATAATCAATGAGTTTGACTTCGAGATCATGTACATAAAAGGGAAGGAGAGTAGGGTCACATATTCTCTTAGCAAGTGGGTACAAGTAAATCACTTCGCAATTATGAGCTCCTATGAGATATACTTACAAGATAGGATCTTGCATGAAAGTTAGCAAGATGTCAGGTATATGGAGATTGTGCACAAGTTGCATCAGAGTACTGGTATAGGTACATGTAGTGGTACAGGTATAGGTACATGTGCACAGGATGTGGACTATTGTATTATGATAGACAGATTGGTTAGATTTAGAGACATGATATATGTGCCATAAAGTAGTGAGCTCAAGAAGGTGATCTTGAGAGAGTTTAATGTGAAACCATATTCGGGTGACTCGGGTTATCAAAAGACACTAACAACAGTGAAGAGATTTTATTATTGACCAAACCTGAAGAGGGATGCAGGTGTTTTGATTGTCAGAGTGTGAAAATAGAGTGTAAGCATCCAGGTGGACTACTACAACCGATTGCGATTCCAGAGTGGAAATGGGAGGTCATTTCCATGGAATTTATCACATGATTTCCGAGGACAATGTGTGTAGTGTTGTTTTAATCAATCTTAATTGACTGAGACTGCAACATTTAATTGTCAACCCAGGGTAGGTCTTGATGTTTCAATGGAGTTCACACTGTTTATGTCGATACACTCTAGCCAAGAATAAGAAAATGTAGAAAACAGTAAAGGATGTCATTGATCTAAATTGCTGAATCAAACCATGCATGTAGACATAAAAACACTCTACAAAATTAAATCACACTTCATAGCTATCAAAGCAAGGGCGCGCCACACAGGAACTAATATCTACTCCAGCTGGTTACTACCATTCTGTTGATTAACTCAGTGTAACAACATAATATAAATGGAAACAACAGTGAATGTAACCCACGATTTGTATAGCAACAACGAGAAACCATAAATCAATTGACTAAACTAGAATGTACACTACCTCTATCACTGCAATCCCTACCAAAGAGGAGGGCCCTTCCTCCTCAGCTAGGCGCAGGAATAACACAAAAGTGATTAACGAATCAGTTGAAGAACAGTAACAGCATCACTGTTCTGATTGATATTAAAAATAAACTCAGAATTACAGAAGCAGAGTAACAAGATTTTCTATATGCCGTGTCCTTGTACATGAAAAATCGAGTTCCTTTATAGTTATTACATCCCAAAATTAGAAACAGATCAGTCATGAGAATCTCATGATTCTTATGATGATAAAAAATAAAAGTAGTTACAACCTATTGCTAAATACAAATATACATCAACTACGATTGCAACTGCTTGGTTCTTGTTGTTTTAAAAATAAACAATCCCTATTGCCGACAACTGTTATGTGGAATAGTACCCACATTTTCTAGCTTCAGCGTAACAACATCAAGTGAATGGTGGTTCAGGATGTCGTGGCATCAAAAAGGAATACTTCTTCCCAAAATACTTCTTCAATACTCTCCTAGTTAGCCACAAAAAGGAATAAAGCCTCGTATTATTCGGTAAAATACAGCAAAGTAACATGACAGTAGAATAGGTTAAAAAGGTAAGAAAACAGGGAATTTGATCATGTAAATTCATGGGCCTGGAGGACAGAAAGGTCAAAAATGTAGAAAGAATGTGCAAAAAATAGGTAAAAAACCACACCCAACAGTGAGACAACATGATTCCATCATGGTTATTATGGATAGGTTGAAAAAGGTTGCACACTTCATTCTAGTGAAGTCTACATTCTTAGCTAGCGATGTAGCATAGGTATTCATCAGAGATGTGGTAAGATTTCATGGTGTTCCAAAGAAAATTATGTCAAACAAGGATGCAAAGTTCACTTCCAAGTTTTGGAAGGTGTTGTTTGTAGGTTTGGGCACAGAGTTGGCCTTTACTACATCTTATCATCCACTAACTGATGGATAGACAGAGAGGGTCAACAAGATATTGGAGGACATGTTGAGGATGTATGTGATGCATCAATAACAGAAGTAAGAGGAGTATGCTCCCTTGGTTGAGTTCACATACAACAATGGTTATCAAGAGTCATTGAGGATGAGTCCTTTCGAGGCATTATATGGATGAAGTTGTAATACTCCCATCAGCTGGAGTGATCCAGTGAACAGGGTACTTATTGGACCAAATATGTTGGTAGACATGGAGCATTAAATGCATGTAATCAAGAATAATATAAAGGAAACACATGATAGACAAAATAGCTATGTAGATCAAAATAGGTTTTTCAAGGAGTTCCAGGTAGGGGAACAGGTGTACTCGCACATCAGACCAAAGAAGAGCTCCTTACAGATTAGATTATGTGCCAAGCTAGCACGATGGTTTTGTGGACCCTTCAGTATCATCGAGAGGGTTGGGCCAGTAGCCTATCGACTTGAATTTCCTTCGACAGTGAAATTCCATGATGTTTTCCATGTGCCATTGCTTAATCAGTATGTTAAATATGTTGATCATGTGATTAACCAGTTTGTATTATAGGTGGAACCAGATGGAGAATTCTAGCCAGAGCCTCAATGTATATTGTAGAAAAAGGTGTTCATGCTCCGAAACCAAGCAATCAAGAAAGTTAAGGTGCAATGGAATCACTTTGGGCCCGATGAAGCTACATGGGAGATGACATATCAGATGTAGGCTATGTATCCTTCCTTGTTTGCTGGTTGAGGAAAATAAGTTTTGGTATGATGTTTTGGTACATGTCTTGGTATATGTTTTAGTACATGTTTTGATGATGTTTAGTAAATGTACATATGTATATGGATGTAAATACCATCATGAGCTATGTTATAAAGCTCCATGGGAAGTATGTTTTTTTTTAGTGGTTTTGCTGAGGTATAGGTGTGGTTGAACACTAAGGCTAGTGTCCCCCAAAGGGGAGGGTTCTGTAATAGCCCTAGTGAAAATTCCATGTAATAAAAGTTAATAAAACAAAAATAATAACCACGGTTGATGGGACACTTATTCCTAGATGAATGTTGGGCAAAATGGAATTTTTGGCACATTTATTTATGAAAACAATGGAAATTAGGAGAAAAAGGAGGTGAAAGGTCACAGGTTTCATGTGAGGAGGAAAATGAAGAAAAATAATGGAAAATGAAGAAAATAGAGGCCTCATTCAAAAAAAGGCTTATGAGGACCAATTGGTAACTTTTTGTTAGTTTAGTTTTGGGGCTCTATCATTATTCTCTCTCTCAGTCTTGGACACTTAGAGTTTTCTTGGAGCATTTTGGCATTGGATCAAGAAAGGCAAAGAAGGCAAGAGGAAGCAAAGATCAATCAGGGAAAGGCAAGATCAAGCAGCTACAACAATATTCTTTGCAGGTATCAATTTTCATGTGTATTTTCCTTGTAGATTTGCCATGTATGGTATTGCATGTGGTTATTTTGTTGTAATGGAATGGATTTTTCCAAGTGTAACAGTGTTTTCAGCCTAGCCTTGCGATTTCTGGATAACCATGGTGTGATGGGGTTCTCATGTTTTGGTTGAGCTGGATTACCGAATGGATTCAAAGTGGAGTGAGGTGGATCTCTTAATGATAGAGCACATGGCCTAACGGTCCCTGAACTTGACTTTGGATCACGGTAAAGCCATTGGCCTAGTGTGTAATAAACAACCTAACATTTAATTGTCAATCCGGGAGTTCGTAAACTTAGAGGCGCAACACTGGAAATGCCAGAGAAGGACTTCAACAACCTGCACTAGTTAATACAATGACACCATACCATTCTAGAAACTGGATTCACTCAAGAAAAATACTTTTCACAAACTTTGAAAGAAAAATTAAAGCATGCCTTGCAATCAATCTGAAATTAATGTTGGAAAATGAAATATGTTCTTGTAATCAAGAATCCGGTGCTTTAAAAAGAACATAAGGGATGATCTTCTATTATACTTATAAATTTGAGTCCTTTACTAAAGATATCTCATTCATCTACTACAACAACCATGTGCTTGTAACGAAATGAGTCTCATCCCTACACTAGAACTTAATGAAAGGAACTTGAATCAGCAACAAGAATTATGGTAAATAAAGGAAAGAAAGAAAATATTTTGTGACTGGGTATTGGTGTGTTAAGAGACAAAGAAATAATTAGAAATTTAGGTACATTTGTCTCTATTACAAATTTTCCTTCCTAGACTGAATTTGCATTCCTGTACGGTAACAACGTTCCTGCATTGGAACAGAGTACCTATGCTAGAACGATATTCCTGTACTAAAACGAATTTATAGTACCAGAAGTATACTTGGTTCCCACACCGAGTAACCTTACTTAATACTAGGATTCTGGGTTCCTGTACCCAAGTGCACTATTCCCGTACCAGGGTATCGATTCCTCTACCGAGACAGATATTCCTGTACTAGAGAACCAATATTGATGTACCAAGCTTACAAACCATTTGCATGAAATGCAAAGGGTGCTAACTATGAATTGATTGCAAAGTAAATAAGAGAAGAGAATAAATCACACATAATCACAAGACTCCTCTATTATTCATTCAAAAGCAAAAGCACTTCAGGAATCAAAGGAAATCTCTATTGCAATAGAAATCTTCTTCATGTAAGCATGAATATCTAATCTAAGAATCAAAGCATCCCTTCTCTTTTAGATGACTGTCACCATATAAACCAGATCTGTGCCTTTCTCAAATGGAGGTTTTAGTTCAAAGGGTCCCACAATGGATTCTAGTCTTCAACTAGGCTATTCCCACAGGGAAGTAGACATAGTTATAGATCTTTGCAAGGTGAACAAGGTTTCATTCAAACTCAGGGAAATATAACTAACGAATCAATCCTAAGTCAAACTTGCTTGCCAAGAATACTTGCAAACTTGTACTCAGAAATGAAACACACTTGCGTAAAGGAAATAAATTGCCTTGCAGGAATAAACACTCTTGCCGAAACAACTCACACTTGTAGGATTAAAACACACTTGAAACACACCTTTGCAGAAAGGAGTTCATGAAATGCATCAAAGGAAAGAAATACTATAGTAATCTTAAATAGATGAACACACCCACACTATCAAACCTTGGATCTGAGTAGCACACAATTTATGAAGACATCATAGATCTGTTAGCTTAATAAAATGAAATACTTCTTGCTCTGAACCTACATAAAAAATATATATATAACACACCTTATAGATAGAGGGAGAATGAGCTGGGTTGGCTGGGCCCTAGCCAACCAACACCTTTCCCTTTATGAAATTTTTGAAATCAAATACACAACCCTTTATGAAATTTGGGAAATCAAATACACAAACAACTCATTCACATAAGACTTAAACTCAGAAATTGATAAACTAGCATAACTCTTAAGACTAACTTGAATGTTTGCTGCAAATATACATCAAAGTTTTGAATCCAGCCTCCAACTAATCATAGGGAAGGGGGAAGGCGCCCCTAAACTTGAACCTACATCATGGAAGTACAATAACTAGTTTTCTCCTCTCCTTTCTAGCATAACTTGTTTCTTTTATAATATTTTTACATGACAAATTTGGCTTTAGACAAGACATTCCTTTGCAAACAATATGGGGATTGAATCCAAACTAATTCTCATCAATAGAATATCAGTACAACCATTGCCCCATTGAAAGAATGTAGATTTGATATGAATTTTCCAAATCTGGGCATATTATGGAATTCTGGAAAAAATTGGTATTTTTAAGAAATTGCCTCAAAAGAACACTTCATATCTTGTTAACCATTACAAATTTTGGAAAACGGCCCATGTAGTACTTAATTTCCTATGCTGGGAAAAAAACCCATGTTTCAGAATTTTAAGATTCACTATAATCAGCATGAAAATCGAGGAGGAAATCAACAGTTTGGAAACTGCTATGAATTCGGGGCTGAAACATTAATTATTTCCTAAATATAAATCCATACAACCTGGGTGTATCATGACTCATGTGGAAGTGTTGAAATTTTTTTTTGAACAAAAACCTTTTCCATATTTTCCCATAAATGTGTCAATATATGAAAGTCCCAAATTGGTGCAGGAATGCTATAAAAACTGAATTGGTGCAGGAATTCGATGTGTGGTGCAGGAACCTAATTTACAGTACAGAGAGGTGAGCGCATGATCAAGGTCCGTTTTCATATAGGTAAGAAGGTAATTGACCATGTTTAAACCTGCAAACACAAAAACCATCATTAATAATGGCTTAAATGTCAAATCTTGTTAAAACAAGGGAGATGTGTTACATAATAAATATTTACTTTATTGTTTCTAAGAATGCACGAAATGTCGACAATAACCATACAATATAAACAAAATCACGAGGGATTTCCGAATAAAAATGGATATAAAACAAGACAAAACAGAGGCCTAACATCCCCCCATGCTGATCATCTTGCATGTCCCCATGCAAGCAAATCAATTGTTGTATTGTCGCTCCCTTGCAAAACAAAACAATATTTCAATATCCATGCAAGATTTCCTGCTATATATGATTGTCCTGACAATGGAGATATATGTTGGTTTATTTCGTGCTGGATTACTCATTCATTAATATTTATTCCAACAAAATATGATACCAAGGATATTATAAAAATGCTAAACTGCAAGGATAGTTTCATAATGAAATAGCCAACAATAAAATTTCCACAAAGCATCTCAAGAGTAATCCAAATAAGAAAGTTTTCACTTTAAATAGCCTCATTATTATAAATAGAAGTGAAACTATTTGGAAGCCAAGGTATTAAATGGATGGAAATAGAGAGAAAAGAATATGAAAAAATGATACCCTCCCAGAATGACCATATTACCATTACCCAAGCATATATCTGAAGCTCCTCTTGTTCAAGCAAATTGAATCACATGGACTAAGGGCCCCACATCCATAAAAACCAAATTATTTTTGAAAGATAGAACTCCAAAGCACATTACTGAAAGGATCTTAAAGCCATTCTTAGAGAGATATGATAATGAGTTTAGGGAAAGACGAAAACAACCAGGTAAATCATAGTGTAAAATTAACTTTAATACCACAAGCATGGCCCTGCTGCCAGCAGGTGTCTATAGCCTCGACAGGGATGCCTTTTAACCCCACGAAATGTATGTGTCCCATCTATTAGATATATATTCAGGGTCATTTAAAAGAATTTACATTTTTTTAGAAGTTAATTGAAGGTCACTGTCCTGGCTTGGTAACCAGCTAACAACAATGCCATTCACAAGATCTAACAAGAATGAACAAGCCGACTCATGATGAGACCCCTTGTCTTCCAGCTTTCAACTGAAATCCATTACCCTGGCTTGGTGACCTGTAATGGTAATGTCATTCTCGTTAGGACCCGTGATCATGTTAGGTCAACTCGTAATGAGACCTCCCATCCCTCAATTAATCATTTAAAAAGAAACTTTGATTATAATTAACCTTAAATATGTTACTTAATAGGTGGGGAGGCAATTCTGCTCCTTAAGAGCACAGGATGGCATGAAAATATTTTAATTACTAACCTTTACTAGTTGGTCCTTCTACCCTAAAAACTCATTTTAAAGAAAATATCTTGAGTAATGATTGAAAGATTCCTTGACTTGATCGTTCTAGGGTTCTCATGAGAGCTCATTAGGGTTTTATTGGAGTGGTCCATCATAGGAGGCTTTTCATCAATACCTTCAAAGAGAAACTTGAAATGATTTCTTAGATGACAGTTTATTAGAATGAATAGGTCAAAAGTAAGTTTTTAAGCTTATGAATGGAAAGTATTAAATATAACAATAACAATCCCCCTAACTGACCCAATGATTAATCTCAACCAACAATTAGAGTCATTTTATAGAATATGAGGCATTAAGAGTGAATTTCTTCTGACAAGTCTTACCACAAGAGTGCTTAATGATAGAAATTCCAATAGTTGTGCCTTAAGAATTGCAGTTTCAAGAGTGTTGTTTTAACAATTTTATTTCAAATGACATTTTTATTCATTTCTCTTATACTACCCTGCCCTAATTTAGAGAGAGGAAGATATACTTCAAGTGTAGGAGTTTCCAATGTAGCCCTGTCCGTAACAAAATGCTAAATAGACTCGCACTCAGTTTTAAAGAATAAGCTTCAACACATACCAGAGTATGAGAAACCAGTTGCTTTAATTGATATGGTACCAAGAGTTGTCGAATGATGAGGGAATAAGGTGTGTGGATGACTGCTTGAAACCATGATTCAATGGGATCCACATATTTATGATTCTCCAACTTGTACAAATCTTCCATAACTTGATAATCACTCCCTTGGAGGTATGCAGGATATGGTGAAAGACAAAAGAAAAATACCTCAGGTTTAGGCTCAAATATCTTCTTTTCATATTGACAAGAATGGTTAAGGGAAATTTTAGGGTTTTGATTTTCAACAGCTATTTCAGAATAGGTTTCAATCAAAGATTTCTCCTCTAATGGTCTCTTAATTAGATATTCTTAGGGTTAATGTTTTATAGTGATAGGATATGTTTCCAAACTCACCCCTTCCCCTGACCTTGAAGATATATCATTACACTCAATAGGGGAGTCAATGGGAAGAATAGGTGTTTTAAATTGTTGTGCAACCTTCTGGTTTGGATTTGGGTGTGGACTAGGGTTAGGTCTAGGGTTTGAACTAGGTTTAGGGTATGGATTAAGGTATGGATTATGGCTAGGTCTAGGGTTTGGGTTAAGATATGGACTAGGGTTTAGATGAGGGCTAGGGTATGAAGTAGGATAATAGTTATGGTATGGATTAGGGTAAGGTTGCATAGGTAGTTGGGGCCATGGAGGAGGATGAATTGGTGGTGCATTAAGTGGAAATTGTGGCTTTTGTTGTTGATTTTGCATGAAAGACTACCCTAGGGAATAGGCTCCAAACCATTCTTGAGGCCATGAGGATATTTTATTCAAGGATAAGGTCCAAGGAGAGGGCCACTATGGCCATGAAGTAAGGTATTCAATTGGAGGACTAAAACTTTTCCATGGTATTGCATGATTATAAATATGTTGAGGAACCTGCTAAGGATAATAAATATTATTCCAAGTTTAAAATGGTGATGGGTTTTGAGTTATACCTGGTGATTGAATCGATTCCTTACTTGATTTCTTGAGTACCTTTAGTAATCCTGGCAGTTATGGGAAATGTTCTGTTGCATGAGCCTCTTCACAAATTATGCAAACTTTTAGGCTACTAAGTGGACACTTTCCAAGGAAGTGCTTCTTCATACAATTGGCACAATAGATCAACAATGGTTCTTCATCCTTTTCTTTGTCCTTCTTGCAATTCATCCAATTTTAAAATCAAAGATTTAATAATGCTATCTTTATGTTCAAGAAAAATATTAAATTCCGCACTTGTGAGTTCTTCATTGGATGATTTATATGTCTGTGTAGCAGCATCAAAACTCCTCATTGAATGATTCCTCAAAGTACCATTTTCCTATTCTCAACAAGCCAACTGGTATATTATGTTATCACATGGATTAGTATATATAGGGGGTTCTTACAACACTTTGAAAAAAAACCTTCAAATAACCAAGATATGTAGGAAAGAAATAAATTTAAAGAACACAAACTTGCAAGAGAAACCAGGTGAAAATAAAACCAAATGCAACAGGTCACCAAGGTCAATACCCTAAGTGCCTCCCTGACAATAGCGCCAAAATGTTGGACGTAATAAACAACCTAACATTGAATTATCAATTCGGTAGTTTGTAAACTTAGAGGCGCAGCACTAGAAATGCCAAAGAAGGACTTCAACAACTTGCACTAGTTAATACGATGACACCACACCATTCTAGAAACTGGATTCACTCAAGAAAAATACTTGTCACAAACTTTGATAGAAAAATTAAAGCATGCCTTGTAATCAATCTAAAATTAATGTTGGAAAATGAAATATGTTCCTGTAATCAAGACTCCAGTTCTTTAAAAAGAACAGAAGGGATGATATTCTATTATACTTATAAATCCAAGTCCTTTACTAAAGATATCTCATTCATGTACTAGATCAATGACGTGCCTGTACTAAAATGAGTCTCATTCCTGCATTAGAAATTAATGAAAGGAACTTGAATCAGAAGAAACAATTATGGTAAATAAAGGAAAGAAAAATATTTTGTGATTGAGTATTAGTGCGTTAAGAGACAAAGAAATAATTCGAATTTTAGGTATATTTGCCTCTATTGCAAATTTTCCTTCCTAGATTGAATCTGCGTTCCTACACTGCAACAGCGTTCCTGCACTGGAACAAAGTTCCTGTACTAGAATGATATTCATGTACTAAAACTAAGTTCCAGTACCAAAAGTATATTTGGTTCCTGCATTGAGTAACCTTACTTAATACTAGGATTTTGGGTTCCTGTACCAGGGTGCACTATTCCTGTACCAGGGTATCGATTCTTGTACCGAGACAGATATTCCTGTACTAGAGAACCAATATTCTTGTACCAAGCTTCCAAACCACTTGCATAAAATGTAAAGGGTGCTAACTATGAATTGACTGCAAAGTAAATGAGAGAAAAGAATAAATCACACATAATCATAAGACTCCTCTATTATTCATTCAAAAGAAAAAGCACTTCATGAATCAAAGAAAATCTTTGTTGCAACAGAAAGCTTCTTCATGTAAGCATGAACATCTAATCCAAAAATTAGAGCATCCCTTCTCTTTTAGATGTCTGTCACCTATAAACCAGATCTATGCCTTTCTCAAATGGAGTTTTTAGTTCAAAGGGTCCCACAATGGATTCTAGTCCTTAACTAGGCTATTCTCGTAGGGAACTAGACATAGTTACAAATTCTCTCAAGGTGAACAGTGCTTCATTCAGACTCAGGGACATATAACTAACAAATCAATCCTACGTCAAGCTTGCTTGCCAAGAATGATTGAAAACTTGTACTCAGAAATGAAACACACTTGCGTAAAGGAAATAAATTGCCTTGCAGGAATAAACACTCTTGCTGAAACAAATCACACTTGTAGGATTAAAACAAACTTGAAACACTCCTTTGAAGAAAGGAGTTCACGAAATGCATCAAAGGAAAGAAATACTACAATAATCTTAAATAGATGAACACATCGACACTATCAAACCTCGGATCTGAGTAGCACACAATTTATGAAGACAACATAGATCTGTTAGCTTAATAAAACGAAATACTTCTTGCTCTGAACCTGCATAAAAATATATATAACACACCTTATAGATAGAGGGAGAACGAGTTGGGTTGGATGGGCCCTAGCCAACCATCTTGTTTCCCTTTATGAAAGCTGGGAAATCAAATACACAAACAACTCATTCACATAAGACTTAAACTCAGAAATTGATAAACTGGCATAACTCCTTAGATTAACTTGAATGTTTGCTGCAAATATACATCAAAGCTTCAAATCCAACCTCCAAATGATCATAGGGAAGGGGGAAGAGCCCCCTAAACTTGATCCAACAACATGGAAGTACAATAACTGGTTTTCTCCTCCCCTTTCTAACATAACTCTGTTTCTTTTATAATATTTTTACATGACAAATTTGGCTTTAGACAAGACATTCCTTTGAAAATAATATGGGGATTGAATCCCAACTAATTCTCATCAATAGAATATCAGTACAATCATTGCCCCATTGAAAGAATGCAGATTTGATATGAATTTTCCAAATCTGGGCATATTCTGGAATTCTAGAAAAATTGGTATTTTTAACAAATTTCCTCCAAAGAACACTTCGTATCTTCTTAACCATTATGAATTTTGGAAAACAGCCCTTACATTACTTAATTTCCTATTTTGGGGAAAAAACCCATGTTTCGAAATTTTAAGATTCACTATAATCGACATGAAAATCAAGGAGGAAATCGGTAGTTTGGAAACTGCTGCAAATTTGGGGCTAAAGCATTAATTATTCCCTAAATATAAATCCATACAACCTGGGTGTATCTTGACTCATGTGGAAGTGTTCAAACAACATTTTGAACAAAAACCTCTTCCATATTTTCCCAGAAATGTGTCAATGTATGAAAGCCCCAAATTGGTGCAGGAATGTTGTAAAAACTGAATTGGTGCAGGAATTTGATGCATGGTGCAGGAACCTAATTTATAGTACAGAGAGGTGAGCACATGATCAAGGTTCATTTTCATATAGGTAAGAAGGTAATTGACCATGTTTAAACCTGCAAACACAAAAACCATCATTAATAATGGCTTAAATGTCAAATCTTGTTAAAACAAGGGAGATGTGTTACACAATAAATATTTACTTTATCGTTTCTAAGAATGCACGAAATGTCGACAATAACCATACAATATAAACAAAAGCATGAGGGATTTACGAATAAAAATGGATATAAAACAAGACAAAACATAGGCCTAACAGTGACCCCTGAGCCAAACTGTGGGTTGTGGTAAAGCTAGGATTGTGTTGCCTTGGTGGGCCTAGGAATCCTTATTGGTGAATGGCAGGATATATGGTAAATCCAAGAGGTAGTTTTCTCTCTGTTGGACCTAGTAATCCCGGGTTTGGGATATGTGGTAAAGCCTGGAGAGCGGGTCTCAGTTTAGGGCCTAGTGATCTTGGTTTGGATTGCAGTAAAGCCTGAGAGACTAGGAGATAGGAAAATTCCTCTTGGTGTAGGTGGAGAAATATGGTGGAATCCATGCTTTTTTTGGCCTAGTGATCTAGTGGAGATCATGGTAAAGCTTGTTATGACATGTTTATTATGTTGGCCTAGTGATCTGAGATGGATTACAGTAAAGCTCGATTTCTATTGATGAGGGTGAGGTGGTTTAACCTTGGGTTTCCTTGTTTGGTTCTTTTGGTTTGAGTCCCACATTCATGCTTGAAATATGGCACAGGGGTGAATGACTGAAGAGAGATTTGGCTCAACCATACTATGGTCAAGTGGAATGTGGTAGTCCCATCCCAGGTTTGGATTTTGCATCATTAATGAGAGGTTTTTTATCCTTGTATTTATATGAGTAGTAAACAGATTTACATGTGGACCATATGGTTGTGATTTCATTGGTATTTCTGCTGCTATTATGTTGGTTATATATGTGTTTTATGATAGTGGCTATGTATGGCTCTCATCATGTTTTTGCTTGTAAATGAATGGGAAATGTATCTATGACCTAATATATTACAATGCATCAAATGGTATGAGGGAGAAATGGTTCTTAGCGATTCTCAAATAAGTATGAGATCCCCATGCTTATTTCTGTTGTTTACACCTATAGATTACATGTTTATGAAATGTTTGAAGAAATGCCCATCATGGCTAGTAGGGGTCTGGTTAAAGGCTTGTTCAAGTATTTCCTTTAGCATCATTGTTTCCCTGTTAATTTATTGTTTTGAAGATGTCATGCAATTCTGGGCAGTGACTTGGGCTCTCTGTCTGAAAAAGTGGCTTAAATTCTAGGGACGTTGGCACAAAACTGGACAAAACAATCCCTAGACACTGGCATGCCTATAGCATGAGATCGTCTAGAGCCTCCTGGATGATGGTAGGCCTATGTCATGAGAGTGTCCAGAGGTCATGTGATTAAAAACTTCAGTGGGACCCAGGGGAAATCTACTTGAAGTGTTGGGATGGTTCTCAGGGGTCCTGAAGTTGATGTGAAAGGTATGAATGTTGTGTTTTCGTCGATTCCATTTCCTTAAGGTCACATAGGAGGTTGAATATGATCATAGTAGCCTCTTGTCGGATGTTTAACCCAATTGGCTGATTACTTGGGTAAATGTGGGAGGAGGGTTTTACACCAATGACAACAAGAGAACCAAGAACAGACATGCATAACCATGTGTGCCACATCTATCAAGGAAATCACACATGCAAATTGATACTTGAAAGTGATTCTGTTGTAGCTGCTTGATCCTTCTCATCCTTGCTTGATCTTTTCTTCCTTTTTTCCTTTCTTGATCCAATGCTGAAGTGATCCAAGAAAAAACTAAGTTTCTAAGAGTGTGTGAGAGAGGGAATAGAGAGAGAGCTCCAAAAACGAACTGACAAAAGGTATGAACTGATCGTCATAAGCTTTTTTATCAATGCGGCCTCTATTTTCTCCATTTTCCATTATTTTCCTTTGTTTTCCTCCTCACATGCAACATGTGACCTTTCACTTTTCTTTTCTCCTAATTTCCATTATTTTCATAAATAAATTGCCCAAAAATACCATTTTTCCTTTCCAAAGTCTTTTCCATTGCCTTTGCAAATTTCCTTAGCCATAATAACCGAAATGAACACCCACACTAGGATGTTTTGCCCAACATTCAACTTGGAATAAGTTTCCCATAACCATGGTTATTATTTTTCCTTTATTAACTTTTATTACATGGAATTTCATTGGGGTTGTTACATGTCTAGTGGAATATCCATGATAGGTTATGAATGAGGATTTGTGTTTTATAGCATCCCATGGGCCCTAGGTCTCATTCATCTATATTTGCACCACTTCCATTCAGAGAAAGAGATAGTAGCCTAAACTTATAGCTATGTTTTCTCTTGAAATGGTTTCCCAAGTCATATCTGGTGTTCATTCTATTTGGGGTGTGTTTTTTTTTCACTTTTATTTATTTTCCATAGTTTTATCTATTGCATGCATAAGAAAATAAAACAATAAATTGATAAATCTAGAAATCTAAGGAAAATTAACCCTCGTAGTATAGATTTTAGATTTAGTTTAGATTGTTTTATCAAATCCATTTTGATGAATTGTTTAGTGGAATATCCATCGTAGTTTATAGACCAAATAAATATGTTTCAATAGAGAAAGAAAAGAAAGTCACATTGATACATATATTGGCGAGAAGAAGAATGGAGGAGGGTGCAATTTTATAAAAAAATAAAATTCATTGATGAGAGAACTAACATCATCAAGAAAGAAAATAAATATTGGTAATAAAGAGATATATCTCAACGACAAAGAAATAAGATATTGATAGAAAAATGATATGTATGTTGCCACTAAGAAAAGGTGATGAGTGTGATAAAAGAAGCCCAATGAGGTGTGATGCGAAAATAGGAGACAAGAAAACCTTGACAAGTGTGAAAGTTCTGACATGGAAACGTCCATATGGCAAGGTTGACAATGGTGAATTCTATGTACAAACAATGGCATGGAGTGTATAGTTGATGTCTTGGACTATATGTAGGATGGTGTAGGTCCACATGGAAGAATCCACAAATGATCAATCACTCAAATATAATCCTCTTCATGGGATGGACAACTAAGATTTTACTGTGTGCTTTGGATAATTGTCTGCTGACACCTTGGAAAATCATCCATTGGTGATTTGTAAAATTTTCTATTGGTGAATTTGAAAATATCAAGGTATTGGTGCACAAGAGAAAGTAGTACTTTTCAACAAACCTCTTAAGGTTATCAACATCCAGGAGAAAATGTTGCTTGATGCTTAGGGAAAATTTTTCCCCATTTCACTTTTCAACATACCTATAACAATCATCAACACTTAGAGAAAATCTCGAAAACTATTGTTAAGGAAAAAAATTGAGGAAATTGTTGATAAGGAAGATTCTTGGAAACAATGATGATGGAACTGGTGCATCAATGGAGTGGAAAAAGGTAGATTGGTAGCGTGGAAAAATGTGTATGGGAGTAGTGATATGTGAATACAAAAGATTGATGTCCCAATAAGTCTAAGGCAAAGGAAGACCCCATATAAGGTATGGCGTGGCTTAGTAAGGGTGCCACATGGCCCAATTAACATGTGGGCATGGTGCAAATATTCATGTGGTGAGGGGAGAGAAGGGAAAAAAAAAACTTGAATCGTCATAGGGACTTTGTGTCTTGAACTCAGATTTTGACAAAATTATAGTCATTGGAAATCTCTCCACGGGTGGAATAAGATTGTGAGCTCAAAATTGGCTTTAGAAATATGGTAAAGAGGGAAAATTTTGATTACTTCACCCTCTTAATGATGCTTAAGAGGTTCAATATGTCATAGTATCACTCCAAATATTTTTGAGGTGTGACATGGGGCACATCACTCCAAAGATTATGAAGGGCATGACACAATTGAACCCACTTTAGGAGTTGATATTAAGGGTCTTGAATCTGAGGGATGTTTTTCAAGTTTAACACAATCTCTAGAGAAGTACATGGTGAACTAGTAAGATTGGAATTGATGTCAATTATTGTAGTAGTCCATAAATCAATAAATAAACCCAGAAGCAAGCTTTGTCATGTAACTGATAAATAAAAGAGTTGTCTTATCTTCTATTTATAAAACTTAAAATTCAGATTGAATTTCCACACAATACAAGTGTGTGGAACCAAGTTAGATATTTAATCTTTTTTATACAATTAAATTTTGGAATAAGAAAATATGTATATTGAATTGAGAGTAATATTAATTACCATGTACTAATTCGCATTAGCAATTCTCCACACACAATGAGTGTTGATGGACTCCATAATATGACATAAAAATCAAACAAACCACTCATTAAAAAAAAGTACAGAGAAAACTATGATGAGAATAGAACCTCGCACACTATGATAATACAACACATCTATCACATCAAATGTCCCATATCTTGACTTTTTTTTCCATAATCAACATTATAAATACACATTCATTACAAATTGTTATGCAACATTTTTAAATTATTCAAATTTTTATTATATTTTATTTTAACTTCTTAGAAATAAATTTTATATTAAAACATATTATTTAGTTAAAAAAATAATTTAAATTCATTGAATATTAAAATAAAATCTTATAATTAAAAATAATTAAATTAATTTGAATCAAAACATACTTAAAAAACTGTTAAATTTGAAATTGGAATACTTTAATGAATAGAAACTCAATCTTTTTTTTTTTTCACAATCTTCTTCTATTCCAATTTTTCAAATTTTGCAATCACAAATTTATTAAATTCCATAAAACTCCACAACACTCTACACTTTCGACAAAAACTAAAATAAAATTTAAAATAATAACCCAGGATATGATTTCCCCACTAGCTGAGAACATAATATAGGCAGGTGTCTTGAGAAAAGTTCATGTCATGACTCATAGCTATTGTTTATTGTGCATGAATGTGTCAACGTGTAATCTTTTCAAAATTCCACGTGGCTAACTTGAAAAAAAAACACAATTTCCATCTTCTCAAATATATCCCATCACACTGCATGTGCTGTGTTATGTTCAAACACTTATCCACACAATAATCTTTACGCAACTGACTCCACGTGTCAGCCGTTCAGTGAGCGACAGGGCGTCGATCGTGGCGGGCAAGACGCGTGTACATTTACAGTGTCTACTCCACCCAAACGAAGGTATAGATATCTCTATTCATTTCATTTGAATCATCTGTGTTCATAATTACAGTTTACGGTTGTTTAGATTTCTTTTTGTGAGGATATATCCATATCAATTTATATAACATAAAATTGACATATGGAATATATATATCATAAAATTTGTATTATATATATATATAACATAAAATTAACATAAATTTTTTAGGTAGGTATTATTTTTTTGTCTGTAATGTTATGGGGCAATTTCTCTCCCATCTATATAGAAAACACAAAAGTAATTTTATACAAATTCTTATGATGTTGATTATTAACTTCCACTAAGGTCGATATGGTTTATAGTCTCTCTCATAGTGGACTACAGAGTGCCTCTAAGTACAAAGTTATTTTACATAATTTTTTTTATGATGTTGATTATTAACATCCACTAAGATCGATATGGTTTATTGTCCTAGACAAGTAAGAGATTACTGGTAATTGTATATCAATTTATTTTTACACTCAAAAAGCATTAAGACAAGTGTTTGAATGTCGTCACAGTTTCACTCATTTAAAAGATAACTAAGGTTGGGAGTGGCAACCAATATTTTGAAAATAAAATAGAATGTGTGTATAAGATGGAAAATTTAAGAGAAAGTGTTTTTCATCTTCAATCGTTTTAGTGTCTGAAATGTGACACTCTTTCATCACGTAATCTTTTGAGATAGACTCATTCATCTCATGGCCTTTTGTGAATTGACCAACATCCAAATTCACTATGAAGCTCATAAGAATTTGTTATAATTTTAGCAATGTTCATTTTCATCTTAACATTAGTCAAGATAGAGAGATATTTTTTTTATTTTTCAAGATTGGGGTTGATCGTCTCCTTATAATATCTTAGTTCCCTCTTTCCCTCTAACTCTTTATCACCCACAATTTCTCTCAAAATTTTGAAGGAAAAATATTTTTAATGTTATCCTTATTTTGCAAAATGATCTCCTCCTTTATCCCCAAATGTTTTAGCTAATGTTGGCATCCTTATTCCATCCTTTCTTGAGCCAAAGGTGGATGTTTTAGTTATAGTTAGAAGCAATTTTAGGAAACCTTTTGACTTCCATGTTGTTTAACTTCTTCTTATACTTAAGATACCTAGTTGTAGCCATGCTTTCAATGGGGAAAGGTTTGCTTCAATCAAGAGGATATGATAGAGATTATTTCCTTTAATATTGAGATTGTAGGTTATAAGTTACTTTTTGATATGTTTTATTTCCTTCATGACTCTCTGGATACATTATATCCCCAAACATCATATCCATATAAAATAATAGAAGTGACGAGAGTCTCAAAGAGGAGGTTATTTTTTAATCCCGTATCTAAAGATCTACTAAAATACAATAGTTTCCAAGCCCATAATAACATTTCCATCCTCCATTTATTCTTCTATCGATAATATAATTTCAATTGAGCATGTGATGAGTATTGATTCTAGGATATTGTATGAAGAAACTTCCTCCAATTAGTTGTTGTCATATATGAAAGTATTATATGTAATTTTTCTACATTTAATTATCATAACTTTAGTTTTGTCATCATTAACAGTGATACCACTCTTCGAGTAGAAATATTGGAGGATTCTTAGTTTCTTGCCAAGATCATAATGAGTCTTGGCAAAAAGAACAATATTGTTGGCATAAAGGAGAAGATTTACGACTATACCAATGGGTGTGGAGTCAACACAACTCGCATCTTCCAATCACTCTTCTAGTTGACCAATGTATATGCCAAAAGGGGTGGGGGATAACAAAAAATCTTGCTTAACTTTGATATTGCTTTAAATTTCTTCTAACCAACCCTTAGTGGTCCTAAACTTGGAAATGACATTTTTGTATAACCACGTCATAACAACCCTCAACTCGAGAGGAACAATTATCTCTTCACTCTTCTTCCATAGTTTCGTCTTAGGAATGGTGGCAAAAGTTTTTCTAAAGTCAACCAAACAATACAAGAGATCAATTTTATTATTTTGACATTCTTAAGTAATGATCCTCAGAGTAATAAGGTGGTCCACAGTTGAATGATATCACCTAAACGCTTATTGGCCTTTAGTTCTTTTACCATGGCTTTCTATCCATATGCTAATCTTCTTTTCCAAAACAATTTTGTATAGCTTGTCTAAAATGCATCTATTCATAACCAATTGGTCTTATACTTAGAGGGAATGCATTTATCTCGAATTTTAAAAATAGGCACAATGAGGCTTGGCATCCAAGGCTTAGGAAATCCTTCCTTCACTACTAAATTGAAGATATGTGAGGGATGATAATAGGTCCTCCCATTTCAAAAAATTTATCTTGGTGACATTCAATATCCTCAACTTTCCCTTTAGCAAACTGCCTAATGTCAAACACAATGTCTTCTAGCGAAAATATATCATCCTCTATAGGGGCATTCAAAGTGATGTTCATGGTGTCAGAGGATTCACAAAGATTTTCTATTGTAATAATTCTAGTTCTTCAAGGGAATCAAATTATTTTCTTTAGTTTAACAAATTAGAATTTTCCTCCAAAATCTTATAGGAAAAAATTTATATAAATGCAACATATATTATTACTAGAATTAATTTAAAAAAATAAAAACATAGAAGGATTATTAACAACAAACTATTTTAATGTTGATATATATAAAATATTTTAATATGAGGCATAATTAAATATTTTATATCAACTTTTAATTATTATTATTATTATTACCATATTCATATATATAAAAAAGAAAGTAAAAAAATTTCTCATATTCAAAAGATTTATGTAGTGTACTATTCCATATGGAGGAGATTTGTAGTCAATTTTTTTTTTTTTTGGGCTAAATATGGGATTTACCTTTAAAAAAAACTAATAATAATAATAATAAAATATTTTAATATCCATAATAAATATAATAATTAGATATCTATTTTAAATAAAATATTTTAATATCAACTTTATATAAAATACCAAAATATTTACAAATTGATCAAATGAGATGGCACATTGATTTTAAATTTATATTGATAAATAAAATAATGCAATAATCTTGAATGGTATGGTCCAAAAACCTTTAGTGTATTGAATTCATTGATAATACACTAACAAGTTGCATATATTTAAGAAACTATTTGGTGAAGAAATCATCATCATCATCAACAACAACAACAATAATAATAATGTAATTTTAAAGTCATGATCATGACCACGATAGACACCAAATTGATATATGAGATCTCCTTGTCTATGGGACAAGTGACCATCTTTTGTACAATGATTTGACTGTGAAAGTATATGAAAGTGTACATACTCTACCCCAATCTCAATTTGAACCTATGCCCTCATAAAAGGAAACACATGTTAGTATGTTAAAGATGGGGTGACATAGGAGGAAACACATGTTAGTATATTAAAGTTGGGGTGACATATTGATATCAAATAACAAAGAATAAAATACAAATAGAAATATGATAAACATAATGTCAAAACACTTCAAACTTATAAAAATTAAACTAATGTAGATGCATCTTAGCTCTGATGCACCAAGAGGGATTAAATACCGTGCAAACTTTTCCTTGAGTATTTTTAATTTAAAAATGGTTTTATTGACCTTTCAAAATGCATTATAGATAAGGAATTAAGACGGATATTGGTTAAAACATTTTAGTCTTGTGTTTCTCAATATGAGGGAAATATGTAATCCCTTCCATGCTTGACATGGACTTGACACATGGAATATGTGTATGTGTATATAAAGAACTAAATCATATACATCTTAAGTATGGATGTATCATGTGTGGAGAAGGATAAATTTCTTAAGAGTGTGTTGGCGGTGCTGGACCCACCAACATGTTAAGGGATCTCCTTGGTAAGAATTCCCAACCAAACTTCAGACTGTTTGGAGTAGGATTCCAAACAATGGGTAGTATAGTAGTGCCTTGACTATGGTAGCGCACAGAGGTAAGCAAGATATATTTGTCGGAAGCGTGTGTGACCTTTCGGCGAGTCAAGAGAGATGCATGGGGGTTCTAACACATGAATGGGAAAAGGAAGTGTGGTCCTTAGAAGCCTCTAATAGTACGCAGCCTAAAAGGAACACACGAGAAAAATGACATCACGAGCTGGAAGTGGAATAGTCCACAATCCACAGTGACAGGTTAAACAAACAACACGATTCCAACAAGATTCATACAATCATATACAAAGTAGTTCATACATGAATGCATAAGTTAAATAACATACATTGCTAAAGCAACCAGAATAGTCCAACTATAATAACAACATATGCATGAAAATGTGTTGGCTCTGTTATATATATATATATATATATATATATATATATATATATATATATATATATATATATATATATATAGATAGATAGATAGATATATTTCTATCTATCTATCTATATATATATATATCTATATATATATATATATATATATATATATATATATATATATATATATATATATATATATATATATATATATAAAGTGAAAGTTCCATTCATGCATACAACCATGACAACCACTAGCCCCAATAGTGGAACATTACAGTCAACACCCCCTACTCCTCCAAAGAGATATACTTTCTCTGCACTAAGCAATGCCTAGCAAAAGCTTAGCTCCCGAAAGCCCGTTCTATGAGTTATGAGTTTCTATATATAGCAAAGGGTGGGGTGACCCTTGACATTCCCCTTTGACTCTTGGACTACCCTCATGACTCTTCAACTTCATTACATATAACTCTTTACATTACATATGATTGTTTGTATTCCACTAATGAAACTTGGAATTTCACTTTACATTACATTTGATTACAACATATACGACTCATAGTAGTGAGGTGGCTGAGACAACTCATGACACAACTCGACATGACACTGCTGACATGTACTGGCTAACTGTGGTGTCCATGTCAAGCTGTTGTGTTGCTGAGTGATAGATGTGTTCTTGGATGTGCTTTGTCTTCACCTTTGCATAACTTGGTGTTGTGGGGTCTCCAATGGTCTTGGTCTCTGCAAGATGGTTCCGTGCATGTACTCCTTTCACTTGCTACTCGATGTGATTTGTATGTCCGTCCAGCTACAAGAAAGTATTCTAGCATGCACTCCTTCATCCCGTTCGTCGTCTCTCCATGTTCCATCGATGTACCTGTTCCTACAATTCACTCATGATGGGACAACATCAAATTTGAAAATCTCCTAGTCTAGCATGATGCATTATTTTCTGTGTTCGGGTCCAAGTGACTGGGAGGGAGGACATGACACTGAAACTGCGCAGAGCACAGATCAGGCCGGGATGAGGGATTCCAGAGCTCGGTTTGCACTATCAAAAAAAATTGCGCAGTGATCACTGGGAAGCAGAATTGGGCAATGACAGTCACCAATGTCAGCTGCAAGATGAGACCTTGAGAGGGACAACTTTTGTGCAGTTTCCAGAGGGAGGACTGAGTAAGGTTGCAGAGGGACTACTGGGAAGTTATGCGCAGTTTCAAGAGGGAATACATAGCAGGGTTACTGGGCAGTTTTGCGCAGTTTCCACAGGGAGGACAAAACAAGGCTGCAGAGGGACTACTGGTCAGTGCTACATAGTTTCTGGGAGGAAGACAAGGCAGGGTGCAGGGGCATTGCTACGTAGTTTTCAAGGGGAAGACAAGGCAGGCCACTCAGGAGACCAACTAGGAATTCTGCGAGGTTTCCTGGAGCAATGCAGAGCAAGCCAGCAGGGGACCTGCCGGATAGGACTACACAATTTCTGGAGACAGTGCAGAGCAAGGCAACAGAGGCCTTGTTGATCATGACTGCACAGTTTCTAAAGTTAGTGTAGGGTAGGAAGCAAGGAAATCAGTTGGGCGTGTCTGCGCAGTTTTGTAGAGAAGTGTAGCTCTGGGTCTTAGTGCAGTGTAGGTTTCCGATAGAACAGAGGGAGGCTGAATAATTATGCATGAGAAATGCGCAGTTCGGTTTGGGCATGGAGGCAATTTCTGCGCAATTATGGGAGGTAGACATGCTGCTCACTTTCGGGATTGTGCAGTGAAATTGACCTGGAGGAAAACCTCAAGCACATAGTTTTGGGTAGTAGAGTAGGGCCAGTGAGGGATGAGACTGCACAATGCAGCTTAGTCGGGGTCCGGTTGAAGGAGGTTTTCTAGTCGGAGATATTTTCAGGAAAATGGCTAAGTGTTGGAGGTAAGTGAATTTGTGCAGACTGACAATGTGATCATATGCTTAGCATATTTTGACGATAAGACAACATAGAACAACAAGGCAAAACATGTGCTCAATGAGACTGTCTTAAAGTAAAGAGTGATAAGTGGGACACTTGAGATAGACCTTTGAACGCCCGTGACGACACTTGTGTGACTATGCTTACAACTTAGTGTGTGAGTGTGACCGATGTTCACAGAGCGGAGCCAACTCATGCACATAAAGGAAAACCTTCAAAATCACCAGAACAAGATCGCAAGCATGACAAAGAAATCAATATGCTAAAAGATGATTGTTGGTCCAACAAACGATAGGGAGCTAGACACATAGAGGAAACACATGGAATGACTTTCACTGCTTGCAACCATGCATGTCACTGAAGACAAATTGATATATGTACTTCAAGCTACACTAAGAGATGTATTTCAAAAGATGAGCCTTTCTTACCATACTTACACTCCAGATGGTTATGCATTCGACAAAGTTTTCATGCGGTCCCGATCTTCTATCATAACTTGGGTTCTTTGGTCCTTCTCCTCAACTCCTTGAGATTCATCTAGCATGTCATTCTTCCTTTTCATCACTGAGAGATACATTTGTGTAGTTTCAGCAGGCAGTCATTGACACCTCTGCACAATTTTTGGATGCAAGGAAGACTGGACAACAGAGGACAACGTTGCATAGTTTCTGAATGCAAGACATTGTTGCGGGATGGGGTCCTGGGAGGACACCTCTGTGCAGTTTCTAGATGTAAGACAGACTAGGCAGCTGAGGGACAATACTGCGCAGTTTCTAGAGACAATGGGTTTCGGCTGAGGGAAGGACACTAGAGGAAACCATGCGTAGTTTTGGATGTGAAGGGAGGCTGGGGTCTCTACACATTGTGCAATTCTAGCAGGCAAGGGAAAAATCTTGAGGGTTGCAGAAGCGAAGTGTGTAGTTATGGAAATCTAGATGAGGCTAAGTCGCTATGGAACTGAAACTGGTGTGAACAGTGATAGAAATTTGACTACAATCACACACTCGAACACTTAGCGATACAACATAGACAATCCAAAAGATATAAAACATACTCTGTTTGATGCAACAATATTTGTGACAAGAGTGAGTGAAATGAGTGTGAAACATGTAGAAATTCCCACTGTAGATCAACAGGTTATGCAATATACTAAAGCAAAATACAAGATCTACTTCTACAACAAACTTGCGGAAGCTTAATCGAATATGAGCAAGATCAAATAGAACACATAAACTAAGAATGAGAAATAAATCACACATGAACACAGAAGAATACTCTGGGGAAATCTTCAGCGAAAAACCTTGATCTCTTTCTTATCATACAAGTGGAAATATGTTCAGATTACATAAAGCTTTAGCTCACAAGCTATCCAGCTCTCAGTACAATCCCTCTGCTGCTCATAGACAGTCAAAGGCTTCTCACAAACCTTCTCCTTTTCCCTCCAAGCCTCCTATTTCCTTGCGCAGTTTCTCTTGGGGTCTAGTGCTTCCACTTGTGTGAATTTCCACCTCAGACTACTCACTTGGATTAGTAGTAACTGCGTAATCCTGAAGGAGATAATTCCTTCTGCATGGATGAGTTTCCTATATAGGAAAAAATCCTCCAACTGATAGTACATTGTCGCTTCCTCTGATCTAAATTGGGTCTTAGACTAAACTGACATGCATGAGTTATTTATGAGAGAATATTCAGTTATCTAAAGTGCAGCAGTTACATGCATGCATGCATTAACTAACTGAACTCACAATTATTTCAACAAACTATTTGAACTAATCTAACTGGACTTAACTCAGTTAACTGAGCTAACTAATTACAACTCAAATTACAACTCATCCTTATCTCTTTAACTAAGGGATAAATTCCTCAATTAATGGAGAAATTGTTGCATGTCTTCACATAGACTTCATGTTTTATTTTGTCCAACTAATTAACTCAAGATGAATTAATTAATTATTTTACAAACAATTGCTAAGATCAAATTCAAATTTTACTTCTCAATTTTAGTTCAGGGACTAACTAAAATTGGAATCTATCCCGAAATACTATTTATAGCAATGCTATTTTTAGCATTTCCATTTTTTCATTCCTTGCTGCTATATCCAACATTGGTACCTGAGATTCTATTTATAGCAATGTTATTTATAGCATTTCTATCTTTAGCTATTTATAGCATTTCTATTTTTAGCATTTATTGTTGCCATTTTCAACACTCCCTCTCAACAAGAAAGTAATTCAACTTGAACCTGATCCTGAACCTTTGGAATGTTCTGCATGCAACACTTCTCCCAAGTGTTGTTGCTCCAACAACTCTAGAAACAAAAAAATCTCCCAACTGACCTCCCTGTTGGGCTAGAAACACCCTCTGATGCTGAAGCTCCCTCTGCCACTGACAAGTGCTCCCTCTGTGACCTCTGAGCTGCTGCAACACTCCATGCATCTCACATCATTGCACACCTCTCTATGCCATCCTGCACTAGTGCAACACTCCTGTGCCTCTCGCATTGTTGCAGCCTGCTAGCTCTGCATTGTCTTGGGATTCCTGCACTGTAGCTCTCTCTGCCGCTCCATCCGCATCTGTCTCTACCCACTTAGCTAGTCCTGATACTCCTCATTAGGGCTCTCATAGCAAGGTCTAATCAAAGAGGTTGGGTACTTCAATGATCCAGCCCCTATTCCAGCCTTCTTGGGACTGTCACTCCACATCACCCCACCTACAACCTGGAGGTATGGATGCATGTGATCCCTCTACCCACTTGGCTCAAAATTTCCCTCTACTAGAGGTCTCTGCATGAGTGTATGCCTCCACTCGGTCTCCTTTTGGCTTCTCTAGTTGTGTCTACTCCACAACCTCCTGAAGTTGCTTCACCAATTGTAGCTCCTCCACAATTGTCTAAGACTTCTTTTGGCACTGCATGTTGAGAGGTAATTTACTCTCCCTCTCAACCACCAAGTCTCCATCAATTGTCTTGCTCCTCAAGACTTTGCATGCATCTTGAACCTCAAGAGCATATAGGTTCTTGACTCATGAACCGATCTGCTTCATCTATCTCGTGGTGATGTGTCGAAGGAAAACCTTTCCCTTACTGAAGACTACATCATAGCCTTTGTCTTCTAGCATTGCGATCGACACCAAATTTTTCCTCAGTCCTAGTACATACTTGACATCAATCAAGGTAATGCGAGCTCCATGCTCCCTCTGAAAAACAACCATGCCTATACCTGAGACACTATACTTTTCATCATTACCCATCGCTATGAGTAT
Organism: Pinus tabuliformis; assembly: GCA_031772625.1. Lineage (NCBI taxonomy): Eukaryota > Viridiplantae > Streptophyta > Pinopsida > Pinales > Pinaceae > Pinus > Pinus tabuliformis. Next base: position 391,087,155 of record CM062817.1, read on the forward strand.
CTGGAGATCTTTCTCCTCCAAGGTACTGAAAAAACTCTTATCGTCGGTCATGTGGAAGGAAGATCCATTGTCAAGAAACTAACAACATCCCACCATGGATGAAACCATGCATGCAAAGAGGGTGAAATCCAACTCAAACTGTGAGGCCAATGCCTCACCTTCAGATCCTTCCTTGGATCCCATCTTGGATTTCTTCAGTGGAAAATTTGTAGCAAAATGGCCCACCTCATGACAATGAAAGCATCGCACTTTCGATTTGTCAAACTTCTTCCCACCATGGGAAGAACTCGATTTGGGATGAGAATCCTTCTCCTTCCCTTTCTTCACCTTACTCACTAAGGCACAATTTTCCTCATCCTCCTTGGATGAAGAACCATCTCTGGTGCTTCTTCTTATCTCCTCCTGCATCAGATCCGACCAAAGTCGTTCCTAATCTGGCAATTTTTCTCTTCCATTTACCAAGTTTTGGTAGTTATGCCATCTCATAGGAAGACCGAGGAGTGCAAGACTCACCATTTCATCATCGGCTATCATGATCCCTACACTTCCAAGCTCATCCCTGCAAGTGGTGAGCTTGTTCAGATATGTAGAGATCATGTCGCCCTTTTCACACATGATTTTCTGAAGCTTGTCTTTCAGCACCAGTTTCCTCTGATCGTTGCTGTTCTGATATAGATCTTTCAATGTTTTCCACATCGAAAATGGTTTCTCCTTCCCATGGAGACTCGAGACTATGTGGTCTCGAACTCCCTCTAGAAGGATTTTCCTTGCTCTAGCCACACATTTCTTCCATTCCGCCAATTCTGTAGCATTAGCTGTTGCCGGCTTGGGGACTTCTTGATCAATGAAGTCCTTTAGACCGTTATCCTCTAATACTACTTCCATGCAATCCTTCCAGGCTATATAATTTGAGTTGCCATAAAGGGCATACTCGAGTCTTAAATTGTTGAACGCCATTGGTGAAATTGAGATGTGATAAGAACTCAATTTCTATATTCAGGAACTTGAAACTTCGAACTTCTCCCTTCTTTGTATACCATTCTTCGCTTTGATCACCTTTGCTCCGATACCATGTAGAAATTCCCACTGTAGATCAACATATTATGCAATATACTAAAGAAAAATACAAGATCTACTTCTACAACAAACTTGTGGAAGCTTAATTGAATACGAGCAAGATCAAATAGAACACATATAACTAAGAATGAGAAATCAATCACACATGAACACAGAAGAATACTCTGGGAAAGCCTCAGCTAAAAACCCCGATCTCTGTATTATCATACAAGTGGAAATATGTCTGGATTACACAAAGCTTTAGCTCACAAGCTATCCAGCTCTTAGTACAATCCCTCTACTACTCATAGATAGTCAAAGGCTTCTCACAAACCTTCTCCTTTGCCCTCCAAGCCTCCTATTTCCTTGCGCAATTTTTCCTGGGGTCCAGTTCTTCCACTTGTGTGAATTCCCACCTCACACTGCTCACTTGGCTCAGTAGTAACTGCGCAATCCTGAAGGAGATAATTCCTTCTGCATGGATGAGTTTCCTATATAGGAAAAATCCTCCAACTGATAGTACATTGTCCCTTCTTCTGATCTCAACTGGGTCTCTGACTGAACTGACATGAATGAGTTATTTATGACAGAATATTCAATTATCTGAAGTGCAGCAGTTACATGCATGCATGCATTACCTAACTGAACTCACAATTATTTCAACAAACTATTTGAACTAATCTAATTGGACTTAACTCAGTTAACTGAGCTAACTAATTACAACTCAAATTACAACTCATCCTTATCTCTTTAACTAAGGGATAAATTCCTCAATCAATGGAGAAATTGTTGCATGTCTTCACATAGAATTCATGTTTGATTTTCTCCAACTAATTAACTCAAGATGAATTAATTAATTATTTTACAAACAGCTTCTAAGATCAAATTTACTTCACAATTTTAGTTCAGGGACTAACTAAAATTGGAATCTATCCCAAAATACTATTTATAGCAATGTTATTTTTAGCATTTCCATTTTTTCATTCCTTGTTGCTATATCCAACACTGGTACCTGAGATGCTATTTGTAGCAATGCTATTTATAGCATTTCTTGTTGCCATTTTCTACAAAACATGTCTATGTAATGAACACAACTCATATGCACAAAGATTTTCCCTTGAAGCAGAACAAACTTTCCTTTACATGACAAATGATAATCCTTAGGCCCAAGATGACACCTGCTACATAAAGATGAGAACATGAACAACACTTAAGATCAAGGAGGGGGTATTGAGATCATCATCTTACCAATAAGTGACCAAGGAACGATCGATCACATGATCCATGGTAGGCTCCGAAATTTGCATGCGAGCCAAAATTTTGGAGGGTGGTTGTAGTCGTTACAACAAAGTAAATTTTTTTAAAGATTAAAACAAAATTCCTAAGATCATCCTTCTTTTACAAAGTGTATTCAATGGTTGAACCTATTTAACTCATTATCATTACCCCCTTCCATATTTAACTCATTGGCATCACTCCCCCTTCTATCTTTCATTATTTCCAAACAATAAAAAAGGTTCTATCTCCATATCAACCTTTAATGTAGTGATTTGTTTATATATAAAGAGAGAAAAAAGAATTTTTGAAAATATATTGTGTAAGATTTTAAAAATATCCCAACATTTTAAGTACACACTTTACCCATAAAAAATTCAAAATTAAAAAAAAGTACAACTTTAATTAATAAAATAGAAATTAAAAAAATTGAATGTTAAGGGATAGTAACCATAAATAAGTATTAGTTTATTTTGTGGCTCTTGATGTGATTTAGTTTGTTGATGATGACTTTGGAAATGATTTTATAGATCACATAACCAAAAGAGATAGGCTCAATTTTTTCTAGAGTGCTAGCTATTTCCTCCTTAGGAATGAGCATGATAAAGGTTTAGTTAAGCTTTTTTATAGTTCCTTAGCTTGCTTTGGATTCCCCAACTACCCTCCATATATTAGTGCCAACCAATGACCAATAATTTTGAAACAACTCTATTATCAAACCATTTGACCTTGGTAATTTTCTTGACGTCATCTTCATTACTATTGTCTCAACTTCCTCTCTTGATATTTTTCTCATAAAAATTGCATTCTAATTTAGAGTTACCAACTTGGGGATCTATTTTAGGATATATCTTATGGCCTCTTATTTTTCTAAGTCCAATTCCAAGAGGATCTCATTGTAGTACATTTTAAGTTCTTTTCTTATGTCCCCTTAAGTATCCAATTTACCCCCTAAGCATTTTAAGCATTTTGTAGAGAGGTGGTTTTGTTTATATGCCTTCTATTTTTCATAGACTTATGAAATAATATGGGGTTTCTGTCTCTCTCATTGAGTTATCTTATTCTCAATTTTATTTGCAAAATATATCTTCTTTCTTTTGTCTAGTTTCTATTTTATCTTTAAGGATTTACTCCTTCTGTGCTAAGTATTAATTTATTCCTTCCTTGAAATAGTACATTGTACCTCATTGATATTTTAAAGTCCTTTATGCTTCAATTATATTCCCAAATACTTCTTTGTTATAGGTTTTGAGCTTGATATTTCAACATTTTAGTCTTAGTTGGAAATAATAAATTAGGTGGGCCTCTTGTTGGCCCATTCTCCATCCACCACTATTTAATATTTTCTTTAAAATTAGGTGCTCCAACCAAAATTTCTCAAATATGAAGGGTGTGGATCTAGGAGGGGTCATGTTATTCTGTGAGTGATAAATTGGCTAGTGATCTGAGCATCCACCAAGTAAAAATATATCTTTCTGTTAGGGCCCTATAATACTAGTGATTCCCCCATTACTATTGTCATTGTATCCCTTATTGTTATTGTTGTGCCCCTATTGTCTCCATATTGTTATTATTGTGCCCCATAGAATCCCACTATTGTTATATTTGTGCCTTTATATTATTATTGTTAGGTTTGCTTGGTTATATTGTGACCCCTTAGACTCCTATATATAGAAAGGAGGTTTTGTCATTTGAATCATCCAAGAATTGTTCATTTGTGTAATGTAAAGGAGGTTCCCCCCTTGAAGAGGCTTATTTCTAAGGCGTTCATCTATCTTTTCTATCTTTTTGTGAGCTAGTTTCATAACATTTGGTATCAGAGCTTTGGATTCTAGGGTTTCGCTGCTCCAAACAGGTCATCGTGGCATTTTTGCTATATCTTTTTTTTGCAATGTTTCAGATATGAAAAAAAACCCATTTGAGAGGAAATCTTGCTAAATCTCGGGTCTGAATTTCATATCGTGTCTCACTATATTTTCGGAGATATGATTTGAGTAAGTTAGGGTTTTTGCAAGCTCCAGAATTTTATCTAAAACAAATCATTGTGGAAGTTTCGCTATAACTATTTCGCTACGAAGTTCCAGAAGCTAAGAAAAAACCCATTTGAGAAGAAATCATTTTGAACCTCGTCTTCGAATTTCAGATCCTATGTCGCTATATTTTAGGAGATATAATATGAGGAAGTTAGGGTTTTTGTAGACCCTCGAATTACATGCCAAACAGGCCACCTTGGGAAAATCGTCATAAATTTCTCTCAGAGCATCGGATTGAATTTCCGTAAGAAGTTACAGAAAGAGGATGGACTGTAGTTTTTGGGGTACCATTTTTAGAACCTAAGGTTGAAACAGGGACCCGCAGCACATTGTACAAGTTCGATCTATTGAACAAGTCTATACTCAGGTCATCATGGGAGATTTGGCATAACTATTCATTGGAGAATCCAATCTTGATCATACTTACAGAGTTAGAAATATTACTCAAAGGGTTACCGCAGGAAGAAATTTCAGACCTTGGAGATCCAAATTATCGAAATACATCATACTCAACATCAAGCTCCTACAAATTGGAAAAAAAAAAAGGTGTGTAGTTTTTTTTTAAATTTTTGCATAAGCTTGGTTTGAAAAATTAGTTTGAAGGAATTCAAAGGGTACAGTGAAGAATTATTATCAGTAATTGATGCCCCGAAGAAAGAAAATGGAAACACGTAGTAAGCAACCTGAAAGCTCTAGCATGACTCATGAAGAAGAGGAAGAAATGCAACATGATATATCAAAATTACGAGACCAAGTGGAACAAATGTCACTCGCACAAAAAGTAACAGAATCTAAGATGGATGGATTAAAGAAAGACGTAGAAGCTAAGATGTATGGCATGGAAGCTAAGATGGGTGGTTTAAAGAAAGGCGTGGAAGCTAAGATGGATGGTTTAAAGAAAGGCGTAGAAGCTAAGATGAATGATGTGGAAGCTAAGATGGACGACGCGGAAGCTAAGATGGACAGCGTGGAATCTAAGATGGGCGTTGTGGAAGCTAAGATGGATGATTTGAAGACAGATTTAGAAGACAGACATGGAATATTTGAAGACAAATTTGAAAAAGTTTCTACAAGAAATGCTTAGTAATGGCAAAACGGTAGTAAAGGAAACTCATGATGAGAACAAAATAAATGTTAATCATGATTTCATAGACTCTAATGTTGGATCGAAGAACCACCATGTTCCAAAGATCGATATGAGGAAGTTTGATGGTAAGGATCCCGGAACATGGATACTACAGATGGAGCAATTTTTCGATCTCCATAATGTGCAAAACACACAAAAGGTATGCATTGCAACTTTATATTTGGAACCAAATCAGTTTGTATGGTATCGATGGCTTTGCTCTCGTAAACAAATTGTCACTTGGGCTATTTTTACAGATGAAATGATAGCACATTATGAGGATACAAAAAGCAACACTTTTTTTAGCCAATTGATAAATCTCAAACAAAAGGGTTCAATGATGGAGCACATTGAGGACTTCCAAAAATTGAATATAAGGGTAAAAGATATTCTAGAGGAGCATAGGATTGATGTGTTCATAGGGACTTTAAAAGATAACATCCAACATGAGGTTCGCCTTTGGGAACCAGATTCATTGGAGAAGGCATTCAGGTTGGCAAGAAAAATGGAAAGCAAAATTATGGCAACAAGGAAGCCTACCACTCACAATCATAAAGATGGAAGTGTTGCTGCCCCTAGCCATCCAAAACCTACAAGGTTAACACCACAACAATTGTAAGAAAAAGGAGCAAAAGGGTTTTGTTACAGTTGTGATAGCAAATACACTAAAGGTCATAAGTGTGCCTGGAAGAAATTGTTTTACATATATTGTGAAGAGGAGGAAGAAAAGGAACAAGAAATGTCAAAAGAAGAGGATATACACTAGGAAAAAACCCTAGAAAAATAAGAAATGAATCCGACCATATTTTGTAATGCATTGGCCGGAATTACCACTCAAACTATCAAGATAGAAGGGCATATCAAGAAGAAAAAGGTAATAGTGTTGATTGATTCGGGAAGTACCAGAGTGTCAAGTGATGGTTGCAAGTGGAGGAACCATAAATTGCTTAGGAAAGTGCCATAATATCAAGCTATCCATGGGAGAATATGTATTGAATAGCCTAATGCTTTCCATTCCAATGGGTGGTGCTGATGTTGTACCAGGAGTCTAATGGCTACAATACTTGGGTACAATAGCTTTTAATTTTCAAGAACTTTTCATGAAATTCTCTTCAGAAGGAAAGGAAGTTGAATTAAGGGTTATCGCAGGGAAACCGGGAAAGATAATTAGCTCTAATGGAATGACAAAGCTTCTAAAGAAACAACAACGAGGTATAATTGCACAATTATGTTCACTAGAGGTTCCCACATCGAAATCATCCATTTCTCCAGATCTCTAAAAAGTATTGGACAATCATTCCAAGGTATTTGAGACTCCCAAAGGCCTCCCACCTATTCATGATCATGATCATGCTATCAATTTGATTCCAGGAAGTGTTCCTCCAAACATCAGGCCTTATAGATATCCCTATGTCCAAAAGAGTGAAATTGAACGTATGGTTGCAGAAATGCTAGAGGCTGGTATAATTCAACCTAGTTAAAGTTCTTTCTCTGCTCCAGTAGTATTGGTTCAAAAGAAGGATCGATCATGGTGCATGTATCCAGATTACAGGGAGCTCAACAAGCTCACTATTAAAGATAAATTTCCCATTCCTGTCATTGATGAATTATTGGATGAATTGCATGGATCAATTTACTTCACCAAGTTGGATCTTCGTTTAGGATATCATCAAATCAGAATGAATACTGAAGACATTCCAAAAACAACATTTAGAACTCATGAGGGTCATTATGAATTTTTGGTCATGCCTTTTGGCCTTACTAATGCACCTTCTATGTTTCAAGGTTTGATGAATTCCATTTTCAAACCCTTCCTTAGAAAATTTGTGTTAGTATTTTTTGATGATATACTAAACTACAACAAGCCTTGGAAGGATCATGTTCAACATGTTGACATGGTGCTCAAACTATTGGAGGAGAAACAATTATATGCAAAAATATCCAAATGTTTCTTTGGAGTACAAGAGGTGGAATATCTGGGTCATATTGTATCTCATGAAGGTGTTAAGCTAGACCCTAGCAAAATTAAAACCATTAAGGAATGGAAAATCCCCACATCCATAAAGCATCTACGAGGATTTCTCGAGTTGACAGGGTATTATTGCAAGTTTGTTAAGAATTATGGGAGAATAACAGCACCTCTAACAATAGTATTGAAGAAAGATGCATTCTCATGGACTCCAGAAGCAACGAAGGCCTTTGAACATCTTAAAGAGGCAATGTGCCAAGCACCAATCTTAGCTACACCGGACTTCACAAAAACCTTTATTGTGGAATGTGATGCCTTAGGAAATGGAATTGGTGTGGTTTTAATGCAAGAAGAAAGACCCATTGCTTTCGAAAGTCATCCAATCAAAGGAAAGTATTTACACAAAGCGATATATGAGAAGGAAATGCTGGAAATATTACATGCACTTAAAAAATGACGACCCTACCTAATGGGAAGACACTTCAAGGTAAAAACAAATCATGATAGTCTTAAATACTTTTTAGAACAAATATTATCTTCAGAAGAGCAGCAAAAATGGGTCACAAAGATGTTGGGCTATGACTTTGAAATCATCTACAAAAAAGGGAAGCAAAATGTTGTGGCAGATGCACTCTCAAGAAAAGATGAGGATGTGGAAGCATTTCTTTGCGCCATTTCTATTATCCAACTAGATTGGATAAACGAAGCAAGGGATGAATGGAAGAATGACGAGGAAGTGTGGGCACTCATTCAAAAGATACAACAAGATCCCAGTGCATCTAATACATTTAGCTGGAAAAATGATTTGTTGTGGTACAAGGATTGGTTATACCTATGTAAGAATTCCCAACTCAAACAAAAGATTCTTAGGGAATTGCACACCTCTCCCTTAGGAGGGCACTCAGGATTTCTAAAAACCTACCATAGGGTTAAGAAGGATTTTTTTTTTGGGATGGCCTTAAATCATATATTCAAAAGTTTGTCCGGGAATGTTTGGTTTGCCAACAAAATAAAGTTGAAACAATTAAGACCCCAGGACTATTACAACCTTTATCCATTCCAAGCCAACGTTGGGAGGAGGTTTCAATGGATTTTATCACAAGTTTAACCAAGTCTGAAGGAAAGAGTGTTATCATGGTGGTAGTTGACATACTTACCAAGTATGCACACTTTTGTGCATTATCTCATCCATTTAAAGAGAGTACAATTTCTACTGCATTTATCGAAACAATTCAAAAGCTACATGGAAACCCAAAGATTATTGCAAGAGACAGAGATCCCATTTCACTGGAAATTTTTGGACAGAATTATTTTCTTGTCTTGGTACTTAGTTAGCTCATAGCTCATCTTATCATCCTCAATCTGATGGGAAAACTGAGATAGTAAACAAATGTTTGGAAGGATATCTTCATTGCTTTGTATTTGATAAATAGACACAACGGGTCAAATGGTTGCCTCTGGCTGAATGGTGGTATAACACTTCCTTCCATATTGCAACAAAAATGACCCCATTTATGGCATTTTATGGATATCATCCACCATCCATCACATCATATTTAAGAGAAAATTCTAAGGTTCAAGCAGTGGAAGATCACATTGAGCATCAGCAACAAGTTCTCCAACTCTTAAAGGATAACCTCACCTTGGCGTAGAATAGAATGAAACAACAGGCAGATCAACATCACAGCGAAAGAAGTTTTGATGTAGGTGATTGGGTATTCCTACAACTACAACCATATAAACAAATGTCCCTCAAGCAAGCTAAGAAGGATAATAAATTATCACCAAAGTATTATGGTCTGTACAAGGTGTTGCAAAAGATAGGTACTATGGCATACAAATTGGAGCTTCCTGCAGCTTCCTGAGTGCACCCAGTTTTCCATGTTTCATGCTTAAAGAAGGTTATAGATGACAAGTTTCCAGTTCAAACAATATTGCCAGAACTTGATGAGGAAGGAAAATCATATTGGAACCTGAAGCAGTCAAAGAAACAAGAACTGATAGCTAGGAAATCGATTAATTTCAGAGTATCTCATCAAGTGGAAGAACTTACCCGTTGAAGATTCCACATGGGAGGATGAGAATTTTATACAGAAGCACCCAGAACTACTCAAGCGTTGAGGACAACACTTTTTTGAAGGAGAGGGGCATGTTATGGCCCTATAATACTAGTGATTCCCTCATTACTATTGTCATTGTATCCCTTATTGTTATTGTTGTGCCCCTATTGTCCCCATATTGTTATTATTGTGCCCCATAGAATCCCACTATTGTTATATTTGTGCCTTTATATTATTATTGTTAGGTCGGCTTGGTTATATTGTGACCCCTTAGACTCCTATATATAGAAAGGAGGTTTTTCATTTGAATCATCCAAGAATTGTTCATTTGTGTAATGTAAAGGAGGTTTCCCCCTCAAAGAGGCTTATTTCTAAGGCGTTCATCTATCTTTTCTATCTTTTTGTGAGCTGGTTTCATAACACCTTCATGAATACTTCCTCATTTATTAGAGATTTGGAGAATAGTAAATAATCAAGTCCTCTTGAAATTTGATAAATTATGCCTCCTCTTTTAGTGTTCTTGTATGGTAGTCATTGATGGTTTTCATGTCTACCATTCTAAACTTAGAAATGATCACATAACTAAAAGAGATAGGCCCAAATTTTTCTAGAGTGCTAGCTATTTATTCCTTAGGAATGAGCATGATAAAGGTTTAGTTAAGCATTTATATAATTCCTTATCTTGCTTTGGATTCCCCAACTGCCATCCATATATTAGTGCCAACCATCGACCAATAATTTTGAAACAAATCTATTATCAAACAATTTGACCTTGGTAATTTTCTTGACACCATCTCCATTACTATTGTCTTAGCTTCCTCTCTTGATATTTTTCTCATAAAAATTGCATTCTAATTTAGAATTACCAACTTGGGGATCTATTTTAGGATATATCTTATGGCCTCTTATTTTTCTAAGTCCAATTCCAAGAGGATCTCATTGTAGTACATTTCAAGTTCTTTTCTTATGTCCCCTTAAGTATCCCATTTACCCCCTTAAGCATTTTTAGAGAGGTGGTTTTGTTTATATGCCTTCTATTTTTCATAGACTTATGAAATAATATGGGGTTGTTGTCTCTCTCATTGAGTTATCTTATTCTCAATTTTATTTGCAAAATATATCTTCTTTCTTTTGTCTAGTTTCTATTTGATCTTTAAGGATTTCCTCCTTCTGTGCTAAGTATTAATTTATTCCTTCCTTGAAATAGTACATTGTACTTCATTGATATTTTAAAGTCCTTTATGCTTCAATTATATTCCCAAATACTTCTTTGTTATAGGTTTTTAGCTTGATATTTCAACATTTTAGTCTTAGTTGGAAATAATAAATTAGGTGGGCCTCTTGTTGGCCCATTCTCCATCCACTACTATTTAATATTTTCTTTAAAATTAGGTGCTCCAACCAAAATTTATCAAATATGAAGGGTGTGGATCTAGGAGGGGTCATGCTATTCTGTGAGTGATAAATTGGCTAGTGATTTGAGCATCCACCAAGTAAAAATATTTCTTTCATGAATACATCCATATTTATTAGAGATTTGGAGAATAGTAAATAATCCAGTCCTCTTGAAATTTGATAAATTATGCCTCCTCTTTTAGTGTTCTATGTATGGTGGTCATTGATGGTTTTCATGTCTACCATTCTCAACTTGGAAATGATATCTTTGAATCTTAATATTTCTTCTTCTAGGGACCTTATGCTTACGATTTTCTCTATGAGAGAAGTGATCATATTAAAGTTTTTGCCAATGATCCATGGTACTTATTTGATTGTTGATCCTATATTTTGAACATGATCCATACTTTCAAGCATGTTTGTTAAGATGTTGGGACCATAAACATGGTAATGGTATCCTCTCTTGTTGTACCAATTTCCTTAAAGTGGGCTATGACATTGCTTCATACTTCTATAAAATTATCCATGGTTACCAATATATGGATGTATAGAATGGATATGCCTTTAGAAAAACTTTTTTCACTTGTAGTTACTACTTCACAAACCATTTATTTTATAGTGTCTCCAACACATTTTGTTTCCTAAATCATAGCTATATCAAGATTTTATTTAGGGATTCTATTTTTAAGGAAGCTTTGCTTAATTTTACCATTGATCCCTCTAATGTTTGGTGATGTGATCTTAAGAGTTAATATTTGGGTGGTTGAGGAGTTATTTGTCATAGAGTGGAATGATATACCTAATTCTAACAATTGTGCTCCCTCCTCTTGTAGCTTCTATTTTATGGGTTTCCTTCCACTTTTTTTTTCATCTCCTCCCATTTTCTTTGTGGATTTCAATGGATTAGTTTTCATTTCTAGTCATGATGTTTTCCTTTTATTGTGGGAAATACGAGCTCACTTTGGTCTTGGTTTACATTAGCTCCTTTGATAGTAGGTGCAATTTTTCTTCTAGAATATTGGTGAGGTGTTGTTAACCATAGATTTCTATGAGAATGGGTAAATCAATTTCTTGCATGTTAATGTCTTCTATCTAGTCCCAATCTTCTTTGTTCAAGTTGGTTTTATCTCCTTCATCGAAATCAATTTCTAGATCATCAGGGACAATATGTTGTTTTCCATGGTTCTTAGATTCCTTCTCTACTATCTAGATTTTTAGGTCATTTTTTCTTCATTTGGGTTCCTCTTGAAAGTATTTAGGTTGGGGTTGAGCCTCTTTTATTGCATTTCCTAGTTTCAACCTTGGTTCCACTATTTATATGATAGCGACTAGAAACTATTAAACACCATGGTAGAAAATGTGGTTGCCTAAGTGATTTGCTTCTTATCTAATTTTATTTTAGTAGGTATTTTGAAAAAAACCTCCATATTTTCTTTGCCTTCCTATGCATTGGTATTGAGTATAGCATTAATCATAACGTCTTTTAACATGTATCCATGTTCATGGCATTTTCTATATCTTAAGGGTATGTGTTCATACTCCAAATTCTAACTCGATTACAAATTTTGAGAGCTATTCCAAATGGATTTGAGAAAGACATTAGAACATTCATGTAAACATAGATTCTAGCATAAGTAGTATACTTCCATGTCCTTGTGATTTTAGAGGTTTTGACATAGTTGTTGAGCATATTCCCTACTTTAGCCATGGTTTCTTCATCCCAAAACTATTGCGTAAGAGAGTATAGGTGGATAAAAAACAATGCCATTGTGAAGTATTCATTTTTCAAGTTAAACATATTTTTCCAAAAACATTGGAGTAGGCCTACTGGGTTGAAAAAGTATGGGCCATCTTCAAAGATGTGCTCCATATCCTCAATGCTTATAAAGATCATTGTAAAGAAGCCTTATGGGTCGAAGTTTGAGTTCTACCCATACCTTTGGTTTTAATATAGATTTAATCCACCAAATTAAGGCTTTATTTAAGAACTAAATTCACATAAACTTTGCAACAATGTATGACCTTTCATGTATTGTATATAACTACTAAATTTGGAGGAGATAACTTCATATCTTGTATTTTTGTTATTTGATCTAGGAAGCCCTTATAACACTTCTTGTCCTGAGGTTAGATTTGAGAATTCGACCATAACCTTAATGATAGCGTGGCTTCTACTTGTTGTACCTTCTTCTCCAACTAAGGTTACCTTTCTTACACCCCCCATTTCCTTTGATTTTCTATATTGTCTTGATTGTACACCTTTGAATGAGGCTACTTCCCTAAGAAACTTTGGTTACATGATTTATATCTCCATCATTGATCCTAAGTTCATCCTTCTCCTTCTTTTACAAAGTAGATTCAATGGCTGGCCTATTTAACTCATTACCATTACCCCTTCCATATTTAACGCATTAGCATCACTCCCCCTTCTATCTTTCATTATTTAAAAAAAAAAAAGGGGCTCTATCTCCCTATCAACCTTTAATATCGAGTTCTCTTTAGTGAGACTTTTTGGAAGCTTTTTTGGTGGGCTTTTCCAGTCTATTTTCTCTAAAATCCCGCAGGAATTTATTGAAATCACAAGCTTGATGGGTAACCCCTACACAATCGATGTGCCCTAGGGGTTTTTCAAGGTGCTGATAAGAACCAGCTTGAATAACACAAATCAAGATTTTATCTCAAATTTTTCGGCGGGATTCTAGCACTCAAAAATCCAAAAAGTTATACTAAAACAACTCCCTTTAATATAATGATTTGTTTATATATAAAAGAGAAAAAATATTCTTTGAAAATATAATGTATAAGATTTTAAAAATATCTCAACGTTTTAAGTACACACTTGGCCCATTAAAAAAAAATACAACTTTCATTAATAAAATGGAAATTAAAAAAACTAAATGTTAATGGATAGTAACCAAAAATAAATATTAAATATTATTGAGAACTAAGTCAAATTTAGTAAAGATAATGAAAATTAATAAATTAATAATTAAAATAGATTATTAAGATAGAGGAAAATTGGGTCAAAATCCAAAATAGAAAGTGGTTATTAATTAAAATAATATTAATAGAATAAGAAATAGGAAACTAGTCGTTAGGAGGATTGGGTCAAATATGATGAAGGTAACAAGAATTAGTAATTAAGAGGAATTATTAGTATGGAAGAGGATTGAGTCAAAAACCCATAACATAACTGGTACTTAATTACAAAGGTTCGTACTAGGGAAATAGTGGTGCACATTGCACAAAGAAAAGATAGCGAAAATTCAATAATTAGGGATTAAAATATAATATAAAATTATATAATAATAAGTAAAATAGTTGTGAATAATGCTTTATAGAGAGGATATAAAATAATAGAATATAAAATTAATATGATAATTCAAAATATTTAAAATAAAAAAATATTAAAAATATTATTAAATAAAAATAAAAACTAGTGTAGTTATAGAAATTAAATGGCTGGTAAATATGGATAAGCATTAAGAAATTTATCTTATGAGACTTATCTTATGAGACAGTTCACATTACAATTAACTAAATTATAATTTTATTTTTATTATAATTGTAAAAATAATTAATATATGAGTTAAATGTATATATTTAAAAAAATATGAAACATGATTCTTAATTATGAAGACTTACTCCACTTTCAAAATTCATTAGCAAATAATTTTTGTTACAATACCATGGTTTATCAACACCACATCTCTAGAACATCATAACTTATTTCACAATCAAAATATTTTACATATATTTTATTTTAATTTAATTTTATAACATTTTTTTAATGAAAATGAAAAGCAAAAATAACATAACTATCTTCTAGAATTCCAATCTTTTATATTCATTATAACTAAAATTATTCTACAATTCCAACTTTTTATTTAGTTATAACTAAAATTATTTCGTAAAAAATAAATCTATACCATATATCTATTAATTATTAACCATTAAATTAAAATTTTAAAAAACTTATTTTATGATGATGATGATGATGATGGTTAACGTCCGCTGAGACCAAATAATGATCTATCGGACCTAAAAAGACAAATTATTTATTTTGATTTAAGATTTTATTCCTATGCTCAAAAAGTTTGGAGAGAAGCCTCCCGAGTTCACTATAATTTTGGCATTGTAAAAGGCTAGGAAGGTCAGTATTGTAACAAAGGTTGTGAAATTGAGATCTAATGTGGTTGTATGCAGGGCACTCTAAGAGGAAGTGGTTTTCATCCTCGATGCTCCCATTCTCACAAATATGGCAGATCCTTTCCATCCATGGCGTTTTAGGAACTACCCAGCGGCCAGTTTCGCTATGGAGCTCATGAGAATTCGTTCTAATCTTTGCTATATTAATTTTCTTTTTTGAGCTAGTTAGAATAGAGAGATACTTTTGATCTTCAAGGGTGGGGTTGATGACCTTCTTATAATAACTTAATTTTCTTTTAGACGCTAAATCTTTCTCACACCACAATTTTTCTTTGAACTTAGAAGTAACAATATCTTTAATGTTATTTATGTTTTGCAAAGCATCATTCTCATTGATCTCCCAATAGTTTAACCAGGCCCTTGTGTCCTTATGCCATCCTCGGTTAAGCCTTACGTGATTTTGGCTGGAATTTAAAGCTAGCTTAGGAAGTCTATGATTGTCTATGTTATTGAGCTTGTGCTTGTACATCAGAAACCTGAGCATAGCAAGGCTCTCAATAGAAGAAAGACTTGCTTCTATAAGGAGAATAGGATAGGGTGTATTACTTTTAATTTTCAGGTTATAAGTTATAAAACGCTTCTGGATTTGCTCAATCTTCCTCCATGATTCTCTGGAGATGCTGCAGCCCCAAACTTCACAGCCATATAAGATAACAGGAGTGACTAAAGTTTCAAAGAGGAACTTCTTTTTATCCCACATTACGAGGTTTGCTGTTTTACAATTGTTTTCAAGACCAAAATAAGCTTTCCATCCCCCATTGATCCTTTTCTCAATGCTATGGTTCCAGTTGAGCTTGTGATGGATATCAATTCTTAGGTACTTGTAAGAATACACTTCCTCCAAGTTATTATTGTCATACGTAAAATTAGCGCAAGTGTCCTTCTTAGATTTGATAATCATAACTTTAGTTTTGTCTGTATTAACAGTCATACCCATGGTAGAGCAGAAATCCTTAAGAAGCTTGAGTTGCTTATCAAGATCAGAAGGGCACCTTGCTAGAAGAACAATATCGTCAGCATAGAGAAGAAGGATAATGACTATCCCAGCTAAGATTGTGCCACCACATCCTGCTTCTTCTAAATAACCTTCGAGCTTATCGATGTAAATGCCAAATAGGGTAGGGGAGAGGGGGCAACCTTGTTTAACTCCGATGTTACACTTAATATCTTTTGACCACCCCTCCTTGTTCTTTAGCTTGGCAATTACATTCTCGTATAGCCTTATAGCAGCAGCTCTTAACTCAAGAGGAACCTTTAGCTCTTCTAACCTATTCCAAAGGTTGTATCTAGGAACCGTATCGAAAGCCTTTCTAAAGTCTACAAAGCAGCAGAATAAATTGGATTTATCATTACGACATTCCTCCGCAATGATCCTTAGCGTAACAAGGTGGTCTGTTGTTGAGTGATGCCTTCTGAAACCTGCTTGGCCCTTAGCCCACTTACCTTCACTTTCAAGCCATATGCTTAACTTTTTTTCCAGAATACTACCATATAATTTGGCTAAGAGAGGGCTGATCATAATTGTTCGATAATTAGAGGGGTTATTTGTATCTCCACTTTTAAAAATAGGGATAATGAGGCTCTCAGTCCAAGGTTTAGGGAACCCTTGCTTAACAGCTTGATTGAAAAACTTGTGGATGTGGGGGATGAGGACAGGGCCTCCAATTTTTAAGATTTCTGCCTGGTAACCTTCAATGTCCTTAGCTTTCCCATTCGCGAGGCGATTAACCCCAAACTTAATGTCTTCTAAAGAGAAGACTTCTTTCGTTGTGAGCAGGGTTTCCAAATTATCCGTGACATTAGGAGATTCATAAAGCTTTTTAAGATAAGAATTCCAATCATGAAGAGCAATTTTATTATTATCCTTAGTCTTCCTAGTCAGAATCTGCCTCCAAAATTTCTTAGGAGCTACCTTAGAGAGGTGTAAGAGATTCTCCTGTCTTTGACGAATGTACTGCCTCTTTTTCCTTTTAATTAGGGCTTTGTATATTCTTATCTTGTCCATTTTAAGAGAATCATCAACAGCTTCCTTAATTGCTCTCCTCGCATTTTTACAATCTTTGTCATACCAAGGATTGGTTTTGCTATTTCTTTTATTATTAGAGACTTCAATTGAGAACTTTTTAATAAAATATGAGAGGGTTGTAGTAAAATTATGATATAGGTCTTCTATGTTATCTATACTAGATAAAGGAGGCAAATTAGTTTTTAATTCATTTAGAAAGAGGTCCTTTTTATTTTTATCAAATATTAAGTTCTTTTGGTTGTAAGTATTGTTTTCTATGGGAACTCTATGCATGACAAAATTGAGGGTTATAAGTAAAGGCCTATGATCGGAGTCAGGCTCGTGGTCGTTTAAGATGTCAAAGTTTATCATTCCGTTGTATAAAGGAAGATCGGAAATAACGTAGTCTACCACGCTGCTACCAAGTCCATGGATGCAGGTCATCTTGCTGGAATTGGGCCATTTTTTTAGACCGTTGCAAATTATGAGATCCTGAGCACTACAGAGCTTGACAAGCTCTGACCCAAACAAATTTTCCCCGAGGTCTTCAGAGCTCCTTTTGTACCTACTAGCCAGGGTAGGGTCTTCGTCTAACCAAAGAGGATTAGGGTTGGAATGATTGCTTAAAATAATAGCTTGGTTGCTTGAAGTTCGGGCATTGAAGTCACCTATTAAAAGGATATTACCATCATTCTTTAGGCTAGAAATATCGTTCTCTAGACTATTGTAAGGGTTAGTTTTATCCAGATTCTTCTTCTTATAGAAGTTAGAATTAATGGGGGGGAAATAACATATTGCTATGTAGGACTTAATTAAATAACAAATATTTTATTTATTTTAATTAATTTAAAATTTTAATATTAACTTATGGTTTAAATGTTCACTTCATTTTTGCATTTAAAATTCTATTTAAAACAATGAAAAATAATAATTGTATTACCAAATTTACAAAAAAATAAAAAAAAATCGGTATTTTACAAATAGTTTTTCACCCTCTTCTTTTCAAAATCCAATAAAAAATTAAATAAAAATTATTAAGTGGAATTTCGATGCTACAAATTCACCTAGATATTAGATTTCATGGTGGAAAATCTTGTAAAAAAATTCAAAAAATCAAAATGATAGAGTGTTTGAATCGTTTTTATAGTAAAAATGGATTAACACCATCAAAAACACTGAAGTACCCAAAATTCTAAAATTTAACAGCTATAATCAAATCTTAATGATATGATTATTCCGAAAGAAATTCATCAACTATAACCAAACTTTATCATAATCTGGGCAATTTATGTGCTCTTTCGACTACGCTTTCATGTAATGGTAAGCATTGGGAAAAGTTCTGAAATATAAAATGTCTAGACTTGTTACTCAATTAAAAATTTGGAACTCTCATCGAAAATCGTAATCCAGAGATTTGTGGTATAGCGTCTACATTGTTATTTGTGTCCTACGTGTGGTATGAGGATAAAACCAGGTGGCGAATCAATCTTACAAAAAACAGATTTCTTGATTTAAAATAAATAAAAACACTCCTACGTAAACTCAATCTCCCATTCCACTACATGCGTTGTACCTTCATTTTAACACTTGGCTCCAAACGGTCTCGAAACGAGCGAACCATATCACTATCCGTAAATAATGGAGAAAACAAAAAGTAGGTATCCCCCACGCCGCATATTTTATTTTATCCCACCGACTGCACGTTTCGGCTGCCCAATGAATAATGGACGTTTTACAGTGGCGAGAAAGACACGTGTACAGTCACGTCGCGTTTTCCATGCGAGCCCAAACTATAAATATCGCTATCCATTTCATTCGATCCATCAATCGGCCCTTCAGAATTTTCATCAAAGTTCTATATTCATTCTGCAATTTGTAGTTTGAGATCTATCTGCTTTTAGTATAAGAAGTATGGCGGAACCAGTACCATCTGCAGAGACTGTGCCTGAGCACCAGGACCGCGGTCTGTTCGGTCTCTTTGGGAAGAAGGAAGGGGAGGCAAAGCAGGGCGATCACATTAAGCCGCCTGTTTCCACCCACACTCAGACTCAGGACGCTCATCTTTATCCAACTAATCCCCCGCACGCTGCTGCAGTAAACCAGCCGCATGCCCAGGGTTACGGCCACGGTCACGCGGGGCAAGTCACAGCTGCGGAAGCTGAGAAACAGCAGCACAGTGGCTTACTAGGAAAGCTTCACCGCACAAACAGCTCCAGCTCCAGCTCTAGCTCTGTAAGTCTCTTTCTCTCTTTCTTACTGTGTGATCTCTTTTTATTCCTTGCTTGGTTGGTTGATAATGTAGTGGTGAATGTGTATTATAATTGCAGTCGAGCGATGAAGAGGGAGGGAAGAAAAAAGAAGGGGGCAGGAAGAAGAAAGGTCTGAAGGACAAGATCAAGGAAAAGCTCCCTGGTGGGCACCAGGCTTCTTCAGATGCCCATGGGCATGGATATGAAGGGAAGAAGAGGCATGAAGGGGAGAAGAAGGGACTGGTGGATAAAGTCAAGGACAAGCTTCCTGGACACCATGATAAGGAATAGAAGGGAAGAGGAAGATAATTAGGCCCACCATTAAAGTCTTTGTGTTCGTCTCTATGTTTGAAGGATTATAGTGATATGTGTCTGTTATTTGGTTTATAGTAATAATGTGTGTAAGAGAACATACAATAAAATGTACCTTTTTCTTGTAAACAAGGGCACTTTAATTCTACAGTGCAATATGGTATCATTTACAGTTCGCTATTGTTTTGATTTTGTCAAGTAGTTGTTGAAACATTTGAAGGTTGTGTACTCTAATATTAGAGTTGATACGTTTCAGGTGAACCTTTGATTTTGTCAAGTTGATGTTGAAATATTTGAAGATTGTGTGCTCTAATATTAGAGTTGATACGTTATCAAACTTTGAAGAATCTTCAGAAAATGAGGGGGTGAACCCTTCACACATCTTTATGAAGCTTACTAGGACTTCAAGCTTTACTGAAAATGGGGTTATTGAAAATGGGGAAAGGGTTCAGCGTAGAGTTAGATCGGGTGACTTGAAATTTTTACTGAAAATGGGTGAGTTGAAACTTGAAACAAAATGGGGAAAATGGGGAAGGGTTCACTGTAGAATTGCCCGTGGAAAAATAGGGTTCACCTGTCTTCATGATCAACAAGTTATAAATCTACTTTATTTTTTGCTTTTATAAATCATTTTTTTACATTATAAATCTATTTTTTTACCATTTAGGTGATGAGGGTCTCGTTGCACTCGATTTTTTTTGAAATGGTGATGGTTGTTTTTGTTCTTTGTCTCGTTGCACTCCAATTTTTTTTTAAATGGTGATTGTTGTGATCTTTTTTACCTATTTTAAAAGGTGGTGAATGTTTATATTCTGCTTATTGCTTGAGATTTGAGATTTGTTCATCAGCTGCGCCTTTGGGTATCCCTTTTATATATTTTTTTTATATATTCAAAATGGTGGTTAATGTTCATATTCTTTTTACCTATTTTCAAAGGTGGTGAATGTTGAGATTTGTTCATCATACTGCACCTTTGAGTATAAGTTCTCTTCTATCATCATTCCAAGGAAAAAAAGCCGGAAAAAAAGTCTGGTAGTTTAGGCTCTTAATAGCAACAATTTGCATCTTGATTGGTAACATTTATGGGAGCTTGTATGTTTTGGTAGAATGTGAGAAGTTGTCAATGTGAGAAGGATGTTGGAATTTTTTTATGGTGGTAGAGGTTGCAAATGTGTCTCCTATTTTTTATACCATGGATAGAACTTTGCTGCAAAGATATTTTTCTCAACTGAAAGAGTTTCTCACAATTAACAAGCATAGTGGACTTAACTTGTGGACAACCATTTTTGCTTTTGAAGACTGCAATTTTTCAACTGCGGGATTATAGATTGTAACATAATTACAATGTATTTTATTTTTGGGCCTTCGCTTATGCTGGTTATTTGAACTTTTTTTTTTGCCTTGTCTGCAATTGGAGGTATTTTGAAGCATGTTTTTGGGAACTAATATAGAACAATGTGTAACTGCTTTTGATCCATTAGTGGTGTTTATAAGCTTCATCTATCTATTGGATTGATAGAAATGCCCATTAACATGTAGAATAGACTTGAATCCTATTTTTTACATCCAACAGCTAAGAGTTTACTAATTCATCATGCTTTTTGAATCTTATTTTTTACATCCAACAGCTAAGAGTTTACTAATTCATCATGCTTTTGATCCATAGGTGAGTGGCTATAAACCTTAACTCTGCATTGAGTGAAATAGATACTAGCATTGAGTGATATAGATACTAGTAACATGTTCAATAGATTTAAATCTTATAACTTTTACAGCTAAAAACAAAGAATTTACCACCACCTGTAGCTTCTCTACGTCATAAGGAATATGGGCTTTAGGTAGTTGTTATTGGACAGTCAAGTCAAGTCGCTTATTCGTCAATTCATTGGTTGGCCGGCCCCCCACCCCTTGAATAAACAGCACATTTTGCGTAGTTTGACTAAATGAGCTAAATTTAGATTCATTCACATTCCATTCAGATATGGAAAGTAAAGCTTAAATACTCGTTATCGTCTCATTTCTCTAAACCATCTCTCCCTTGCTTCTGCACTCTGTTCATTCAATATTTCAAGCATTCATTGCTTGTTATCTTCCTTAACCGCTTAATCCATTGAATTTAGTCCAAAACATAAATACCAAGATGCCTACCGCTACTCCTACTCATTCGAGGAGGAACATTCCCAAAAGAGGGCAGGTGAAGGCAACCATTGCTTCTTCTCTCGCCCAATCCATCAGATCACTGTTAGGATCCCCTAAATCCTTCAACCACTCTGTTGTTTCCTCTTCCTCTTCTCTCGTGACTGCAAATCATTTGAGAGCACAATGAATGAAAGTTCCTCTTCTCTCGTGACTGCAAATCATTTGAGAGCACAATGAATGACTTGCAGATCAAATGGGCTTATCTCCATAATGCTGATACAGATTTGAGTTTCTTTCGTTACAAATTCAATGATGCAGAAATTAAATCATTAGGGATGAAAGCATGGGATCCTCAGATCTGTTGTCCAAATCATTTGCTTTGTCTGACTCTTTTCCTTAGATTTGAAGCCCTGCAACACCAATGGAGTTTGCTCAGATCTGTTGTCCAAATCATTTGCTTTGTCTGACTCTTTTCCTTGTCCAAATCATTTGCTTTGTCTGACTCTTTTCCTTAGATTTGAAGCCCTGCAACACCAATGGAGTTTGCTCTTTACGCTGTAGTGAGTCACCAAATATAAAGAGGGGAAATATTTTCTACTACAGCAGCTTTTCCCAGTTGCAGTTGAAAAGCTCTGAAATACAAAGTTTGTTGATCAGAGATTTTGAGTTGAAATATATGGCACTTGATTCCCCTTGGCATATCTCTTTGAGGAATTTGCAAATTTGGCAATGATCAAATATAATATCTCAATGTTAATGTTGTTTATTAGACCTCCTCCCTGTCTTGCTTTTAGAAAGCTCTGCTCTGCTAACATATTTATTGCAAATGTAAACATGCCATACAGTTTGTCGATGTGCTTGTATGTTTTGGTAGAATGTCCTTCTATTGCAAATGTAAACATGCCATACAGTTTGTCGATGTGCTTGTATGTTTTGGTAGAATGTGAGAAGGACGTTGGAATTTTTTTTATGGTGGTAGAGGTTGCAAATGTGTCTCCAATTTTTTATACCATGGACAGAACTTTGTTGCAAAGATATTTTTCTCAACTAAAAGAGTTTCTCACAATTAACAAGCATAGTGGACTTGTGGACAACCATTTTTGCTTTTGAAGATTGCAATTTTTCAACTGCGGGATTATAGATTGTAACATAATTACAATGTATTTTATTTTTGGGCCTTCACTTATGCTGGTTATTTGAACCTTTTTTTTGCCTTGTTTGCCTTGTCTGCAATTGGAGGTGCTGGTTATTTGAACCTTTTTTTTGCCTTGTCTGCAATTGGAGGTATTTTGAAGCATGGGAACTTATAGAGATGACCTCAACCTATACTGGTATAGGTCTCCTGTACTAGTCTCACTGATTATATGTAGTATATATATGCTCTTTTTCTCCCCCATATATTTTCCATGGATGAGTTTATGTAAGTAACTTGAGAATACACTATTCTGGAGGCAAAACCATTAATCATGATTTAAAAAGATGCTGACGGTGTCCGTTTCTCAGTTTCAATTCCTTCAACCAAGCTTCTATTGACAGTGGACAATACAGACAATACAGAAAAACATGAGTTAGTCCATTGAATGATATAAAGGATTCAGGATATTCATTCTATACCAAGGTATACAGAAAAACATGAGTTAGTCCATTGAATGATATAAAGGATTCAGGATATTCATTCTATACCTTGTGGTGAGCGACCTGATATCCGTTCCATCTGAAACCCTAGTTTGTTACCCTCTCCCTAGTCTAATAAAGCCAATACCAATTTTTTCTTTACCAATTTTTTCTTTTTGTTACTCTCCCCTCTCCCCTCAATTTTTTCATGAAGTCAAAACCATTCTTTTTTCTTTTTAATAATTTGTAATCATCAGGCTTGAAATAAAATCCTAAACTTTGGCAATTTCTTTTACCATTATAGTATGCAATCCTTCTTATGATGCTCTCATTGCCTTTTGGATTTCTTTTTTATGAAAGAAAGCCAAATTGTTCTTTTGATATTATCTTGAAAATGGACCTTTTTAGTCTATTAGCTATAATTTCTATTATAATTTTGTATCATGGATGACAATTAGAATTGTACGGTATCTTTCTGATGTGCATTCATCGTTTAGATTTCATCTGGGTTTATAGACCTATTCATTGAATAATATCAAAGACCTATTTACATTCACTTCCATACTTATAGCTTTGCTATATAGTATAAAGTACCAGCACTTTCCTTATTGTTTATACTCCAAATAAAGTTAGTTATGTCATGTACAAAGGATATGGAAAAATTCCTCATTGATACCTTTTAGGCAACGCTACTATAATCTTATAGCTACCAACATGAACGAAAAGGGGGATAGTTGATGCCCTGTTTTACCCCTTAATCATCTTGAGGCAAAACCATTAATCATGATTTAAAAAGATACTGACTGTTTCCGTTTCTCAGTTTCAATTCCTTCAACCAAGCTTCTATTGAGAGTGGAAAATGCACAAAAACATGAGATAGTTCATTGAATGATATAAAGGATTCAGGATATTCATTTCCATAAACATGAGATAGTTCATTGAATGATATAAAGGATTCAGGATATTCATTTCCATACCTTGTCGTGACCAACTTGATATATGTTCCATCTATTAGCCCAGTTTGTTACCCTCTCCCCAATCTAATAAAGCCAATACCATTTTTTTCTTTTTGTTACTCTCCGCTCAATTTTCTCATGAAGTCAGGTGTGTGTTTCATTTCGAACCTAACACATTTTATATTTCTTAGTTGTGGGTTTTTTTATGCGGGTCATTTAAACAATATTTACAGTATTTTCTATCAATTTTGTTTCTTCTGTAAATTTTCTCCTACAAAAGCTAGTATCGAGATATTCAGTGGCATACTCCACGGTATATTTCTCATGTGCATTCTCCAATTTTATAGTTTATAGTATTAAGTATGTTACGCCTATCTGATTGTTTCTAACATGTGTAGGTTTCTGAAATTGTTAATTTACAATTTTAACTATGTTTCAAAAAGAATGATCATATAGAAGTTTTTATAATAAATATCTTCATTATTATGTTTACAAGCTTAGATAACCACTCATTTAGAAACAAATTAAACATGCTTTTTGCCCTTTAGTTCATATATTTTCATGTATTGTTATAGGAATGTAATGAATGTTAAACATCTTAAGCGAAGAAAACAACATTTTTGTGTTTTGTTTTGTACAATACTTATTTTGTCATCTCTACTTCCAGAAAATGACAACAAACCTTACTGTGAATGCAATTTTCTCAATTCTATTTGGATCAACTCATATTCAACCATACCTACAAGTTGTTGAACTTGAACTTATACAATCAATGCAAAATTCAACTCCACAATATCGTACTGCAATCTCAGACAGTACACATAAGAAACACATTATGCTTCCAAAAGATTTCAATGACCTCGCAGCAACAAACTTGCTACAAAAGGGTTTTGTTACAAATGTTAAAAGTTGGACTAATTCAGCTATTGGTCCATCAATGTAAGTTTGTTATAAATTTCTTATTTTAAATTTAACATTTTTATTAATAACACTTTCACCTCTAACAATTATTCCTATGACTCTCATTTGTCGTGTAGGTCTATAAAGCTAATAGACTTCTAAATTTCTACTTCATTTGCACCCTTAATTGGCAATCCAAAAACTATGAGTATCTTGATCACATCTGATGAAAACACTCATTCCTCATCGAACCCAAATCCTTTATCAAAAAGACACTGCCCTCTTCCAACTACTCCAACCCCATCTGTTCTACCAGTTCAAATTCCCATCAAATTGCTAAACTCTTAGCACTCAAATTGGTGCATAAAAGGATACATCCAAAGGAAATCAGCTCTTCAACAATTTCAGAATCAATACGGACCCGGTAAAGTGTTTGGTTTTGACTTGTTCAATACAGAGGGTAGATAAATAAATATTACATGTTTCAACAAAGTCGCAGATTATTTTTTCAACAAAATGCAACATGGAAATGTCTACATTGTCTCTAAAGGGAATGTGAAAATGGCTAATAAGCAATACAACCACTTGAACAATGACTGGGAAATTTTGTTGAATGCAACATCTACCATAGAACATGTTGCTAGCGAAAAAAACATAATCCAACAGTGCAATTTAATATAAAATCAATCAACGATATCAGAACAACGAACGTCAACTCCATTGTTGATATTCTTGGTATTGTCATAGACATTTCCAGTGTGTGCACTATATGTAGAAAAGACGGCTCTGAAGTTACTAAACAAACACTACAACTTCAAGACATGTCTAGGTATAACATAGATGCAATCTTTTGGGGAGATAATTTTGATGTCGTATCACAAGAAATCTCCTCCCTATGTGTTGCAGGAAATAACCCCATCATTGCAATCAAGTATGCCCGTGTTGGAGAATTTAATGGAAAAAATGTCGGCACTACAACGAGATCCATTATTCTTATAGATCCTGACATTGAAGAGGCCCACATGCTAAACTCATGGTTTAAAAAAGAAGGTTCGACTACAGCTTCTACATCTTTGACAACAAGATCTCCCTTTGGCCATCAACAAAAAAAATAACAATTGTTGATATTTACAGTATGGATTCCTTAGAGAAACCAACATTCTTCCAATTAAAGGGCACAATAACAAAAATTGGGATGGACAGTTTTTACTACATTTCTTTCTCGTCCATCATTGATGGGAAAAAATGCATGAAAATACTTATTCCACAAAATACAGCGATGTGGTTTTTCCAATGCGACGCTAAAGTAAGTGACTGTGATTACAGATACTTATTGAAAATCGACATACAAGATCACACTGGTGAATTAGCTTCAACTGTTGCTTTCGAAGATACGGGATCTACAATTCTTGTGAATAATGCCAAAGACTTCTATTTATTATCCTCATATCCAAATCTAATCAAGGAAATTGTCTCCAAAGCTCTATGGATAGATCATATCTTCACGCTATTGGTGAAGACATAAACTTTTAAAGGAATACCACGGTTGAAATGCGTTATCATAAAAGAAAAAACCTTGCATTTCATGACAGAATGCAACAACATCCTTCGAGAAATTCAAAACATCTTGATATTGTAGATAGATATCACAAAATGTATTCCTTGCTTTTTGACATTTCCTATTATCATATTTTATAAATACAATTTTACACCATATACTCTTGCATGCCTTCTCACAAATTTTTTTTATTTAGCATTGAAATAAGTATTCATCCTCCATTGTATCTAGCATTATGTGAGTAGACAAATTCACATTCTTATCATCTTTTTTCTTTTAAAAAATGAGGTAACTTGCTACATTACACATGAAACTATCTAAATGTATAAAGGAAAAATACTAAAATGTTCTTTCAAACACATTATTCAAATAAAAAATTCACATAAAAATATTCAAAACTTAAATTTATTTCCCTTCTTTCGCTTTTATACAATAACATGGTTGTTCACTTCAAATAACATTCTTGTTTTCCCCTCTCTTGCTTATAGGTACCATAACTTTTGCGAATGCCTTCTTCTTGTAATGATGAACGTGCTCAAAGATACTATGCAACAAATAAAGAATGAATAAATGCACGTCACCGTGAGATTTATCAGGCAAAAAAAGGCGTCAAAGAATGTAAAAAACACAAAAAACAGAAGCAAAACCAACATTCTTCGTCTGAAATGACCCACCCCAAAAACAATCCTCCTTTGCAATTATCAAACTCTTTATCTTCTCAGCAAACCTCTCAAACAAATACATCCATACCTCATTGCCCTAACCCCTCCTTCACACATGCTTTCAACAACGTTTATACTAATGAAGCACATCGAGATTTCCGTGCAAAGATTGATAAACTTCCACCTAAATGCCCATGCTCCATTTGTCTTGAATCATATCCTGGAATACATATCCGCAATTCCAACCAAATGTATTGCTGCTCCAGATGCATCTCTGAAACAAAGGGTCATCGCTTCTCATTATCGAACAACATGGACCCTGGTCCTCAACCAGTTGTCCTTACATCTCTTTCACAAATAAAAGAAATGCTCATTGCTAGGGTTAACCCTATACTGCAAGTAACACATGCATGTGGTGGCCAATATAAATACAGTGGCCACACAATTTGTTTTCCTCAAGACATTACAAAAATCGCAAACATGTTGCCACGACGTGTTGAAAACTTGGACATTCTAATTGTCACTCATCATAGTAATGACCATAAGGCTTATGATTTCATTTTCAGTAGACATCGCGTTCTCGCTGCATTAGAATACAAATTGGCAAATGACCCATACTATAAGAATGCTTGTATTGATAACAACGCACTGGCATCCTTACCAGCAATCCCCACCAATGTCTCCTCCTCCCTTCGCCATTCCAATACTACAGAAACAACTGTCCACCTTTCACTTGAACCACCACATGAGCCCACCGAAGATTCCACAAACCCATCCCTAAACCAAACATCATCATTCGTACCCATTATTCCTAATACAAATACAGAAATCCAAGAAATCCGCCATTATTTACATGCTTACAACCACCAATCTGATACTACAATTGAATGGCCAACAATTGGCTTATCCCCAATCAATGAATACAACACAGAAGGTCTACTCTCTATGGCTTTCCCCACCCTTTTCCCCACAGGAGCTGCAATGCCAAATCAACCAAGAATGAAAGCAATGCAGTTACATGAATATGCACTTCATCTCATATATTACTATGATAACAGATTTGGAAAGCACCCACACTTTCATTATTACATATATAATCTCATGATGCGACATCGCAGTCAAGCAACAACCTCGATTTTTGTGAAAAAGAACATCGCAGATAACTTTCCAATATCTATTCAAGATCTAAACATCCGATTAGAACAATTTCCAGATGAGCAATTGGCAAAGCAAGTCATGCGATTCGGTTGCTCTTTACGTGGAACAAGATCATTTTGGCACAAAGCTAAAAATGAACTAACAGACATGATATCTCAACTCGGTTGCCCGACGTTCTTCTTCACATTAAGTGCAGCTGATACAAAATGGCCTGATCTTCATGCAATCATGCCCGGATGTCAACCTTCTGATATTGCAAAACAACAAAAATGGAGAAATGATAACATTATCTCTAACCCACATTTAACATCACTATATATGCACCATAGATTCACAACATTTCATGAGGTTATCTTAGAGAAACACTTGCAGACAAAAGACTACTGGTACAGGTACGCATTCTACCGCATTTTTTTCGAAAGACTCTAAACATCATACCTCACCTATTACAAAATTATCTTACAGAAATGCATACTTGACAGGTATGAATGGCAACATAGGGGATCTGCACACATCCATGGTTTCCTTTGGATAGAAAATGAACCGATATGGAAAGCCTCAACTAGGAAGACACAGAAGCAGTTGATATTACTAGGCAGTTCTTCGACAAATATATTTCTGCTTGGAACCCTTGTACTCCTTCGATTTCAAACCAACCAATTGCTTGGACAAATCCCGAAGACCCTTGTCTATTGTCCACACCACAAATCTTCAGAACCAATCCTTTCAATGATTATGAACAACTCATCAATTGTGTTGAACATCACACAAAATGCACCGAAAGCACATGCCTAAGAAAGAATGGATCCTCATTCCAATGTCGTTATAAAGCACCATGGTAATTACATCCAAAATTAGCCTTATTCATTGACTCCAATGGCCAAAAAACATACACCCCTGCTCGCAATGATGATCGACTCAATACCCATAACCCTACCATCCTATCTATTTGGCGTGCAAATGTTGATTGCCAACCAGTACTCTCCCCGTTGTACAAAAATATATCGCCAAATATGCATCCAAAGCAAAAAAATAAAACAAAATTAAAAAAAAAAAAAAAAAAAATATATATATATATATATATATATATATATATATATATAATAAAAAAAATAAAAAATAAAAATCTGAAAGCTTCCACCACATGCTACATAGAATTGTCCTTGCTTCAAACATTACTGACCCAAAAACATCTGCATTTCAAAAATTTCATGCAGAAACCCTTGTTGATCGTGACATTGGAGCACAAGAAACCTGCCATATGCTACAAAAATTACCATTAACATTATGTAGTCGACCATTCTTTTCTTTAACGTAAACCAAAAAATTCTTATGCGCCTTCCATAAATGAACACCACCTCCACTACATCCCCACACATCATAGATACATATATCTAGTGCCCTTCTACCCTAGAATCCACATCACTTATAGAAGTAGCAAGATCCTGGTCATATGATCCTCGTCGCAAAACAAACAAATGGAAACAAAGACCTACAAAAGCAATTATTTGGGTCATACCACGTTACTCCTCCATACCATCCACAACTGAACCTTTCTATGCTGACTTTTTGCAGAGTTGAACTTATGCTATACAAACCCTTTCGCCATATCGTACAAGATATAGGAGATACTGTTGTAGAATTCATCACAAATTGGCAAACATTTCGTCCATTCTACAAACCTTGGCATCAACACCGCCCACTACCTGATATTGAATATGTCGCAAATGATAACTCAACTATACATGAAACCAATCCTCCAGACACCATGGAAATAAACGAATAGGAATTACTTTCCCAATTATACCCTACAAATGAGCTCCTCATAAATGACCTTGACATGCTTGGCCTTCGTGGCTTTGATGACAACCATAACTGGAATCATACCACTATCCCATTAGATCTACAAAATAATGTCATACAATTCATTGAGAATAGTCGCTCCATCCAACGCATTCTTCAAACACATCAACGTATCCTAGCGACCCTTACTACATTATCTCCAATGCAAAGAAAAGCTCTAAATATTATTTATGATCATTTTTCTAAGAAGGATTGTTTAACCGCTCTCAGAATGATAATACAAGGCACTGCTGGTACAGGAAAATCCCTCCTTATCAATTGCATCAAAGATATGCTCATAACCCTTGCAAGCCCAAAACCTTCACCAATCATGCTCCTCGCCCCTACAGGGGTTGCTGCCTTCAACATACAAGCATCGACAATCCATTCTGCTTTGCACCTTCCTATAAAGGATCTTACACCCTTAGAAGGTAATGCTCTTGCAAAATTCCAAGAAGAACTCAGGCATATAAGGTACATACTAATCGATGAAATGAGCTTCATTGGACCAAAGCTTCTCAGCCATATTGATGAACATCTTCGAGAGGCATTTCCACAACAAAGAAACACTCCTTTCAGTGGTTGTTCCATTATATTGGTTGGTGATCTCGGTCAATTACCACCCGTTAAAGACATACCTCTATATGCAGGGACGAACCATGGAAGCGCACTGTGGAACACCTTCAACATAGTCATCACATTAGACACAATATTTCGTCAACAAG
The DNA here is from genome assembly GCA_031772625.1 of Pinus tabuliformis. NCBI lineage: Eukaryota > Viridiplantae > Streptophyta > Pinopsida > Pinales > Pinaceae > Pinus > Pinus tabuliformis. The sequence continues at coordinate 391,118,398 of CM062817.1, forward strand.
GCGAGAACATCACCCAGGTTACTTTCAGGAACATCCTCCAAAACATTAGAGATGAAAATCCAACAATCGACGACTACAACATAGTCATGTCGCGCACAAATTCCTTTTTATCAGAAGATGAAATACATTCCTTCCATGATTCCATGCATCTGTTTCCAACAAATTCTCAAACAATGGTCCATAATAAACAAATGATAAAATCTCTAAACACTCCAATCGCAAGATCCATTGCTGAAGATGACAACACATATTCCAACACTTCCTCAGAAGACGAACAACTTGAGCGAATTGTGTTGCTATGCGATGGTGAAAAAGTTATGTTAACTTCCAACATTTGGGTTTCAGCCGGACTTGTTAATGGTTCCCTCGGAGAAATTGTAACCATCTTTTACAAAGAATCAACTGCACCACCACAAATTCCAACATTTGTTGTCATAGCTTTTCCCAAATACATCGGGCCTCCTTGGGATGAAAGAAACCCCACTCACTTGCCTATTCCAGCAATAAAAAGAAATGGACGTACACAAATTCCACTGAAGATGGCTTAGGCTTTAACCATACATAAATCTCAAGGTATGACACTTCCAAAAGCAACAATTGACATTGGGAAAACTAAACATCAAGGTCTCACATTCATAACAATTTCAAGAGTACCTTCTCTACAAGATCTTCGGATTAGCCCGGCATTCAATTTCGATCGTTACAATAAATGAAGGACAACAAAAACATTACTTGCAGAAAACATGCAGAAGAAATTCTCCGTTTGATGCCACCTCTAGATAATCTACTCCAATCCATACTTTAACATCACCAAAAGGTTTCCTCTATTTATTTATCTCATTCTATTTCATAACATACCTTTCATATCTTTCAACAACAATCAAATTTAATCATTATTAATAATTATGCAAATATTAGAATTTCTTTATATTATCTATACATTTCATTCTAACATTTTCTTTCTTTTGCAACAGGACATATGGACTCAGAAATAACACAACTATATAACTATTGGGACGAAATTGAGGCATCAATACTTACACTGCAACATATACAAAACAAATTTCTTCTGGTACCAAATCCAACAGTACCATTATATCGCCTCCGTCCAACTATACAATTATTACTACAAATAAAATCTTCCCTGAAACGCATAAACCACATTCATCAACGTGACAAAATGCGAAAAATACGAGCAGAATGGCAAGCAAGAAATATGCATCTCCAATTATGCATAAATCTCCAATGGTGTTCAGTATGCCATCATTCACCATGCATCTTCGACTAACAATATATAAATCCCCATGGCAAAGGTAACTTCATTTCCATTCATTCCAAATTCATTTTAACACAACTCACATGCAAAGTATTACTAATAAATTTCCACAATTAATTTACATATTACAAATTCTAACAAAATATACATTTTGCAGGTTCATTACTGGTTCTTCAAGTCTTCGATGCCTCCAACAATTTTTGATCCTCCAACAATTTTTGATGCAACTTCAAATATGGAATGACAACCACAATGTTCTTTACAATATTATATTTCTTCTCTAACCTCTTTTGTTACAATTCACTAGTTGTATTTTCCAATTGAAACTTGAAAAAGGATGTTTCAAGATCAAATACCATTTTGATCATTTATGTCTTCAAAACCAATTCATTATCAATGGGTTTTAACATATTTTTTTAACAAAATCAATTTATTTTAATGAATATAATACATGTTTTAAATATATCTTGATATTAATTAAATTTCCCATTTGAATAATGATTTCTTAAATAACCCTATCCAAATCGATATGGATACCCAGTTGTTGTTCGCGTGAATTCATTCGTTTACCTTCACCTTCAACTATGCAATCTTTATCCAGATACGAAGGTGTCTAAACAAGTTCAATGGATATTTATGACTACTTTTATTCCATTTCATAGCCACTTTAACCCCCAAATAAGGTTTTCGGCATGGCTTCCTCAAATTAAAACTCAAAATCATCGACCCTTGCTTTCAAAAAAGCCCATTCACATTTCAATATTCTTCCACACACTATGCCTTACGGCATTTCCTTTGCAACATTAGGTGCAAATGCTAGTTAAAATGTAATGTAATTAATTTGTTAAACATATGTATTATCAGTATATGTGTAATCAATATATGTATAATTAATTTGTTAACATATGTGTAATCAATATATTTTTTATTAATTTGTTAGACAGACATATTATCAATATATGTGTAATCAATGTGTAATTAATTTGTTATTTGCATGTATTATCTATATTTTATTACATTTTCATTTTAATTTTATTACAATTAAAATGTACTGAAACTAATTTTTTATTCAGAATTTAAAATGATATCAAGATGAATTAACAAAATTAATAGAATAATAATGATGAATTAACAAAATTAATAGAATAATAATTAATAGAATAAACACATTATGAAATATCTTATCATTATTTTTATTTCCAAAAAAAACTTGAATAGTGGATTTTTCAGTAACACTTTATCAAATCAAAAAATATATTGATAAACAACATAGTGAAATAGAAGGTTTTTTACAATTTGAATTCATTTTCTTTTATAGAAAAGGGAACTAGAGGAGAAATCAATTTGAATTCATCTTATCAAAAAATATATTGATAAACAACATACTGAAATAGAAGGCCTTTTACAGTTTGAAGTCATCTTCTTTTATAGAAAAGTGAAGTAGAGGAGAAATCAATTTGAATTCATTTTGTTTAGAAAAGTGGAGAAATCAATTTGAATTTATCTTGTTTAGAAAAGTGTAATTTTTTTTTGGTGAATAGTGGCCTTCTACAATTTGAATTCATTTTCTTTTATAGAAAAGGAACTAGAGAGAAATCAATTTGGATTCATCTTGTTTACAAAAGTGTAAAAAAAATTTAGTGAATAGTGGATATTTCAATAACACTTTATCAAAAAATATATGGATAAACAACATACTGAAATAAAAGGCCTTTTACAATTTGAATTCTTCTATTATAAAAAAGTGAACTAGAAGAGAAATCAATTTGAATTCAGTTTGTTTAGAAAAGTGGAGAAATCAATTTGAATTCATCTTCTTTTATAGAAAAGTGAACTAGAAAAGAAATCAATTTAAATTCAGTTTGTTTAGAAAAGTGGAAAAATCAATTTGAATTCATCTTGATTAGAAAAGTGTAAAAAAACTTTGGTGAATAGTGGATTTTTTAGTAACACTTTATCAAAAAGTATAAAAACATACTAAAATAGAAGGCCTTTTACAATTTGAATTTTTATTTTTTTTTTATAGAAAAGTGAACTAGAGGAGAAATCGATTTGAATTCATCTTGTTTAGAAAAGTGGAGAAATCAATTTGAATTCATCTTGTTTAGTATCAAAAAATATATTGATAAACAACACACTAAAATACAAGGCCTTTTACAATTTGAATTCATCTTCTTTTACAGAAAAGTGAACTAGAGGAGAAATCAATTTGTTCCCTCAAACCTTGGTGAGTAATGGATTTTTCTAACACCGGGTAGGTAGTGGATTTTTTTGTAGACAAATATACAAGATATACAAGTAAATGGCTTTTTACAATTTTAATTCATCTTTTTCTAAAAGTGCTTGGTGGTTTAATTTTCATCCAAGTCATTTATGCATCTAAGTTGATTTTTCTATAGTTTTATTTATAATGGTTTCACTTTTTTTAATGTAAATCTTTATTTTTACAATGGCTTCAACCATGATGAATGAATTCTCATTTTAATTTCATTTTTTATTGTCTTCTTTCTCTTTCAATTTTAATTCATCGCTTTTAGAAAAATGCTTCGTGTTTTAATTTTTATCCAAGTTGATTATGCATCTAAGTTAAATTTTCTCAATTTTTTTTTAGTAATTGCTTGCTTTTTTTTTATCAAACATAAACAAGTCCAAATTAGCAACTTCATCCTTGGTGGTTTAATTTTTATTCTGGTTGATTATGCATCTAAGTTAGTTTTTCTCATTTTTTTTAGTAATTCCTCCTCCTCCTCCTCCTCCTCCTCTTATCTAATTTCATTTAATCCTTTTTTCTTTATTTTTCAACTCTTATCTTAACCGATTTTTTCATTCATTGAGTTTTAACTTTTCTATCCTCTTGTTCCTTCTTTGCTACCAATTATGCTTGAGCTTGGCCTTCTACTTCCATCTTTTCTAATTATTTTTTCTTATTAGCTTTATTCTATTATCCTTAAGGGATTTAATTTTTCCATAATCTTTTCTAATGATTGCAATATTTTTTTCTCTTACTCATGCTTGTTTTCTTGAAGGGGTTTTTGATACTTGTTATTGGGGGAAGAATTCCTTTGGCCCAAAGGATGGCTTTTCATAACAAGGAATCATCTATTACTTCATGAGAAACTCTAAAAAGGTCATTATTGGTTATCTTTTCTAATATTTTATCTCAAAATCCATTTCACTCAAATGTTTTTAGTGTGAAAACATTAATTTTTATAAAGGATTTTTATTGAAGAATTTTGTTAATCTTTAAACTTGTCGAGTTTAAAAATTCCTACTATGCATGATTCCAAGTTTAGATGTGAGTCATGACACCAACAATATAGTGACCATAAGCTTGCAAATGTTAGGACTTTTGAATTCCAAAAGCATAATCAACAAAATTTTATGGTCTTAAGTTTTAATAATTGTCTTGATTTTCCCACCAAGTGAATTTTATTTCATATTCATTCATTTTTTTTTACATCTATGGCTTTAGTGGATTTTCTTTCATATTCATTCATTTTATTTTATATTTCTATGGCTTTATTTACATTAGCTTAAGTAATAATCATTCTAATAGAAGTAGAGGAAGTTAAACGCAACTTTATTCTATCCATCACCTTTATTGTATCCATCACCATAATGTCATGGTTGAGTATCACTTTAGAATCCAACTAGATTTTTCTCATTTTATGTTTATATCTAATTATTTTCATTCTCTCTTAATCAAATGAAAATATATCAAGTCAACAACTTCTACCACATCAGTTGGAATATTTTTATGACCTCTTAGAACCATGATTGAACCAAAAGTACTAGAAAATGTTTTCCTTTTGTAGTATGCCTAGTTTTCTCTATGATTTTTTTTATTGATATTTGTGTTTTGACTTAGCTTCTTTTCTTGTTCATTCCTTAGCTTTTGCATCAAATTTATATTTTCTCTCCTCTTCTTCCTTTTTGTCTACCAAAACATATCTAAATTTGACTTTTGCTTCTTTCTTTCAAAGTGGGTTTCTTCTATGCTTGCTCCTTCCTTTTAGATTTAGCTTTTTCCTTGATATTGTCTAATGATTCCAACTCTTATTTTTTACCATTTTTCCTTTTTATTAAAGGTATTTTCTTTCAACAAAAACCATTGTAGCTTTTTCTTATTATTTTCTTTCCTTCTCTACAATTACCAGTAATTTATTCAACAAATATGCAAAGGTTATTCCTCCTTGTTGGGACTCAGAAATGTCATATTTTCATCCACCTTTTTCTTCACTATTCCTTACATTTCATCATCCCATTAACCTTTTATCATATCATTTTCATAAATACATTTGGGTTTCACCTTCTTATTTTCCATTTTATTCATTTTTGTATTACAAGTGAATTTATGATTAAATATTAGAAAATATACATATTTTTATATATCTCAAGAATATGTGAGTTTTGTGATGTGTAGGAAATATGTGAAGAATTAATTCCAAGAGACTTATCCATATCTCCTCCACTATATTAAGGAGATAATTATGCAAGCCTATTCCTAAGGAGAAAATCATGGAGAATTTGGTTGGCATATCTTATCCTATTCCTAAGGAGAAAATCATGGAGGATTTGGTTGGCATATCTTATCCAATTCCTAAGGAGAAGATCATGGAGGATTTGGTTGGCATATCTTATCCAAGATATGTGAGATGTTTGTGGAGGATTCAGGGATCATATTTTGTAATAATGGGAAAGTAGTTAAAAATGGTTGTGAGATTTATGGAACTAAAGAGAGATTAGTGGATGATCATTATGAGTTTGTTACTCATCCCATTGTATAAATAGGAGTACAATCTCCTCCATTTGTAATCTGGAAGTTTTTGTAATCTTAGAATTTTGGAGTATGTAATCTTAGAAGCTTAGAGTTGTAATCTTAGAGTTGGTTTGTAATGAAGATTTTGAAATAAAGGATCATACTTCAATTTTGCTTCTACATCTGAGTCTCCATTGAAGTGGTGTGCTGGTGGAGTTATGGAGGGCCCCAATGGCCTCACTTGCATGCTTATTTGTTTATAATTTACATTATGTTTTTGTTTGATTTCAGCTTTCAAGTTTTATTAAATGTTCTAATATTGGAAGGATCTTATTTGGAAGTGTTTTTGTAAAAGAACCATAAGATCTCATACAATGATTAGATCTAGGTTTACTTCATTTCCGATTTTAAGTTCTAATTAGATGATCTAATTTTGGAAGAGATATTGTAGAATATGTTCTTGTAAGAGAATCATAGATCTCAAACAATTGTTAGATCTAGGCTTGATTAGTTATTGAAAGAGATCTTAATGAATATGTTCCTGTAAGGGGACTTTAAGATCTTGGACAAATTAGGAATCTTTCTAGATCTATATATTTTAGATAAGCACTTCTAAGTTTACCTTCCCAGGTTGACATTAAATTAAACTCTAATTTGCATCCGCATTTTAGACCACACATTTTGGCGTCGTTGCCAGGGAAGTGCAACTAGAAGGATTTAGTAATTTTTTTTATGCATTTGTTTTTATGGACTAATTTGTGGAACTTGGTGACAGCAGGTTCGTAAAGGAGTTCAAAATTTGGAGCATTTTTATTTTTGTACGTAGTTATTTTAAATTTAGTTTTTATTTTAAACCCCCCATTTCTCACTAATCCATCTACGGATGATGAATTTGACAATGTTGAACAGGTACTTCTTGGAGAGCAAGGACAATAACCTTGAGCCAACTCTAAGACAGGATTCTCACATACTTGCAAAACATAATGTAAAATTTTTAAATCTTGATGTGAGCATGTTCGAATTTTTAGTCCGTAGATGGCTTCATTGGAAGCATTCTTTTACTTAGAAAATAAAACATCTTTTAAGTTAATATAGAATAGATTAGAAAAATAAAAATGAGATCTCATTAGAAGTCATTAGAAGTCGTTATCATTAGAAGTTTTTAGTTTTGTTTTCAAAAAATAAATCATCATGAATAAATTCAGTGGCACATCTTTGCATTTCTATGTCTTGTTTCTGTATCACGGATGAGCCAAGAGCTTGATTATCGGAAACCTTTGTCTTCCGAGAGTCTAAATGCCCCCGTGACATTGCAGAAAGAGTGTAGATAATGCAAGGTTTTGTCGCAGATCTTAATTGTGTTTTATCCATCCACGCTAGCATGCATAAATAAAAAAATCAAGAGATTAGTATGCTCTCTTCCCGCGCTTCATGCGATCAGGAAGATCAGAAAATCTATTGATTTATTTCAAATAAAAATACTTTTGCTGGAAAATTGATCTGCGATATAACAATAAAGAATTTTGTGAATGAGTGAAAAATCATCTTAAAAAATTTTAGATAAAACTTAGTCTTTTTAAATTTTAGTTTTTTAAAAATAATAAAAAAATAAAAAATAAAAAATTCCCACATATATATCTATATCTATATATATATCTATATCTATATCTATATCTATATCTATATATATATATATATATATATATATATATATATATATATATATATATATATATATACATATATATATACATATATATATATATATATATACATATATATATATATATTATTATTAAAAAATAAATAAATTAAAAATAAAAAAATTTCACAATATTCATGCAGGTTTTAAAATTAAAAAAAAATGGAACACTTGGAAACAAATTTTGAGGATCGATTTATCAAACATTTGGAGGATTCTATAAATGATGATTATCTTGTTTCAATAGCTTCAAGTTGGCATAACATATTTCTGTTGAATTCTTTTATATCACATACTAATATGCAGACCACAACAGATCTTTCTAATGCCAATATTTTTGTCGATCATATTTCATCTGACCCAAACAGGGAGTATTACTTTTCATGGTTATTTTAAGAATGGATTGATTTTAATATCATGATTAAGTCAATTTCAACACTTTGATTGTCCTTAATATGTTTTATTTGGTATGAATTTTTTTCGTAAGAATCATGAAGGAAATGGCCATTTCTTCTTGTACACACTTATGTTTTCTTTCTGCTAAGTTTTTTTTACAGGTTACAGGATAATCAAGTGATCATAAGGAGATTACATTGTGACGACAATTGGTCTTCCAAAGACTACAATTCATGAAAATTCTAAAGACAAATCCAACTCCACAACCACTACCTTGCACCTCCCTTTTTGGAAGCAAATTTTGAATTCCACCAATTGTAAATCCATAAAGCATGACATTTCCATATCCATTTTTCACAGCAAGAGTTCATCTTCATACACCATGCATTTCCTTACATCCATTTTTGGATGCTCGAAGGAGCTAATTCTTCACTGCACATATCATGACATTTTCCACTACACAACGATCCTTTTGCGTCATGATTACTCCCTTTTTCCTTCCAAACGCCTAGACCATCCCTATGTTGCAGCCATCTTCCATTACCTTATCTTTCACAACTTCATGCATGCCTGTTTTTCTGAATCGCATACATTCCCTTATCCTTTTCAGTTTATTTTTGCCTTCTAGTTTTCCTTTTAAATAAACTCATTCCCTTTCCATGATTACATTGCCTTGTTTTCCTCGCCATGCTGATCCACACTGCTTGTCCGTGAGTTCTTTCCATTTATAGTCCTACCAAATCTTTTTGTACAAACTCGCGTTGATTGATGTGGGATTCCTTAAGGCCCACCTTTTAACAAGTCTTGCCCCATCAACATCAGCACTGTATCTGGGAAATAGACTAGAGTTCCTTTTGAGTACCTAGAGGCTTGCATGCCTTAATGGCAAGTTCTCTCGCTGACGATCATGGGAATACATCAATGTCCCTTGATCTTCAGACCTTGCAAGTGGCTCAACCTCAACACATCCATTCGCGCTTCGCAAGATGTACTCGGGTACCTTGGCACTCATTGACATCAATGGTGAGTTGTCTCGCATTGGTTAACGACATATATCAATGGCCGGTAATCCAATGATTTCTATTCATGCTCGACATTGACACATTCTTTCGCATGATTAGAATTGTACCAAGAATTTTAGTAGCAAGTGAAGACTATACACTTTTTCACAACTCCCTCAGCAGTTACAGCAACATGAATTCTGATCTATGAGAGTACCACAGTTCCACTTTCAGCATTTATATTTTCCATGATTTAGCATCAGCAGTTCAGATTCCTTCATTTCCCAGGATCCAGTAACAAAACATCAGTCACATTTTCCTGATCCAACAACAGCAGTAGCAGCTACATTCCTCTTGCATAGTTCATCATTCTTGGGTAAGTAGAGGTATGTTGTTTTCTAATCTTTAATCATGCAATTCCTTATATGCTAACTTGAATATTTTGGAAAATTCCCTCACCATGCTACATTTCCTTTCATGAGCCATGTCAAGTTGCATGAGGACATGCAACCAATTCAGTTGAGGGGAGGGGAGAACTATATTCACTTCCATGATTCCATTTCTTCACCACACTACATATTCACTTCCATGATTCCATTTCTTCACCACTATCACTCCATTTTTTCTCATTTACCATTCACCAACATTTATTTTCCAATGATACTTTGTTGCACTTTGCTTCATACGCAATATTGGCATGTTTCATTAATATTACAAAAGGGCTTTCTTATGCACATAGATAGCTTATGATTTCCAGTGAGTGTTTACATTATTATTGCAGAAAAGAGAACAGAAAACGAAATGAATGTTTAGACATAGTTACCGAAGAATCCACAGTAAAAACTATTTTTCGTCAACGCAGTAAAAACTATTTTTCGTCAACGTTTCAATTCCCAACTGGGATTCATCATCAGGACTTTCTTGAATGCTGGTAGAAGAAGAGCTTAATTGAGGTAAATAAATAGTTGTGAGGAAAGTGGATTGTAGGATGAGATGAATGTCGGCTATGTTTTAAGAATTTTAGATTTGAAGAGAAATATTTGTTTATTAATTAATTAATTAATTAATTTTTTATTTTATTTATTTATTTATTTTAAATTTTCAATAATATTAATAATAATTAATGTATTAATAAATTGTATTAATATTAAATTATTAATCAATTAATATTAATAATAATTAATATTATTACATTGTATAAATATTAAAGTTTTAAAGAGTTAATAATGATAATAATAATCCATATATTAAAATTAATTGATATTGATAATATTAATTAACATGGGGCTGATATGAATGTTGTTAACACAAGAACCAACATTATTTGTATTCATGGTTGTCACACAAGAACCAACCACAAGAAAATGTAAGTTGTTACTCATGTCTTTCACATATCCTGGAAACATTCATTATTAAAGACATCATCATATAAAGCCAAAGTTGTTCAAGATGCCAAATGTTCTTAAAGAAACCCATGCATGGTTGCATGAGGACATGCAACAAGTTCAGTTGGGGAGGATATTGGGACTCAGAAATGTCATATTTTCATCCTCCTTTTTCTTCACTATTCCTTACATTTCATCATCCCATTAACCTTTTATCATATCATTTTCATAAATACATTTGGGTTTCACCTTCTTATTTTCCATTTTATTCATTTTTGTATTACAAGTGAATTTATGATTAAATATTAGAAAATATACATATTTTTATATATCTCAAGAATATGTGATTTTTGTGATGTGTAGGAAATATGTGAAGAATTAATTCCAAGAGACTTATCCATATCTCCTCCACTATATTAAGGAGGTAATTATGCAAGCCTATTCCTAAGGAGAAAATCATGGAGAATTTGGTTGGCATATCTTATCCTATTCCTAAGGAGAAAATCATGGAGGATTTGGTTGGCATATCTTATCCAATTCCTAAGGAGAAGATCATGGAGGATTTGGTTGGCATATCTTATCCAAGATATGTGAGAGATTTGTGGAGGATTCAAAGGGATCATATTTTGTAATAATGGGAAAGTAGTTAAAAATGGTTGCGAGATTTATGGAACTAAAGAGAGATTAGTGGATGATCATTATGAGTTTGTTACTCATCCCATTGTATAAATAGGAGTACAATCTCCTCCATTTGCAATCTGGAAGTGTTTGTAATCTTAGAATTTTGGAGTATGTAATCTTAGAAGCTTAGAGTTGTAATCTTAGAGTTGGTTTGTAATGAAGATTTTGAAATAAAGGATCATACTTCAATTTTGCTTCTACATCTGAGTCTCCATTGAAGTGGTGTGCTGGTGGAGTTATGGAGGGCCCCCATGGCCTCACTTGCATGCTTATTTGTTTATAATTTACATTATGTTTTTGTTTGATTTCAGCTTTCAAGTTTTATTAAATGTTCTAATATTGGGAGGATCTTATTTGAAAGTGTTTTTGTAAAAGAACCATAAGATCTCATACAATGATTAGATCTAGGTTTACTTCATTTCCGCTTTTAAGTTCTAATTAGATGGTCTAATTTTGGAAGAGATCTTGTAGAATATGTTCTTGTAAGAGAATCATAGATCTCAAACAATTATTAGATCTAGGCTTGATTAGTTATTGAAAGAGATCTTAATGAATATGTTCCTGTAAGGGGACTTTAAGATCTTGGACAAATTAGGAATCTTTCTAGATCTATATATTTTAGATAAGCACTTCTAAGTTTACCTTCCCGGGTTGACATTAAATTAAACTCTTATTTGCATCCGCATTTTAGACCACACACTCCTCCCGTTTTCTAGCCTCATTTTCTTAATGTCAAGGAAATGATAGCATCACCTCTAATTTGTGACTTGGAATATTTCCTAGGGGTAATGCACTTAGAATTTTCTTGAATCAAAATGGTATGCTTCAATATTTCCTCCTTCCATACTAGCCCAAGTGGAATTTTCTAGCTCACACATGATTGTATAAAGGAGAGGTTGGGAATAACTATTTTGTTGCTTTATCAAATGGTTGTTTAGTATATAAATTCTTGAATGATCAACCTATTTGACACAGGCTAGAAATATGTGAGGTACATATGTGCCACCATAGATCCCAATGTAGGTAGAATATTCCTCCAAACCATTAATGTTTTTTGACACCTATAATTATTTTAGAGATGTCATTAGGCATTGTTCACATACAATAAGTTTATATAAGAATGCCAAACGACAATCATAAATAAGTGTATTTTGATAATGCTATATGTCATTCCACAAATCTTTGCAAAATATGTGAATAGGAGGATCACAAAAAATCCAAGACTAACCTAACTCTATGAATGTGATTTAATATGTCAATAGGAGGATCACATAGAATCCAAGACTAACCTAACCCTATGAATGTGTAAAATCACATAAGTGCTAGGTGGATATGAGTGGCCATCCACCTCTTCCACTAAATAGACATGGACCTCCATCTTGGTAGCTTTGTTATGATCTTTTGGGTTTTTAAACTTTTGGGGTCATTGTGTGGCCCTAAACATTTTTTAATTAAGGGGCTAGTTTATTATTGACACATTCACGCCATTTGTAATATTTTAGTTCTTAGTTAGAACTTTACAATGGATTACTATTCACCCAAAACAAAGATTTGATGCAAAAGTTGGATGATTGGGAAGTTGATGTATCAACTAACCACCTTAAGTTCATAAACTTTGTTTATTGGACCTTTATGGTTCTTGTTTTATGTTAAAAGGTAGTTCTTTCAACGTCTTATATTATTTCTTTTTTGGAATGAATGATGGGCCTCCAAATTAGACATAATTTAAGGCTCATATGACCATCGTTTAGTACATTTAACCTCTCTCTTTGCATTTGATGACATGTTTTTGAGCTATAATGTGTTCATTAGGAAGGTTTGGAGATACTTGCATATTATGTGCCTAATATACTTTATTTCTGCAGAATATGGAGAGAATATTGAGTATATTATGAATGATATAATATAAGGAATTGCTCCTTTCTACATGATGGACCTTGATTGAATAATAAATGAACATGATATTATGAAATTATTGAATAGATTCTGGAGCTCTAGTGATTGAGAAAATCTATGAATGTGCTCCTTGTCATTTAATAAAGATTCCTATTTTTAGGAACCAAATCCACTTTTTGAGGGATTTTGGAGGTGAAAGCTACATCCTTACAAGGAGGATGCTTCCTCATCAAGTTTTTATGATTACCATTTTGAATTAGCCTCTAGGGCATGTATTTCTTAGTCTTATTGTGGAGAAAACTTGTTATTTAGCAACTTTACTTTCATTTTTAGTAGGGATGTACTTGGATTGATTCAAATAATGAAGTTTGGTGTCATTTTTAGCTTCTAAAGCATGGTTTTATTCATAGGACTCTGAGTATCCTTAGGCTTTGGAATTCCCAAGAGCCTCAGAGTTTTGTTGTACAATTTATTTATCTTCTTTGAATGTGTTGTTCACTTGCTTTTCTTCTTTATGCATTTATTATTCATGCTTCATTTATTGTAGGTTAGAGTGGTTAAATGATTGAAGTAAGTTGTTTTGCAGGTCATTTATACAAGTACATGCATGATTCATCCTTATAACAACTTTGAAAAGTCATACTCATCATTAAACTACTTAGATTGGTTTACTAGTTCATAATTTTGGAATTTCTAGAAGAATCTTGTAGCAAAACAGTAGTAATTTTCTTAATAAAATAATTACCCCATAGTACTTTTACTTGATTTTCTTAGGCATTTGGGTACTTAGATCAACTTACTAGTTCATTGCTACGAAATTTATGGTTTTTAGTAGTAATTTTCTGCTAAATTTTAGCACATGTTAACAAAGATCTTTTTAGATGATTCCACTTATATTGAGTCCTAATAAAATTCTTCTTAATAAAAAAATTACCCCATATCATTTTCACTTGATATGGTTAGCCATTTGGTAGGTTAACTAGCTCTCGAAGTTAGGAATTTTTAGTTTTTAGAGTAGTAATTTTCTGCTAGTTTTTAACACATGTTAACAAGGGTATTTTTGAGTGATTCAACTTGAATTGGAGTCCTAAGACATCCTACTTAATAAAAAAAATTACCCCATCTCATTTGCATTTGATTTTCTTGAGTATTTGACAAGTTAACTTGAGAAACAACAATCTTGTAGCTTGTTTTCAAGATCTTCCTCACCTAGATTCACTCCAAATTCATGTTAGAAGTAGATTTAAAGCTTGTGCATGCTCTGATACCATTTTGGTTGAGTTGAGGATTTATTAGGTCACCATTTAGCTCTTATATTTTTTGTCTCTTGGATGTTGATTTAGGAAATTCGTCTAGATTTACTTTCCAGCAAAAATAAAATGGATTTATTTATTTTTATTTACCTTTTGCAACTTAGGATTAATGTCTCACCTAAATATTTTCTCATTTGAAGTTGTTTCATTACCTTCTTTCACTTGCATCAAAGTGGTTCAGACTAGGAAGAGGAAGATGTCTAGCGTAACTCCCAAGGCTACTAGCTTAAATTATCAACACAGAGGTCATACAAACTTAAGAGGGGTTGGCACTGTATGGATTAAGCACCTTTCTCTTCCTAGTCTGACTCCCTTTGATGCAAGTGAAAGAAGGCAATGAAGCAAATTCAAATGAGAAAATATCTAGGTAAGCCTCCAATCCTAAGTTGAAAAAGGTAAATAACAATAAGCAAATCTATTCTACTTTTGTTGGAAAGTAAATCTAGACTAGTTGCAAAAATCAACATTCAAGCAACAAGAAATGTAAGAGCTAAATGACAACCTAACCAATTGTCAACTCAACCAAAGTGGTATTAGAGCATTAATATGCTATAAATATACTTCTACCATGAATTTGGAGCAAATCTGGGTAAGGAAGATCTTGGAAACAAACTGCTATAGAATTGCTACAAGACTTTTACATCATTGCTATAGGAGGTCTGCCTCTTGAGTTAACTTGCCAAATTCTCAAGAAAATCAAATGAAAATGAGATGTGGTAAAATTTTTTATTAATTAGCATGTCCTAGGACTCCAATCCAAGTGGAACCACTCAAAAATACATTGTTAACATGTGCTAAAAAATAACAGAAAATTACTACTCTAAAAACTAGAAATTTGGACTCCAAGAGCTAGTTAACCTACCAAATGCCTAACTAGATCAAGTGCAAATGTTATGGGATGAATTTTGTTATTAATAAGAATTTTATTATGACTCAATATAAGTAGAATCATCTAAAAATAGCTTCGTTAACATGTGCTAAAATTCAACATAAAATTACTACTAAAAATAAGAAATTTCATAGCAATGGACTAGTAAGATGATCTAGGTACTGAAATGTCCATGCTAATCAAGTGCAAATGTTGTGGGGTAAATTTTGTTACTAAGAATAATTTTATTAGGAATCAATCCAAGTGGAATAAAATTGAAATATATTCGTTAACATGTGCTAAAATTTAATAGAAAATACTACTATTTGCTACAAGACTCTTCCAAAAATTCCAAAATTGTGAACTAATAAACCAATCCAAGTACCCCAATGATGAATATGACTTTTAAAAGTTCAAAGGACTCATCATGCTTGGAAATGTATAAATAACTTGCAAAACAACTTACTTCAATCATTTAACCACTCTAATCTACAACAAATGAAGGATGAATACTAAATGCAGAAATAGGAAAAGCAAGAATAAGAAATGCAAGTGAACAAAACATCCAAAGAAGATAAAGAAATTGTATAGCAGGGCTTTGAGGCTCCTAGGATGGCCAAGCCTAATTATATTGAGTGTCCTATGAAAGAAACCAAGCTTTAGAAGTTAAAACTTCCAAACTTCATTATTTGAATCAATCCAAGTACATCCCTATTGAAAAATGAAAGTAAAGCTACCAAATAACAAGTTTTCTCCACAAGAAGACTAAGAAATACATGCCCCTAGAGGCTAATTCGAATTGGTACTTATAAAAAATGATGAGGAAACATCACCCTTGAAAGGAGGTAGCTTTCCCCTCCAAAATCCCTCAAAAAGTGGATCTAGTATGTTCATTTACTATCGAATCTTGGTCCATCCTATAGAAGGGAGTGAGTCCCTATATTATCTCATTCATAATTTACTCAATATTATCTACATATTCTACAAAACTAAATAATATTAGGCACATAATATGCAATTATCTCTAAAATTACCTAATGAACACATTATAGCACAAAAATATGTCATCAAATGCAAAGAGAGAAGTTAAATTTGTTGAAGGATGGTTAGATGGACCTTAAATTTTGTCTAATTTGGAGGCCCATCATACCTCCTACTGAAAGTGTTTCTCATCCTTTGAGCAACCTAGTCACCTAACTGCACTTCATTCATGGCCCTAGTTTTCTTCAAATTAGTAATCAGTCTTTTCAAACAGAAAGACATAACTTTTCTCTTTGCAGGTGAAATTTGTTGGATTGTAGGGAAAATTGACATCATCTCCCTTACATTCACACCTTCTTCCTTAACACCTTCATTCCATTTTCACTCATTTTTCCAAAATTGTTTGTGCACAGAAAAATCACATTTTTTCTAGAGACCATTAGTCTATCTTTTTCCCCTTGTGCAAGATGGGCTCCTGGAGAGCTCTAGGTTTGGCAAGGTCTTACACATCCTTTCCAAACCTCATGATTCTTTATTCCACCATTTGGAAACCTTTGGAACCCTCAAAATTCCCTCATACACAATCTTGTAGTAGTATAGAACATCCTATAACAATCTTGTAGCAAATTGTTTTTGAGATCTTCCTTTCCCAAATTCAATCCAAATTCATGGTAGAAGTAGATTTTAGCTATAAATGCTCTAAGACCACTTTGGTTGGAACAATAATGATTTTCTTGTTTGCCACATGAAGTATCTAATGAACTCTATCAATGGATCTAACCTTCAATGGATCTAACCTCTTTAGAATGCAGTTATTGATTACATGTTCTTTCCTTCATGCAAGTTGGATTAGTTTGCTTTCTTTATTCTTAAGCTAGGGCTTCTATTTCAAGCACTATTATTTCCATTCCATGGACTAGGTTTCCTTTCAATGCAACATTTGCATTCTTCCAGTAGCTTAATGTTTACATTTCTGCAAGTATTATAGCCTTTACATTTATGCAATTAGGGTTACCATTTACATTTGAGCAAGCATCATTTCCATTTCTTCAAATAGAGTAACATTTCCATTTTTTCAATTAGTTTAGGCTTTTATTTCATGATATTTACTTCATTGCATTATATCAACTGAGGAAGGACACATTTCATGCTGCACATATAGTGTCGACACCTCTAAAGTTTGTATGAACCCTAGGTTGATAATTTGAGTTGGTAGCCTTGGGAGTTGTGGCAAAACCCGAGATGATAATTTAAGTTAGTAGCCTTGGGAATTGCACCATCATTGTTGCAATGTTAGGGCTCACCAATGAGCATAGCTGACATATCTCCCTTTCAAAGATAATTTAGCACCATTCTAGCTAGCATGTGTTCTATAACATTATGTTATTTTATATGATAGAAAAAGTCTGTTTTTCACTATCTTTGTGTGTGTACACTCCATTTATTCTCCCACCTTTCATTTTGTTCTTTCTACAACTCTGTTGAGAAATGGAAACAAGAAATTCCAGTTTAATTTGTCCTTGAATTAAACTATGAATTAAGTTTGAATTCTATTCTCATAGAAACTTAAAATTAGTTAATTAAGTTTATTAAACTTACTTAACTCTGAAAATTCAAGTTGGAAGTGTTTTTGTCATCATGTGTATGTTGTCCCTACTTTGTAGGAGTCCAGTGTGAGTTGTAAAATATAAGAATCAGTTTCATGAGTCAGTTAAGTTAAATTAGTTCTTAAACTGATTGAGAGAACTAATATTGAGTTAACAGCCAATGGTGTCACTAATGAACTCCACTAGTGCTACTCTAGTTAACTGAATATTTACTCATCAGAAACTCATGCCTGTCGATTCTGAGAAAGACCTAGTTGAGACTAGAATGCAGGGACAATGTGCTATTTGTTTTAGATTTTCTGAGTTGCACTGGCAGTGCATGCATTCATGAACTGACCCTTGAGGGATTGCACAGTTTTTAGAGGCTTTATTTCCCTTTAAATACAAGATATCCTCAATAGGAATTACACATTGAAATAGAGACTTGGAGAGCTTGTGAAGAGGCTACGCTTTGGCCTTGAGCTTGCTTATGAATTGGAGATTGAATTTGCTAAGTGCTTAGATTGTTCTAGAGAGAAAAAGAATTGTAATTTCATCTTGATTTTCTAGATTAATACAAAATAGATAGTGGGGTTTTGAGCTGTGGATTTCCCCGGATATTTATTGTGTTATGTGCCTTTGATTCTCTTCCTCTATTAATTATTGTTTGCTCAATGATGGGCTTCTGCTGTAAAGAGTAGAAGTAGATTATTGTCTCTTTCTTTAGCAAATTGCATTAGCTTGCGAATCTACAGGATTTTCTACATGGTATCGGAGCTGAGAATAGTATAATAGAGGAGATTTTGAATATTTGAGTTTCCAGATTGTTGGGCCGCCAAATTAGCATACATTTTCACTCCATTTTCACCTTTATCCTCATTTTGTCACCTCATTTCATCACATTATCATTACATAACCCTATATTTCCATTACCATATGGGTTTATATTTTAATTTTCCAAAGTTATTAATTTCAAGTATTTAAAGTGAATTTATGATTAAAAGTTAGAAAAATAACATGTATTTGCTTATACCTAAAGGTGGAATGAGTTTGGTGACATGTGTAGGTGATTTGGAAGGTTCCAAGATACTCTTATGTGGCCTCCAAGACTCAACTTCGAATTCTCTTAAAGATTTGAAGGATATTTGGGATAGGGGTCAAGCATATCTCATGGAGAAAAATCATGGATAAAGGAATATGTGTCTCACATTGGTTGTAACCATATGAGGGATTAGTGGATCCCCATTAATGAGTTAGTTGCTTAAATTTTTGTATAAATAGGAGCACCTCCTCCATTCCAAGGGGAGGACTCTTGGAGCATGTATCCAACTTATGATGGAATAGAATAAAGCTTCCTTTTACATAAATTTCCATTCTATAGTTCTAGATATAAGTTGTCTTAATGTAGTATATGGAATAATTTGTCACTTTGTTCTTAAGAGAATTGAGCTCAATCTAAAAGGATCAAAGAAACATTTTATTTCATCATAGATCTTATTTCATTTAATTGCCTAGATGTTTTGAGGATTTGTTTGTGATTGATGAATGGGTTTTAAATTAAAATCTTATCAGCATATGAGGGAAAAACCAAGGGTCTAAGTTAGGCTCTCTCTCTATTTGATTTGCATGATCATTGAAATTCATTCTTTTGCTTTTAAGTTTCAAGTTATTTCATTTCTTATGCTTATGAATGAATCTTAGTTTAGTTTGGATCAGTATATGAGGGGACAATCAAGGGACTAAGTTAGTCTCTCTCTCTATTTGAATCTGAACAACAATTAAATTCATTCTCTTGTCTTTATTTCAAGTTTCTAGTTTTATGTAGTCAATGATTTCTTTTCAATCTATAGTTCCTTAGGGAAGGACAACCAGGACCTCCTCAATTAGAAGCCTCTTCCCTTGCATATTATATTGAATCATAAATCATTTAGTTAGACATAGAGTGTTAGGCCCCTATACTACTAGTGTAACCCCTTATTGTTATTAGTATAACCCACTTATTATATTGATGTACCCATGTAGTGCCCACATTGTTACTATTATGCCACATAGAAGCCCACCATTGTTACTGTTGTGCCCTACAATATTATTGTTATGTAGGCTTTGATTGTATTGGGACCACTTAGACTCCTATATATAGAAAGGAGGTATTTTCATTTGTATCATCCAAGAATTGTTCATTTATGTAATGTAAAGGAGGTTGCCCCCTCGAAGAGGCTGAATTCTAAGGTGTTGATCTATCTTTTCTATCTTTTCTTGAGTTGGTTTCATAACATTTGGTATCAGAGCTTTGGATTCTAGGGTTTCGTTGCTCCAAACAGGTCATCGTGGCATTTTCGCTATAACTTTTTTTCTGTGACGTTTCAGAAGTCGTAAAAAAAAAACCCATTTGAGAAGAATTGGCGCTGAACCTTGGGTCCGAATTTCAGATCTTTTCGCGCGATATTTTCGGAGATATGATCTGCAGAAGTTTGTCTTTTTGCAGACTCCTGAATTACACTCAAAACAGGTGACCTGGGGAAAATCGTCATAACTTTCTTTCTGAGCATCGGATTGAAATTTCGTAAGAAGGTACAAAAAGAGAACGGACTGTAGTTTCTGTTTATATATTTTTCACAGTCAAAGGTTGAAACATTGACACGTGGCACTTCATACAAGTTCGCTCTACTGAACTAGTCTATAATCAGGTCACTGCGGGAGATTGTGCATAACTTTTTCTTGGAGAATCCAATTTGGATCAGACTTGTGGCATTGGAAAGAGGACACAGAGGGCTACTACAGGTCACAAGTGCAGAACTTAAAGATCTAAAAGTACAGAGTTACAGTTGTTTCAAGGTAGAGCTCCTAAAATCAAGAAAAAGCAAGATGAGGAAGTTTGATGGCAAGGATCCGGTAAATTGGATACTTCAGATGGAGCAATATTTTGATATACATGGTGTACAACTGTTACAAAAGGTATGTATTGCATCTTCATATTTAGAACCAGATCAATTTTTATGGTACAAAGGGCTTTGTTCTCGTAAAAAACTTGTTACGTGGTCAATTTTCATGGAGGAAATGATAGCACATTATGAGGATATAAAGAGCAACACCTTCTTTAGAGCAACAACACAACAATTGGAAAGAGTAAAAGGGCTTTGTGACATAATGGAAAGCAAAATTATGGAAACCAGGAAGCATACCCCTCACAACTATAAAGATGGAAGTGTTGTTTCTCCCAGCCTTCCACAACCTACAAGGGTTACACCACAACAATTGGAAGAAAAAAGAGAAAAAGGGCTTTGTTACAATTGTGATAGCAAATGCACTAAAGGTCATAGGTGTGCTGAGAAGAAATTATTTTACATAGAATATGAAGAGGAGGAAGAAAAGGATCAAGAAACATCAAAAGAAGAGGATATACGTCAGGACACCACCCCAGAGAAAGAAGAAATGAATCAGACCATATCTTGTAAAGCCTTGGCAAGAATTACCACTCCTCAAACTCTCAAGATAGAAGGACATATCAAGAAGAAAAAGGTGCAAGAAGTGAAAGATCACATCGAGAAAGAAGAAATGAATCCATTCTCTTGTCTTTATTTCAAGTTTCTAGTTTTATGTAGTCAATGATTTCTTTTCAATCTATAGTTCCTTAGGGAAGGACAACCAGGACCTCCTCAATTAGAAGCCTCTTCCCTTGCATATTATATTGCATCATAAATCATTTAGTTAGACATAGAGTTAGTTGCCTACTCCTGCATATATTTTGTTGGCATCATCACAAGCTTACAACTTTCCCGAGTTGATAATTTAATGAAAGCAATTTAAGCAATTAAATTGCCCAACATTTTGGCATCGTTGCTGGGGATGGTGCTAAGGGATTATGCATTAGGAATTTAATTTCATACCAATATTTTTCTTTGGAAAAGCTAACTCATGTTGAAAGGATGACTTGGTGACAGCAAGATCTTAGTAACATGGGGAAGTATACATAGGGGTTAGCTTGAATCTCATTTTTAGCTGCATATATAAATCATGATAAATAGGATGCATAAATTTCAATAAATCTTGTCACTATAAAAGTGTCAAACTAATCCATTTATGGATAGGAGATCTAGAATGATGTTCAAGCATTTGGAGGAGAGTCAAGAGAATGAGGAATACATTGAAGATTGGTTTCAAAAGGTGACTAGGCAACAACATTCTTCCATTCTTCAACGAATCCTAACATTTAATCCAAATGTGCAATTGATATCTCATATCCTTGTAAACATTCATGTATATTTTTCAAATTTGGATGTGAGCATACTAGAGGCTTTGATCCGTAAATGGCTTCATTGGAAATACTCCTACACTTGAAAATAAAAATAAAAATCTCTTTCTCAAAAGGGAGTAGGATAGAATAGGAAAATAAAACCAAGCTTGGAAAGTTTTTTAAAGTTTTTGATTTAAAATTTTGATTTCATTTATTTCTTGGAAATTTTGGTGGTGCAGTAAGAGCTACCTCATTCACTAACCATTGGCAGGAAGGTCTACAATCAAAGAGATATTTGTGAAGAAGGAAAACAAGTGGAGTTTAGAGCACTAAAATTTGAGGTTTGAGATCAATTCTTACTATGTTTTTCAAATTCAAAATTTCAAATGTATAAAGAATTGTCAAAATTCTCAAGTATGCTCTCTTCTTGCGCCTTGTTGCGACCTGGAAGATCAGAAAAGAAAATTGAATAAGTTAGCCTTGAAATTTTACAATAAAAATCATAGATCTGAAAAAGAATGACTAGAAGATCTAAAATTGCTATTGATTGTAAAAAAATGATCTCCAACTTATTTGTTAAATAAAGGATTTTTGATTTCTCTTATTATAAAACATAAAAACAAAATAATTAAAAAAAATAACCATACAAAATAATAAAAAAATTAATTTATTTTTAAAGATGCTAATTTAAAAATAAAAATAAAAATAAAAATAAAAATAAACACCATAAAATTAAAAATAAGTATAGGATTTAATTTTTGTAGTTTTATATATATAAGCTAAGTCCATTCACAATCAAGACATTATTGATAATTTCTTTGATGAGTATCTTTCCTACGTGGATTTTGAGAAGAAAGTGAAGAAGGGTCATTTGGTGGAGCATTCGCCCATGATCGATGATATCAGCGCTGTGCCGAACGGGGGCAAGATGAATAGTGGAATGCTGAAGATGTACAAGGCTGAGCTGCTGGAGAGTTTAATCAAATAGAGTTTTCTTTGAGAAAACTTATGATGGCACAAGAAACTGTTGGGCATGATTAGAGACCCTCCGATGGTAAACTGTTGTTAGATCTGGATTATGAACATTTCGATGAAGAAGTGGATGCTAGTTTATGCCATTAACCGCTCTGCCTCGTAAGCTACCCACTCGGTGACACCAGGCATGCCTCGTTACTTGGCCATCTTGGACAAGTTTGCACTGCCTCCTGCATGTAGCCTACACCTGGTCATACCTTGAAACAGGGGTGCATCAATCCATCTTCTGTGACAACCTTGTACAAGGGATGAGATATTTAAAAAAAAAAAACACCTCAGGCTTCTTGGCAGAAACAATGACCATCTCAAAAAGATCTCGCCTGTCCATGTCATTTGAAAAAAATATTGAAAGCATAATTCATCATTTTATTTGTGTAGCGATGAGAAGAAGGCATTTTCCACGCTCCTTCTGATCTAAAAGTGCCAATGGAAGTTGGAAAGGTCCCCTCTTTTAGGGAAATCGTGGGCTCAATCATGAAGAAAATCTCGGGCATGAATAATCTCCAGCTTCAGAATCGGTGATGTAGATGAAGTCGATGTGACCAATGAGGAAAATCAAGGTTCTGTTAGTAAAATAGGAAAAATCGCGCCAATTCCTCATGCTAAAATCGAGATTTTGCAATCATCATTGTAATAGTGGGTTTGGTATTAATTGAGAGTTTGGAGCAACCTGTTTTATAGCTACAAAGAATGGGTCTCCAACTGCATTTTTGAAAACTGCGTGAAGGGGCAAACGTGGGAGAGCCAAACAGAAAGGCCATCTGCATATGCGAGTTGCTGAGGCCATCTACTACATCTGGACTTGACTTTGCCGACTTTACCAACGAAATTCTGACTGTTCATCTTCACTTGAGAGGAGTCGCGCCATTCGATCTGCCCCGAAGAATGTTTTTACGAATGGGTTACAAGTTTTATGAATGGGTTACAATGCCTTGCATTCAAATCTGCAGAATATAAAAGCTTGGGCTTACGTTGAAGCCTTCTCTTTCTACAATAAAACTTTCGCTTACAATGAAGAATGGAAAGATAATAAATTTCTGAAATTTGCATTGCAATGATGCTTAGTTAGTTTGAAGAATGCATTGCATGGGTCAAAGGAGGATGCTGACATGAGTGTGAAGAAAAGCGCCCATCGTGGATAGTGACGAGGTGAAGACTAGTGAAGCAACTCCTCCAACAGAGGGAGACGTTGCCAAGGATGATGTGGTACTTTCTAATGAGGCCATTGCAGAACCTTTGAAGATCTTCCATGTGGACCAGAATTACCAGATTTTCCAGATCTGCCTTCCACGCAGTTGTTGCAGCAAGCTTCAGATTTGCAGCACATTCCAGATCTGCCTTCCACGCATTCTTTGCAACTCGTTTCAGTTTTGCAACACGTTCCAGAACTAGAAAATTCATCAACGCAGTGTTTGCATCAGCCTTCAGATCTGCCACATCCTTCAACGCAGTAGCTGCCAGCTCCAGCAACGCAATTTTTTTTCTCCGTGCTTCTGATTTGTCAGAGCCATCAACGCATTTTTTTTCTTTTTCACAATTGGGTTGATGAATTATCTTCTAATCCAATTTTGTTGTAATTGACTCCTTTTTCTATTGCGCAAACTTTCTCTAACATGATATGCTTATGCATTCTCTTTGGTGCATTAACAAGTCTTTGAAGGCCGACAATGACATGATACCATTGGTAACTTCTTTCATGGTCACTTTATTGTCGGTTGAAAATTTATCTTTACAATCACTTTCGTACAATGGTTCACATATTAAATGTAACTTGGTTCATATGTCTTATACATATGCATTGACTTTGTATATGCGCTCCATTCAAGCATTTGATATTTGTTCATACGTAACGTTGTGGGTTGGTGATGTTATGGTATATGGGCAAAGCACAGAAAATCACGACACGGCGAAACTTTCGACAAGGAGTAACAATTAGTTTTCTTTCTGAATTTATTTTTATTTTTATTTTTATTTGACGCATCTGTATTAACATCTTGCAATTTTTAAATGATGCAAATTTTGGAAAATACAAGATCATTGACGACATGTGAAATTCGATATCCTCGACGCAAATCATGAAACAATTTCGACTATGTTTGGGATTTGCATAATTGCAACAAAATTGAATTTTATTTACAAAAATTACATAAGAAGGGAATTAATTATACTCATTTCATATTTGAAAATGGATTTCTAAAAAATCATGGAATTGGGCTAACTTATACATTTGATTTTATTTAAATCTGTTTCATTGGTGTTTAATTTTTGCATAAAAAACCAAGTAGAAATTGATCACTTTTGCTTGGATATATTTATGTTTTGTGAATGCCAAGTTTTTGCAGGTTTGCGTTAATCAGATGATCATTCAAGGAGTCTAATTTGTCGACAATTGGACTTCCAACAAATCAATTTTATGATGAATCATGTGAATAAGTCCATATTCATTACAACCAATCTTTTCTTCCCTTTGTAAAATTGTAAATCCCAATGAGTCCTCAATGCAAGCCTTTGAGATGCCAGTGTCTCCATTGCATCAATGCTTCTTCAATTAATAAACATTCGCCTCATTTCCCTTTACATTCACCATTATATTTGTACTCCTTTTCAGTAAATAAAAACTTCATTGCATTCCCACTTCTTTAGTCCATAAATTTTCCATTTCATTTTCCTTTTCATGTTTTCAAATAAAACCTTGATCCATTACTCATTTTCCTTCACAGTCATTTTCCTGTCTCTTTCACTAACCTGTAGCCCATGAATAAAGTCATTCAGCTCCCTTACAGAGCTGAGTCACCCCATTTTCCTAATAAACACTACTTCAATGCAAATTTTCCATATATGGTCCTTCAAAATCATTATTTCATACTCGTGTTAGATGATGGAGGATTCCTTAAGGCCTCCCTTCTAACAAGTCTTGACCCATCGACCTCAGCACCTTATCTGGGATAAAGACTAGAGTCATTATTAGTACCTTGAGGCTTGTATGCCTTAATGACAAGCTCTCTCGCCAGCAATCATGGGAATACACCAATGTCCCTTGATCGTTGGATCTTGCAAGTGGCTTGACATCAGCTCATCTATTTGCACTTCACAAGATGTACTTAGGTACCTTGGCACTCATTGACATTAATGGTGAGTTTGCCTCGCATTGGTTAATGACATTCATCAATGGTCGATAATCCAATGACTTCTTTCCATGTTCGACATCGACACATTTATTCACATGGAAAGAATTGTGCCACGATATGGAACGACATGAAGACTATATGGTTCAGTAGCAGATTCAACAATAATAAAGGATCCACATTTACGACTTCATCCATCATGTATGCAACCAAGACACAGATCACATTATTGTATTCTCCATTCCATGATTCAGTAGCAGGAGCTACACTTTTCTACATATACACAGTTTGTCCACTTTGGTAAGTAAAGATATGTTCTTTTCTAGCTTTTTATCATACAATTCCTTTAATACTAAAATTATAATTTTTGGAAAATGTTTCACCATGTTCATTCACATTCACATTCACCATGTTCATATTCACATTCATACTCCATTATCACCTTCCATATGTCATATATGTCCTTTCTACACATATCATCCTAACCAACATACTTTCTCCAAATAATTACTATTACATTATGATTCAAACATTACATGTTTTGAAAATAATGATCGAAGAATCAATGGTTGATTAAATGTTTTCAAAGTCTTTTGATGCAACATAAAAACAGTGAAAGAATTCTTACACAAGAACCAATACTAATCAAATTTTGGTTGTCACACAAGAACCAACTAAAATAATATGTTGCAATCAAATGTTTTTCAAGAAAGTAGACTTTGCAAAAAGGAACAAAGTTGTCAAAAAGAAAATCATGTGAAGTTAAAAAATCAATATCAGCCAAAGTTCATGTAAAAGCAAGACAATTTAAAAGATCAAATCATGATCAATGTAATAGATTGCATGAGGACATGCAATAACTTAAGTTGGGGGGTATGTTGGGCCACCAAATTAGCATACATTTTCACTCCATTTTCACCTTTATCCTCATTTTGTCACATCATTTCATCACATTATCATTACATAACCCTATATTTCCATTATCGTATGGGTTTATATTTTAATTTTCCAAAGTTATTAATTTCAAGTATTTAAAGTGAATTTATGATTAAAAGTTAGAAAAATAACATGTATTTGCTTATACCTAAAGGTGGAATGAGTTTGGTGACATGTGTAGGTGATTTGGAAGGTTCCAAGATACTCTTATGTGGCCTCCAAGACTCAAATTCGAATTCTCTTGAAGATTTGAAGGATATTTGGGATAGGGGTCAAGCATATCTCATGGAGAAAAATCATGGATAAAGGAATATGTGTCTCACATGGGTTGTAACCATATGAGGGATTAGTGGATCCCCATTAATGAGTTAGTTGCTTAAATTTTTGTATAAATAGTAGCACCTCCTCCATTCCAAGGGGAGGACTCTTGGAGCATGTATCCAACTTATGATGGAATAGAATAAAGCTTCATTTTACATAAATTTCCATTCTATAGTTCTAGATATAAGTTTTCTAATGTAGTATATGGAATAATTTGTCACTTTGTTCTTAAGAGAATTGAGCTCACTCTAAAAGGATCAAAGAAACATTTTATTTCATAATAGATCTTATTTCATTTAATTGCCTAGATGTTTGAGGATTTGTTTGTGATTGATGAATGAGTTTTAAATTAAAATCTTATCAGCATATGAGGGAACAACCAAGGGTCTAAGTTAGGCTCTCTCTCTATTTGATTTGCATGATAATTGAAATTCATTCTTTTGCTTTTAAGTTTCAAGTTATTTCATTTCTTATGCTTATGAATGAATCTTAGTTTAGTTTGGATCAGTATATGAGGGGACAATCAAGGGACTAAGTTAGTCTCTCTCTCTATTTGAATCTGAACAACAATTAAATTCATTCTCTTGTCTTTATTTCAAGTTTATAGTTTTATGTAATCACTGATTTCTTTTCAATCTATAATACTGTAGGGAAGGACAACCAAGACCTCCTCAATTAGAAGCCTCTTCCCTTGCATATTATATTGAATCATAAATCATTTAGTTAGACATAGAGTTAGTTGCCTACTCCTGCATATATTTTGCTGGCATCATCACAAGCTTACGAGTTTCCCTGGTTGATAATTTAATGAAAGCAATTTAAGCAATTAAATTGCCCAACATAGATTACATGTAAAATTCGACTTTGCAATACATACTTTAGGATCGACAGATGGTGTTCCACGGGTTGAGGCTTGAGTGTGCCTTGGAAGGCAACTCGAGTTTCATAGCCTGGAGGGACAAGATGGAAGTTGTGCTAGAGGAAAATGGCTTGAAGGAAATTTTTGAACAAGCAATTCCTAAGCCAATAACTACTGATTCACAAAACTTGGCCGAGTGGAAGAAGTGTGTGGCGAAGGCAAGGAAGATAATCCTTGAGGGAGTTCGAGATCATATTGTCTCGAGTCTCCATGGAAGGGAAACCCTGCATGCTATGTGGAAAACATTGATGGACTTGTATTAGAATAGCTGTGATCAAAGGAAGTTAGCACTGAAGGATACACTTCCTAAAATCAAGATGGAGAAAGGTGAGACGATTCCAAAGTACTTGACCAAGTTCACTCAATGTTGGGATGAACTTGGAAGTGTTGGAATCACGGTTTCTGATTAGGATATGGTGAGCCTTTCTCTTCTTGGACTCCCAAAGAGTTGGCATAGTTATCAGGACTCTGTTAATGGTCGAGAGAAGTTGCCAGATTGGGAGTGACTATGTTCGGATTTGATGCAGGATGAGATCAGGAGGAACACCAAGGATGACTCTTCATCAAAGACTGATGATGAAGAGAAATGTGCCTTAGCGATTAAGGCAAGGAAGGGGAAAGGTAAACTTTCCCATTCCAAATCAGATTCTTATCATGGAGGTAATAAGAAGGACATGACGAAAGTTAAATGCTTTCATTGTCATAAGATGGGACACTTTGCTACAAATTGTCCATTGAAGAAGTCTAAGGAGAAGTCCTCAGGAGGAGCACCAGGTGAGGCTTTGGCCTCCCAATTTGAATTGGACTTTCCCTCATTGCACACATGGTTTCTTCAATGATGGGAAGTGTCTGGTACTTAGATAGTAGAGCTTCATTCCACATGACTGGCAACAAAGCATTATTCAGTGAACTAGAGGAGAAAGATCTCAAGATGCATTTCGAGATGGGTGATGAAAATAAGTATAGTGTTACTGGTGTGGGGACTATTACTTTTCAGAGGGAGCATGCGACTCCACTCACCTTGAAGAATGTTATGCATGTACTCGGATTGACGAAGAACTCGGTATTCGTTCCGATGCTTGAGGATAAAGGTTATGATGTGATCTTTTCAAAATGAAAGGAATTCCTTAGACACATAGCCACGGGTCAAGTAAAGAAGATAGGGATTCAAGTTCAAAATCTCTATAAGATAGAGGTAGAGGATTATGTTGCTTTGAGTTCAAAAGCGGAAAATATGTTCAGTCGAGATGTCGGTGAGTTGTGGCATAGGCGATTGGGCCACTTGCATCATGGGGCTTTGAAAATATTGTAGCAAATCTCTACCAGTCTTCCCAAATGTACGCTTGAGCAAGTTGATACATGCAAGGGTTGTACTTTGGGAAAATACACCAAGTCTTCCTTTGAAGAAAGAGACATTCAAGCATATTCTATTCTAGAGAGAGTCCATTCAAATGTGTGTGGACCATTCTCGACAACATCCACGACGAAACACAGGTATTATGTTATATTTGTTGATGACTATTCTCATAAATGTTGGGTATTTTTTATGCATAAAAAGGATCAAACTTTCAAAAAGTTTTGTGAGTTCAAAGCATTGGTAGAGAAAGAGTTTTGTGAGTTCAAATGGATCAATCCCAACTTGGCTAGGAACACACAACACAAAATTACATACACAACTTTTGGCGTAGCAGTCCACTCAGATGCGGTAGTCACAACATACAAGGTAAGATAACACGTACAACACTCGTGGATCAGTCCGAATGAGTGCAACGGTTGTTACAGCAAGGTTCATGTAAAAGGTTTGTCTAGTGTCTGGCAGAGCAGTCAACACAAACCGTGAAAGCATTAATAGCATATACAACACATTTGCAACAAGATTCATATAATTGCATGTGAATCAATTCATACACAAATACGTAAGTTAAACAACATATATCATTAAGGAAACTAGAGCAGTCCAACTACAATAACAACATATGCATGAAAATGTGTTGGCTCTTATTATATAAAGTGTAAGTTCCAATCATACAATACATCCATGTAAACTTGATAGCCCCATCAGTGAAACATTACAGCCACATCCGCCTGCTCCTCCAAAGAGATGTACTAGCTCCATGTAGTGGAGAAGCCAAGGAATGTTACAATACTATCCAAGCCTTCTTCAAGGTAGTCTTAGTAGAAGCTTGGCTGACCAAAAGCCTATACAATGAGTTATGAGGGACTATTTATAGCAGAGTGTGGGGTGACCCTTGACATTCCCCTTTGTAACCATTCAACTACCCTCATGACTCATCGCCTACTCTATGACGGTTACATCCCCTATTGATACTTGACTTACACTTCACATGACTCAACATTGCAATGCACATGTACCCATGTGAACAATGGCTTGAGCAAGCCTTGCAAGACATCACTGACCCTCAGTCCGTTGTGATGAGACCAACTCTTTGACATGCTTGTGATGGTGAATGTGGTGAGTTGATGCCGAGCTTGGTCGTCTGTGATGGTGTGCATGCACCTCATGGTGACATCTTTCTGAAGTGAACTCTTGCCTCCGTTGCAATCGGTGCTTTGGTTCAAATCCATCATCCAACTTGTTTGCTAACATGTGCATGGTCTTCTTGGGTGCAGCTGAACCAACAACACACTGATGCATAGTGTCCACATTTATCTTCAAGTGTGTGATGGTGCTCATGCACATCAACTTGCCGAAGTACATGTTCAGCTCTAGTTGGACTTGCTTCTTGTCTTCGCCTTGGTGAGTGTGTTGAATGGGTTGAATTGCATGCATACGCTCAATGACATGCATGATGCTAAATCCCTTGCATGCAATCAATGACATTGTTTACCATGTCTGCTTCATGTCAGTTGTTGGGATGGATTTTTAATTTGTACGGGCGTAGTTTCATCCGTGAGTGCATGTTGCACTCACTGTTTTTCCTCTTCCTGCTGCAACTCATTCATCTATCTATGTAGCTTCATGTTCTTCCTAAGTTATTGCTTCAACACATGCAGCTCCTTCTTTGTTCCATTCTCTGTCTTTACACGATCTTCTTGTCGCATCATCACCTCATAGCCTGAGTCTCCAAAGTTTCTTTCATCATCAATGGATCTACTTCAACTTGCAACCTTGTTCCACCTCCGTGTTGTCAACAACCCTCCTCTTGCATTTGTTTCATTCAGTTTCAGTTGTTGTTCATGATGTTGCTTGTTGTGATGCTTCTACTGTCATATCTTGATGTCCTTGTCTATGAACAACTTGATGTCTTCGTGGGTAAGAAATTCCATAGGCACTTGATCGACTGCATCCCTAAGTGTGTTCTGAACAGCGTCTTCATCTCTGCTCCCCTGGAAACCATTGCACCTGTACTGCTGAGAGGCAGATAAAAACCTGTGATACTTGGAGACATAGCAACACTCATGGCAAGCAATCTTTCAGTTGAAAACCAAAATGAACATGAGAACTGACTTGCAACATACCTGGGTGAATGATCATGAAGGTTGCATAATTTCGGCTGGGAGGTTGGGAGACCGACTGCCAAGACTACACAAGGCATAATCTGGGCTACTGGGAGACTGACCGACTGCTAAAATTGCACAATGCACAGTCCAATTTCACTATTGACTAATAGGATTGTGCAATGCGCAATTCCAGCTGGGAAGGACTGCTAGCCTAGGGATAGATTTGCATAATTTCTTGGGCCAAGCAGCCACTGTCCTCCAGAAATGCACAAAACAGTCATGGAAGCCAGTGCTGGGTAGGAATGTACAAATCTAGACAGGAGGGTGAGCCTTCCTTCCCCAGATTGCGCAATGCAGCCTTGGTGAAGGCAGAGTCCGGGCCAAGGTTGGCCCGACTCGCTAATGGGCAACTGAAAGAAACTAAGACAGTAAATGCATGGTGACACTAAGTGATAGAAGAATTGATTGACATTGCATGCAAAACATGAATAAAAGATTCATCAAACAGATCAACATGCATGTGGGTGAGGCAGTTCGCTGGCTGGGCGAACGTCCATGCAAAATAGTTTCATGCATGCAACAGCAGTGAGACAGCAATGAAAATTGAAACAGAGCCAGGACAAGCTAGTATATACGTAGATGACATCAAGCATTCAAAGAAATCAAGCAAATAGTACTCCCACAAGCGAAAACACAAAAAGCGACAGAAATGCAGCACAAGGCATGGGAAGCGGGCTTATCCCAAAACAGTCGAACTAAATGTTCCAACTGCTCCTAGATGTGATGTACGATGTCAGAGCTGCAAGGTTGATGTGAGGAATGAGCTCTGCAGCGTCCAGCTGATGAGTTTTGATAACATCGAGGTTGTGACGTGCATGCCACGAATGTAGGGGAAGTGACACTTGGTGGGAGGTTTGGAAATTGTTCCTTGCATGTAACCTCCAACTGCTAAACATAGCTCCCTGAAACAAGGGATGCCTTTGCATGCTACCTTGCAAGAAGTAGTCCATGCATGCAATTCTATTTTGCTCAATCCCGGAGGGAACCAGTCAACTCAGTTGCACATGCAAGAGACTGCTTGTCTGTTGGAAAAAATGCGCATTTCTGGCTGGGAGATGGGCTGGATTCCTAGGAGATTTGCGCAATTTCTGGGTAGAGCAGTTGACTGCAACCCAGATTTGTGCAAATTCTAGAATGAGCAGCCTTGCTAGGTAAATTTG
Source organism: Pinus tabuliformis (assembly GCA_031772625.1). Taxonomy (NCBI): domain Eukaryota; kingdom Viridiplantae; phylum Streptophyta; class Pinopsida; order Pinales; family Pinaceae; genus Pinus; species Pinus tabuliformis. Next base: position 391,151,494 of record CM062817.1, read on the forward strand.
CGCAAATCCTGTTGGGAGTGTTGGCAAGAAAGACACTGAAGCTTGTGAACTTAACGAAGCAAGGCAAGTTGTTGTGAAGGTTGGAAGGGAGGCTCCAAAATGAGGCTAAGGCAAAATTTTGGAGGGTGGTTGTAGTCGCTACAACACTTGGCAATACACTGGTAGAACTCCAGCTCTATGAATGGACCTTGTTTGTGAAAAGCAAGTCTAACACCTCTGGAAGTATTGTTCAGTTTTCAGCTCATCTTGATTTCACACTAACTTGATTGTAAGATGTAGCATCTTCCAAACCCTTGGTCAATTGACACACATTCCAAGCCGAGGCAACATAGATGTTTTGATTAGGGTCGAGGGGTATATAGGTGCACAAGCAGTATTGTCGTCACAGTCTTAGTTTCATCTCTAGTGTTGCTCCACTGCCAGCAGGCCTGGATAGTACCTTGGTGGAGTCACATAGGAACACAAGCATGGCTCCCCTACCAGTGAGCCTAGCCCGTACCCCAGTGGAGTTACTTGCATCACCTCCTTGCGCAAGAAGCCTTTCTCTTGTTTCACCTTATTCATTTTTCATGTTGAACTATGAATAGAACTTATTAATTTCAGAGGCAAAAGAGGGATCCCGACTTATTGAGAGCAGAAGAGGTTGTTCCAGAAGAGAAGTAGTTTATTGTATCTCCGATGTTCCTATTAAGGTTTTCCCCCTTACCTTACTCTACTTTGACTGAGTTGAAAAGGGTTAACCCAAAAACAATCGACTAGAGAAGGTGACACTAGTTAGTGCACAAGCGTTGTGTTTACACCAAGGTTCACTTCGAATAGTACATATTTTCCTTCAGCATATCATGGACTAAAAGTAACAAACTCATCATACAAAGGCAAGATGACAGATAACCAAATAGTGATAGTTGTACAAGCCCTCTTGTACTTTACCCGTCTTGCTTCAAGAGTCATACATGGTTTTATGCAAAACTAACCTATGAACAAAACAAGCAAATGAACTAACAATAAAGCAAAGCAAGAGTAGAAGAAAAAATGAAAGCGAAGCAAGTAAACAAAGCTCGTAAGAAAACAAGCATGCAAGCAAACAACTGAAATCAAACACTACTCCTACTCCTACTCCTACACTAATGCTACATGGGCCTGATCACGTGAAGTGATACTTCCAATGCAGCCACCAACGCATTGGTAGACCCATGTTGGTGAAGGCTTTGTCCGCGAGCAACCTAGTTGTGTGAACCAACAAGCAAGAAAGAAATAACAATGAAGACAACCACAGTTCGTGATTCAAAGTGCCCACGGGACATAAGTAAGTGCATGTGCATGAAGGGCAATCCGCAGACTTATCATGGTGTTGTGTGACACTACATGCAACTTTGAGGCATAAGCACACTCTTGACGATGACATGCAAGAAAACGAAAGAAACAAAGATATCTTGTGTCGTGCATGAGTGTTTACAATGTAAGACTCCTCCAGTGCATGAACAATGGGATCGTGTAGTTCGAGTTGAGGAAGTAAAATCTGAGTGTTAGATTGATATTAAGTGCATACAGATGAGTGATGAGGAGCCTTGAGTGTTTGATCAATTTCCTGATTGGAAGTGAAACCAACCCCAAGAGGGCCTAACATAACAATCAGCTCGAGCTAAAGTGCCTCGATGGTCTGTGGGGTTTCGAATTCATTGACAGATGGATCTTCATAGACAAGTGGCTTAGATGGATTAACAATGAGTGAATCAACATTGTGATCAGATGATGAGGTGAAGAGATCACGACAACCAAGATTACAAAATTTAGGATGTTGGACGGCATCCTCATGGTTTGATGAATCACACAGAGGAGTACATGAGGAGGAAGGATGTTCACCATCTGTGTTTCTGGAAAAAGCGAATGAAAGATCAAGTGGATTTCCAATGAATGATTGGTCCTCTTCGTTGTTGGGTGATGGGCTAACGTATGGTGTGTCCAGTGAAATATCAACAATGAGTGCATCTGTGGATGAAGACACACATGTGAAATCATGGATGGTAGGTTCACCAACAATGTTAGGAAAGAATGGAGGGGGCTCATACGAAATGGAGTCATCCTTCGCCAAGTGTTGATGCTTAAGCTCCCACTCATACTCTTCATGGATGACAATACATGTTGGCTATGCAACACCAACTCCATCAGTGGGTTGTTCCTCGTTCACAACAAGTGAAGAGCCCGGAATGGACGAACACAAGGCAACATCATTTGGAGGAACACTCGGGTGTGAAGGCAGAGGTCGTAGAAAATAATGCATATGAGGACTCGAAGGACTCGCAACCAAATCTATGTGAAAATTGAGTGAAGTGATGTTGGGAGGGTGTGAAGGATGAACAGGTGTGTGAGCATGATCCTCAACATCACTAGGCAGTGGTGGAGCTATTGAATAAGAGGAAGGCAAACAGTCAGTTGAGACAGTGCCCGCTTCCACATGAGATTGCACAGCTCCATCAACAAACAATGTTGAGCGAGGCTTGATCTCAAAATTTCTCTTGGGACAGGTAGATTTCTTAAGGTAGTACTCAAACCGGTTCCAAAGATAAGAAAATTTCATCTAGCTCCTCAGAGCTTGAAACTGCAAGTCACGGAAGCGCTACCAAAAATCAATAACGGATTCATGCAGAGCCCTCCGTTGTTGTAACAGTTTCCAATCAATATGGTCTGGATCAAAATGATAGAACATGTCTTCAATAAGATCATAAAATTTCTCAAACGAGTGCACAATGTCAGCTGGTAGGCTGAGCACCCAATGAAATGGAGATTCGCAAAGTGTGTATGCAAGCGAAAAATTGGCTTGTTCGTCAGAAAACTCATCTTCCTCATGAATCATGGAAATAAAGTTATGTAAGTTCTCAGGCGAGGCCACTTCACCTTAACCATCATACGTGTGAGTGGAAAATGGATCGAAAAGCTTCCCCCAGATGGAGACATCTTCACGATCGGAAAACACCTCGGGCAAAGAAGAGTGCATGACTCCATGGAAGATATGCAAAGGTTCAAAACTAGATGAGAGGACACAACTTGTCATCAGGCCCTCCTTCTAGCGCCAGAAATGTTGACAGTGCTGGACCTGCCAACATGTCAAGAGGATCTCCCTGGTAAGAAGTCCCAACTAGACCTCGGACTGTTTGGTGTAGGAGTCCCAGCAGTGGTTCATAAGGTAATTCCTTGACTGTGATGTCGCACAGAGGCAAGTAAGATAACTCTGTCAGTAGCAAGTGTGTGACTGTTGCAGTGAGTCAAGGAAGATGTATGAGAGGTTCTAACACAAAAGGGGGAGAAAAGGGTGAAGGTGAGTTCCAGGTTGAAACAGATCAGTCTCAACTTGGCTAGGAACACAAGACACAAAAAGACATACATAGCTTCCGATGGAGCAGTCCACTCGGATGTGGTAGTCACAACATACAAGGTAATATAACACGTACATCACCCATGGATCAGTCCGAACGAGTGCAACGGTTGTTACAACAAGGTTCATGTGAAAGGTCTATCTGGTGTCCAGTAGAGCAGTCGACACGAACGGTGACAACATTAACAACATATACAACACGTTTGCAACAAGATTCATATAATTTCATGTGAATCAGTTCATTAACAAATACGTAAGTTCAACAACATATATCATTAAGGCAACCTGAGCAGTCCAACTACAATAACAACATATGCATGAGAATGTGTTGGTACAATACATCCATGTAAACCTGCTAGCCCCATCAGTGAAATGTTACAGCCACATCTGCTTGCTCCTCCAAAGAGATGTACTAGCTCCGTGCAGTGGAGATGCCAAGGTGCATTACAATACTGTCCAAGCCTTATTCAAGATAGTCTTAGTAGAATCTTGGCTAACCAAAAGCCTATACAATGAGTTATGAGGGACTATTTATAGCAAAGGGTGAGGTGACCCTTGACATTCCCCTTTGTAACCATTCAACTACCCTCATGACTCCTCACCTACTCTATGACTGTTACATCCACTATTGAGACTTGAATTACACTTGACATGACTCAACATTACAATTCACATGTACCCACGTGAACAATGGCTTGAGTAAGCCTTGCAAGACATCATTGACCCTTAGTCCATTGTGATGATACCAACTCTTTGACATGCTTGTGATGGTGAAGGTGATGAGTTGATGCCGAGCTTGGTTGTCCGTGATGGTGTGCATGCACCTTATGGTGACATCTTGCTAAAGCAAACTATTACCTCTGTTGCAACCAGTGCATTGGTTCAACTCCTTCATCCAACTCGTCTGCTAACATGCGCATGGTCTTCTTAGGTATCGCTGAATTGGAAACACACTGATGCATAGTTGCCATGCTAATCTTCAAGTGTGTGCTGGTGATCATACGCATCAACTTGCCGAAGTACATGTTCAGTTCCAGTTGGACTTGCTTCTTGTCTTTGCCTTGGTGAGCATGTTGAATGGGTTGAATTGCATGTGTGCGCTCAATGACATGCATGATGTTGAATCCCTTGAATGCGATCAACAACAATGTTTACCATGTCTACTCCGTTTCAACTACTAGGATGGATTTTTAACTTGTACGGGCGTATTTTCATCCATGAGTGCATGTTGCACTCAATGTTGTTCATGTTCCTGCTGCAACTCATTCGTCTTCCTATGCAACTTCATGTTCTTCCTGAGTTGTTGCTTCAGCACATGTAACTCCTTTGTTTTATTCTCTGTCTTCGCACGATCTTCATGTCGCATCGTCATCTCATAACCGGAGTCTCCAAAGTTTCTTTCATCACCAATGGATCTGCTTGAGCTTGCAACCTTGTTCTGCCTCCATGTTGTCAACAACCCTCTTCCTGCATTCGTTGCATTTGGTATGTTGTCTTCAGCTGTTGTTCATCATGATGCTACTTGCTATGATGTTGTTGCTTTCATATCTTGATGTCCTTGTCTACGAACAACTTGATGTATTCGTAAGTAGGCAAGTCCATAGACACTTGATCGACTGCATCCCCAAGTGTGTTTTGAACAGTGTCTTCATCTCTACTCCCCTGGAAACCATTGTACCTATACTGCTAAGAGGCAGATGAACACCTGCGATACCTAGAGACATGGAAACACTCATGGCAAGTAATCTATCAGTCGAAAACCAAAATTAACATGAGAACTGACTTGCAACATACCTGGGTGATGATCATGAAGGTTGCACAATTTCGGCCGGGAGGTTGGGACACCGACTGCCAAGACTGCACAAGGCATAGTCTGGGTTGCTGGGAGACTGACTGACTATTGAAACTGCGTAATGCACAATCCAGTCTAGCTACTAACTGCTGGGATTTCACAATGTGCAATTCCAGCTGGGAAGGACTGTTGGCCTAGGGAAAGATTTGCGCAATTTCTTGGCCCAGGTAGCCACTATCCTCCATAAATGCACAAAAAAGTCCCGGAGGCCAGTGTTGGGTAGGAATGCGCAAATTTGGAGAGGAAGGTGAGCCTTCCTTCCCAAAATTACGCAATGCAGCGTCGGTGAAGGCAAAGTCCGAGCCAAGGTTGGCCCGACTCGCCGATGGGCAACTGAAAGCAACTAAGATAGTAAATGCATGGCGACACTAAGTGATAGTAGAAGTGATTGGCAATGCATGCAAAACATGAATGAAATATTCAGCAAACATATCAATATGCATGTGGGTGAGGCAGTTCGCCAGTTGGGTGAACGTCCATGAAAACTAGTTTCATGCATGCGACAGAAGTGAGATAACAATGAAAACTGAAACAGAGCTAGGACAAGCTAGTATATATGTAGAAGACAGCAAACATTCAAATAAATTAAGCAAACAGTACTTGTTTGGTCTAAAATGTGGATGCAAATTAGAGTTTCATTTACTATCAATCCAGGTAAGTAAACTTTGAGGATCATCTAATATATATGGACTTAGAGACAAACTAAACTAAGCTAGATGAAGAAATTCCAAAGCTCCCTTACAGGAGGTTTTTCATTAGGATCTCCAACACCTATTTAGTCATTAACAAAATGAAATATAAAAATTAAAGGACATTATGACAAGTGTAAGAAATATTGAAGCTCCCTTACAGGAGCCTATTCATTAATATTTATAACCATCTTAATCAATAAACTAAGAAATGAAGGCATTTAAACATAATTCAAATTGATTACAAGAAATATAAAAGCTCTTTTACAAGAGACTATTCATTTATATTTCCAGCATCAAGATCTTTAAACTAATGAAATTAAAAACATAAATGAAAGCTTACTATACCAAAATAAGTATGCAAGTGAGGCAATGGGGGCCCTCCACAGCTCTACAAGCACACCTAGAAAGAAGTCAAATGTAGAAGAAAATCCAATCCACTTTATTTATCCTCAATTGAAAATTGCAATTACAAGCTCCAAGTTCTACATTCCAAAAGGTTCTAAATCTCCATTACAATGATCCTAAAATCTAAAATTACAAATGAAGGACTAAGTTTCTTAAAGATAATTCTTAGGCCTAACATACCCCTAAACTGAAGGTATTGCATGTCCTCGTGCAATCTATTACATTACTTTTTGATACTTGAGCTTTCGCTTAAACTTTGTATGATATCATTTACTTAAATTTTTCAAAGTGTTTTTGATGAATTGCAACTTGGTTGGTTCTTGTGTTTCAACCATATTTTGTTTATTGCATTCAATTTTAATGTATGAACTTTGCTTAATGATAATTTGATTTTTATTGCAAATTATTTTGTTGGAATGCATCATGGTTGATTCTTATGTAACAGCCATGATTGTGTTGCATCCAATTAGCGTTTAAGTACTTTTTGCAAAGCCGTTTATATGCTCATGTAATAGTGAATATATTTTGACAGTATGTGGGTTTTAGAATGTGATATATGAATGTGACAAAGTATGAATGTAAATGTATTCCCCCTTCCCCGCCCGCCCCCCCCCCCCCAAAAAAAAAGAAAAACTGATGGTTTTGGCAATTTTATGAAATGAGGAAAGGAAGTTTTTTTCCAAAAATTATCATTCTAACTTTCAAGGAATTAAATGGTTAAAAGTTAGAAAATATCATACCTCAACTTACCCTTTCAAAAATGTATGAGAGTTGTGCATGTGTAGCTGCAAAATTCAGATCATAGTCTTCTTTACTTGGTTGCGAAAATGGTGGATGAAGTCGAAAAAGTGAATTTTTTATTGTTGTTGCATCTGCTGCTAAATCTGTTGTTGGATCTTTTGTTGAATGTTCGGAATCTACTGTTGAATGCGGCTGAAAATGTATAAGGCTTGGAAGGTATAAAAAATTTAGAATTTACACTTTGCCCCCCAGCCTTATTTATTGAATTGTCCTCAAGTCATTTACGTCAAAAACTGAAAAGTAATGAAAGTAAATCTGCTTCTTCTGCTACAAACTGATGGGTCTTCAAGTCTTCTACACTCATTGGCACAGTTCTTGTTAGGTGAATAAATGTGTTGGTGTCGAATATAACAATAAATTGTTAACTTAGTGGTCATTAATGGATGCCACTAGTCAACACGAGAGCTCCCATCTCTAATGTGGATGAGAGTCAAGATGCCCCTAACACATCTTTCTAAGTATGAATGACTTTGTTGTTGTTGAATACTTAAAAGATCTGATGAACAAGGGACATTGGTGTATTCCCTTTGTTTATTGGCATGATAGCTTGCCCTTAAGGCATGCAAGCTTCAAGGTGTTTTTAGAAAAATATTTAGACTCAAGGACTATGGACTCAATGGTGTATGGTAGCAAGGTGTTATTTGCAAGGGTAGGAAGAAAGGAAACTAATAATGAATATGTAAAGTGGAATAAAAAGCTTGTAAATGAGCTTTGTTCCTTTTATTGGTAGGTTAACATTAATGAAAATGTAATGAAGTGTATGTGGATTGTGAGAAATGGATAATGACTCTTGCTGGGAAAAAGTGAATTATGGCATGCAAAATCTCAAAAATAGCAAATCTGCTCCTTAATTCTAGACTTTCTACTAAAATAGTTGAGTTTGACCAGCGTTGACTAGCCACCTATAGACGTCGAATTCAAGTGTGGATAGGTATTTCACCATCATTGTACATTTAGAAACAAACCCCAGATCTTCGAATTTGCTAATCTGTCATGCAACATGTCAAACCATTAAGCTATTCCAGGAAGTTGCAAGAACTTGTAATTTTCTAGAAATTCCGTTTATGATCATGGACTTGTTCTTTAGAATTTCTCATGAAATTAGTCTTTTGAAGACCAATTGTGCGCACACTTAGTTTCTTTAATGATCAGTTGATCATCCGAAATCTGCAAAAGAAAACTTGGCATTAAAAAAAAAAAAAAATATTGTGTGTTCATAAAGGAATGGCCAATTCCTCGATGATTCTTACACAAAAATTAATGCCAAATGAAACAGATTAAGGAAAATAAAAAGCGTAATTTTAGTCCATTTCATGATGTTTATGACAGTCCATTTTTAATAAATATCCATGAAAAACAACTAAACTATTGTTTTGATTTATTTATATTTTTTTTAATTGTTTTTTTAACATAAAATCTATTTTGTTTGAATTATATATATATATATATATATATAATTGTTTTTTAACATAAAATCTATTAATATATATTTAAAATAAATCTATTATATAACGTTCATTTGATGCATTATTTGTATAATGTATTTAAGTAAATCACAATCTATAACATCAAACAGCAACCCAAAAAAAACAACAAAACAAACGATTTGCGTGTCTTTTTCAACACTAGTCATATCAATACAGGTGTGAAAAGGCATCCTCGTATGTAGAGACTCGAATGAAGAATATGGCATCACCAATCCTCACATATAAATTCAGATGTCTAACAGCCCACTCACCTCCACAAAAGAAGTCACCATAATGAATCAAATTAATGAAGAAGCGAAAGCATGGCAGGATGTGACACCAAAAATAAAATTGTCCATGAAACTAGAACAAATGATTTCACCGAGCCGTTTTGTGTCCAACCCATATTTACCTCAGCAATAGGCTCTGCCAAGAAATGTTAGACCTCCGAATGAAATAAATATATTTCAACTCTTATTAATTGAAGGAAGAGAACGTTGCATCATAAAAATGAACACAAGGCAACCAAATAATATACAATATATATAATGAAATCCAGAGGGGGAATGCATCGACACCGAAATAATCATGGATTAAATTATGTCTGATTTGTTGGGAGACTTGTACCTATTGAAATAGTGAAGCATACTACCTTTAAGAATCTTTATTGACCAATTGGCTTATATTTATTTGTACCGCAGTTTTCACTCGAGCTGTGGGAAAATTTCTAAAATGGGAGTCAAGACCACTAAAATTGACTTCTGCTAGAAAAAAAAATGATGAAGGTTTTCTTTTTATTTAGAACAATTTCAAGGCTTAGAAACAACAAAACAAAGATGTCAGATACGCGTTGAAAATCAAGTCATAGTTCGTCATTCCTGAAGTTAAATTATTGGCACGTGTTTAAAGAAATAATGCTCCCGTGTTTCTACGAATGATTGATGCAGAGGTTAAGGCGCGGTCGAAGATCCAATGCCAAGATCGATATCTTTTCTAATTAATAGCTTCACAAAATCTGCATGAAATCATCAAATCCCTCAAATCATTCCAAAAATTCTGTATACAATCATAAAATCGCTAAAAATGGATCAATCAAAAGCATATCAAATCAAGACTTGAGGAATGAAACGAGATTGCGTAGTGAAAGATGGCTGGAGAGCACTCTATTGTAAAAAAAACGTAAGTTGAGGCACCAAATTCTCTTATGCACTTCCCAATACAGCTCCAATTTTGAAGCTCCAAAGCTAGTCTCACAAGTTGGCTATTTCTAACTCGCACAAGCCTGATTCATACGCAGATAAATCTCTGGATTGCATGCTAGCGTTCCTAGTGAATCCAACGTGATATTAGAATTCTTACTGAGCTTAGGAACCCAATAATCCTTTATAACTCAAGTTATATTGTTCACTAGTTGGAACATGTTTCACAGTTTACTAAAGCACATTCACACCAAACGTTTACTCAAGCATGAATGAAAGGGTCCCTAAGAACCACAAGTTTCTCTCAAACCGTTCGGATTCCAAGGAAACGATTTCTGGGTTATGTAACTCATTCCATTCCAGAAAAAACCCATGTCTTCGTTTTTCTAGATTTCCTTTGGTTTGATCACAAAACATGTTTCAAAATGACGTGTCAAAACTGTTGTGTCTTTTGGTTGAGTTTCTAGTCAAAAAGGATGTCGAAATCATACCCAGCTCAACGACCAAGTTGTTGCTCATTCTCTCGCCTAGTTTGACTATTGTATAGGGTAAAAATACAAAGGAAATAAGCTTGAGTTTGTCTGCCACATTTTTGTTAGAGTGGTGTCTTTCGCTGGTGCAAGTTGGACTGGGCTAGTGTCTTTTCAGTTTTATGTTGTGTGAGCATTTTCAGTTTTATGGTTGTACATGTTGCTTGAGGGAGTATCTCCTATGCAGAGGCTTTTAGCGGTCTGGCTAACGCTCAATTTCTATGAGGTGGAAGATATGCTACATTCGATCCCACAAAAAATTATGCATGCTCATCGTGCGATTGACAAATGGAATCATGCGTACAACAGTTCAGATGGCAAGATGGGATGGCGTGATTTGTGTCAACAGATCCATATCCGCTAACAGATCCATATTGCACCAAAGGAATAAATGTGAACGATCGCAGCACAGAATCTCGTTGCGATACCTTTGAGTTTTATTAACTTTGTCTACACTTACGCACTTCTCAAAGATCTCCTTCTGGATTTTCGATGGCTTCTGGTTTGGGAGAGAGGTTCGAGTTTGCAAAGATACATCTTTGTAAACCATCTCCTTGTTGCGGCCATATAGCTTGAATATGGGATCGACCCAACTAATCCAGCAAAAGCCTAAGAGATATGAAACTAAAAGAATAACCAGGAAAAATTTAAACTTGGACTTGGATTTCTTAATGTCCAACAATCCAGAGTATATTAATCCTCTGTTTCTGGGAGAATCACGAGTTGTTTTCCATGTTCCCTTATGATCTAGCCTTGGGGAATTAATTCGATTGGATGATTTTTGGGTGATTTGAATGTCCCAACTCTGATGGGAAGGATAATGAAGAATGAGTTTAGTTTGGATAAGCAGAAGCAAGGTTGTGGAGGATGAAGAAAGCAGAGTGGAATGAAAAGGCTACAGGACAACCTAAATAAACATGGGAAGTTTTAACACATTGATCAAATCACTAGGCTACAGATTTAATTTTTAAATTTTGAAATCGAAAATAAACAAATTAAAAAAAAATGATTTTGATTTCTTATAATGTTGTAGTTTTAATGATTTGTGCAAATTCCTAGCAAGAGATTTTTATTTAATTCTGAAAATAAATCAATAGCGTGGATGAAGTGGCTCTTATTGTGCTACTGAATTTATTCATGAAAAATGATAATGATTTTTTTTTTTTTTTTTTGAAAACAAGACTAAAAGAAAACCATATGAGATCTCATTTTATTTTTCTATTCTATTCTATCTTAACTTGAAAGTGTTAGGTCCCCATAATACTAGTGATTACCCCATTACTATTGTAGTTGTATCGCTTATTAATATTGTTGTGCCCCTATTTTCCCCATATTGTTATTACTATGCCCCGTAGAATCCCTCTATTGTTATTTTTGTGGCTTTATATTATTATTGTTATGTCGGCTCGGCTATATTGTGACTCCTTAGACTCTTATGTATAGAAAGGAGGTTTTGTCATTTGAATCATCCAAGAATTGTTCATTTATGTAATTTAAAGGAGGTTTCCCCCTCAAAGAGGCTGAATTCTAAGGCGTTGATCTATCCATTCTATCTTTTTTTGAGCTAGTTTCATAACATTTGGTTTCAGAGATTTGGATTCTAGGGTTTCGCTACTCCAAATAGGTGATCGTGGAATTTTCTCTATAGCTTTTTTTGCAACATTTCAGAAGCTAAAAAAAACCCATTTGAAAAGAGATCGCACTGAACCTTGGGTCCGAATTTCAGAGCTTTTCGCACTATATTTGCGGAGATATGATTTGAGGAAGTTGGTCTTTTTGTAGACTCTTGAATTACATTCCAAACGGGTGACCTAGGGAAAATCATCATAACTTTCTCTCTGAGCATCGGATTGAAATTTCGTAAGAAGGTACAGAAAGAGGACAGACTGTTGTTTCTTGTATATATTTTTCAGAGAAAAAGGTCGAAATAGTGACTCGTGGAATGTCGTACAAGTTCGCACTACTGAACTAGTCTATAATCAAGTCACTGTGAGAGATTTGGCATAACTCTTCCTTGGAGAATCCAATTTGGATCAGACTAGTGGCATTGGAAAGAGGACACAGAAGACTACTGCAAGTCGCAATTTCAGAACTGGATAATATGAAATTACAGAGATACATCAGAGGCAATATCGAGCTTCTACAAAGTGAAAAAAGGTGTGTAGATTTTTTATTTTTATTTTCTAAAGCTTGGTTTGAAAAATTATTTTGAAGAATTCAAAGGGCATAGTAGAGCATTATTATCGGTAATTGATGCCCCGAGGAAAGAAAATGCAAACACCTAGTAAACAAATTGAAAGCCCTAGCATGACTCATGAAGAAGAGGAAAAAATGCTACATGATATATCAAAATTACAAGACCAAGTGCAACAAATGTCACTCTCACAAAAGCTAACAGAATCTAAGATAAATGGAGTGGAATCTAAGATAAAGGGTGTGGAAGCTAAGATGAATGGCATGGAAGCTAAGATGGATTATTTGAATATAGATTTGAAGACAGGCATGGAATATTTGCAGACAGATTTGAAGACAGATTTGACAAAGTTTCTACAAGAAATGCTTACTAATGGTGAAATGGTAGTAAAGGAAAGTCATGATGAGAACAAAAGAAATGTTAAACATTATTTCATAGACTCTAATGTTGGACAGAAGACCCACCATATTCCAAAAATCGATATGAGGAAGTTTGATGGCAAGGATCCCGCAACATGGATATTACAAATGGAGCAATTTTTTGATCTCAATAATGTGCAAAACACACAAAAGGTACGTATTGAAAATTTATATTTGGAACCAAATCAATTTGTATGGTATCAATGGCTTTGCTCTCGTAAACAAATTATCACTTGGGCAATTTTTACGGAATAATTGACGACACATTATGAGGATACAAAAAGCAACACTTTTTTTAGGCAATTGATAAGTCTCAAACAAAAGGGTTCAATAATGGAGCACATTGAGGAGTTCCAAAAATTGAACATAAGGGTAAAAAATATTCCAGAGGAGCATAGGATTGATGTGTTCATAGGGACTTTAAAGGATAATATCCAACATGATGTTCGCCTTTGGGAACCTGATTCATTAGAGAAGGCATTCAGGTTAGCAAGAAAAATGGAAAGAAAAATTATTGCAACCAGGAAGCATACCACTCACAACTATAAAGATGGAAGTGTTGTTGCCCCTAGTCTTCCACAACCTATAAGGTTGACACCACAACAATTGGAAGAAAAAAGAGCAAAAGGGCTTTTTTATAGTTGTGATAGCAAATACACTAATGATCATAGGTGTGTTGAGAAGAAATTATTCTACATCGATTGTGAAGAGGAAGAAGAAAAGGAGCAAGAAAGGTCAAAAGAAGAGGATATACTCCAGGAAAAAAGCCTAGATAAAGAAGAAATGAATCTGACCATATATTGTAATGCATTGGCTGGAATTACCACTCCTCAAACCATCAATATAGAAGGACAAATCAAGAAGAAAAAGGTAATAGTGTTAATTGATTCAGGAAGTACACACAATTTTATTCATTGTAAGATAGCAAAAGAATTGAATTGCTTCCTATATCCAGCACCAGAGTTTCAAGTGATGGTTTCAAATGGAGGAACGATAAATTGCTCTGGAAAGTGCCATAATATCAAGCTATCGATGGGAGAATATGTATTGAATAGCCCAATGCTTTCCATTCCAATGGGAGGTGCTAATGTTGTACTAGGAGTCAAGTGGCTACAATCCTTCGGTACAATAGCTTTTAATTTTCAAGAACTTTTCATGAAATTTTATGTGGAAGGAAAGGAAGTTTAATTAAGGGGTATTGCAGGGAAACCGGGAAAGATAATCAGCTCTAATGATATGACAAAGCTTCTAAAAAAGGAACAAAGAGGTGTAATTGCAAAATTATGTTCGCTAGATGTTTCCACATTGGAATCATCTATTTCTCCAGATCTCCAAAAAGTCTTGGACAATCATTCCAAGGTATTTGAGACTCCCAAAGTTCTCCCACCTATTTGTGATCGTGATCATGCTATTCATCTGATTCCAGGAAGTGCTCCTCCAAACATCAGGCCGTACAGATATCCCTGTGCCCAAAAGAGTGAAATTGAACATATGGTTGCAGAAATGCTAGAGGCGGGTATAATTCAACCTAGTCAAAGTTCTTTCTCTACTCTAGTAGTATTGGTGCACAAGAAGGATGGATCGTGGTGCATGTGTCTGGATTATAGGGAGCTCAACAAGCTCACTATTAAAGATAAGTTTCCCATTCCTGTCATTGATGAATTACTAGATGAATTGCATGGATCAATTTACTTCACCAAGTTGGATCTTCGTTCAGGATATCATCAAATCAGAATGAAAACTGAAAACATTCCGAAAACATCATTTAGAACTCATGAGGGTCATTATGAATTTTTGGTCATGCCTTTTGGCCTTACCAATGCACCTTCTACATTTCAAGGTTTGGTGAATTCAATTTTTAAACCCTTCCTTATAAAATTTGTGTTAGTATTTTTTGATGATATACTAATCTACAGCAAGTCTTGGAAGGATCATGTTGAACATGTTGATAGGGTGCTACAACTATTGGAGGAGAAACAATTATATGCAAAAAGATCCAAATGCTTCTTTGGAGTACAAGAGGTGGAATATCTGGGTAATATTGTATCTCATGAAGGAGTTAAGGTAGACCCTAGAAAAATTAAAGCCATTAAGGAATGGAAAATCCCCACATCCATAAAGCATCTGCGAGGATTTCTCGGGTTGACAGGGTATTATCAGAAGTTTGATAAGAATTATGGGAGAATAGCAGCACCTCTAACAACATTATTGAAGAAAGATGTATTTTCATGGACTCCAGAAGCAACAAAGGCCTTCGAACATCTTAAAGAGGCAATGTTCCAAGCACCAATCTTAGCTACACCAGACTTCACAAAAACCTTTATTGTGGAATGTGATGCTTAAGGAAATGGAATTGGTGCTATTTTAATGCAAGATGAAAGACCCATTGCTTTTGAAAATCGTCCAATCAAGGGAAAGTTTTTACACAAAGCTATTTATGAGAAGGAAGTGTTGGCAATACTCTATGCACTTAAGAAATGGTGACCCTACCTAATGGGAAGACACTTCAAGGTAAAAAAGGATCATGATAGCCTTAAACACTTTTTAGAAAAAAGATTATCCTCTGAAGAGCAACAAAAGTGGGTCACAAAGATATTGGGTTATGACTTTGAAATCATCTACAAAAAAGGGAAGAAAAATGTGGTGGCAGATGCACTCTCAAGAAAGGATGAGGATGTGGAAGCATTGTTGTGCGCCATTTCTATTATCCAACCAGATTGGATAAACGAAGCAAGGGAGGAATGGAAGAATGATGAAGAAGTGTGGGCACTTATTCGAAAGTTACAACAAGATTCCAGTACATCTGATACATTTAGCTGGCAAAATGATTCATTATGGTACAAATATTGCTTATACCTCTGTAAGAATTCCCAATTAAAACAAAAGATTCTTATGGGATTGCACACTTCTCCCTTAGGAGGGCACTCAAGATTTTTAAAAAATTACCACAGGGTTAAGAAGGAATTTTTTTGGGATGGCCTTAAATCGGATATTCAAAAGTTTGTGGCAAAATGTTTGGTTTTCCAACAAAATAAAGTTGAAACAATTATGACACCGGGTCTATTACAACCTCTATCCATTCCAAGCCAATGTTGGGAGGAGGTTTCAATGGATTTTATCACAGGTTTACCCAAGTCTAAGGGAAAGAGTGTCATCATGGTGGTAGTTGATAGACTTACCAAGTATGCACACTTTGTGCATTATCACATCCATGTAAATCCAGTACAGTTTCTACTGCATTTATGGAAACAATTCAAAAGCTACATGGAAACCCAAAGATTATTGTAAGTGACAGGGATCCCATTTTCACTAGAAATTTTTGGACAGAATTATTTTCTTGTCTTGGTACTCAGTTACCTCATATCTCATCTTATCATCCTCAATCTGATGGGCAAACTGAGATAGTAAACACATGTTTGGAAGGATATCTCTGTTGCTTTGTATCTGATAAACAAACACAATGGGTCAAATGGTTGCCTCTGGCTGAATGGTGGTATAACACTTCCTTCCATACAGCAACAAAAATGACCCCATTTATGGCACTTTATGGATATCAGCCACCATCCATCACATCATATTTAAGAGAAAATTATAAGGTTCACGTAGTGGAAGATCACATCAAACATCAACAACAAGTCCTCCAACTCTTAAAGGATAACCTCGTGTTGGCATAGAATAGAATGAAACAACAGGCAAATCAACATCGCAGCAAAAGAAGTTTTGATGTAGGTGATCGGCTACAACCATATAGGCAAATGTCCCTCAAGCAAGCTAAGAAGGATAATAAATTATCACCAAAGTATTATGGTCCGTATAAGGTGTTGCAAAAGATTGGTACTATGGCTTACAAATTGGAGCTTCCTGCAAATTCTCGATTGCACCCAATTTTCCATGTTTCATGTTTAAAGAAGGTTATAGGCGACAAGCTCCCAGTTCAAACAATATTGCCAGAACTTGACGAGGAAAGAAAAATTATATTGGAACCGAAAGCAGTCACATAAACGAGAACTCGACAACTATGAAATTGATCAATTTCGGAGTAGCTTATCAAGTGGAAGAACTTATCTGCTGAAGATTGTTGGGTTGTGCTATATTCTTTCCACGAAGTTAATAGGGGATTTGAAGGGTACCCGTAACCCCACTTTATGGGGTCTGGGGCAGCGCCCCGGAAAATTTTGGTTTTGGACCATATGTTAGGTTGGGCGGACCCACCTATGGTTTTGTGCATGATTTTCGCACATGTTTTTTGGACGCGATGGTTTTCGGTCCATGGTATTGGACGTGATGGATTTCGGTCCATGGTATTGGATGCTTCGGCATGTATAAATATATATTGTAACATTGAAAGGAACATAATGAAAAATCAAGCTGGTAGTCCCGGTTTTGGGATCCAGGGAAAAATCTCTGTGCATATGTGTTTTATGGGTTATGCTCTCGCATTGTTTATTTTCTTTGTTTAAGAATTCGTATGCAGGTAATTTCTGTACAGGGTTAAAACCTACATTTGGTATCGGAGCTGTTTTGGCTTCAAGGGGACACCTTTGTTGCTGAGGGGTTTCGCTCGGGCCTATGGTAGACCCTGTTCAGTGGGAGATCTGCGAGATCGATTCTGGTGGTGAAAGAAGATGGCGAGCAATGGAAAGATAGAGATTGAGAAGTTCAATGGTCAGAATTTTGAGTTGTGGAAACTCAAGATGGAGGATCTGTTGGTGGATAAAGATCAGTGGATCGCGGTAGATCCGGGTACTAAACCATCGGGAGTGACCGATGAAGAATGGAAGAAGTTGGATCGGAAGGCAAAGAGCACAATACGATTGTGTGTCTCGGATTCAGTATTGCTGAATGTATCAGGGGAAGCTACGGCAAAGGCTTTGTGGGTCAAGTTAGGGACTTTGTACCAATCTAAGTCTCTGGTGAATAAACTGTTCCTGCGGAAAAAGCTGTATAACCTGAGGATGAAAGATGGAGACTCGGTGACAGAGCATTTGAATGCGTTTAATATTGTGGTAAGTCAGTTATTATCTGTTGATATTAAAATTTCATATGAAGATAAGTGCATCAGTCTGTTGTGTTCTCTACCAGATTCGTGGGATAGTCTGGTTATTGCAATAGGTAGCAATGCAACTGCTTTGCAGTTTGATGAAATAGTCTCAACCTTGCTGACGGAGGAGATGAGACAGAAAAATATGGACAACCAGAATGGTGATGCCTTGTCTGTACGAGGACGGTCCCAGAACAGAAACAAAGATAAGTCATCGAGTGAGAGATCTAAATCTAGAGGGAGATCTAAATCTCCAGGAAAACCTACAAAGGTGGTGTGCTGGAAATGCGGAAAGGAAGGGCACTTCAGAAGGGATTGTAAATCTAAAGCTTCTGATAAAGGAAAGGGATCTGATGATTCTCCTTCTGCAGAGGCGAAAACCACCTCAGATGAAGGTGGGGATGTGTACCTGGCTTCTTCAAGTACACATGTAGATCATGAGGCATGGTTGATTGACTCAGGTGCATCCTTTCACTTCACTCCCCATAGAGAGTGGTTCTGCGAGTATGAGAAATACGATGGTGGTGATGTCTTCTTAGGAGATGATAGGAAGGCTAGAATCATTGGTCGGGGAAAAGTAAAGTTGAAGTTGCAAGGTGGAAGGATTAGAACACTTCCGGGTGTTCTACATATTCCTGCATTGGCCAGAAATCTGATTTCTGTAAGCAAGTTGGATGATGCAGGTGTAAAGACGGTGTTCGAGAAAGATACCTGCAAGATGGTTCGAGGAGCATTGATATTAATGCGGGGAGTTCGGATTGGAACTCTGTACAAGCTGCAAGGTAGCACTGTTGTTGATGGGTGCAATAGTTCTATGGTTCCTGAAAATGGAGTAGAGAATCTGATCCATGTGGATGTTGGTGGCCACCCACCTATCCCATTTGGACCCCCACAACTGTCTCTTTCAGTTTTTCAGTTTCCTTAATTATAGCATAGTTTACTATTTTTAGCAGTTTTTTGGGTCCTAAACTTCCGGAGCCGTTTTGAGGCCCTAAACGACGTTTTTTGGGAAATCCACCGCCAGCGATTTTTCTAATAAAAATTGCCTTTTCCATCGTAGTCCTCGGAGAGATCTTTCCAACGGGCTATCATGCGCGTCAAACGGAGATAATACGACCAATTCGCGACCCCGGAAGTTGGCTGTCCAACTCACCCAAAAACGGGGCCCACAATTTGGCGTTTCATCTTCTAGGGTTAGGTTTTGGAATGTGAAGGGTTTTCCATTGTTTCTCAATAATAAATAGGCCTTCGAGCCTCATTGTAAAGACAGTTCGAAACAGTTCAGAGGCATGTAGCCACCACATCTCTTCTCAGAGATAAGCTACCATCGCCCTAGCTGGGTTATTTCGATTACTGTTTGTAAGCATATTTCAGTATTCTACATTAATGAAGTAAAGTATTATTTCCGCTGCATATCTATGTTTATGGTTATCTCTGTTTTTATGGTTATCGCATCTCTGTATTTATGGTTATCTCTGTAATCTATTGCGTTCCTGCTTAAATTCGGATCAGAATCTAGTGGTCTCTGGAGAGAAAACCATGATGTGGCATCAAAGGCTTGGACATATTGGAGAGAAGGGCCTTCGAATACTTCATGGTAAAGGTATGGTAGAAGGTATGAATAATAGCGCTCTGGATTTTGATTTCTGTGAAAATTGTGTATATGGGAAGCAGAATCGGGTGAGTTTCCCCTCTGGTGGTAAGAGGACGAAACAGATATTAGAGCTTGTGCACAGTGATGTGTTTGGACCTGTGAAGGTTCCATCACTGGGTAAGTCTGTGTACTATGTATCATTCATAGATGACTTCTCAAGGAATACATGGATATCTTTTCTTAAGAAGAAATCTGAAGTCTTTGACAGGTTTAAAGAATTTAAGGCTCTGGTGGAAAATCAGACAGAGAAGAAGATAAAGGTGCTAAGGACAGATAATGGTGGAGAATTTTGTAGCAAGGAATTTGAAGAATTTTGTAAGAAGTGTGGTATAGCACGGCAGAAGACTACTCCATATACACCTCAGCAAAATGGAGTCGCAGAAAGAATGAACAAGACGTTGATGGAAAGGGCAAGAAGCATGCTCAGTGGTGCCGGGTTAGGACAAGAATTCTGGGCAGAGGCGGTGGATACTGCATGTTACCTGATCAACAGATCACCTTCATCAGCGTTGGAGGATAAGACTTCACAAGAAGTATGGACTGGTAAGAAACCCTCTCTTTCACATCTAAGGGTATTTGGATGTGATGCATATGTACATGTTCCAAAGGAGAAACGAACCAAGTTGGATAGTAAATATGAAAAGTGCATCCTTATTGGGTATAAGGATGGTTTAAAGGGTTATAAGCTTTGGAACCCAGTCACACGGAAGGTTGTGTACAGCCGAGATGTGGTGTTTAGAGAGGTAAAAGATATTATTCAACATGAAGTCCAACCAAAGGAACCTGAGAAGATAGAGTTTGAGCCAAAGGAGGAAGAATCAGACTCTGCAGCAGAGGAGGAACCAGAAGATGAAGAGCCACAAACTCCGGCTGTGAGAAGATCAGTTCGAGAAAGAAGGCAGCCAGAAAGGTATAGTCCATCTGCTTTCAGTTCAAATTTTTCTTTGTCTGTTACTGATAATGATCCCAGAACTGTGAAGGAAGCAGTGGATTCAGAGGATGGAAAACTATGGAAAGAGGCCATGGTCAATGAAATGGCATCTTTACACAAAAATGAGGCTTGGGATCTGGTGGAGTTGCCAGCTGGAAGGAAACCCATTGGCAGCAAATGGGTGTTCAAGAAGAAGACAAATGCAGAAGGAAAGGTGGAGAAATACAAAGCTCGGTTGGTAGCAAAAGGTTATTCCCAGGTGCCGGGAATTGATTTTGGTGATATTTTTTCTCCTGTTACCAAGGTAACTTCTATTAGATTACTTTTATCGGTTGCTGCTGCTTTTGATTTTGAGGTAGAACAGATGGATGTGAAGACAGCATTTCTTCATGAGGATTTGGAAGAGGAAATCTACATGAAGAAACCTGAAGGCTTTGCGGTGAAGGGTAAGAAAGAACTGGTATGCAAGTTAAAGAAGTCTCTGTATGGGTTAAAACAATCACCAAGGATGTGGTATCAGAAATTTGATACATTTATACGTGGACTTGGCTTCACCAGAAGCAAAGCAGATCATTGTGTGTATTTTAAATTAATTGGTGACCGTGTTATTTATCTGGTCTTGTATGTGGATGATATGTTGCTGGTTGGAAATGACAAAGAAATTATCCAGGATTTGAAGACCCAATTGTCCTCCAAATTCGACATGAAAGATCTTGGTGCTGCAAACTATATTTTGGGCATGGAAATTAAAAGAGATCGGTCAAAGAGGAAGCTCTGGTTAAACCAGAGGAAGTATGTTGAGACAATACTGCAGAGGTTTAATATGCAGGATAGTAAACCGGTGAAGGTTACTATTCATGTAGGTGTGAGGTTATCTGCTGAACAGTGTCCCAAGACACAAGAAGAGGAAGAGGACATGTCTCGTGTTCCATATGCAAGTGCAGTGGGTAGCCTGATGTATGCAATGGTCTGTACTAGACTAGACATTGCACATGCAGTGGGAGTATTGAGCAGGTTTATGTCAAAACCTGGGAAGGAGCACTGGACAACAGTGAAGCGGGTTTTCAGGTATTTGCGTGGCACTAGTGATTATGGTTTGTGCTACCAAGGAAGACCAGGATTGGACAGAGTGTTGGATATTCATGGCTTTGTTGATGTAGACTGGGCTAGAGATCTGGATCAGAGAAGATCTACAAGTGGGTATTTGTTTAACCTATTTGGAGGTGCAGTCAGTTGGATGAGTAAGAAACAATATGTAGCGGCACTATCAACTACAAAGGCAGAATACATGGCAGCCACTCATGCAAGCAAGGAAGCAGTTTGGTTGCAGAGATTGTGTTCAAGTATGGGGTTAGTACAGGGAGCTATAAGAATAGACTGTGACAGCCAAAGTGCAATTTTCTTGGCAAAGAACCCTGCTTATCATTCAAAGACAAAGCACATTGATGTTCAGTATCACTTTGTGAGGGATATGATAGAAGACAGAAAGGTGTTGTTGGTAAAGGTGGACACTTTGAAGAATACTGTAGATGCATTGACAAAATCTGTGAGCTCTGAGAAGTTCTCTTGGTGTAGAGAAGCAATGGGAATCTCAAGGCTGAAAAAAATGACTAAGCTCTCCTGTGGCCCCCTGTGGAAAGAAAACAACAAGTGGGAGATTGTTGGGTTGTGTTATATTCTTTCCACGTAGTTAATAGGGGGTTTGAATGGTACCCGTAACCCCACTTTATGGGGTCAGGGGCAGCGCCCCAGAAAATTTTGGTTTTGGACCATATGTTAGGTTGGGCGGACCCACCTATGGTTTTGTGCATGATTTTCGCACATGTTTTTTGGACGCGATGGTTTTCGGTCCATGGTATTGGATGCGATGGATTTCGGTCCATGGTATTGGATGCTTCGGCATGTATAAATATTTATTGTAACATTGAAAGGAACATAATGAAAAATCAAGCTGGTAGTCCCGGTTTTGGGATCCAGGGAAAAATCTTTGTGCATATGTGTTTTATGGGTTATGCTCTCGCATTGTTTATTTTCTTTGTTTAAGAATTCGTATGCAGGTAATTTCTGTACAGGGTTAAAACCTACAAAGATTCCACATGGGAGGATGAAAATTTTATACAGAAGCATCCAGAACTACTCAAGCGTTGAGGAAAACACTTTTTTGAAGGAGAGTGGCATGTTAGTTCCCCATAATACTAGTGATTACCCCATTACTATTGTAGTTGTATCGCTTATTAATATTATTGTGCCCCTATTGTCCCCATATTTTTATTACTGTGCCCCATAGAATCCCTCTATTGTTACTTTTGTGGTTTTATATTATTAATGTTATGTCGGCTGAGTTATATTGTGACTCCTTAGACTCCTATATATAGAAAGGAGGATTTGTCATTTGAATCATCCAAGAATTGTTCATTTATGTTATGTAAAGTAGGTTGCCCCCTCGAAGAGGCTGAATTCTAAGGCATTGATCTATCCATTCTATCTTTTTTTGAGCTAGTTTTATAACAGAAAGTCTTTTTTTATTTCCTAGGTAAAAGAATGCTTCCAATGAAGCCATCTATGGACTAAAAAATTGAAAATGCTCACATCGAGATTTAAAATTTTTACCTTATGATTTGCAAGCATGTGAATAACCTGACTTATTCTTGGAGTTGGCCCAGGGTTCTTCTGAAACAAATCTTCAATATTGTTCCTGCTCTTCAAGAAGTACATGTTCAACATTTTCAAGTTTCTCATCCGTAGATGAATTAGTAAGAGATGGGGGGTGTAAAAAGATTGAATTTGAAACTAACTAGGTACGAAAATAAAAATTGCTCAAACTTGAACTCCATTATGAAGATCCTGCTATCACCAGGTTTCACAAGTTAGTCCAAGAAAATAAATTGCAATAAAAATAACTTCCTAAGTCTATCTCTAAATCATCCTCCTTGGCAATGGCGCCAAAATGTTTGGTCTAAAATTCGGATGCAAATTAGATTTTCATTTACTATCAATCCGGGTAAGCAAACTTTGAGGATCATCCAATATATATGGACTTAGAGACAAACTAAACTAAGCTAGGTGAAGAAATGCCAAAGCTCCCTTACAGGAGGTTTTTCATTGGGTTCTCCAACTCCTGTTTAGTCATTTAACAAAATGAAATCTAAAAATTAAAAGACATTATGACAGGTGTAAGAAATATTGAAGCTCCCTTACAGGAGACTATTCATTAATATTTCTAACCATCTTAATCAATAAACTAAGAAATGAAGGCATTTAAATCTCTCTTACAAGAGACTATTCATTTATATTTCCAGCATCAAAATATTTAAACTAATGAAATTAAAAACATAAATGAAAGCTTACTATACCAAAACAAGTATGCAAGTGAGGCAATGGGGGCCCTCCATAGCTCCACAAGCACACCTAGAAAGAAGTCAAATGTAGAAGAAAATCCAATCCACTTTATTTATCCTCAATTGCAAATTGAAATTACAAGCTCCAAGTTCTACATTCCAAAAGGTTCTAAATCTCCATTACAATGATCCTAAAATCTAAAATTACAAATGAAGGACTAAGTTTCTAAATTCTAAAAATTAAGATTACAAATGAAGGAGATAACACTCCTATTTATACAACAAGATGGGATAACAAACTCATAATAATGATCCACTATTCCCTCTTCAAATCCACATATCTCTCAACCAATGATGACACATAACCCTATCCTCTATGATCTTCTCCATGACGTCCATGATCTTATGCATGAGGTCCATGATCTCCTCAAATTCAAATTTGAACATAGAGTGCCACATAAGGGTGCCTTAGAAGCATCCTTTGTACCTACGCATGTCAACAAACTCTACAAAAAACTTCCACAGTAGCTTGAAATCTAACATAACTTCCCTGTATGGAGGGGAAACATGGAAGGAGATCTGTCTTCTCGAAATCTTGAGGATAAAAATTGAGAGAAGAGCTGCGGACCTGCAATTTCTGAAACAATGTAGGAATAAGAAAATCATCCCTCCTTTTGCTAAGATAAATCATAGACTATTTAATCATTATAATAATAAGTCGTTTTTGAAATTAAGTCTAGCCCTAATTCGAAGTGAAATTAAAAGAACCAGGGCAGCGTTAGACAGGCTCAATCGCTTGGCCCTTTCCTCCCATCTTAAACTAACTATGGAAATTAGCTTCCCAAAGAGTAACATGAATAAAGAAGGGCGAGAGGCTCTTAGATCCCTTCGAAATAATGATAAGATAGTTGTTCTTAAAGCTGATAAAGGTGGAGCCACCGTTGTGTTAAATAAGGAAGATTACATTCATAAAATGGATGAGCATTTGAGTTGTGGAAGTTACAGAAGAGTCAACTCCAACCCTATTCCCAAGGTGATAAAGCAGGTCAAGAAAGCCATCATGGAAACCAACCTGGAGGATAAAATAAAAAAGAAGTTGATTCCCTCCTGTGAGGTTATTCCTAGAATCTATGGATTACCAAAAATCCATAAGGAAGGGGTCCCTCTTAGACCAATTTTTAATACCATTGGTTCCCCTACCTATGAATTAGCTAAGTATGTAGCTAAGATCCTAAAGCCTCTGGTTGGTAACACAGACTCTTTTATAAAAGACTCAAGTGATTTTGTAAAGCTTATTAAGAATAAAAGGGTCGATAAAGATGATATTCTAGTAAGCTTTGATGTCGTATCCTTGTTTACAAAGATTCCTCTTGATGAAGTTGTTCATGTTATAAAGATGGCCACCGACCCCGGAACAGCGAAGCTTGCAGAAATCTGTTTGCAGTCCACTTTTTTCAGTTTTCAAGATCACTATTATGAACAAATTTCTGGAGTCGCCATGGGTTCCCCGCTCTCACCTATTGTCGCCAACCTATACATGGAGCACTTTGAAAGAAAATCCCTTGACTCATTCCACTTGAAGCCAGCATGGTGGAAAAGATTTGTCGATGACACCAACCTGAATTGGACTCATGGTAAGGCAAAGCTTGAGAAGTTCTTCAATCATCTTAACTCTATATCTTCCGAAATCAAATTTACTATGGAGCTTGAGGAGAATGGTAAGATCCCCTTTCTTGATGTTTTGATCAGTAGAAAAGAGGATGGCACTTTGGGCACACCAGGTCTATAGGAAGAAAACTCATACTGATAGCTATCTTCATGCTGACTCGTATCATCATCCATCCCAAAAATTTGGCGTCTTAAACACCCTAGCTGTGAGGGCTTTCAAGATTTCTGACCCTGATCACCTAAAGGATGAGATTGATCACTTAACCAATGTCTTCAAAAACATTGGATACAAGGAGTGGAGTATCAAGAGAGCTATAAGAAGGGCTATAAGCATCCCCCTAAAGACAAGAAAGAAAATCATGGGAAAGTTTACCTTCCATTCATCCAAGGGGTTACAGATAAGATTGCAAAAATTTTAAGGAAGAATAACATAGACACTCAGTTTACAACATGTGGAACGATAAGGCAAATGATGAGGTCGGTTAAGGATAACATTGATCGTCAACAACTCAAGGGCGTGTACAAGATTGATTGCTCATGTGGCAAGAGTTATATTGGGGAAACAAGTCGGTCTCTGAAAATAAGACTTAAAGAGCACGCTGCTGACATAAAGAATGAAAGATCCCGTACATCAGCCCTTGCTGAGCACTCGTCCAAGACCAAACATCATGTGTGTTTGGAAGACGCCAAGGTAATTGCTAGAGAGGACAACTATCATAAAAGAAAAATCAGAGAGGCCATTGAAATTATGAAATTCCCTCAGAACCTCAACAGGGACAATGGGAGTGAAATCAGTGGAAATTGGCTTCCTCTGATTAGACAAATAAACCCCTCCGGACCCTTGGAAGCATAAAGAAAAAGGGGTCTTTCATTTCGAAAGTTTAATTAATTAATTAAAACAAAGTAATTAATTTAATTTAATTTAATTTAATTAATTATATTAAGTTAATTAATTAATTAATTTAATTTAATTTAATTAATTATATTAAATTAAATTAATGATTTAATCATATAATTCATTATATTAAATTAGAAACAAATTAATTAATTAATTAATTAATTTAAATTAAATTAAATATTTAATTATATAATTAATTATATTAAATTAATTAAATCTTAATTAATTGACTTAAACAAATTAATTGATTAATTAATTTAATTATATTATATTAAGTTAATTAATTAATTATTTAATTTAATTTAATTAATTATATTAAGTTAATTAATTATATTAATTTAACTTAATTATATTAAGTTAATTAATTAATTAATTTAATTTAATTTAATTTAATTTAATATATTAAATTAAATTAATGATTTAATCATATAATTAATTATATTAAATTGGAAACAAATTAATTAATTAATTAATTTAATTTAATTTAATTTAAATTAATGAATTAATTATATTAAATTAATTAAATCTTAATTAATTAACTTAAACAAATTAATTAATTAATTTAAATTAATTCAATTAATTATATTAAATTAAATTAATGATTTAATTATATAATTAATTATATTAATTAATTATATTAATTAATTAATTAATTAATGTAATTGATTATATTAAATTAAATTAATGATTTAATTATATAATTAATTATGATGATGATGATGATGATGGTTAACGTCCGCTGAGACCAAATAATGGTCTATCGGACCTAAAGAAACAAATTATCTATTTTGATTTAAGATTTTATTCTTATGCTCAAAAAGCTTGGAGAGAAGCCTCTCGAGCTCACTATAATTTTGACATTGTAAAAGGCTAGGAAGGTCAGTATTGTAACAAAGATTGCGAAACTGAGATCTAATGTGGTTATATGCGGGGTACTCTAAGAGGAAGTGGTTTTCATCCTCGATGTTCCTATTCTTACATATATGGCAGATCCTTTCCGTCCATGGCGTTTTAGGAACTGCCCAACGACCTGTTTCACTATGGAGCTCATGAGAATTCGTTCTAATCTTTGCTATATTAATTTTCTTCTTTGAGCTAGTTAAAATAGAGAGATACTTTTGATCTTCTAGGGTGGGGTTGATGACCTTCTTATAATAACTTAATTTTCTTTTAGCCGCTAAGTCTTTCTCACACCACATTTTTTCTTTGAACTTAGAAGTAACAATATCTTTAATGTTATTTATGTTTTGCAATGCATCATTTTCGTTGATCTCCCAATAGTTTAACCAGGCCCTTGTGTCTTTATGCCACCCTCGATTGAGCCTTAGGTGGTTTTGGCTAGAATTTAAAGCTAGCTTAGGAAGTCTATGATCGTTTATGTTACTGATTTTGTGCTTGTACAACAGAAACCTAAGCATAGCTAGGCTCTCAATAGGGGAAAGACCTGCTTCTATAAGGAGAATAGGATAGGGTGTATTACTTTTAATTTTCAGGTTATAAGTTATAAAACGCTTCTGGATTTGCTCAATCTTTCTCCATGATTCTCTGGAGATGCTGCAACCCCAAACCTCACAGCCATATAAGATAACAGGAGTGACTAAAGTTTCAAAGAGGAACTTCTTTTTATCCCACATTACAAGGTTTGCAATTTTACAATTATTTTCAAGACCATAGTAAGCTTTCCACCCCCCATTAATCCTTTTCTCAATGCTATGGTTCCAGTTGAGCTTGTGATGAATATCAATTCCTAGGTACTTGTAAGAATACACTTCCTCCAAGTTATTATTGTCATACATAAAATTAGCGTAAGTGTCTTTCTTGGATTTGATAATCATAACTTTTGTTTTGTCAGTGTTAACGGTCATACCCATGGTAGAGCAGAAATCCTTAAGAAGCTTGAGTTGCGTATTAAGATCAGATGGGCACCTTGCCAAAAGAACAATATCGTCAGCATAAAGAAGAAGGATGACGACTATCCCAGCTAAGATCGTGCCATCACATCCTGCTTCCTCTAAATAGCCTTCGAGCTTATCGATGTAAATGCCAAATAGGGTAGGGGAGAGGGGGCAACCTTGTTTAACTCCGATGTTACACTTAATAGATTATTGATTTAATTATATAGATTTTATAAGATTGAATCAATTAAGGATTCATGATGAAAATAATTAATCCTGAACTAATAATGAATAATTAAATAATTAATTAAAAAGTTTTTATAAAACTTTTAAATAAAAAATTTAAGGAAATTAATTAATAAATAAGAAATCATGTGTCGGCCCTTACAAAATTAGGGTTCTTGGTTTATTTATATCCTGGTCGCAAGGCTCCCTTCTCTCAATAATCTTTCATTCATTTTCTATCTGATTTGTCTTGATGATGGACCCCCTTTGGGGTTTGAAACGTCGGCAGAATGAACTAGAAACTGTGGGTAATCCGGATCATGACTCTACAAAAAACTTCCACAGTAGCTTGAAATCTAACATAAAACAAACTTATTCTATTTGTTAGGTATAAGTATATGGATATTATTTTATAAAGTTTAACCACAAATTCTCTTAAAAATACTAAGAAAATAATGTTTTGGAAACACAAAGATAACCCATTTAATGATGAAAGTGAAGCTAATGTGATGACATGGTGGTGGAATAGAGGTGCGAAAATTTGTGAATGGAGAGAAAGTGGATGTATTTTAAGGCTAATTTTTAGGCCAACATACCCCCAAACTGAAGGTATTGCATGTCCTCATGCAATCTATTACATTACTTTTTGATACTTGAGATTTCGCTTAAACTTTGCATGATATCATTTACTTAATCTTTGCAAAGTGTTTTTGATGAATTGCAACTTGGTTGGTTCTTGTGTTTCAACCATATTTTGTTTGTTGCATTCAATTTTAATGTATGAACTTTGCATAATGATAATTTCATTTTTATTGCAAAGTATTTTGTTGGAATTAATCATGGTTGGTTCTTGTGTAACAACCATGATTGTGTTGCATCCAATTAGCTTTTAATTACTTTTTACAAAGCCATTTATATGCTCATGTAATAGTGAATATATTTTGATGGTATGTGGGTTTTAGAATGTGATATATGAATGTGAGAAAGTATGAACGTAAATGTATCACCCCCCAAACTGATGGTTTTGGCAATTTTATGAAATTAGGAAAGGAAGTTTTTTTCCAAAAATTATCATTCTAGCTTTCAAGAAATTTAATGGTTAAAAGTTAGAAAATATCATACCTCAACTTACCCTTTCAAAAATGGATGAGAGTTGTGCATGTGTAGCTGCAAAATTCAGATCATAGTCTTCTTTACATAGTTGTGAAAATGGTGGATGAAGTCGAAAAACTGAATCTTTTATTGTTGTTGCATCTGCTGCTAAATCTATTGCTGGATCTTCTATTGAATGTTCGGAATTTGCTGCTAAATGCGGCTAAAAATGTATAAGGCTTGGAATTTATACAAAATTTAAAATTTACACTTCCCCCCAGCCTTATTTATTGACTTGTCCTTAATTCATTTACATCAAAAACTGAAAAGTAATGAAAGTAAATCTGCTTCTTCTGCTACAAACTGATGGGTCTTCAAGTCTTCTACACTCGTTGCCACAGTTCTTGTCAGGTGAATAAATGTGTTGGTGTCGAACATAACAATAAATTGCTAACTTAGTGGCCATTAATGGATGCCACTAGTCAACACGAGATCTCCCATCTTTGATGTGGATGAGATTCAAGATGCCCCTAACACATCTTTCTAAGTATGAATGAATTTGTTGTTGTCGAATACTTAAAAGATCCAATGAACAAGGGACATTGGTGTATTCCCTTTGTTTATCGGCATGATAGCTTGCCCTTAAGGCATGCAAGCTTCAAGGTGTTTTTAGACAAATATTTAGACTCAAGGACTATGGACTCAATGGTGTATGGTAGCAAGGTGTTATTTGCAAGGGTAGGAAAAAGGAAACTGATAATGAATATGTAAAGTGGAACAAAAAGCTTGTAAATGAGCTTTGTTGCTTTTATTGGTGGGTTAACATTGATGAAAATGTAATGAAGTGTATGTGGATTGTGAGGAATGGATAATGACTCTTGCTGGGAAAAAGTGAATTATGGCATGCAAAATCTCAAAAAGACCAAATCTGCTCCTTAATTCCGCACTTTCTGCTAAAATAGCTGAGTTTGACCAACGTTGACCAGCCACCTATAGACGTCGAATTCAAGTGTGGATAGGTATTTCACCATCCTTGTACATTTAGGAACAAACCCTAGATCTTCGAATTTTCTAATCTGTCATGCAACATGTCAAACCATTAAGCTATTACAGGAAGTTGCAAGAACTTGTAATTTTCTAGAAATTTCATTTATGATCATGGACTTGTTCTTTAGAATTTCTCATGAAATTAGTCTTTTGAAGACCAATTGTGTGCAAAATTAGTTTCCTTAATGATCAGTTGATCATCTCAAATCTCTAGAAAGAAACTTGGCACAAAAAAAAATTAGTGTGTTCATAAAGGAATGGTCAATTCCTTGATGATTCTTATGCAAAAATTAATGCCAAATGGAACGAATTAAGGAAAATTGAAAGCGTAATTTTAGTCCATTTCATGATGTTTATAACAGCCCATTTTTAATAAATATCCATGAAAAATAACTTAACTATTGTTTTGATTTATTTATCTTTTTTTTAATTGTCTTTTTTTAACATAAAATCTATTTTGTTTTGATTTATTTATATTTTTCTTAATTGTTTTTTTTTAACATAAAATCTATTAATATATATTTAAAATAAATCTATTATATAATGTTCATTTGATGCATTATTTGTATAATGTATTTAAGTAAATCACAATCTATAACATCAAACAACAACCCAAAAAAAAAAAAAACAAACGGTTTGCATGTCTTTTTCAACACTAGTCATATCAATACAGGTGTGAAAAGGCATCCTCGTATCTAGAGACTCGAATGAAGAATATGGCATCACCAATCCTCACATATAAATTCAGATGTCTAACAGCCCACTCACCTCCACAAAAGAAGGCACCATAATGAAGCAAATTAATGAAGAAGCAGAAGCATGGCAGGATGCGACACCAAAAATAAAACTGTCCACGAAACTGGAACAAATGGTTTCACCGAGCCGTTTTGTGTCCAAGCCATATTTACCTCAGCAATGGGCTCTGCCAAGAAATTCTAGACCTCTGGATGAAATAAATATATTTCAATTCTTATTAATCGAAGGAAGAGAAAGTTCCATCATAAAAATGAACACAAGGAAACCAAATAATATACAATACATTTAATGAAATCCAAAGGGGGAATACATCAACATCGAAATAATCATGGATGAAATTATGTCTGATTTGTTGGGCAACTTGTACCTATTGAAATAGTGAAGCATACATCCTTTAAGAATCTGTATTGACCAGCTGGATTATATTTATTTGTACCACAGTTTTCACTCGAGTTGTGGGAAAATTTCTAAAATGGGAGTCGAGACCACTAAAATTGACTTCTGCTGGAAAAAAAAAAAATGATGAAGGTTTTCTTTTCATTTAGAACAATTTCAAAACTCAGAAACAACAAAACAAAGATGTCAGATACGCGTTGAAAATCGAGAGTCATAGTTCGTCATTCCTGAAGTTAAATGATTGGCACGTGTTTAAAGAAATAATGCTCCCGTGTTTCTACGAATGATTGATGCAGAGGTTAAGGCGTGATCGAAGATCCAGTTGGAGTAGTAGATGCCAAGATCGATATCCTTTCTAATTAACAACTTCACAAAATCTACATGCAATCATCAAATCCCTCAAATCATTCCACAAAATCTACATGCAATCATCAAATCCCTCAAATCATTCCACAAAATCTGTATGCAATCATAAAATCACTAAAAATGGATCAACCAAAAGCATATCAAATCAAGACTTGAGGAATGAAACGAGATTGCGTAGTGAAAGCTGGTTGGCAATCACTCTGTTGCAAAAAAAACGTAAGCCGAGGCACCAAATTCTCTTATGCACTTCCCAATACAACTCCAGTTCTGAAGCTCCAAAGCTAGTCTCACAAGCAGGTTGTTTCTAACTCGCACAAGCTAGCTTCATACGCAGATAAATCTCTGGTTTGCATGCTAGCGTTCCTGGTGAATCCGACGTGATATTGGAAATCTCACTGAGCGTAGGAACCTAATAATCCTTTACAACTCAAGTTAGATTGTTCACTAGCTGGAACATGTTTCACAGTTTACTCAAGCACATTCACACCAAACATTTACTTAAGCATGAATGAAAGGGTCCCTAAGAGCCACGATTTCCTCTCAAACTGTTAGGATTCCAAGGAAACGATTTATGGGTTATATAACTCATTCCATGTCTTCGTTTTTCCATATTTGCTTTGGTTTGATCGCTAAACATGTTTCAAAACTACATGTCAAAACTGATGCGTCTTCTAGTCGAGTTTCTAGTGAAAAAGGATGTCGAAATCATACCCATCTCAAGGACCAAGTTGCTGCTCATTCTCCCACCAAGTTTGACTATTGTACAGGGTCAAAATACTAAGGAAATAAGATTGAATTTGTCTGTTGCATTTTTGTTGGATTAGTGTCTTTTGTTGGTGCGAGTTGGACTGGGCTAGTGTCTTTTCAGTTTTATGTTGTGTTATCATTTTCAATTTTATGACTGTACATGTTGCTTGAGGGAGTATCTCCTATGCAGAGGCTTTTAGCGGTCTGGCTAATGCTCAATTTCTATGAGGTGGAAGATATGCTGCATTCGATCCCATGGAAAATTATGCATGCTCATCGTGCAATTGACAAATGGAATCATGCATACAGCAGTTCGGATGGCAAGATGGGATGGCGTGATTTGTGTCAACAGATCCATATTGCACCAAAGGAATAAATGTGAACGATCGCAGCACGGAATCTCGTTGTGATACCTTTGAGTTTTATTAACTTTGTCTACACTTACGCACTTCTCAAAGATCTCCTTCTGGATTTTCGATGGCTTCTAGTTTGGGAGAGAGGTTTGAGTTTGCAAAGATACATCTTTGTAAACCATCTCCTCGCTGCAGCCATATAGCTTGAATATGGGATCGACCCAACTAATCCAGCAAAATCCAAAGAGATATGAAACTAAAATAATAACCAGGAAAAATTTAAACTTGGACTTGGATTTCTTAATGTCCAACAATCTAGAGTATATTAATCCTCTGTTTCTGGGAGAATCACGAGTTGTCTCCCCTGTTCCCTTATGATCTAACCTTGGGGAATTAATTCGATTAGATTATTTTTGGGTGATTTGAATGTCCCAACTCTGATGGGAAGGATAATGAAGAATGAGTTTAGTTTGGATAAGCAGAAGCAAGGTTGTGGAGGATGAAGAAAGCAGAGTGGAATGAAAAGGCTACAGGACAACCTAAAAAAACATGGGAAGTTTTAACACATTGATCAAATCTCTAGGCTACATATTTAATTTTTAAATTTTGAAATCAAAAATAAATAAATTTAAAAAAAAATGATTTTGATTTCTTATAATGTTGTAGTTTTAATGACTTGTGAAAATTCCTAGCAAGAGATTTTTATTTAATTCTGAAAATAAATCAATAGCGTGGATGAAGTGGCTCTTATTGTGCTAAATTTATTCACGAAAAATGATAATGATTTTTTTTTTTTTTAAACAATACTAAAAGAAAACCATATGAGATCTCATTTTATTTTTCTATTCTATTCTATCTTAACTTGAAAGTCTTTTTTTTTATTTCCTAGGTAAAAGAATGCTTCCAATGAAGCCATCTACAGACTAAAAATTCAAAAATGCTCACATCAAGATTTAAAATTTTTACCTTATGATTTGCAAGCATGTGAGTAACCTGTCTTATTCTTGGAGTTGGCGCAGGGTTCTTCTGAAACCAGTCTTCAATATTGTTCTTGCTCTCCAAGAAGTACCTGTTCAACATTTTCAAGTTTCTCATCTGTAGATGAATTAGTAAGAAATGGGGGGTTTAAAAAGACTGAATTTGAAACTAAGTACGAAAATAAAAAATAAAAATGCTCAAACTTGAACTCCATTATGAAGATCCTGTTGTCACCAGGTTTCACAAGTTAGTCCATAAAAATAAATTGCAATAAAAATAACTTCCTAAGTCTATCTCTAAATCATCCTCCCTGGCAACGGCGCCAAAATGTTTGGTCTAAAATGCGGATGCAAATTAGAGTTTCATTTATTATCAATCCAGGTAAGTAAACTTCGAGGATCATCCAATATATATGGACTTAGAGACAAACTAAACTAAGCTAGGTGAAGAAATGCCAAAGCTCCCTTACAGGAGGTTTTTCATTGGAATCTCTAACACCTATTTAGTCATTTAACAATATCAAATCTAGAAATTAAAAGACATTATGACAAGTGTAAGAAATATTGAAGCTCCCTTATAGAAGACTATTCATTAATATTTCTAACCAGCTTAATCAATAAATTAAGAAATGAAGGCATTTAAACATAATTCAAATTGGTTACAGGAAATATTAAAGCTCTCTTACAAGAGACTATTCATTTATATTTCCAGCATCAAGATCTTTAAACTAATGAAATTAAAAACATAAATGAAAGCTTACTATACCAAAACAAGTATGCAAGTGAGGCAATTGGGGGCCTCCATAGCTCCACAAGCACACCTAGAAAGAAGTCAAATGTAGAAGAAAATTCAATCCACTTTATTTATCCTCAATTGTAAATTGCAATTACAAGCTCCAAGTTCTACATTCCAAAAGGTTCTAAATCTCCATTACAATGATCCTGAAATCTAAAATTACAAATGAAGGACTAAGTTTCTAACTTCTAAAAATTAAGATTACAAATGAAGGAGATAACACTCCTATTTATACAACAATATGGGATAACAAACTCATAATGATGATCCACTATTCCCTCTTCAAATCCACATATCTCTCAACCAATGGTGACACATAACCCTATCCTCCATGATCTTCTCCATGAGGTCCATGATCTTATCCATGAGGTCCATGATCTCCTCAAATTCGAATTTGAACATAGAGTGCCACACAAGGGTGCCTTAGAAGCTTCCTTTGTATCTACACATGTCAACAAACTCATTCTATTTGTTAGGTGTAAGTATATGGATATTATTTTCTAAAGTTTAACCATAAATTCTATTAAAAATACTAAGAATTAATAATGTTTTGTAAAACACAATGATAACCCATTTAATGATGAAAGTGAAGCTAATGTGATAACATGGTGGTGGAATAGAGGTGATAAAATGTGTGAATTGAGAGAAAGTGGATGTTGAATGGTGTGAAAGTGGATGTATTTTAAGGATAATTCTTAGGCCTAACAGTACTCCCACAAGAAAAAACACAAAAAGCGACAGAAATGCAGCACAAGGCATGGGAAGCGGGCTTACCCCAAAATAGTCGAGTTGAATGTGCTGACTACTCCTAGATGTGATGTGGGATGTTAGAGCTGCAAGGTTGATGTGATGAATGAGCTCTACAGCGTTGGGTTGATGAGTTTTGATAATATCGAGGGTGTGACGTGCATGCCATGAATCTAGGGGAAGCGACACTTGGTGGGAGGTTTCAGAATTTCTCCTTCAATGTAACCTCCAACTACTAAACATAGCTCCCTAAACAAGGGATGTCTTTGCATGCTGCCTTGGGAGAAGTAGCCCATGCATTTTGCTCAATCCCAGAGGGAACCGGTCAACTCAGCTGTACATGTAGGAGACTGCTCGACTGCTGGAGAAAAATGCACATTTCTGGCTGGGAGCTGGGCTGGCTGGGCTGGCTGCCCTGGAGATTTGCGTAATTTCTAGGCAGAGTAGCTGACTGCTGCCTAAATTTGCGCAAATTTTGGGTTGAACAGCCTTGCTAGGGAAATTTGTGCAAATCCTGCTGGGAGTGTTGGCTGGCAAGATTGCGCAATCCTAGAGCCCAACAGGCTACCAGCGAGGATTGCGTAATTTCTAGAGGGAAGGTTGGTTTCCCTCCAGAATTGCACAATTTTTAAGGGGAAGCTACTCAGCCTGCAGCTGGACCAAGTCTGGGTGAATAGCCTATGAGGGGAATGGATCAAGATGTGACCGACAAGCTACCTTTGTACAAGAAAGACACTGAAGCTTGTGAATGTGATGAAGCAAGAAAAGGTGTTGTGAAGGTTGGAAGGGAGGCTCCAAAACGAGGCTAAGGAAAAATTTGGGAGGGTGGTTGTACCCACTACAAAAAAATATTGTTAAGTTATGGTATGTTCTATGCTTATAACAGTTTACTTCTTTTTCTTATTATATTCCACCGATTAGCAATCACATGTACATAAAGTAAAGTGCAAATAGAACATTAAACGATCGACAGAAAACAAGCCGAGACAAGAGACACAAGATGTGGCGGCTAGCCAGGGAAAAACCCCACAATGTGTGGGGAAACCCTTTGATCAAATCTTCTTTTATCTTCAATAATTCAGCAGAGAGAAATAGTACAATAAATATGATTCATATCAGCAATAGCAAACCCTAGATCAGTAGCATCAGCATTAGTGGCTTCATTATCAAACTAGGGCAGACCATATCTCACAAACCGACAATCGGATTGACTTCATTCCACCACCAAAAGTTGCGGCTTTCAAAGGAGGTTCAGATGAACCTACAGCGTAGTTCCAAAGAGGAGATCTTCTAGGCCACGCAAGTCAATCTTTACTTCTGCAGTTGCAGCTTCAGTTTCAGCAGTTTCCGACTTCAAACTAGGGCAGTCGATATCTTGCAAACCGTTCGTCGGATTGACTTCATTCCACCACCAAAAGTTGTGGCTTTCAAAGGAGGTTCAGATGAACCTACAGCGCAGTTCCAAAGAGGAGATCTTCTAGGCCATGCAAGTCAATCTTTACTTCTGCAGTTGCAGCTTCAAATTCAACAGCTTCCGGCTTCACATGTGAGAGAGAGAGAGAACCATTTCAGCGCAGTAGAGAAGAGACTCATATCTGCGCAGTAGAGAGAGAGAGATGTGATGAGATGAGTGAGTCTAAATGAGGAAAAGTCCTCTTATATTTATACACAACGTTGGTGGGTGAACAGATGTGACTGTTGGGCTTCTGAGCCTACATGAGTTGTAGGTCGGCTCGATAATAATTCCATAATCAAAATAAATTCATATCTCCATGAATACTTATCGGAATCGGATGATCTTTATATCAATCCTACACCTCTCGACGAGAGGAATCTAATAAAAATATTATTAGCCATGAATAAGATGACCCACATGAAGTTTTGCCCTGGTTGCCAATTTTAACACTCCCTCTCAACCATGGAGAACTTCATCTACAATCTGTCTATCGGTCGTTACTATTCATCCATCAAATGCACTGCCTTGTACAGCCTGACCCTTGCCCTGCTCTGCTCTATTTTTCCTGTTCTGCTTTGTCTTGTTCTACCCTGCACTGATCTGTACTGTTTTGTTCTGTTCTGCTCTGCTCTTGCATTGTTCTGTTCTACTCTGCTTTTGTCCGAATTATGAAGAAGAAGAAATGATCGAGGATGTATCATACTGACTCAAAGTCAATCTCAGAGTATGTACCACTGGTCCCAGACCAGTCTCAACCAACCCAAAGTCCACGTCACAGTGAGTACAACTCCAATGGTCCCAGACCAATATCATCCTCCACTGACTCAAAGTCAGTCTCAGAGTATGTACCACTGATCCCAGACCAGTCTCAACCGACCTGAAGTCAGCGTCATAGTATGGTACAACTCCTACCACTGGTCCCAGACCAGTATCATTGATCCCAGATCAATGGAGGTCATCCTAGCGTAGGGAGTACGGTAGTTACAACGACGCGTAAATCGGTACTACTATGGTCCCTAACTTCATTTCCCTGCTCATTGATCAGATGAGAGGTACTTCCCATGAGTCTCAGACTGCATGGGTAGGATGCCTCGACAGGAGAACTAATCAATCCTGTCCTCACAGGAGAACACTTCAATCCTGCTACAATTGCCATGGAGAACACATCAATCTAGGCCTCATAGGAGAACACATCAATCCTGCTACAATCGCCGTGGAGAACACATCAATCCAGGCCTCACAGGAGAACTAATCATCCTGCTACACAGGAGAGCGAATCATCCTATTCCACAAGAGAGCGAATCATCTTGTCCCACAAGAGAGCGAATCATCTTGTTCCAGTGTGCACCACCAGGGGAGGGTGAGTCACCCTGTGGTCATATGTTGCTCCATTAGGAACCACAAGCCCTTAGAGCTCCCAAAGCTCAATGTATGCAACATGTAGGACCCTTGTACAAGGGTTTCTTACCGACTCCAAGTCATTTGGGAAAATCACAGATTAGATCTTTCCTCAGGGCTTTGACAAGGTGTATCAACCTATACATCATCTTAATGTGATGGAGCTTCCTTGCTCATCGACTTACCATATCCCAGATGATGTCTATCTTCTGGAGCAATTGACGAATACGGGATTCCTCAATAATCGAATCCCACCTCTGGTTGTTACAGAGAATCACAGTGGTATCCAATGTAAATCCAAACAACTCACTGAAGAGCTTTCGCAACCAAACTGCCTCACACGAGGTTATGCTAGCAACAATATATCCTGCTTCGGTGGTGCTCAAAGCCACCGACTTCTGCTTCCTGCTCATCCAGGATATCAAAGCAGATCCCAAGGTGAAACAGTACTCGAAAGTGCTCTTACGGTCCACCACACTGCCTGCCCAATCAACATCAGTATATCCAAGTAGTCTCACATCTCCGACAGTGTATCTTAATCCATGAGAGATTGTGTCCTGAAGACATCTCAGAATATTCCTGGCATCAATCCAGTGAGGCTCAACCAAATATGAGCTCACAATGCTAACTGCAAAACATATGTTCGGACGGAGGTTCACCAAGAACATCAATGCAAATGAGTTTTTGAAACTCAGAGGCATTTCCCAAGTCTGGTCCGACATCACTACCATATAACTTCTAAAAGTTAAGATCCTCGAGGTAGTCACAGGCTTGCAGTCCATCATACTGAATCTTTCCAATATATTTACCACATATTTTCCTTGAGATAGGAAAATTTCCCTGGATTTTGCCACACTTCAAGTCCTAGGAAGTAGTGCATCAGTCCTAGGTCTTACATTTCAAATTCAGAGGCCAGCTCCCTCTTACATTTGTGAATGAGAGGGTCTGCACCTGTTAGAAAGAGGTCATCCACATACAATACCAGTATGAAAGGCTTGTCATCTTCAACCTTAAAGTAAAGGTTAGGATCGGCTTCACTCCTAGTGAATCCCAGCTTCATCAAGTAGCTATCGATCCTCTCATACCATGCTCGGGGTGCTTGCTTCAGCCCATAGAGAGCTTTCTTCAACCTGCATACATGAGATTTTCGATCATAAATCTCAAATCCTTCGGGTTGCTCCACGTAGACCTCTTCTTTGATCGAGCCATGCAATAACGTAGTCTTGACATCCATCTGATGTAGGTTCCATCCTTGTGAAGCGGCAAGGGCTATGATCGAGCGGATGGTCGTATATCTGGCAACAGGTGCAAATATCTCATCATAGTCTATACCTTCCTTTTGGGAGAAACCTCGAGCAACAAAACGAGCCTTATACTTTTTCGTGCTTCCATCTGCTGCATGCTTTATCTTGTAAAGCCATTTGGAAGTAACAACAGTCTTGTCCTGGGGTCTGGGAACTACTTCCCAAACATCATTCTTTATGATAGACTCATATTCTTCGGTCATAGCATCCTTCCATACTTGATGCTTGACGGCATCTCAGAATGACGAAGGTTCATTTTGTATGATCGTGCTCATGATGGTCAGGTATCCTTGATACCTATTAGGTTTCTTACTTTCACGAAAGGTTCCTCAGGGTGCAGCATGTCCTTCAGCATCATCAAGTATCCCCCTAAGCCATGAAGGCCTCTTCCTAGAAGAGGAAGGCTCATGTGGATGAGGATCAATCAGATCCATGGGTTCCTCTACATCAGGCATTGATTCATCATCCTTTTCTTTCGGTTCCCTGGTGTCGGCTTCTTGAGAGCTACTCAAAGTCAGTAGATTGTCCACCTTGCTGAGAGCCATATCTTTGTCAAAGGTGACATCATGACTAATCACGACATCCCTTTGACCGGTGGTGAACATTTCTTAAGGAGTTGAGGAACCCAATGATTGATGAGGGCATCGATTTTTTTTTACATATACGGCGGTGATTGTAGTTTCAGCCCATAGAAACTTTGGAAGTCTTTGATCATGTAGCATGGCCCGGACAACTTCCATCATCGTGTGGTTCTTCCTTCCCACCACACCATTCTGCTCAGGAGTATGTGGTGTAGTAGTCTCCCTCTTAATGCCAACCTCAGGTATGCCTGAGTAAACCAATTGTAATATATCGGAGGTCTTGCTTTGGCTTGAGGGGAATGGTCCCCTTTTGAGCTTTCCTTCGGCACATCTCGGACATACACCTTCTTTCTCTACTTGGAATTCAGGCATCCCTGTTACCATTTGTCTTACATCGGGTAGAGCTTTGTAATGAAGGTGGGAAAACCTCCGATGCCAAAGTTCGGACTCAAGCGTTGTGTCACAAGACATGACACCTAGCGGACTTCCACCGACTTGATATAAAGAATCAACTCGAAACCCAAGAGTGAAAGCATCTTTAACATTATTTTTCCATATGCGTACCTTAACATCGCTGAAGGTTACCTTATAGCCTTTTTCTTCCATTTCCGAGATGGATACCAGGGTCTTTTTGAGATCAGGTACATATAATACATCTTGTAAGTGAATCGTATTACCTTGATTCAGTTTAAGAGAAACATTGCCTACACCTTTCACTGGGTATTTCATGTCATCTCGAAGGACAATTTCCAGGTTAGTTTCTTTCTCTACCAGATTATAGAGTACTTCTTTGTAACCAGTGAAGTGTCTTGAGGCACCACTATCAATGAGCCAAATTCCCATTGAGTCCGAAGGAGCGGAGGTAGATAGAGCAGCTGGTAGATAATATTCAACCTGCTTATCGTCAACAGTGTTAGATTCATACCTGGAATTTCTAGCCTTCTTGAATGGTTGCCCTCTTCCTTGATTTCCCGCATTCCTTTTTCCTTTGTTGTTGAATTTTCCATTCCTTCGATTACCATGAGAGGGATTTTGATCATCGTCAAGGTGAGAGTCCTTTCTATCAGGGCATTCCCTTGCATAGTGACCTGCTTTATTGCAAATGAAACATCGTCCTTTTCTTTCACCCTTAAATCCAGCCTTTCTTTTCGATTTAGACCCAGAATTATTTCTTTTCTTAGCATGAGAAGAAAAAGAAGCAGGAGGACCTTTAGGCATGGGCATTTCTTGCACTTCTTCCCTTTTTTCTTCTTGAATGCATCTAGCCATTAATTCCTCGAAACCAAGAATTACATTATAGTTCAAAAGAGTAGTCCTGAACACATACCATTCAGATGGTAATCCTCCGAGAGTTCTGAGTGCCACTTCTCTGTCAGTAATGGTTTCCCCAATAGATAGGATATCGTTCTTGATCTCAGTGATTCTTAAGAAGTATGCTTGCATACTTTCATCTTTACCCTTCTTGATTTCCCTCAACTTGTTTCTAAGAAACAAAACTTGATTTGCATCATTAACTTTAAATAAACTCACCAGTCTGTCGTAGATTTCCTTGGAGGTGTCTAGATCAGAGATGTAGGCCACCAAGCGCTTGTCGATAGAGTCCCGGATGATCTTCTTTGTTTTGACTTCTCCATTTTTCCATTTGTTCCAGGCAGCAGCAAATGCATTTGATGAAGGCTCAACAATATTGCCTCTCACATGATCCAACACTCCTTGATTCTCAAGGGTTAGATCGATAGAAATCTTCCATCCGTGATAGTCAGCTTTCTCACGGAGCTTGTCTTCAACAGGAAAGAGTGTTGAGGACCCCATAGTTCTTTTAGGATAGCCTTGCCAATCTTCTCTTCAATGATTCCTCTTGCTCTTGCTCGGGCTTTGTCTTCACCTCAGCCGATACCATGTTAAGTTATGGTATGTTCTATGCTTATAACAGTTTACTTCTTTTTCTTATTATATTCCACCGATTAGCAATCACATGTACATAAAGTAAAGTGCAGATAGAACATTAAACGATCGACAGAAAACAAGCCAAGACAAGAGACACAAGATGTGGCGGCTAGCCAAGGACAAACCCCACAATGTGTGGGGAAACCCTTTGATCAAATCTTCTTTTATCTTCAATAATTCAGCAGAGAGAAATAGTACAATAAATCTGATTCATATCAGCAGTAGCAAACCCTAGATCAGTAGCATCGACATTAGCGGCTTCATTATCAAACTAGGGCAGACCATATCTCACAAACCGACAATCGGATTGACTTCATTCCACCACCAAAAGTTGCGGCTTTCAAAGGAGGTTCAGATGAACCTACAGCGCAGTTCGAAAGAGGAGATCTTCTAGGCCACGCAAGTCAATCTTTACTTCTGCAGTTGCAGCTTCAGTTTCAGCAGTTTCCGGCTTCAAACTAGGGCAGTCGATATCTTGCAAACCGTTCGTCGGATTGACTTCATTCCACCACCAAAAGTTGCGGCTTTCAAAGGAGGTTCAGATGAACCTATAGCACAGTTCCAAAGAGGAGATATTCTAGGCCACGCAAGTCAATATTTACTTCTGCAGTTGCAGCTTCAAATTCAACAGCTTCCGGCTTCACATGTGAGAGAGAGAGAGACCCATTTCAGCGCAGTAGAGAAGAGACTCATATCTGCGTAGTAGAGAGAGAGAGAGATGTGATGAGATGAGTGAGTCTAAATGAGGAAAAGTCCTATTATATTTATACACAACGTTGGTGGGTGAATAGATGCGACTGTTGGGCTTCTGAGCCTACATGAGTTGTAGGTCGGCTTGATAATAATTCCATAATCAAAATAAATTCATATCTCCATGAATACTTATCGGAATCGGATGATCTTTATATCAATCCTACACCTCTCGACGAGAGGAATCTAATAAAAATATTATTAGCCATGAATAAGATGACCCACATGAATTTTTGCCCTGGTTGCCAATTTTAACAAATATTAAGTATTCTTTCAACCATTTCATGCTACCAAGTTTTTTCAGTGACCATTAACAAGCCATGTAAGCAATTGTTGAAACACTTTTTAGAGTTTTTCAATAATGCACTCAAGAAAGTTCATCCCTAGAACACTGGTTGTCATGGTTTATAAAGTCGTAGCTTTCAAAAGTATATGTAATTATATGGCCGAGCTGAAAAGTCAAATATTTGGTGTAAACCACTACTCCGAAATATACATGCAAAGTTTGTGTTTGATCCGAATTTAAACAGGAACGCAATAAAATACAGAGATAACCATAAAGACAAATATGCAACGGAAATAATACTTCATTTCATTACTGTAAAATACTGAAGTATGCTTACAAATAGAAATGGAAATAACCTAGCTAGGGCAATGGTAGCTTATCTCTGAGAAGAGATGTGTCGGCTACCTGCCTCTGAACTGTTCTCCAAAAACTGTGTTACAATGAGGCTCGAGGGCCTATTTATTGTTGAGAAACAATGGAAAACCCTTCACATTCCAAAACCTAACC
This sequence comes from Pinus tabuliformis, assembly GCA_031772625.1. Taxonomy (NCBI): domain Eukaryota; kingdom Viridiplantae; phylum Streptophyta; class Pinopsida; order Pinales; family Pinaceae; genus Pinus; species Pinus tabuliformis. The sequence continues at coordinate 391,195,581 of CM062817.1, forward strand.
CTAGAAGATGAAACGCCAAATTGTGGGCCCCGTTTTTGGGTAAGTTGGTACATCAACTTCCCGGGGTCGCGAATTGGTCGTACTATCTCCATTTGACGCGCATGATAGCCTGTTGGAAAGATCTCTTTGAGGACTACGACGGAAAAGATGATTTTTAGACACAAAAAAAAATTGGCGGTGGATTTCCCAAAAAACGTCGTTTAGGGCCTCAAAACGGCTCCGGAAGTTTAGGACCCGAAAAGCTGCTAAAAATAGTAAACTGTGCTATAATTAAGGAAACAGAAAAACTGAAAGAGACAGTTGTGGGGGAACCAACATCCACCTGGATCAGTGTTATACGTATAGGGAAAAGGGAGACCATACGATGTGTCTATAGTTAGCTTTATGGTCGTCATCCTCAATTAGTTAATATGTGATTTGTCCAATCATTATGCAGTCCTTCTAGACTTTGTCATTAAATTGTAATCTTCAATGCTCCTCTATAGGTGATTCATATGAAGATTGTTATACGAGATTTACAATCGTGGACAAAAGTATCTCCCCTAGGTCTATGGCTAGCTTAGAACAATAGAGAGACAATGAACACAATGTTTTTCCTTAAAGTAAATAGATTATGGAGTGATGCCTACCTAGAATCCTTCGCATGCTTCGCTCCTTCTTCAGTTTGGAAGCTCCAATTCCTGCTCTACTTGTGAAAATTAGAACCTACATAATCAGATAACACAAGCCAATAAACTACAATATCTATGCAATATCATCTAAGTACTTGATTCAATATATCAACATAGTATTGAAATAAGTGAAACAACATTACATATAGGGAAACAATGAATTCTTTTCATTACTATAAATGGAAGGCGATTACAACCATAAGTAGCAGTTGATCTTGTAAAAGATCTCCTCCAAGTTGTTGACTTATCCTTTCCTTGTCACAATATGAAACTCTAATCACCATAAATGCATGGAATGATGACCACCCACTACAACAACATAAGGGCAGAATCACTCTCCAAATGCCAACCCCCAATCACATAGAAGGTTGGTAATATATAGAGAAGTATGGTAAGTTGGGAATTTTTATCCGATTACAAATCTAAGGTAAGAGATCCACCTTTGATGGAGGGATAGGATCAAAGGGTAAGTGGTAAAAACTCCAATGTAGAGATGGAAAAGATTTGAATGATTTATCCAAGGTAAGTAGTTGTAACAAGTTCTAGAAACTCCTATAAGGGGAATCTTTCGAAATCCCAATCATTCTCCCATATTTCTAGAACCAATGTAGGTGCAAAGGGGAGAAACCTGCTGGTGACCAATGCAAGCCACAATGGATCAACATGTTGGTGAACGCACCTCAGTAAGCCTACATGGAGCGTTGGTCCTCAAACTAGCTCAGATGAAGCAGTTTAGGGATCAAACATTGGGAAATGAAAGGTACATGCTTAAGGCTTTGTGCAAGATGGTGACAAGGGGGAATAGGATGTTGATTGATCACATTAGGAGGATCACTTATTAGATGTGACAAAATGGCCTATAACATAATTCCCCCTAAAGCGCAAAGTCAAAGATGATGACTGATGACTGAAGTGCTTTACCTTGTGACAAGTAGGGATCAAGGAAAATTGACGAGCTTCATCTGTTACAATATATTTTCAACATGACATCTTTGTTTGTTGAGGGAGGCATACCCATACTCATCTCATAAGCTAACATAACATGTACAATGACCAAAAGAAACATCCACAGATGCAACTGGTGGACCCATAATTGGATGATTGTTAATATGATCATGGCCATCATACATTCTGATCTTTTTATAATCCTGAAATTGTAGTCTGGATGGATGAAACTATATCTAGGGTCTTCTATCTCATTCACACGACCAACCAATGTGCGAGTCTAACCATCTGAATCAATGAGTTGGAGGTGAACATGGTAGACACCATCTGATTATCAGCCAATGATGTAAGTTGTTAACAGACTTGAGAGAGACCACCGATGATGTTAATGGCTCTCAAGGTACTATAGTACAATATTTATGGTGTGAATGAATGAGTTGATGCCGAACACCACACAAAATATTTCGATCAAAGACCAATGATGTAAACCTATCAAATCTCAAGAGGTGTGATTTTTCACAACATCCTTTAGTGTATCTAGGGTATGTGATAGGTGGAGGAGAGTTGAAGATAGATCCTGCCAAAATGGAGGCCATCATGAAATGGTAGATGCCTACTAATGTTTCTGACGTCAAGAATCTAATTGAGGTATCACAATACCTAAGGAAATTAATAGCCTGGTTTTCAACAGTAACAATGCCACTTCACACTATAATAGAAGGTGGCAAGATTTTCTAGCGAGGAAAGGGTTAGCAAAGGGCCTTTTAAGAGCTAAAGAAAAATATAAGTCAAGCATCAATTCTGAAATTAAAAACAAACTTGCAGTAGCCCTTTGAAGTGGAGAAAAATGCGAGTGGGTATGATATGGGAGCAGTCTTGATGTAAGGAGGAAGGCTTGTATGCTACCATTCTAAAGTATTTCAAGGGGCAGATCTTAACTACCCTACCTACGAAAAGGAGCTCTATGCCCTAGTGCAAGATGTGAAGAAATGGAAGCACTGTCTGATGGGAAAGGAGACATTAATCAACACAGATCACCAGCCGCAACTTTACCTACAGGCCCAAAGTAAGCTACAGAAAACTAGGCATTACTAGTGGATGGGGTTTCTACAACAGTTTCATTTGGTGATCAAGTACAAAAAGGGCAGCATAAACAAGTTGGTCGGCATGCTCTCAAGTCCACCCACATCAAATATCACAACTTTGGGGACTCTTATGAACATGGAGACATTCACCCATGATGCATACAGAGAGGAATATTCAGAGAATGAGGACTTCAAGGAGGTGTTTTACCAATTGCAGAGTTAGATTCACGTGCACAATGGTGACAACACTGTTCAATACCATCTCTAGGATGGGTTAATCTACATGTTGGATAAGTTATGTGTTCTTAGAGGTGATAAACTACAATTGATTAGAGAGGCTCACACCTCCAAGGTTGTAGGTCACTTTGGTGTAGGCAAGACCATGGCCAACTTACAAAGGTATATGTATTAGCCTAAGATACAAGAACAGGTAGCTAGGTTCATAAGAGGGATGCATGCTTTGTTGTACCAGCAAGCCTAACAACAAGAAACATGGTTTATATCATCACTTGCCTATACCCACTTTTCCTTGGGAGAGAATTTCCATGGATTTGGTGGGAGGTTTACCAACAACTAGAAAGGGACATGATTACTTGTTCGTGGTATTCGACAAGTTCAACATGATCTGTGTTCTGATGCAATCTAAAAATACCATCAATGGAAAATAAGTAGCAAAATTGTTCTTTGGACAGCCCTCGGTGCACTTTGGGATACCAAGGAGCATCATTTCTGACAGGGACACAAGATTTCTCAGTGCATTTTGGACTCCATTGTCGTATAATATGGACACAAATTTGAAGAGATCTACTGCATTCAATCCACACATAGATGGGTAGATAGAAGTAGTCAACGGGACTTGGTGTAGCTTATGAGGGGATACAACTAGAAACATTTGAAGACCTAGGATGAAAATATGGTATATATATAACACTCTCACAACAGAGAAATCCACACTTCTACTGGAAATTTCCCATTTGAGACCTATTTTGGATGTTTTCCACCTTCACCTTTGGAAATTGCATATGAGCAGCAAGGAAGAGTGAGAGAAGGTCTTACAGGAGTTGCCTTGTGGGCTAAAACAAATTATAGAGATGATCAGGCATATCCATATGTATGTACAAGAGACACTGCAAAGGTCACAAGAGAAATATATGGTCAATGATTATCAACATAGAATAAATAAATCCCTTCAGGTGGGAGACAAATTATGGCTACAGTTAAACAAGGATAGGTTATAGGGGCCTAGTAATAAAATAAAGGCTCTATAGTATGGTCTGTTTAGGATTCTAGAAAAGGTGTGTGATAATGCCTATCGAATCAGTTTACCACCATATATGCAAATTTACTTGGTTGTGAATGTAGAGAATCTGAAACTCTATAAGTCTTCCATGCTAGATCAAGAAGAGGAACAACTCCTACCTTCTATGGAGGATTTGGCACCAGATTCTCAGTAATAGTTGACAGAAGATACAATTTTATATATGAGGTCTAGAACTATAATGTAAGGGCATCATGACCTTTGGTAGATTGGGTTGAAAGGATAACTTCCAGGAAAAGCTAAATGGTACACCTGAGAGAAGGTGGAGGATAAATTTCCTCACCTCATTCAATAAAATATTTTGGGGACCAAAATCCTCCCAAAATGGGGAGTTGTGAGCCATATTGGTTCATTATATTATTTTTCATCCATATCAATTCTTTTAGAGTGGAAAAAGTGGAGGAGTCCGCTCAGAAGACCATTTTTACCAGCAGAACCTAGTTTGGAAAAACACAGTCTGAAACCTTATGTGAGCGTTTTGAGGCATAATATGACATTTTTGGGGGTAAAACTATACCTATCTATCAAACACCTTCCATTCCTATTCTACACACATATACCATTCCAACGGCGCAAGAATCACGTTAATCAGAGTCTGTATGTGAAAGCTATGCCACTCAACAGTTGACCCTCTTGTTTTCTCCACCATAATTCAAGAGGTTGCCACATTAACCCCCATAATTTATGGAAAATGGAAGAGTCATGTGATTATGATGAATAAGACTCTATAAGATTTTATATTGTAACTCTAGTTAAGAATTGAGGTAGTCAAACCTGACCACTAATAGGCTATTGGGCAATGTTATAACCAGACCACTGGGAGGAAAATGGGTTCCATTCTTTCAAGTGAATTTGTTCCATAGCTAAGAAAAATAAGCTCGGAAGGATAGGAAATACAGAACATATAGATGATTTGTGCATTGTAGTCACCACAGACCATACTTCTTTGTATTCGCACACATTTTCTATTAAAAGAAAGAGAGTAGAGCAACCTCACCTTCAAGCTGGGTTTTTCTCCCAATAGGGTTTCTCAGGTCATATCTTATGTCAAGTGTGTGTGAGAGATTTTATTTCATTTTTTTTATTTCTGCATAATTTTTATTCACGTGCATATGTTATTAATAGTATTCTCCATATCGATGTAATTTAATTTTAGAACGAACCAAAAGAAGAGAACGAGGCGCAGAGCTAGGGTTTCACATTGCTGCAGGGGCGGTTCTCCATGGAGGGGCACAAAGGGGGGAGCTCTTCTCCCTCCTACAGGTAGGCCGTGGCCAGCCGAGGCAAGAAACCATTAGAATCCGTCAGAGGTCCTTTAGAGGAAGGAAAAAGAAGCATGGAAGAGGAACAAGATTTTACCAAATCAAGGAAGGACAATAGAACCAAAGAAAATGAGGAAGGAGACAAAATACAGGGAGCAGAAAACAAGGCACATAAGGGACCATGTAAACCTAAGGTTAAAATCACTCCCAGAGTAGTTTTAAATGATCCTGCTCTGTAGGCGCACAGGGATCACATGCGGACCTAAGCTATCATTTGCAAATTCATGGGATTATGGCCCATTGAAAATGCTCTGCAAATGTGGATAAAATACCACTGGAAACCAAAAGGAAGCATAGACCTACATCTGGGGTCAAAGGGTTTCTTTACTGTGGTCTTTACAAATATTGAGGACAAAGACAAAGTGTTTGAAGGAGGGCCCTACTTCTATGCAGCAGCAGGCCTCTACATGCGGCCGTGGATGATGAATTTTGTCCCAGAGCGAGAGACTTTCACCTCGGTCCCGGTCTGGGTAAGACTCTATTCCCTACCTCTTGATTACTGGCAAACGGAATCGTTATCTGCCATAGGAAATAAACTAGGGCGTTTTGTCAAAGCTTCTGAGGCCACCAGAAGGGGTAAATACACTTCCTTTGCAAGAATATGTGTGGAGATGGATCTCTCTGGAGCTCTACCGGATGAGGTCATCTTGGAAGTCTTTGATGAAGAATGGGTGCAAACAGTAGATTATGAGCATATACCTTTCAGATGCCGCAAGTGCCATGAACATGGACATCTTTTTAGAGACTGTCCTCTCAGTAAAATCGAGAATAAGAATAAAGCTGCTACAATGAAAGATAATGAAGGCTTCCACAAAGTGGGATATAGAGGAAAAGGGGGCAAAAGGGGAACAAAACAACATCAAACAGAAGGGCAACAGGTCAGCCAGAATAAGTTCCATGTACTTGAAGAAGAGGAGGAGATAACAAAAGAAGATCAGGTCATGGAAGGAAGCCCTGGGGAGAAAGAGAAAGAGGTAAATAGTGAACAAACACAGGATATTACCAAACAGAAAGAAACCATGCTGAGTGATGGAGAACTAGAGATGGACCAAGAAATGATCCAGAGTGAGATGGAAACGGAGGATCATGAACTACAGGAGATTCTGGATAGAGAACACCTAGATCTGGAAGGGTTCTTGAAACAGGGTACCATGGGAGGGGTAGACTCATTACCACAAGAAGAGTTCAACAGAGTACAGCAACTGTTCCTATGGAAAACTCAGGCAAAGGGGCCAGAGAGTCAAAAAAACAAAGAAAGGCAGGGCAACAAAGGTGTGAAACCTATGAAAACCACACTAGGATTAGCTCCTAAAAACCCAGGGAAGAAAAGAGGTAGAAAAAAGCAGAATGAGTTATTGATGGAATGTGGAAAGCTAATGATAGATTTAGGTAAGATGAAAGACCTAACTAGCTACTCCTTTACAAATCTGTAATAATGAATTTTACATCTTGGAATATAAGAGGTCTAGGGAGTAAGAGAAAACAAAGAATACTTAGTCACAGAATGAAACAAGAAGCACCGGATATGATCTTTATCCAGGAAACTAAATGTTCCATTCAAAGAATCAAAGAAGTTCATAGCAGCTGGCTCAGCAGGTATGAATTTTTAGAAGTTAAAGCAGACAATACAGTAGGGGGTATACTCACTCTTTGGAACCCCCAAAAGATTGGAATAATAGATGCTGAGGCATCTAGGAATTATTTATCAGTGGTTATCTAGCCTGTGGGAGATAGGGATACTTATCTGGTCACAAATGTTTATGGCCCTCAAAGAATAGATGATAAACTCAGGTTTCTAGATTCTCTTGAGGATTTGAGAGATAGATATGTAGGAGTACCATGGATCATGGGAGGAGACTTCAACATGATCAAATCACTTTCGGAGAAAAAAGGGGGAACCAGAACCTTAAGCAAAGACTCTACAACATTTCAAACTTTTATAGATAATATGAATCTAGTTGACACTGACATGAGTAATGGCCTATTTACTTGGAAAAATAAAAGAGGAGGAGAGTCTCAAGTTGCCTCCAAGTTAGACAGATTCATAATCTCATAGGACCTTATGCTCAACAACAAGGACATAATAGCGAGAATTCTCCCCTTTGGAGGCTCAGACCATTGGCCAGTACAACTAGAGATGCAGGGCATCGGTACCCCCAAGAACAAACCTTTCAGATTTGAGAATATTTGGCTCACACACCCAGATTTCAACAGTAATATTGCAAAATGGTGGATAGAGGATCTGCAGCTGCAGGGTACAAGTATGTTTCTGCTACACAAAAGACTAAAGCACATCAAGCTCAGGCTTAAAGACTGGAACAAAAATGAATTTGGCAACATTTTTGAAGAAAAAAAAGTTGTTGAAGACAAAATGTAGGAACTGAATCAAGACCTTATCATGGATGGTTTTGATAAGGTCAAAAATGATCAAGTCACCAAACATCAGCTAGACTGGGAGAATCTATGTAAACAAGAGGAAATTTTTTGGAGACAAAAATCTAGAGTTCAATGGCTCAAAGAAGGGGAGCGAAATACTAAATTTTTCCATAGATCCACCTTGGCGAATAGATCTCATAATAGGATCTCTTCAATCAAGAATGAGGAAGGTCATATTCTTAATACCCATGCAGATATAGAAATGGTGCTAGTTTAGCACTTTCGAGACATAACAAAGGAAACAATCTCAGACAGAGATCACTTCATCAGGGACTTAACAAGGCATATACCTAGGATTGTTACAAGAGAGGATAATTTCAATCTTAATAGGCCAGTGACTGAAGAGGAGGTTGGTGAAGTCATCAAAGAAATGCAGAATGGTAAAGCGCCAGGCCCTGATGGTTTCAATGTGGATTTCTTTAAAGCTTGCTGGAATATTGTTAAACAAGACATTCTGAAGGTGGTGGAGGATTCCAGAATGAATAGAACCATTTTGAAGGTGCTCAATACTTCCTTCATATCCTTGATCCCCAAACAGGATAATGCACTGACCCCGGACAAATATAGACCCATAGCTCTGTGCAATGTGGTGTACAAAATAATATCCAAGGTAGTGGCCAATAGGCTCAAACCTCTTCTTCCCACTCTAGTTTCTGTGGAGCAATCTGGGTATGTGGAGGGCAGAAAAATTCTCAATAACATCATTCAAGCGCATGAGGTGGTTCACTCTTTGGTAAGCAATAGGAAAGCAGGCATGATTATGCAATTGGACCTAGCCAAAGCTTACGATAAGATGAATTGGACCTATATCAGGAAGGTACTTATAGCCTTTAGGTTTGATCATAACTAGGTCAGATGGGTCATGGCCTTAGTTACCTCTTCTAGCTTCTCAATTCTAGTTAATGGTTCTCCTTCCAAGACCTTTAATCCCTCTAGAGGCCTTAGGTAGGGATATCCACTCTCTCCCTTTCTCTTTATCCTCATGATGGAAGGACTTGGTTGGTCAATCAAGCATGCGAAAGAAATTGGAAATATCAAGGGTCTTCAACTTTCTGAGGCTAGTCAGGCTTTAACTCATCAACAATTTGTTGATGATACCATGCTTCAGGGAATCCCCACGGTCAAAGAGACACTAGCTTATAAACGTATCCTATGTGACTTTGCCATGGCTACAGGTATGGAAGTTAATCTCTCTAAATCTAAGATTTTTTTTCTTTAATACCAATATTGCTATTTAGAGAAACATCTCCAGAATTTTGGGCTTTCAAAGGGATGTCCTTCCTTCCAAGTACTTGGGAGTTCCTCTAACTGTTAAACCGTTGCACAAGAGCATTTGGGAGCCGATGATCAATAAGATGCAGGATAAAATCAGGAAATGGACTATTAGGTCATTAAACCTGGCTGGTCGGTTAGTGCTTACTAAAGCTATTCTTCAATCTATCCCCGTCTTCATGCTCTCTGCCCTTCCTGCTCCTAAGGGAGTGTTGCAACAATTTAGAAACATTCAAAGAGACTTTCTTTGGGGCAAGGGGGAGCAGAGAAAGAAATGGGCCTTGGTTGCCTGGGATAAGATCTGCAAACCTAAAAACCAAGGGGGTCTTGGATTGGATGATCCGGAAGTGCTAAGTAGAGTTCTAGGGGCGAAATTATGGTGGCACTGGGTAAAAGATCCAAGGGCTCAATGGGCTAGTATATGGAAAGCAAAATATGCTAGTAGTTGGCAAGAGAATGAGCACATATGAAAGACTGGAATCATTAAAGGTTCACATATTTGGAATAAGGCCTGGGAGAATAGAGGCTTAGTACAAAAAAATAGCTTTTGGGAAATCAGAGAGGGGGATCTTGCTTTGTTTTGGGAGGATAAATGGCAACAGGAACCTACACTGCTAACAAAGGACTTTCTAGATCTCAAGAAAGAAATTGATTCCAAAGGTTTACTAAGGGTTAAATATTTTTGGCTTCAAAACAACAGAGAAGGAAAATGGAGAATCTGGAAGAAGTTTGATTATAGGGATGATAACCCCTTAAAAGCAAAAGCAGAGGCACTAATGAAAGTGTTGGACCAAAGAAAAAATTTAGTGACAGGGGGACATGATCAACTTAGATGGGGTAATAATAATGAAGGTACCTTCAATCTTAAGGAGGCTAAAAGCATACTCCTTGAGCTGGACCACAATGTACTGAACAAGGCTTGGAATAACCTATGGAGGCATCAAGGATGGATGAAGATCAAACGCTTCATGTGGTTGGTTCAACATAAGAAAATTATGACTTGGGATAATATTTGAAAGAGGGGTGTTATGGGTCCTTCCATATGCCAGCTCTGTGAGGCCCAAGAGGAAACCATAGAGCACCTGCTCAATAATTACAAATACACTTCCAGTTTGTGGGACACATTCGCCACTATTTTCCAACAGATAGACAGGGACAAAGGAAGCATTATCAACACCCTGAATAACTGGAGATGAAACTTCTCTAATTATGAGTTTCTCTGCTCAGCCTGGGCTTTAATGCCAAGCTTCATAATATGGAATGTCTGGAAAGAAAGGAACAACAGAGTCTTCAAAAATGAAAAATATCATCGCAACAAATCTTTGAGCAGATCTTAAGACAGCTTAAAGAGACGGTAGGTACTGTTGTGAGAAATTCCCTAAAGAATCCACTTTCAGAAGCTAAAATGCAAATGCTTTTTCAGTTGGGGATGTTGGAGCTCATCCCACAGGGCTTGGACAGGAAGATCATGAAAATGAACACTAAGCAGGATTACCGGCACCCCCCACCTCAGGGTTTTTTGAAATACAACATTGATGGGGCCTCAAAAGGTAACCCGGGTGTAGCCGGTTTTGGAGGGGTGTTAAGAGATGATAATGGCTACATCCTTTTTATTTTTCACTACCATTTGGGAAGAGCCACTAATAATTTGGTGGAATTAATGGCTCTCGAGCATTGTTTAGAATTCCTGAAGCAGAATAATCTCCAGAATATCATAGTTGAAGCTGACTCTGAGTTAATCATTAATTCGGTTAAGAGAATTAATTATGGTACAGAGCCAAAAAATGTCTCAAAGAACTAGAGGTTGTTGCAGGTCTTTCAGCGGATTCAACTTCACCTTCGGAGCTTAAGTACAGTGAGCTTCACTCATGTGCTAAGAATGACCAATAAATTGGCAGACATCCTGGCTAATCAAGGGGTGCTCTGCACCATGAGCAGGGTAGAGCTGAGCTGGCAAGAGCTGCCTCAGAATGGGTTAAGGGTGCACTGTCTAGATCCGGCAGACGAGGACAAAAAGGTGTTTTTTAATAGAGACATAGAACTGGCATCTATTTGATTTGGGTTTTTCTTATGAAGTGTCAGTTTTGTAGGGAGGTCCCTTTTGGGAAGCAGTTCACTGTTGGCCTCCTCAACCGTGGTAAGAACAATCTCAGAAGTCTCTGGAGGATGTGGTTAGGTAGAAGCCATTACTCGAGCAGATGGCGGAACAGAGGACTTTTCATCTTCCTTTGGTGCTTTAGCGTGAGGAGATGGGCTGGTGCGAGAGGCCGGAATCCTGGATATCTCGGCAAACTCAACAAACCGGTTTTTCTTTCGGCGATGGTAATACCGCTCGGGGAGTGGTTTTGGGTTCATCACAAGCCCTTCAAGTGGTTTATGGTTTTTTAGATTTGGGATAAATTCCATTCACATATCAACACGTGGCCTAGGTACGGAAATAAATACCGCCCTCATCGCGAGCTAAATCTAGGTGCTTTTGGCTCGTGCGATATGTATCACAGCCATTGGATCAAGCAATATGTTTCTATGGTCATGATCAATTGTGCAGGTTGGTGGGTCTAGGGTGTTCAGTGCATGGTTATTCTTTGTGTTTGTGGGTCATGCGATATCTTCCTCCACCGTTGGATCTGGCAAGGGGAAGCAACGATCAAGGATAAGGTGCAGGACGGGATGATTGTTATACTCCGAGCTTGTTACGCATCATGGTGGGCATTGGTGGATTTTGGGCCAAAATTATGCTCAAGAGTTATCCCCCCTTTCGGACCCGAAATCCTTTTAGAATGGCTTCTTTCCCCTATTCGAATCTGAGGCTTATTTTATCGTGGTCCATCGGATCTCTGGAGGGTGATTGAATGGTTTAGACTTTGGCCTACTTTTCGAGGGTTTTGTGGTACTGTTTGTGGTTACGTGGTTGTAAATGATTTTGTTTCTCTTTTGCTCACAGTTCCTTGAGGACTATTGTACCTTATGTAATTCGTTTTTTGATTTATTGAAATAGAAGGTTCGACTCTTGCTTTAGCAAAAAAAAAAATAGTATTCTCCATATCTATAAATCTAAAGAGAAATAAAACTATAATAGTGTATATATTGGATTTTTAAGTATAATTTTATCATATCTGTTATGACGAATTGTCCCCAGATTGGATCACTTTTTGCACACCACCACTCCTTATACACACTACCTCTATTTACAATGCCAATACCTACAAAAATCATCAAATAATAAAATGTTACATAACTAAATAATAATTAAATAAATAAATAGATATATGAACACGTACTAAAATATAGAAAGACTAATCTGGAATACCTGAATGAGCTTCTCTTTGTTTCGAGAATAATTTATTCTCTTCGAAACAAGGCCAACCATATGAAGATGGCAGCTCATCTGGCCCCTTCTCCCCCTCACAACTGTCTCAATTACCCATGCACAATTTTTCTACTAGAAAAATAATTAAAAGTATACATAGAAAGTAGCCAAACCAAAATTTAAGGTAAGTAAAATAAAGCATGTGTGTCTCGAGATGTGTGTTTTTGTACATATAAAACAAATAAGATTATAGTAAAAAACATTTTTCATTAAAATATGTTGTCATTATAAATTAGTCTCATAACATATACAATTACTTGATTTTCAATTTTTTTGAATATATTCTAGAACTAGCACATTCATATCTCATTCCCCTTCAGTTGTGGGGCCCTTACATGTTTAACGTGTAGTCTTGGACTTTGTGTGATGTTCACATTGCTACAAAGGGGCATCAACTACAATAATGAAAATGGTTAGATTAATATCATTATTTTTTATTCATACATCTAGTTCATTCATACAATAGCATTACAATGTTATTTACCTGATGGACTAATTGAAACCATTGTTTTAGTTGTGACATGTCCCTCTTCTCACCGAGCATCCTAATTTACATGATTTTCCATTGAAGTGGGAAAAGTTATAAATAGACCATTTATAAGTAAATATTAATGCAAATATCATGATAGTTTATTTACCTAGTGGACTAGATGAATCCATTGGTTCAATTATGATGTGTCCCTCAGTGAGCATCCTCATCTACATGCTTTGTCATTGAAACAAGAAAATTTATAAGTACACCATCTACAAGTAAATATTAATGCAAATATCATTCCATAGTGGACTACATGGATCTATTGGTTAGGATGCCATGTTCTCCTCTTCTCTTTGAGCATCTTCATCAACATGATTTGTCACCAACATTTGCAAGTAAATATTAATAATTGCAATCCATAGTTCTGATTTTATAGCCATAGTACCATCATGGACATGTTGCACTCCATAACCATGCGATTATTGCCGACTATTGGCCTCACTAATATTGTTTCTCTTCTTCTTAAAAGAAATGGAAACATTAATTTATGGGAAAAAACAATCATAAATAAATTTTTCAAGTGGTTTCCCATGGATCGTAGAATAGATGATGACAGGGTGTTCTGTTAAGGGACTTTGTGGTGAAAAAGTCATTAGTTTGAAATTCAATGGGAAAAAATCTATTCATGCTAAGAATTTGTGTGGCCTAGGCTAGGTGTGATCCTCACATGATTTTGAAGGCTCATATACCTCTAGGTCATGGCTATTCAAGCCACAGGTTAGGTGTGCCAGTCATCTCAGGGCTCACACTACCTAATAAACAAACAAACAAATTACCAGTAATCAACAATTAACTTATATGGATTTTATTTACCATGTCGTTGATAGGGTTATATTGTGTTTTCCCCATGCTTTGTCGACATCCAAACATAGCTTGAAACCAAGCTATAGGTCTTCTTTGGTGGCACTAGTGTTGAATTTATCCCTGCTACATTGCATAAGATCACAAAAGTTTCTTATTGGATGCAATTAAGTAATAGTTGTATTATTATAGGAATTATAGGAATTATATGGTTTAATGTTTTTGTACTTACAATCCATGCTTTTAGTTTCATGTAACCTCCCTTACCAAGTTTATATTGCCCATGTCTTTTAAGTCTTACATTGATGATCTGAAATGAGGGTTTAACATCTTGTTTCACTTACAAGAACCTCTCGCTCCAAAGCTTAACAATTATTTGATCCAGCTTATGCTGAAAATTGCGGACTTAAGTACTTGAAACAGGTGTGTGTCTTTGTTTGTTTTTAACTATTTAAGTACTTTAAGTTGATTTTTTTCTGTTGGTATTAGACATATATAACAACCATATAATGCAACAAATAAACATCAACACATAACAATAAATTTAATCTAGGAGTTCACTCGAATATCGTGGGCTACATCTCCTTGAGCTTCTGTCAATTTGACTTGGCTCTTTGGGATTATGGATTCAATTGTTTTACAATTTCCACACTCAACTCCAATGGTTATTCACTGAACCAATGGGCTTAGAAAACCATATATTTCCTTTTCATGGCTGTCATCATTCTGAAAACAGATCTGAGATCCCTTAGACTTGATTCCTTCAATTGGTGCACTAGGCTTCCCTGAGCTTCTTGATGGTACAAACTCCTTTAGAATTCTTCAATTGTCTCTGAAACCTCTTCTACTGCCTCCAGCACATATCAAACATCAACAATAGAGTGTTCATTTGCTCAAAATGAGCACTGCATCCCCGATCTATGCCTTCCTCCACGGATGGCACTAGGCTACCTCAAACTTCCATGTAGCATCTTGGCCTTTAGAAGTCTTCAAGTGCTTTTCTAAACACTTGAAATGGATTCAGAAGACTCAATACAGTTAGGAGTGATTGTTGGTTCGCTAAGAATGGATACTGGTAGCTCATGCAACTGCCTCTAACCCCTAGTGACCCTGAGCTCCAAAATCTCCCTGGATGAAAATCTCCTTGAAGATGGCTTCTTCAACTTCTCTGGACTATTCCATTGGCTTCAAAAGGCCTCAATTAGCCTAGCCAGCCTCTTTTTTCTCTCTCTTTGGTCGAAAATAACTTCTGGAGTTCATTTAGACAGTTTCTCCTAGAAATACTCCACTAATTTTGGCAAACTCTAGTTAATTGTAGCTAAATTTGGACAGATCCGCCTTTTTGTCTACTCCACCAAGCTTGACCCCCGGGCTTACCATTACTGGAACCATCAACATGTGCACATGGGGTGGTTAATCTGGTGGTTAGGGAGGAAGACCATTAGGCTCTGCGGTCAACACGCAAACCGCGTGTATATTGGTTAAGTCACAGGGTTACATGTGAACGATGCTTATGAGACCGCTGGCGGTCCTCACCCCCAAACCGTAACCATTTAAAACACAAATGTAAACAGAAACCATATAATATTAAGTAACACATGTAGCGGAGTTGGTGGCGCATGTTCAGGTCCTACCGAAGGTCATGGGTTCGATCCCCCTTGACCCAAAACAAATTTTACTATGCCAATCCATGGCCACATGGCGGCCTCCGAGCTTGCCACATGTCAGCACTTGATTGGTCACCCAAAAGGAATATTTTGGGGAATATTCCTTGGAATATTCTTTTTTTAATATTTCCCAAAAATCAATTATTCTTGGAAATTACAGTTTACTGGACTTTTTCAAATGGCGATAACTTCTTCATATGGTGTTAGTTTTGCGAACCATTCATGGTGCTGGAATCAGGAAGATGAGATCTATCTGGTCGTTCAAGTTCAACACTCTTTCAAACACTTTGAAATTTGAGCTATCATTAAAGTCTTGGATCAATATTTGATCACTCCTCCCCATTGGGAATCTTTTGGACCCCAAAAGACTGATATACTGATCTTTACAGTAGATGAGAGTACAGTACCCTCTTCTTTTAGCCTTCATATATTTTACTGCATGGCGGGTGCCTTTGAACCAAATCTTGAGGTAGTCGACAATTCCCTTCCTGGATGCGCTTGTTCTCTTGTTAAGAATTGTCTTCCTTGAACTCATTCATAATGTACATAAGGTAGCCAAACATCGCTTCCAAGCCACTTCCATGGCGACCTTTGCTGCTGCAAATCTCCTTCAGCAGACGATGTCAAAATACAAGAAAACAACTTGACGACATAAATTCTTGCTTCACCAAAAGAAACAAATTTCACGTCATGTGAATCATCATCATGTCTTTACATCTTGTGTACAAATGATTGACTAAATCACAAGCCGACAAAATCATGCATTTTCAAAAATTTGACCCTTCAAGTCAAACATGTACAAAAAGAATTTTAACGATTCTTTTACAAAGATGAAATACTTCATCAGTATCTCTCTTTTACAATCTTGGAGACCAAATCAACTCTTCCAAGTCGACATGAGATTACATGTATGTTTAGATGAAAAAATATGATGGTCGGTAGCTTTCCATCAATTCAATTACATACATGTTCAAATACAAGGAATCATTAACATCCCTGTGTTCATGCATTCCATCCTCATGCGTGTATTCGATTCTTCAACTTCTCTTAAGTACAAGATCCTCGATCACATGTACATGTACTTTCAAAGCTGAAATGAATATAATTTTTCTGCAATAAAGTGAGTCTACATACTCAACTTTTCCATCCTACAACTTGCATTCCATTAGCAAAGAAATGCAAATAGATGTGACACATTTCTTTTCACATCAAAAGACATGTAACTTTAATTAGATAAGAACTCTAACCATTTCTTACCAATCCACACCAAAGGTGCTTCCTTTAACTACACATCGACATCAACATGTGGATCATCCTGAAACACATCGATTATGGAAACTTCCTTTCCATTCTTACCATACTCTTTCTCCACTTTCTTCAAATTTCGTGGAAGCATTGTTGGATTCAAAGTCCAACACCTTTCAGCAATATGTCCTTGCTTATGGAAATAAGTACAACACATGTTCATCTTCTTGACAGCATAATTTGCCTTGTCCAATGGACCTTTGGCTTCTTGCCTTCTTTCCTTCAAAAGTTTCTTGTATGTGGCCATTCTCTTCCAACATCTAGAAACACTATGGTTAACCAAACCACAAAAGGAACATGCAATTCTTTTCCAATGCTTATGTGGAAATTTATCATGCTTAACATAATCAAAAGAAGTGTGATTGAAATTAGATTTATACCTTTCTCTTTCACCTTCATTACCTTCATGAGGAGGTGAATCAAATGAAGAAGTAGCTCCCTTTGGAACACCATCAATCTCTTCAATGCTTTTAGAGATTTCACAACTTTTTGGTTCAAGTGTATGCTTATGTACACCTTCTTCCTGCAAATGATATTTCAAACAATTGCATTCCCCAAGAATACAATCTTTACAAACTTGAGGTAGGGAACCTGAAATGAAACTCCTTCTAGGAACTGTTTCAATTGCCTTCATGACTACTTTGGAACTTTCTCCATAAGATTGTCCATAGCCAAGACCCAAATACTTAGGCCTTTCCTCAACCATTATTGGCTCAACAATACCCTGTGCATGTTTGCCCAATCCTTTTCCTTCATAGCCCATTTTGGACATTAACTTGGACCCTATGCCTCTTGTATGTTTTTCAAAAGAACCAACATAAACATTCTTAGAGGAAATTGAAGACAAACTAGAATTGTTTACCTCTTCTTCGAGCTGATACTTGACTAAGGCTTCTTTAGCAGTAAGGAGTTGTGTCTCTAACTCATGCATCTTTTCCAGATCCATATTTGCAATATGAAGTTGTCTCTCCATTTCCTACAATTTTTTAGAAAGCAACTGCTTCTCTTCCTTCATGGAATTCAACTGCTCTCGGAGTTCGGTGCTCATTTCTCTCACCATATCCATCATGATGAACAAGTCTCGCTTCATGTATTCATCAAAGATTCTTGTGAAAGAGGAGGATTTGTAAAACTCACTTGTATAAGTTTTCATTATCAAAATGAACAAAATCACTTTAACAAAATTCTCAAAGCCTTCAAAGAACTAATGACAAATTTCTGAACTAAATGGCAGTAGAATCAAATTCTTATTCAAACAACCTTTGCAAACAAACCCTCTTATACTTCAAGGATTGTCTTGAGGTCCTTGGGGTAAGGAGAATGCCTTCAGCCCTTCTTCCTTCTTGTCCTCTCCTGGACTTAGCTTTTCAATAGTTTTCCCTTCACCCTTGCAAACTCAAACAATAGTCAATTTACAAACAATGAAACAGTAGAATCCTTTGTACTGTTTAAACACCTATCAAGTCAAACAAGCAATATTTTTCTTTCTCAATAAAGAATCCTGCTCTAATACCACCTGATCTGAAATGAGGGTTTAACATCTTGTTTCACTTACAAGAACCTCTCACTCCAAAGCTTAACAATTATTTGATCTAGCTTATGTTAACAATTGCGGAATTAAGTACTTGAAATAGGTGTATGTCTTTGTTTGTTTTTAATTGTTTAAGTGCTTTAAGTTGATTTTTTTATGCTGATATTGGACACACATAATAGCCATATAATTCAGCAAATAAACATCAACACATAACAACAAATTTAATCTAGGAGTTCACCTGAATATCATGGGCTACGTCTCCTTGAGCTTCTGTCAATTTGACTTGGCTCTTTGGGATTATGGCTTCAATTATTTTACAAGTTCCACACTCAACTCCAATGGTTATTGATTAAACCAATGAGCTTAGAAAACCATCTATATCGCTGTCATGGTTGTCATCATTCTAAAAATAGATATGAGATCCCTTAGACTCTATTCCTTCAATCGGTGCACTGAGCTTCCCTGAGCTTCTTGATGGCACAAACTCCTTCAAAATTCTTCAACTGTCTCTTAAACCTCTTATACTATCTCTAGCACATATCATACATCAAAAATAGACTGTTCATTTGCTCAAAATGAGCATTGCATCCCTGATCTAGGCCTTCCTCCATGGATGGCACTAGGCTTCCTCAAACTTCCCTATAGAATCTTAGCCTTTAGAAGTCTTTAGATGGTTCTGTAATCACTTGCAATGGATTTAGAAGACTCATTACAGTCAGGAACGATTTTTGGTTCGCTGAGAATGGACACTAGTAGCTCCTGCAACTGCCTCCAACCCCTGGTGGCCCTGAGCTCCAAAATCTCCCTGGATGAAAATCTCCTTGAAGATGGCTTCTTCAGCTTCTCTGGACTGTTCCATTGGCTTCAGAAAGCCTCAATTAACCTAGCCAACGTCTTTTTTCTCTCTCTTAGGTCGAAAATAACTTCTGGAGTGCATTTAGACATTTTCTCCTAGAAATACTCCACTAATTTTGGTAAACTCCAGTTAACTGTAGCTAAATTTGGCCAGATCTGCCTTTTTGCCTCCTCCGCCAAGCTTGACCACCGGGATGACCATTACCATAACCATCGACGTGTGCACATGGGGCAGCTAATCTAGCGGTTAGGGAGGAAGATCATTAGGCTCTACGGTCAACATGCAAACTACATGTATATTGGTTAAGTCGCGGTATTACAGGTGAACGATGTTTACAGGACCGCTGGCGGGTAAGACCGCTGGTAGTCCTGACCCCAAAACCATAACCATTTACAACACAAATGTAAACAGCAACCATAGAATCTTAAGTAACACATGTAGCGAATTTGGTAGCGCGCGTTCAGGTCCTACCAGAGGTCACAGGTTCGATCCCCCCGGACCTAAAACAAATTTTACTATGCCAATCCAGGGCCACGTGGAGGCGTCTAGGCTTGCCACATGTCAGCACCTGATTGGTCACCCAAAAGGAATATTTTGGGGAATATTCCAAGGAATATTTTGGGGAATATTCTTTTTTTAATATTCCCAAAAATCAATTATTCTTGGAAATTGCAATTTACTAGACTTTTTCAAATGGCGATAACTTCTTCATACGGTGTTAGTTTTGCGAACTGTTCACAGCGCTGAAATCAATAAGACGAGATCTATCCGGTCATTCAGGTTCCACACTCTTTTGAACACTTTGAAATTTGAGCTATCATTGAAGTCCTGGATCAATATATGATCAATCAATTACTTTAGGGGTGTATACAAGCCTACAAAAACTTTGAAGTAGGGTTAGATATCACAATTTGTAGGTAGAATTAAAGGAAACTTTGTAATTAATTAATTTCAAAATATCATATAATTTCCTCGAATAGGTGGTGTCCTTTCCTCTTTTCTCATTCTCTTCTCCTTTGAATCCTCTAGTAGATTCTTCCCCTCCTACTATGGAATCATTTAAGGATACTCATATTTAGGGTTTTTTGTCAAATGAACCCTATCTTGATCCCTCACATATTTTAAATAAGTTATAGCCAATGAGGTGACTTCACTTTTGTTGAGAAATCACCAAATAGGCCTTCCAAATAGTCCATAAGATGTTTTCTCAAATTTTCATTTTGAATATTCCAACATGTGCAAATTGTCGGCCTAGAAATATATATGACCTTCTCATTAAGATGCCTATAAAAAATGTTGTTTCCCATGAAATGATTTGATCATTAATTTAAAATAGCTAAAGAGATTTACATTTCAGTTAAATAATATGAAATAATTAATGCATTCATAATTACCTAGGATATTTGGTGTTGTCCAGGCTTGAAATTGACACAGTTTTACTGCCAATCTTCCCCTTTTTTGACCTCATATAATGCCCATTTTGACAAAGTAATATCACCATTTCATGCATTTTCCATAAAAAGTCACCAAAAGAGATATACAAGGTAATTTTTCCACATTATGTATTTATTACAATGCTTTAGCATGATTAGGAGACTTAAATAAGGGTTTTATGATACTAAATAGGGTTTTGGGTAGATTTATATCACATATCATATTGTGTATCGGTATATGCTTGTTATGTATCTTGTTCATCACATTTTCTATGGCATATATATTGTTGTGATAACATTTGTTGTGATGCGGTTACACAATGTTACTTGTATTCATATCATTTTATATGAGTGTGAATATTGATGTTGTCTATGTTGCATGTATACCATAATAGACCCATTCACTTGCCCAAAATATATTACTAATCCATATGGCCAGTCTGTGTATGACCCCATGAAATTGAACCTTTGACAAGCCTTTCTTTTCCATGCAAGCATACATAAGTTTAATTTCCATAATTAAACTTATCGTGCATTGCCACATAATTCATTAACTTTGCATCTTTACTTTTGAATTGTAGAGTGTAATGAGAACACATGAGGGAAATTTCAGCCTTTACTTCCCTCTTGGTTGTCCACAAACCATTTGGTCCAGCCAACATGGTAGACAATGTCATTTCAATTTGGGACATCATAGGAAATTCTAGTGGCCTCAATAGGCTTAGAATTCATTCCATTTCCCTAACCTTTTCTTATGGTTTTCACCCTCACAGTGAACCAAATTTGAGACTTAGTTTGAGGTTGCGTTAATGAGATATCAATGCAACAACTATCCTATGCAATAATATTGCCTTGTTAAATCCCTAAAACCATCTTCCTTAATTATATTGTCCATAGAACAAGTTCCATGTGAGTTTACTTTCAGTTGGTTTTATTTGCCATGTCATTTCCTTTCATAGTGATAGGATAGAAACTCATGTAATATGACCTTTACCCATACAATGTAGTATCTCATAGTTTACGAACATCATGTAATTAAATCATCCGACATTATTGGCAATATTTCCAAGGAGATACTAAGGAGATCGATGCATTGATGGTTTAGTTTTAATTTATGCAATCAAGTTGTGTGAATTTCATTTTACACTAGCATTCTAGATCTAGTAGTTTATTTCTTGGTTCTTAAAGAAATGCTAGGACTATATGAATAGGGATAGAATTAGAGACACTAGGGGTATATTTACAAGAACATAAAAGATAGTTACTTTTGCTGTGAAAACTCCTTCAAATTCTAACTTCTTGGTAGGTACATCTAAACGAAGACAAGAAGGAAGGAATCCATTATCAAATCCAACATTTGAGGCAAGTAGTTTTTAAAAACAATTGTGGAAAGTAGTTTCATATTTCAGAGATCAAAATTTAATACCCCATTAGTGGGTCACAAGTGGGAACCTCATAGTCTGAAGATCCGAAAAGTAAAAACAAGAAGATCCACAAAACCTATGAATCCTTAGATAGGAACTACATTAGATGCAACCATTGTAGAAATTTAACTCCACCTTCCAGAACTTTAAATAAGGTCAAATCCAATCAAAGATCCAAATATTCCTCCAACAAACATAGAGTTTAGCTTTATTGGAGGGGTGAATATGGATGAAGGAGAGGAAGTTCACATTCCTAAAGAAGAGGATGTACACATAAGAGATGACAATGAGGAAACATTTGGATTTCTTATTATACATATTCAAATGAAAAATATTCTTCCATTAATGTTGCTTCATTTTCACAATATGGTCACTGAAGACCCTGATGCATTTATTCTTGAATTTGATATATTGTGACTTAGCTATGATTATAATGATGCACAAAAACTTAAGTTATTCTATGTCACTCTCAAGGACAAAATCGTGTGCTAGTTCATGGGATTGGGAGAGAATACCATATAAACATGGGATGAAATGCATAGAATTTTTCTTAGAAAATATCAAGATTACTATATATATACACTTAAGGGAAGATATTTTCAAAATGGTGCAAAAATTTGATTGAATTCTAGAGTACTATCTCAAATTATTCCTATATGATCTTCAAAGATCTAGAAAAAATAAGCTTAAACCGGATACTACTAGAACCATATTTTTTAGGTGGGGGGGTGGGTGGTGTTTGTTGAGTCAATTAACCTTCTTAATATTATTGTATCATGGGATGTGTCACAACTAACCTTTGATAGAATCAGTGATATTTACAGAAGATACTCAAGGGTAAAAGCTTGTTCCAGTAGGGAAATTTGAGACACCTTTTATAATGTTACCAAATCAGCTACAGGTGGTGTTACTAGAACAAAGTTAGGACATTTATTAGAGAATTTCAAAATTGATATTCTTAGCACCCTCTATACCTAGTTGGATATCTTACATCTTAAAAAGAAGCAAAAAGATGAAATTTTTCCTTTTTCTATTTTTTGCCCTAAATAGAAAAAAAGACATCCTCTTAAAGAATTCCCTTTGGATAATATTAATGTTTGTGCCATTTGTATAGGTAAATATTCAATAGAAGAGTGTCCTTATCTACATGGGTTAAGGAAATGTGCCAAGGAGAAGATAAAGTAACTAAGAAACCATGTGCATTAGCAACAAACAGGCTTTAGCAACCAATAACCTCAAGTATAACCTTTGAACATGTGCCACAATTATCTTTTTATTATCATTAGTTTCCATCTCAGTATTCTAATACTAATGTATAAGTGTGCCCACCACAACCAATTCCACACTATCCTTGGAAACAAGGATGGAGAGGTCCTAACTTTGGGGGTATGTTTTCTTACTAGTACCATATGAAACCTCAACAACCTTATCCTACACAACCACCTCCACCATCGTATCCATAGGCACACTTTACACAAACAAGAGCCCAACTAATTACATAGCCGCCACCACCTCCAAAAGCTCCACAACTATAATTTCCACCTACTCAACCCCCAAATCCAACTCAATTTCCTACCCAATCATTATCAAACCCAAACAATAAGGTTACTCAAGCTGCTTATAATGTTGAGCCACCAACCTTTCCTACATACTTAATCACCCCGAAAGAGTTGTAGGATGTTAGGTTAGGAAGGGTTCTCAATAAAAATTCCCCTGTAGTCATTGAAGAAAAATATAAGGAGGATAACCCCATGCAAAAAAATAATAACTGTAGATTCCTTCAACATTGGAAACTCCACAATCATCTAGCTCGCCTCCTTATCCACAGAGGCTCAACTTGGAAAATCATATTGAACGTTTCAAAAATGAGTTGATAACAGAACCAAGGAATATTTGTGTCTAGTTTCCCTTACTACAAGCCATTAGAGATATCCCCATTTATGTTGAACTATTAGGGAACTCTATTTTAAAATACTAGAAAGAAAAGGATTGAACCCAAACCTATCCAATTTCTAGGAAAAACAACAAACTTGATGATAGGACAACCCTTTACAGAGAAATTGTAGATCCTAGTAGTCCTATCATGTTTTTCCATATTAATGGAATCATCAACCCAAATATCTTGATTTGACTTGGGTGCTTCCATTAACATAATGACTAAGAAAACCATGGAGTAATTACGATTACTTAATCTTTGTCTCACACCTACAATTCTAGAACTAGTTGATAGGTCTAAAATTGAACACGATGATGTTTTGGATGATGTCATTATTTCCCTCAATTCAAGTGAGTACCCTATGGAATTTATGGTATTGCAATGTAAAGTCTGCGTGGGAGGGCACCCTGTAATTTCCGAAAGACCATGGCCAACTACTGTGACTTTGTATCCACCAACAAAAACCATTAAGCAAGATACCTTAGGGCTTGAAAACACCAGTAGTGATGAAGAAAATATTGAATTAATATTTATAGTGGATCAAATTGTCTAACTTCAAGAAAAAGTTGAAGAAAGACAGATCCAAGGTTTTCTTGTCAATATAGAACCCCTACAAACTCTAATTCCCTTGATGATAGTTTTAGTTCATATTTTCAAGAGAATTGTGATCCTCATGATCCATCATCACTACCAGTGATTACATCAACCAATGACACTTCCAAATAATGTATTATACATGTAGAGATTAGTCCATGAAAAACTGTGTATATAAACATGTAACTTGATCAATCCCAATAGGCATAATTAATTAACATGTTGTAAAAGCACACTAATGCATTTTCCTGGGATTACCATGATATGAATTGCATTCATCACAACACATGTACACATCACATTTATACCAAGAAGGATGATTTTCCCGTTAGACAGCCACAATGACAAATGAACCCAGCCCTCAAAGAAAGAGTACAGCAGAATTTGCAAAAACTATTGTATGCCAATTTTATTTACCTTATTCCAGATAGCCAATGGGTTTCACCCCCTAGTGATAGTACCTAAAACTAATAACAAATGGTGAATTTGTGTAGGTTATAGATAATTAAATAAGGCCACTTTAAAATAGTCATTAGAGAACTTTTAAGGTCTAAAATGGGCCTCCTAAGAAAAATGTACAACCAAAATAAACTTTATAAGAACCAATAGAATTCAAGATAATGATGTCAACCATGTGGGATGATTCACAATTGTTGGGGTAAAAAGGTAAAAAGATTATAAAATAATAAATAATAAAACTATTTTTTCAACTTATTTCCCTAAGGTTTTACTTAAATTTCAAGCGGGGGTACTCATTGGATGCAAACTTTAATTCTTCATCCAAGGAGTATACATGTTGCATACTTTCGATGGACCTTGCTACATGGAAAATGAGAAATACATGAAAAAACGTTATTACAATCATGTTTTTTCATGTATTTCTCATTTTCCGTGTAGCAGGGTCCATCGAAAGTATGCAACATGGGTACTCCTTGGATGAGGAATCAAATTATGCATCCAACAAGTGTTCTTGCTCAAAATTTGAGTAAACCCATAGGGAGATAAGTTGAAAATATGAGTTTAAAAAAAAAAAAAAATATATATATATATATATATATATATATATATATATATATATATATATATATATATTTGTTTTTTCTTTTTTCCCTCTAAAATTTGATGATGTAATCTAATCTTATTTTATTATTTCCACTATTATTTTATAATTTCCTTAGGAGGCCCATTTTAGACTTCAAAATTCCCCTAATGATTTTCCCCTTCCTTTCATTGATAAAGTTTTGGGCACTTTGGTTGGTAAGAAATACTCCTCATTTCTTAACAGATTTAGTGGATATAACCAAATATAGATAGCTCCAAAGACCAATAAAATACAACTTTTACATGCTCCCTAAGAACTTATGCTTACAGGGTGTTACCCTTTGGGTTGTGAAATGCTCCTGCTACTTTTTAAAGCACTGTTTTAGCCGTATTTTCCGATATCATTCATGATTATATTGATATTTATATGGATGACTTTTGTATGTATGGTAATTCTTCTCATGAAGCCTTAAAGAATATTGAGAAGGTTTTAATTAGGTGTCAAGAAACCAACCTTTCTTTGAGCAATATAAAATTTTGAATAATGCATACTGCAGGGATTTTTCTTGGGCACTACAGATATGATGTAGTAATAATGGTTGACCATACAAATATTGAAGTAATTACCAAGCTACTAGCTCCAAAATCTCCAAAGGAGGTGAGAATATTTTCAGCACATGCTAGCTTCTATAGGAGATTTATAGAAAATTTACAAAAATTAGTTGATACTTTATTTAAATAACTTGCTAAAGATGCTAATTTTTTTTGGGATGAACATTATCAAAAAAAAAATTGAATGGCTAAAAGGTAATCTTATAATGCACATGTTTTAAGGGAACCTAATTGATCCCTCCCATTTTACATTTCCAAGGATGCCTCAGATATAACCCTTGGAGCAGACATGGGACGATAGGAAAATCAATCTTCTTATTCCATTTGTTTTATTATTAAGTATTTAACACCTGCTAAGATGAATTACACAGTGATGGAGAAATAATTCTTAGCAGTAATACATGCAATAAATAGATTAAAACTTTACATTACTAGGTATGAGGTTTTTATCCATACTAAGCACTCGACATAAAATATCTAATGAATAAACAAATAAAAAGTGGCAGAGTTACTAGGTGGATTTTATTATTGCAAGAGTTTGGCATTACTATTTTGCATAGGCCCAGGAAAACTAATTTAGCACCAGATTTTTCATGTAAATGTTTTTTTCCTTAACTAACTTTTGTTCATTGTGTCCCCTAATGTTCTTTGATTTGAATATATCGAAAATCATTTGGTTGTAGGAATATTACCACAACATTTGTCGCCAAAACAAAAAAGAAAAAAAAAAAAATCATTAGAGATAGTGCCTCCTACTCTTGGATCAAAGGAGACCTCTTGCATACAGGACCAGACATAATTATCAAGAAGTGTGTACATGAAGATGAAATGTTTGATATCCTAAAAGCATGTCACAATGAACCCTTTGGAGGACATTTCGCTAACAAAATAACAGAATACAAGGCTCTTTGATCAAGATACTATTAGCGAACTATTTTCGGTGATGCCAAAGAATATGTTCAAAGATGTGATGGTTGTAAATTAATGGGCCACCCTATGCAATCTGATGAGATGCTTGTTCATCCATGGGTACTAATTGAGCCTTTTGAAACTGAGCTATGGAATTTGTAGGACCAATTGATCCAATGTCTAGAAGTAAGAGGTTTATTTTAGTTTGCACTGAATACTTTACTAAATGGGGAGAGGTTAAATCCCTTCACCTTGCTACTGAAGAATATGTTGTTGAATTTATATTTGAGAATATTATTTCCCATTTTGGTGTATCGAGAGAAATTGTAATAGATCCGGGAATGAATTTCACAATAAAACATATAAAATTAAGAACTAGAAGTCCTCTTCATGAAATCCACAAGCCAATGGGTGGGTGGAATTTACCAATAAGGTCCTTGAAGCAATCTTGACTAAGACCATACAAATGCATCAGTGGGTCAGCTTCTTGAGACACTTTTTGTCTACATGACCACATGGAGAGATATTATCAGATTTACACCATAATGAGCTAGTGTATGGAAAGCATATTCTCCTCCTAATAGAATTCCAAGTGAAAATTTTCAGACTTGTAGCTCAGTTGGGAATGGACCTTTCAGAAGCCCAACAACAAAGAATAACTCAACTAAATGAGTTGGATGAGATGTGTCAGGAGGCCATTTAGCATACAACTCTCATCCAACGTCCAATTAAATGGCATGATAAGTTGATCTAGAAAAAATACTTCAAACTAGGTGACTAGTCTCTCCTTTTTTACTCGATATTTAAAAATTACAAAGGAGTGTTCACCACATGCTAGATAGGCACATATAAGATTGATCAAGTCTTTGATAATGGCTCTATTAAAATTAAGAAAACATATGGGTAAGGAACTTCTATTCTGGTTAATGGATACGGGTTGAAAGTGTATCAAAAGCCTCTACGTATAGAAGAGCTCATTCAACATGTCTCACGACAATTCAAGATGGAAGTAGTGGGTAGTGGGGACTCTCAACCTTCTATAATTCCTCCTTGATCCCCTTTCTTTCTCTCTTCTCCTTTTACAAGAAATTTTTTTAAAAAAATGAATATATATATATATATATGAAAACAAAACAAAAAAAGTAAAGATAAAAGATAAAATTCTAATCATGAAAACCAATATATGGTGCAAGTGTATAGGAGTTTTTGCTTTAAAACCAAGCAACCAACCGAAAAAATATTCCTTCAAATCTTCTAATAAAAGAGAAGCCACTAGTTGTAGGAGAATCAAAAACATGGGATTATTCTACCTCCAATCTCTTTAAACAATAAACTTGAGTTTGTCATAAATCAAGGTCACGAAAAGCTTCTTCGTATAAAGCTTGAGATGGTCATTCTTGCTAATATTGTTACCCAACTAGTGATCACCTCCACTATAGTTATTTTCATGAGCCAACCCCCTTTTCATCAGCCTTATCTTCATCAATTTCTCTTTTTCATTCATTTTGTAAAAAGGAAGATGAAAAATAAAAGTTTTAACACTAACATCAGCATTCTAGTTTCTTTACTTTAAGGAAAAGGTGAAACAAAAGGATTATAAAACTTTACTTTTCCTCTAGCATTGGTTTTGACATGGTTATCTTTAGCATCAATCTTCATTTTCATCGGTCACTAATAACACTTTGGAGCCTTCATAATAGAAAATTGTAAGAGACTGATCTTTGGAAAAGTCAAAGGAACCATCAACAACATTTTTCTATGCACCTACAAGTTTTCCTATAACCAACACATAATCCTGTAACTCTGACTACAAGGAGACATAATGGTTACAAGACTATCTATAGCATGCCAAATCAAGATAATTTACACTTTCTTGGGTTCTTTGGTAGAAGACAACCATTGGATGAGGGTTTGAAGCCACCAAATGACTTTAAATCCCTCCTCTTCTTCCTCCATCCTTCATGTCTTCTTCAACAAAAAGGATTTGTTGGTTCAGTAATTCAACAAGGAAATTAGTTTTTCTTTCGCAAAATAAACTAGCATTTGTTCTAAAAATTCATTTCTAGTAGCCTATTGATGGCCAAAAATGACCAAAATCAACAACCAGGAGATTACCCGGTCAAGGCCCTAATTAGGCCCTTATGCATTTGGGATGGTGATTTTTATTGTTTCAAATGGGTCTAGTTACTTCTCACTCTCCCTTCTACTTGGTGATATTACTAATTACTTGTCAGCAAGAAGAGACATCAAACTTACCCTCTACAGTTAGCTTGTAAGAAAGAAGTCCTTAAGCTAACATAAGGGCTCAACCAAGCCACCAATGATGTTTCTCCTATGTAAGGAGAATTTTAACAATGCATTCCTAAATGTAGATGCAATTCTAATCTACCATGCAAGTAGAAAAAAGTAAATCCTAATCTATCTTGATTAAAAGAAAGATTAATCCCCCTCTTAATTAAGAGCAAGGTATAAGTGGAATGGACTAGATTTGAACTTAAGATTAAAATGAGCCAACAAATTGGAGATTCATAGTTCATACAATTTGCAGTTGTTAAAACCAATGTGCAAATATGAGTATCTTAATAAATAATTATCAAGATCTACAAAAACATACTTAAATTCAAAGAAAGTTGTATTATCACATCAAAGAAATAGTTCTTGAAACGCAATGGTAATCAAAAAATAGACAAAAGTGCCATAAAATAGTTGAATAGTTAACAGTGATGACATGCACATCTAATTGAATTCATTAATAAACTTGATATCAGTTAGATCCACCATGAAAACGTAGCTTTTCAATGATTTAAATAAGCATAAAATTATATTAAATTTACAGTAGTGAAAAACTCAATATCAAATAATTATCTGGATCACGAATTGAATCAAAATTTAATTAAGATGAAGCCTATGAGTCAGCCTCTAACCCCAACAATAGTGTACGAAAAGTTGCAAGTCTGCTAAAAGCTTCCTGAGTACCAAAAATTCTCAAAAAAAATCATGATAGCATGAAATTTTTAGAGTTGTAATAAATCTCTCGACTCCTACAGTAGTACAAAGAGATTCTTCGTTTTAGAAATTGGAACCCTTGTTCTTCTCAAAGCTTAGATTTATAATTTTTTCCAACTCAGATCCCAAAATCGGAATCATTTTTAATGAATATTTTGGTTCTTTTTGGAGCTGGAAAAAATCCCTTTTGTTTCTCTTATGATCCAATCTAATTCCTCTAAGACTCCTGGTTGTGATTTTGTCCAACAAGCTCTGCAAAAATTATCCAAAAACATAATTAAAAATCAATTACAATTGCACACACAATCCAAATCTAAAACTGTCAAAAACAAATTAACCAATTAAAAGTAAATTTAATCAAGAAGATCCATGGTTTATATTGCTTCCTATATAGATTTATCTTGTAAGTGAGCGATTTGAAACGAATTGGAAACAACCAGAAACTACGGGAAAATGAAAACACCAAGACAAACTCAGAAAATTAATTTTAGTTTCAAATTCAAATCCTTGACTTCTACTCATTTTTTGGAGAGTAAATGACCAGGTCTAGTCAAATAACCATTGCCATATTCTTCTCCTCAAAAGAAATTTTCGAATGAGCCATCATTTTCCTCATTTGGTGGAGTATAACTCGAGATATTTCCCTGTGAAGTTGGACTGCGGAAATAGTGTTATCTCTATTTGAAAAAAATGGGCATTTAATGTTTTATTTTTTATTTTGTTTTTACTTTTTGTGTCGAGAGGTGCTCTACAACCCAGTATGGGATATATGTCAAGCATAAATGTTTAGCACTTAACAAACTTAACATTTAATAAAAATTTAATCTATTGTCAATGTCATCCCTAATGAAGGGCATCCTGGATCTGCACTGGAGCGCGCATCAGAGATCGAACCAGAGCAGCGTAGGGATCGAACCGGAGTTGCGTAGGCCGACAGGGAATCGCGGATCGGCTGGAGTCGACATCGCCCTCGTATGGGGGCCTGTTCTTGATTTAACAAGGGTCGGTTTCTCCCACAAGGATTTCATCATGGATCGGGGAGATGGCTCAGAAACCCCATCAGAACTGCAGGCATTTAGTGCCTTGGTGGCAGCCTCAGGAAAACACCAGCCTTCTGGACCTCAGCTCAAGTTTGTTAAAAAGCTGGAAAGCATTCCAACGGTGGCCTTGCCGGTGGAGGACACATGCAGATCAGCACTGAACCTTGCCGAAAGAGGACTAATCGGACAGTTCACAGGGCTATGGCCCTCCCCGAAAGGAGTAGAAGAATGGGTAAAGCGAAACTGGATCCCCCTGGTCAAAGAAGGAATAAAAAGCCATTTCGTGGGCAAGGGTTTTTTTGTGTTCGTGTTCGAAAATGCAGAAGATAGGAGCCTGATCTTCAGAAATGGGCCATATTTCATGGGCCCTCAAGGACTGTACCTGAATAAATGGTCTCCCGACTTCGACCCATCCCAAGATGTGCCTAAAGCAGTGCCAGTGTGGGTGCGCCTACCACATCTTCCTCTCCACTGCTGGAGTCAGAAATCGCTGCAATCCATTGGAAATGCTCTTGGAAGATACATAGATCAGGCTCCAAGGAAGGATCAATACTCCTGTGCGAGAATCTGCGTGGAGGTTGATCTAGAAATCGGGCTTCCCGAAGCCATCAAACTCTCGGTGGCAGACTGGACGCATATTCAAGAACTAGATTATGAGCAGCTCCCATTCAAATGCCGATACTGCCACGAATACAGACACTTCACAAGATATTGCAAGAAGAAAAATGAGGAATCCACTGAGAAAGAAAAAGGAGAGCAATGGAAGCAAGTTAAAAAAGCAACAAATAATAGGCAGAGCAACAAAAACAAAGGCAAGGAGACAGGGAGCAAAACAGGACAAGAAACGGAAAGCCAGCAAAATGCCGGGAGCAAGGAAGGCACCGGCGCAGTGGAGGACAAGAACCCATTTGAATCTCTTACACCAACCACAGAGCCTCTGGAGAAGGAGCAAGAAGATCTGCCTCAGCACAAAGACAACGAAATGCAAGATCCAGGTAACACATCTAATCAGAACCCAAGCAATAACACCTCCCCTTCATATGCAGATATAATTAAGCAGAAGAAGAAAAAGACAGAAAATGCTGCCTCATCGGATGATGAAGAAAGACCAATCAAGCGAGCGGGAAGGAGATCAAACAAAGAGGTAAGGGAAGAAGAATCAGAAAAGCAAAAAACCCTAGGAAGTCAAGCAACCATAGAAATGACTCTGGGAAGAAATATCAGGCCAAGGGCATCCAAGGGAGGAGGCCCCACACCAACAAGCTGTAAATGATGAACCTGAATTTGGTATCTTGGAACTGCAGGGGTCTAGGTAATCCCAACAAGGCAGAGGCCATCAAAGATCTAATGAAAATGGAACCCATAGATGTACTCATGCTCCAAGAGACCAAAATAGAAGGGGAGACCCTTCTCAATATCAGCAACTCCAAATGGAAGTTTGACTCAGGGAAGGTAATCAGTGCAAGAGGATCAGCAGGAGGAATAGGCACATTCTGGTCAAAGAACCTATTCAACCTTGGCAGAACACGCGAGACTCAACATTGGATATATACAGAACTTTGGCACACAGCAGGCAAAGTTAAACTAGATTTGTTTAACATGTATGTTCCGGTGCATTATGAGGAGAAAAAAGAGTGTTGGAAAACTCTAACAGAGTACGTAGAGCAATGCAGTCCCACGAATATAATCATAGGAGGAGATCTGAATATAATCCTAGACCCAAAAGAAAAACGAGGAGGAACCTACACAAGAGATCCCTTCCTCCTCACTGTGGAAAATCTTATCCAATCATGGGACTTGGTAGACTTCAAACCGGTGAGAGGGGCATATACTTGGACAAACAATAAAACAGGGTAACAACACATCTCAGCAAGGCTAGACAGATTCCTCGCTAGCAGCGCTATTATGATGGATAATAGAATAGTCCTCTCCAAGATCCTGCCAAAATTAACATCGGACCACAAACCAATTCTCCTGTGCATAAAGGAGGAAGAAGCCCTTGGCCCTCTTCCTTTCAGATTCAGTCCTCTCTGGGCCAAAAGAGAGGGGTTTCTTGAAACAGTACAAACAACTTGGGAAAAAGAAATCTCAGGCTCCCCAAGCTATGTATGGGAGCAAAAAATTAAGAATACGAAAAAGGCACTTAAAGAATGGATAAAGAAATACGCCAACTCCCCCACCAGCCAGAGGAAAGAAGCAACAAGACAG
The DNA here is from genome assembly GCA_031772625.1 of Pinus tabuliformis. Taxonomy (NCBI): domain Eukaryota; kingdom Viridiplantae; phylum Streptophyta; class Pinopsida; order Pinales; family Pinaceae; genus Pinus; species Pinus tabuliformis. Next base: position 391,228,901 of record CM062817.1, read on the forward strand.
TTGGAAGAATTTCAATTGGGGCTGGAAGAGAAAACCATCTCAGCCATAGATCTAGACAAAGAAAAAAACGCCCAAAGGAAAGCATACAGCTCCTTTAGAAATGAGGAGGAATTTTGGCCATTAAAATCCCGTAGCCTGTGGCTTAAAGCAGGGGACAAGAATACAGCATATTTTCATAGACGGTACAGGGCGAGGATCTCGAGAAATCACATCGCAGAAATAACTACCACCAATGGTCAGGTATGCAGAGGTTTTGAACAGATCAAGGAGGCAGCAGTAAACCATTTCCAGAATCTCCTCAGCGCTGGAAAAGATGGAAGCGAGGAGGACATAGAAGAATTTCTTACCAATATACCCCAGCTAGTAAGCTCAGATGATAACGAATCTCTTTTAATGCCAGTCTCAGAAGAGGAAATAATAAATATAGTCTGGTCCATGGAGCCAGATAAAGCCCCAGGGCCCGACGGATTTTCAATTCACTTTTATAGAATATGCTGGGAGATAATCAAAACTGATCTGATGAGAATGGTCCAGGGCTTCATGAGGAAGGCAAAAGTTGGAGGCGGCATAAACTCAACTTTCCTCGCTTTAATCCCAAAGGAAGCCAACCCAGGCACATTTGATAGATATAGACCTATATCATTATGCAATTCATCCTATAAGATCTTGGCCAAGCTGATGGCAAATAGAATTAAGCCACTGCTTCAAAAATTAATTACCCCAGCACAAGGAGGTTTTGTGAAAGGTCGACACATCCTGGACAACGTCATTCAAGTTCAGGAAGCATTGCATTCAAGTCAACTGCGCAAAGAACAAGGTATGTTAATCAAACTGGATATGTGCAATGCTTTTGATAGGGTAAATAGATCCTTTTTATACAGGGTTCTATCAACTTTTGGCTTCAACCAGAATTTCATTGATATAATTAAAGCCTGTCTGGAAAAAATATGGATAGTGCCAATGAGACAGGGCTGCCCCCTCTCGCCCTTCCTCTACATCCTGATGGTTGACTCCTTAAGCAGGAAGTTAACAATGGAAAAACAAAAAAGCAGTATTCCAGGGATCAGAATAGAGAAAGGCATAGAACCAATGAACCATGCATTATTCGCGGACGACTCGCTCCTGCTGGGGGGGGCTTCCTCAAGAATAGCATCAGCTTTCAAATCCATTCTTCAGAAGTTTTGCAGCATAACTGGCGCTCTAGTAAGCGAAAACAAGAGTGCAGTCTATGGTTGGAACACAGACCATCAATCAATAAAGAAAATAGCAGAAGATCTGGTGTACAAAGGGTATGCAGAATGGGAAAGAATCAAATATCTGGGACTTCCCATAACTCTGGGCTCAAACAAGAATCACCTGTGGGACGAAGTAATAGCTAAATATAAGAAGAGGATAACAGCGTGGGGAGGCTTCTGGTTATCTACAGCAGGCAAACTCACATTAATCAAATCCGTCCTCTCTGCGTTGCCAACATTCCAAGCGGCTCTGATGATGGCACCCAAACACATCTCAGACCAAATCTCAAGGCATATTCGTAATTTTCTGTGGAACGGGGGGCAAGGGAACGGCAACCGATTTCATTTAATCAAATGGGAAACAGTTAAAAGGCCGATGGCGGAAGGAGGCCTTCAGGTGCACGATCCTGGACAAGCAAACGTGGCATTGGGATGCAAAATGCTGTGGCAATTGTGTGTGGAGCCCAACCACCCGGTAAGCAAGATCCTTCACGAAAAATACCTCAAGAACCGATCCATTACGAGCTATAAACCGGAGAAACACCCCAAAGGCACGCAGGCCTGGAAGCTGTGCGTGAAAGGCATCAAATTTTTCAGAAGTGAATTATACCGAATCCCAGGCAACGGAAAGAATACGAACCTCTGGAAAGACCGCATAATGGGACATCAGCCATTAAACCAAAAAGCAGAGATCGCCGAAATCAGAGATTGGCTCCGAGCGAGAGGAATTAAAAAAATAGAGGATATAACAAAATGGGACAGCAAAGGCAGCTGGCTGAGATGGAAATGGCCCAGAATTCTAGAACAGTTAAAAGACCAGTTCGCTGCACTCAATGAAGAAATCGTTGATTTTACACCAATCCACATTGATGAGGAGGACACTTGGGGATGGGGCAAGAAGGGAGTATATACAGCAAAGCAGGGATACTATCAACTACAAAGCCAGCAAGATACAATATATCAGGGATCAGTCTGGAAGCAGATTTGGGACAGCTTCAGCATTCCAAAAATCAACTTCTTTTTTTGGATCTTATTTCATAACAAAATCCTCACAGGAGAAAACTTGAGCAAAAGGGGAATAGAAGGGCCACACAGATGCATACTTTGCAAAAGAGAGTTAGAAACAGCAAGCCACCTATTCATAACATGTGAGTTCGCGAAGGAGGTATGGTCTATTTTCTTGTCTGGACTAAACATGAGTGCCCCTCTCCAAAACACAATAACCTCCATGTTCACATCCTGGAATGAAAGCTACCCTCACCGAATTGTCAACAAAACAATTTGGAACAAGGTATGGACAGCTGTGCCTAAATACGTTTGCTGGAAAATCTGGCTAGCCCGGAATGAGGCGATTTTCAACAACAATGAGCAACCAGCAATAAAAGTGGCAGAACAGGCAAAGAAGCTCCTCCTAGAAACTCTAAATCATCATACAGCAAAGGAAGATAACTCACTAAGAAAAGAAGAAAGCGAGTGGTTGGAAGACTACACAGGAAAAGGCAGCCAGCAAGCTCCAATGCGACCAATCCACAAAGAAAGGTGGCAGATTCGAGAAACTGAAGACAATTTTCAGAAGTGGAGAAAATCCCAGGATATATGCACCATCTTTTTTGACGGAGCCTCAAAAGGCAATCTAGGGAGATCAAGAGCAAGAGGAGTGATCTACTATCGGAATGGGGAAAAAGAAGAATTCAGCTAGGGCTTGGGAGTGAAAACAAACAACCAAGCAGAAATACTTAGCCTCTGGAAAGCTTGCCAAATTGCAAGTAAAGAAAGCCCAAAGGAAATCTTAATAATAGGAGATTCAGAACTGTTGATAAAAACATTGGTAAAAAAGGAAAAGCTTAAGGATCCTGCATTAAACAAGCAACTATCAAGAGTGAACAGGATATTGAAAGACCTCTGCTCGGTCCAAATATATCACATTCTTAGAAGACTAAACAAGGACGCAGACAAATTGGCAAACATAGGATGCTCTCTTCAAGAAGGAATGATAAGCATAAATGCAGGAGATCCAACTAAGGCAAACATCCCCTAAGTGAAAGAGTGTTGTAATCAGCTATGGAAGTGTAATGGTCGTTTAGGCAATGCCCGATCAGCATACTATCAATAAAATCAACCGTTTCAGTTAAAAAAAAAAATGTCATCCCTAATGAAAAATATAAACAAAATATAAATTCAACATTATGGAATCTTGTTTGTGAGAAAGGGTGAAATATTTTTTGTCGCAATGTAGTTCATACAATGAAACAAATTGAAGAAGTAGTTCATACAATTTGTTGTTAAAACAAATGTGCAAATATGAGTATCTTAATAAATAATTAACAAGATCTCACAAAAACATACTTAAATTCAGTGAATGAATTCAAAGAAAGTTGTACTATCACATCAAAGAAATAGTTCTGGAAATGCAATGATAATTAAAACAGAGATAAAAGTGTCATAAAACAACTAAATAGTTAACAATGATGACATGCACATCTACTTAAATTCATTGCTCAACTTGATATCAGTTAGATCCACCATGAAAAGGTAACTTTTAATGATTTAAATAAGCATAAAATTAAATTGAATTTACAATAGTGGAAAACAAAATATCAAATACTTATCTCGATTATGAATTGAATTAAAATGAAGGCTATTAGTCAGCTTTTAACCCCAACAATAAAGCACAAAAAGTTGTGGGCCTACTAAAAGCTTCCTGAGTACATAAAATTCTAAAAAAAAAAATCATGAGATTTTTGGAGTTGTAATATATCTCTCTAAATCTAGTCCAAAATATTCAATTTCCTCTAAAGATTTGACTCCTACAGTAGTACAAAGAGCTTCTTCTTTTCAAAAATTGGAACCCCTTGCTCTTCTCCAAGCTTAGATTTATAATTTTTTTTAGATCCCAAAATAGGAATCATTTTTAATGAACATTTTGTTTCTTTTTGAAACTAAAAAAATCCCTTTTATTTCTCTTATGCTCCAATCTAATTCCTCAGGGTCTGATCTTCTCCCACACGCTCTACAAAAATAATCCTATAAATATGTGGAGTATATTTCGAGGTGTATTTCGTTAATTAATAAGTGTACATATGAATATATTAATGAGATCAACCTATAATTATGAACATATGAGTACATAGGGATTTAATTTCTATCGTTCACTCGAAACAATTCTAATTAAAATGTGCGGTGTGTATAGAAACCCTATAATCTTCATATGTTCATATTTATCAATAACCATGTGTATTATATGAATATTTCGTTTATTAATAGGTGATATGCACAATGCGTATAAAAAATAATTAGGGTGAATATCTATTAGGGTGCATCTATGTTCCTCATATGATATAGAATAAATTGGGTAGTGGTATTAATATCTATGTTCCTCATATGATATAGAATAAATTGGGTAGTGGCATTCCATATTAATAGTGAATAGTTGAATGGTTTGTGAAAATTATTTATAAATTAAAAATAGCAAATACACAAGTTAAAAATAGTTAGTTTACAGATTAAGATATGGATTACATTTATCTAGGATTTATTCGATATTGAGAGGGATCAAAATTTAAATCTCTATAGGTGAAGTGGTCATAATTTAAAATAAAATAAATCAGCCTAGATCCATTTTTATCACAGATTTATCAAGGATCGAGAGGGATCAGATCTCTCGAGGTGTAAACCTCTTTTTTGAGTGCAAAACTTGAAGGGAGGTTTGCACATCGAAATATTTGATCTATTTCGGTGCTTGATAAATCCGAAATTAAAATAAATCTAGATTAATTTACTTCCTTTAAAAAAAATAATAATAATAATATTATTATTATATGAAAATAAATAAATAAAACAAAAATTATATATATATATTCGAAGGGAAGGTTAAGAGGTATGTGTGGTTCATCGATTAATGGTGGAGGAGTGGCACGTATAGGTTTAATGGTTCACGCGAAGATAAGGAGGGAGTGGAGGAGGGGACCCACGTGGGACCCTCTCTCCACTACAACATAAACAATACAGCCTCTCTTATACCATAAACAATGCAATCCCTATTTGCCTCCCTTTATTATAGTATGATGTTTTGTCTATGATGCTCCACGTAAACCCAGATTCTTTATCTCGGGAATTATCGACAAAGCACCACATGAAATTTTTGAGATCAAACTCTCGAGATGATGTAATCTCGTTTTTATTATATTTGATATATTCTAGTAATTATTTTATTTTATTTTATTTATATATTAAATAACTATAATTTAATTTAAAATTAAAATTAAGTTTTTTAATACAAATAATTTTAAAAATTAAAATTAAAATTATATTTACAGGTTAATTAGATTAAAAAATAAATTTAATAAATTGATTAATTATAATTAAATTAATAAAAAATAACTAATTTAATAAAAAATATCGACATATTAAAATTAATTTTATTTACAAATTATTATTATATATATATATATTTACAAATTATCAAAAAAAAAAAAAACATAATAGAATATATATTTTAATATTAAGGTGGTGAAACTGACAAAAATTTGACCAAGGGTATCTTCTTAACTGTAAGTTGAAATGAAGTGATGCTTGAACCAATGGAAAGTTGGTAGCAAAACAAAAGTAATGAAACAATCAAAAATGAAAACTAAAGAAAGTGAAAATCACTCAAAATTAGCAAATTAAAGCATTATAGAAGCGATTTTAACCAAAATTTATTTGGAGGGCTCCATAATTTAAAATAAACTAAAGGGGGTGGTTGAGGCCTCAACAAAGCTTTAGCACTTTAGTACTCAACATCATCAACACTTCAAAGTCAACAGCCTCAATACTCTAGTAGTTAACAACCCCAACATCTTTATGATCGACATCCTTAATATTCTCATAAGCATGAAGGTTTCAAGGTTTTGTTTGCAATTATGTTTTAATCATATGGTAATACATGAGGTATGCATGGTCTATTAATATATTTTAACATTTTAGGACTAGGAATTATATATGACAAATCCTTTGTTATTATTAGATGAGTGACTTTTTCACCACCTCATACAATGTCCCTCACCCTCACTCTTTGTCATGTCGCACTTACCATTATTTTCTTCACCACTTCCGCCAATTAGCACTCATCATTAATCGACATGCTTTGCATGCACGATCATTCAATAGAGTGCCTCCCTACGCATCCTATTAACAAGACTCGTGATGAGTTCCTTGATGAAAAATTTGGCTTTGCCTTCCCACTCTCAATTTGCTTTCCCACTTTGTGACTAGAAGACAACCATTGTAATGCAGAGCACCTTGAATCTACTCCACTAAAACAAATATGGACAAGTTAGGAGCCACAAGGCAAGAGTGATCTGGGAAGTTTTCGTGAATGATTTCAAAAACAAATCCCCATTATACAGGACCTTTTACTAATGCTTACATTTGCTTTGTGAAATCATGAGCAATGCATATTCTAACAACACTTTAGAAAACCATCAACATGAAATAAGGAACAAATAAGAAGTCATAATTATGAATAACCATAACTCAACGATATGATAACGAAGTTCGTCTAGTGTGAACTACATCTTCGGGCCTGATGTCAAGAGTGGGGAGGCCACTTCATTAGTTGTTGCAGGAAGATGATGAGTACATGATGCAATCTTGTCAATACAAGGAAGAACTCCCTTAACTAGAGTGGCATGTCTCTCTCCTAGGAGACATTCTTCTATAAGAACTCTCACTCATAAAATCTCTCCTTCAATATGACAAAATAGCAATCTCTCACATAAAGTGGCATACAAAGATCCTCTCACAACGTGGCATACATGGATCTTAGAATCAAAACATCATCTCAACAAAATCAAATAAGGACATGGCAACAATGCACCTTATACCTCCAAGTCTGGGGATGACTTGAAAATTGACTACTCGAATGAAGGAACTTCCCGCGCCATCATGTTCCTTGTGAAAATTTGTGAAATGTGACTGTAAACTCGACCCCCTTATGACTCATTCAAATCTGGGCTCCCCAAGTGTGGAGCGATAAAAAGGTGTCTTGTGAACTCCTAATTACCTCACATTAATTATCAACCCAGGGACGACTTTTTATTTCAAGAGTGTACTCTGTCTGAGGCGGCTACTTACTTAAGAGTAATGTTTTGCAGTATAGTGCTCAAAACCCAAAAGTAAATGAATGCTTGAAACAAAATCTAATTGGAACAACAAGAAACTAAATCATTCATTCAAACAACCATCAATCGAGGATATAGTAGCAATAACTCATTCCTCTAGAAATTGATGAAGGAAAAGGAATTAGAGTATGGATCATGGATCTGGGAGCATAATAGCGTCTGCTGTGTCTCACGACAGCCTTGATCCTCCTCCCACACTAAAACAGTAAATGCAAGTAAATGGAATGGAAATTAGAGCATGGGCTAAAGATCTGGGAGCTAAGCAGCGACTTGCTGACTCACTACAGCTTTAGACCTTCTCTCACACCAAAGCAATAAAGGCAAGTAAACAAATCAGCAGAAAGTAAAACGGAATGGCGAAATGGAAATGGGACAGCAATAAATGATGCAGCAGTAAAATGGAATAGCAATAATCAAATGGAACAACAGCAATCAAATGGAACCGCAAACTCAAATGGAACAGCAAACTCCGATGTATGTACGCGTTCTATACTATTGTAGCGATCCGAGAGTAATGTATGATGTGACTATGTTTCTGAACAAAGTGATATTATCTTCAAGCCTCACAAATACTTATTTTATATGAATCCAATAATGATAACATTCATACCAATATCTTGCTGTAGAAATGGATGCAATTCGAATAGATTCAGTTTGTGTAATACAGAGACGTGAATTAAAGAACTTATTCAGATTCAGATATTAATTAAGAAGCATAGTCTATCATATAAAAGATATATCGGATTACTGAAACAAGAGAAATAAGCAAACAACACAAATCACCGTATGATACAAAGGCAAGTGTCCTCCGAAACCGGGCCCTTAGCTGCTGATGGTACACCGCCTTAGATTACTCCAGACGCAGAGACGGAATGAACACCAAGTCTTTTATATTAATTGCATCCACAAAAGTATAACAAAGTCAGGTCTCAATGAGACTCAGTGATCAAAGTTTATTCCGAGAGTGTAAAATTACAAAAGCAAATCCTCCTCCTCTGATCTTTGGTTTCATTTAAATAGAGAAAGATCAGAGCATAGATAATTACAACATGATAAATTTGGGTTGATTATAACCAGATGATCAACAAGAAAATATATTCCCTCTCATCTCTTCAACAAAAGCAAGATGAATTTGGGTTTACAGCTGAGATTTGGAGGGCGGCCGCAACTGCAAATCTGAGAAAATCGTGCTCAAAGAACCCTGCGTTTCTCCCTGTACAAGCCGAATTTGGGCAATCTGTTCTTTTCGAAGATAATTGAGCCCGTTCTGGACAAAACCCATGTTCCGGATTTTCCAAATTCGTCTTCATTTGCTCAGAATCTTAACCGCAAAACTGTCACTCCTTAAACCAGCGAATTTCTGAGTTGGTTGATTTAAAAATCAAATCTTCAATCTGGAAGTTACTTTGGAGGCTAAAAATGGTAAATAAGGTTAAAACCAACTTATTAGAACTATCATTGGTAAAATAATGCATAATAATCAATTTATTAGAAATAAAGGAGAATAAATAATATTTATTCATGAGAGCATAAATAATTAATAAAATGGATTTAAATGATAAATTATAATAAATGGCATGATGAAGAATGGTAGAAATGGGTGAAATAAACATTCACAAGCGACAATAATAATGGTATATTAACGACTCTACACACCCCCACACTCAATATATTGCATGTCCTCATGCAACGAAAACTGAATATATTGCATGTCCTCATGCAACCCAAAGACAAAAACCCATGTGTTAACCAAGCAAAAAAAAAAAATATGTTCATCTCAGCTCATGAAATGGATAGAACAAATGAATTCTTCCTTAATTAATGAATATTCACTTTTGGTAATCTTGATGAAAGCATTGACATTCAATTATATGTATATATGAAGTTGCAACAAAATATGATATATGTAACAGCAAACTTCATGAACCATTTTCCCAAAAACTACAAACCGGATTTTGTTTGAAATGTTGCAAGTAGATTTGTAATATATGAAGGCTTCTATGATCCACAAATCAGATCGTTTTGATGCATGGATCATGGGATATAAACAAAATGGCTGTAGGTGAGAGTGCATGATTTTCGAAATTTTATGAACCAATATTTCTTGAAATTGTGTGGGTTTGTATTAATGATACGTATGTGTTTTCCAAAAATTACAAGAATTTAGTTCATAGTTTTAAAAATATGTGGAAATCAAAAAAATGAAGTTGTATGCCTTAAAGGAGAGAAAATAGAAAACATCCATCATGCGTAGCAATTCCTCCCCCTCTTTGAAAAATTAGCATGCCCTCATGCGATGCGAGAAAACAAATAGAGGTGGTAGCTACCGATTGTTGAATTCTATGCTTGGTGTAAAACAACATGGAATAAGGGAGGTGTTGAGAGTGAATAAGAATAGCAATGGAGGATAAAGAATATGAATGGCGTGGTGATAAGAAAGAAATGAATGAAAGGAACACTCCCCCATACTTGAAAATGATATGCTGCTGAAAAAGGGAAGTGGTAAAGATGTGGAATGAAGGATGACAAATAATGCTCAAAATGGATTTTCATTAGATTCTCCTAAATTTATAATAAATTAGAAAACTATGCAATTTTACCTCAAGTTTTACCTCCAAAAGTGTGGAATGACATATATGTATTGGCAGTTGTTGAAGCTGATGTAGACAGAGTTGGTGCGGAAAGTGATATAAAAGGTGGAATCCAGGGAAGCACATCATGTCTGAAGAATTGTTCACGTTCGCGAGCCTCTACTGTGAAGTGCAATAGTGTGGTCATGCGACGAATAGAATTCTGCCCATACTTGTTGTTCTCCTGTAAACAAAGCATTATTTTGCATACAATGTGCTTGAATCCATAGTGTTAGCTTTGAATAGCAACAGATAAAATGCATGCAAAATTTCAATGAGAAAAACTTATGTATACATGCAATACTAATATGTTGTGAAATCAACAAGGTATGGCATATCGCATGCAATTCCATAATGCATACATTCCCCCTCCAATTGGAAAATGGGTCCCATAACCATAAAGCATATGAAAGGGGTGGTGCTGACGGCAAGGCAATGGAATGAACAATATATCAGTAAGTGAAGCAGAGTACACTTATCAATGATAGGACGGTGAAAGTTATGGTTATATTGAGAGCAAAGTGTGTAAATATAGTTATGAATAAGAGATAGGATGCTTTGGATTGATGATAGTTTATACAAAACGAAAAAGGACAACAATATGCTAAAAAGATGCTTTGCTGACGGTATTCTAGCTGAAAATGATGTGATTGATCATAAAACAATTTCTCATGCATAAAGGTTCAAACAGGGAAAAAGTTAAGGAAATAACTTCTCTGATAAAAAGAAAATAAGAAAAGGGTATTATAATAATAATTGACGAAAAGATATAACTTCAATACCATCAGCAGAGCCGCTGCTGCCAGCAGGCGTCCATAGCCTCGGCAGGGTTGCTTTTTAACCCATATGAGCCAGGATCCTCAATTTATAAATGGAGAGTTTTAGTGTTGTTCTACAGAAGAGATCAGTGTGCTGGCGTGGTAACCAGATAACCACACTGCCATTCACTAGGAGGTAGCAAAAGTGATCAGGCCGGCTCGTGATGAGACCTCCTGTTCCAAGGATAATTTGGCTATCCAATGGATCATAACCCTGGTGTGGTGGCCATAATGGGAATGTCACTTTGTTACAGCCTTATGAACATGGTAGGCTGGCTCGTAATGAGACCCCCTATCCTCCATCTGCGAACAAAATTTTGTTATTATTACACATTTTTATGATAAAAAGAGGGAGGCTCAATACTCCTTAAGAGCAGGGGATGGCGGAAGAAGTTGAACATGTCAATATAAAAAAAAAAAAATATACCCATAATCTCATTTATTACAGACAGAGAAGATTATAACCAGGGATGATGGAACCAGTATGGTATTAAAATGGTCAATCAATATCATGTTCAACAGAAAACAATGCAGTAAAGTGATATATAAATAATTGTGTCCCTTCTGAAAAGAATCTATCATCAAGGAGCTGTCCTATTAAAGATCATAACTTGAATGATATTAACTTGCTTCAATAGAATCCATAATTCTTGTCCTCATAAAAGTAGTGTACTTCATGCCATGAAAGAGAATCAGGAAAATGTTGTTGAGATGAACTATGAATAATCCCACAAGAGAAAGGAAGGGTTGCTCTCAAAAATACTCTCAAAGTGTTGCTTTTTTTTTTGGAAGGAACAGCAAAAACACTCAAAAAGAAAGTGGTGTTCTGTGTAGGGAACAAAAAAGAAAATGCATACCAAAAAAATCAAAATACACACAAAAACGCGAAACTGCTGTTCCTTTTGAAAAAGGAATAACAAAAACACGCACTGTTGTTCCTTTTGAAAAAAGGAACAGTAAAAACTCAAAAACTCAAACTGCTGTTCCTTTTGAAAAAGGAACAGCAAAAACACGCACTGCTGTTCCTTTTGAAAAAAGGAAAAGGAACAGCAAAAACTCAAACTGCTGTTCCTTTTGAAAAAGGAACAGCAAAAACACGCACTGCTGTTCCTTTTGAAAAAAGGAACAGCAAAAACTCAAACTGCTGTTCCTTTTTCAAAAGGAACAGCAAAAACATGCACTGCTGTTCCTTTTTTCAAAAGGAACAGCAAAAACTCAAACTGCTGTTCCTTTTGATAAAGGAACAGCGAAAACACGCACTGTTGTTCCTTTTGAAAAAAGGAACAACAAAAACTCAAACTGTTGTTCCTTTTGATAAAGGAACAGCAAAAACACGCACTGTTGTTCCTTTTGAAAAAAAGGAACAGCAAAAACTCAAACTGCTGTTTCTTTTGAAAAAGGAACAGCAAAAACTCGAACTGCTGTTCCTTTTGAAAAAGGAACAGCAAAAACTCGAACTGCTGTTCCTTTTGAAAAAGGAACAGCAAAAACACACCAAATGCTGTTCCTTTTGAAAAAAGGAACAGTAAAAACACACCCAACGTGAAAGTAAAATGCAAACACGCAAAGAATGAGTTAGCTGTTCACGCATTGAGGCTTTTGAATGAAGCAACACCTGAAACACAAAATATAAGAGAAATTAGAAAAGAAACAACATTTTATTTAAAAACAATATGTAAATTAAATTACAACAGCTATGATATTATGTAAAAAAATGATCTTTTTGAAAAATGTTTTGGCAGTAGTAACAAGACATGAATCTTGAAATTGGAATCAATTCTTCATTTGTTCTATTATGAATCCGTTGGGTAATGATTTGGATAAAATTCCTTTGTTTTATAAAAACTTCTTTGAAAAATCACTCGTCCATAAATTGACCTTCTTTATTTTCCCAGGACCTGCAAAAAACGAGTATCTACCTGCAATAAAGCATTAAATCATGAAGAAAGAGAGGTGTACGGGCTCCCTTAATCCAAGAATTATGCAAAAAACAACAAGTAGTTATTCTATATAACAAATCCATAGAGAAAATAACAAAGTAAAATTTATTTGTTACCTGCGGGAGAGCAGTGGTCGACCATACTAACTAGCAATGTTTTAATCACAACTTCTTTGTTTTTCGTCCAAATTGAGTGATTCCAAAGCCAAATGAGAGCTAAATCAAAGGTTTATCTCCAGTAGAAATAGGTTTTAAAAATTCAATCATATGATATGTCAAATTTGTTTAGAACAACCTGCATAATAGAGTCATTTTCGATTACCCAGCTTAGACCAACAGTTGGTATTTCAAGCATAACTTTTTCGTTTGATGTCGGATTCGAATGATTCAAATTGGAAATGAAAATAGATTCATTTATTGATCTCCAATAGAAACAGGTTTTGAAGACAAGAAGAATTGATAGGTCAAATACTTTAAGGAACAGCTGGAAAGACATAGTTTTAAGGGTGCTGATTTACGATAGACAGTCAGTATTTTGATCATAACTTCCCCATACGATATCGAAAATGAGTGATTCCAATTGCATTGTAAACTAGATTCATAGGGGAACCTACCATAGAAACAGGTTTTAAAAATTCATTCATTTAGGCCTCCAAAAACTGACTGTCCCAACTCTGTTCTTGAGTTGCCCGCTAGACATCCGGTCAATGTTTTGGCTCTAACTTTTTCGTTTCAAATCCAAATTGAGTGATTCAAATTGGATTGGAAAGTAGACATCAAAGGCTACTTAGGATTGAAACAGGTTTTAAAAATATGGTCATTTAGGCCTCCAAAAACTGACTGTCCCAACTCTGTTCCTGAGCTGCCCGCTAGATAACCGGTCAATGTTTTGGTTCTAACTTTTTCGTTTCAAATCCAAATTGAGTGATTCAAATTGGGTTAGAAAGTAGACATCAAGGGCTACCTAGGGTAGAAACAGGTTTTAAAAATATTCACTTTTGGTCCCTCAAAACATGACTGTCCCGACAGTTTTTCTAGAAAGTTCATCAAGCCCGCAAGCCAAAAAAAATGAAATTCAAGCATTTTTTCAAATTGGTGATAAAAAATGAAAATGAGTGTTTGTAGAACTTATTATTTCCATTGTAAATCATCTACATACACAAATTATAAAAAATTATCACCGATGTTGATTTGCATAGCATGTTGCAACAAAAACCCTAGTTTTACATGGAAAAACAAAATGCATTTATTTATTCCCTTATTTTGTTTTATTTTATTCACTAACCTACTTTGATTGAAGGATGAATATGACTATGTGTATGAGTACTTCCAGTGAAGCCATTTTCGAAATACGGCTTCACATATGCACATACCCAAATTTGAAAAATGCATGTTAATGGATATTAGGGTATGAGAAGTCAACTTCCCTTCAAAAAATGGTATCAAAAATTGTTGAAGCATGGAGTGATGTTGCAAACAAATGATGGAGTGAAACCAATCTTCAATGTATCATTTATTTTGTTGATTTCTCATATCCATCAAATCATGAAGTCCTTGGTCTTTTAAAATGGCTTGTTGATGCAACCTACAAGAAACCTCATTTTCTTCCATAGCTTCTACAATTTTTGAATTTGAAACATTCTGAATCTCATTGTAGGTTTTCTTTAATGGCACATGTGAGATAGAATGGGTGGGAAGGGTGGGTAAATTTGCCAGCTCAACATTGTAAGCATGTTGTACTGGTTTATTATGGTGAGGGTGTGGAATTAGTTGAGCAGGAAAATGTGTAAAGAATGGAGCATTGTGATGATGTGGTTGGTTGGGTTGAGTGGATGAATTTGGTATGCAAGCAGGATGTTGTGGAGGAGCTGATGAAAAATATGGAGAATATGTTTGTGCTACAGGATGAGGGAGAGTAGTCATGCCATCATAAGATGAACCATGCCCAACTTGTAAACAAGATAGGTGGTTATATTGAAATTGACATGGCTACCCTAACACATTAACATTCCATAATGGATTATGCAAGTATGACAATGGAGAAAAAGTGTTTTGAACCATACCTATAGGCCTTGTTGCAGCTTTTCCATCTCTTTGATATGCTACTTCCATCATAGATAAGGAAGAGTGAGTATCTATGAGATGCTCCTTTCGGTCATGAGGGCAAAACACTTCATCAAATTCTTGATTTTTATGAACCTGCAAAACATCCAATTTTTCATTTAGAGAGCTAATAAAGTCAACTTTAAAATTTTCAAATAAAACATTGATTTCAGCTCTTATGTCTCCTATTCTTGTAGCAGATTTAGAAAATAAGGAACAAACTTCTCTAGAATTCTTACCAGCCTTGGAGATTCCTCTTGAATACCTTATGCACAACTCACAAACATCATCATATGATAACTGAAAAACATCACCTTTTCCTATCAAATTTAAAAGTTCTAAAAATTCATCTTTGATTCCTTTAAGAAGGAGTGTTTTTAAGATCTCTTTTTCCAAATGCTTATGCTTTGATTTTTGAAGGTTATAATGAAATCGATCTACATAGTCCTCCAAACTTTCGTCTTCCCCTTGTATCATATAGAAAATATCTTCATTGGCTTTGCAATAGTCTTGGTACTTCTTCAAGAATATGTTCTTCATGTCCTCCCATGATTGGATGCAATTCCCACCTAGGCTCATGAACCATCGAAGAGCTGCTCCTTTTAGAGTAAGAGGAAACACTTTCAATCTTTGATCATTAGTACAATAATCATATCCACTACAAAGTATTTCAAACTCAAACATAAATGTATGTGGATCTTCATTTGCTAAACCATGAAAATTTGGTAAAGATGGGGGAATTATGTGCATTTGTGTCACTCCTAGATCTTTGATAGGAAATTCAAAAGTAGAAACGTGAGCCATTTCTTACCATAATAGAAGATGTTCTTCATGTGTTTCTTCAAGGCTCCTTCTTCAAATGTTCCTGTCAATTAGTTAGTGAAATGGGTGGTGCTTACATCACCACTTAAGTGAAATCATGTGATTCATTTTTTAAAAAAAATTTCTATTTTTCCTAATAATTCACACAAAAATTCAAACATCTATTTCTACTCTAGGTTCTTTAACAGTCCTGCTGGAAAGCGGACGGGGGAGCAGGGCTTTTACATGCTCCGTACGCAGGTTCTTACCTTCCGTTTTTAAGATCCAACTCTTCCCTAGCAGGCACTCATCGGATTCACACTACTCTTTAGAAATGGCTACACTCTCCCCGGCAACGGCGCCAAAATGTGGAGCGATAAAAAGGTGTCTTGTGAACTCCTAATTACCTCACATTAATTATCAACCCAGGGACGACTTTTTATTTCAAGAGTGTACTCTGTCTGAGGCGGCTACTTACTTAAGAGTAATGTTTTGCAGTATAGTGCTCAAAACCCAAAAGTAAATGAATGCTTGAAACAAAATCTAATTGGAACGGCAAGAAACTAAATCATTCATTCAAACAACCATCAATCGAGGATATAGTAGCAATAACTCATTCCTCTAGAAATTGATGAAGGAAAAGGAATTAGAGTATGGATCATGGATCTGGGAGCATAATAGCGTCTGCTGTGTCTCACGACAGCCTTGATCCTCCTCCCACACTAAAACAGTAAATGCAAGTAAATGGAATGGAAATTAGAGCATGGGCTAAAGATCTGGGAGCTAAGCAGTGACTTGCTGACTCACTACATCTTTAGACCTTCTCTCACACCAAAGCAATAAAGGCAAGTAAACAAATCAGCAGAAAGTAAAACGGAATGGCGAAATGGAAATGGGACAGCAATAAATGATGCAGCAGTAAAATGGAATAGCAATAATCAAATGGAACAACAACAATCAAATGGAACCGCAAACTCAAATGGAACAGCAAACTCCGATGTATGTACGCGTTCTATACTATTGTAGCGATCCGAGAGTAATGTATGATGTGACTATGTTTCTGAACAAAGTGATATTATCTTCAAGCCTCACAAATACTTATTTTATATGAATCCAATAATGATAACATTCATACCAATATCTTGCTGTAGAAATGGATGCAATTCGAATAGATTCAGTTTGTGTAATACAGAGACGTGAATTAAAGAACTTATTCAGATTCAGATATTAATTAAGAAGCATAGTCTATCATATAAAAGATATATCGGATTACTGAAACAAGAGAAATAAGCAAACAACACAAATCACCGTATGATACAAAGGCAAGTGTCCTCCGGAGCCGGGCCCTTAGCTGCCGATGGTACACCGCCTTAGATTACTCCAGACGCAGAGACGGAATGAACACCAAGTCTTTTATATTAATTGCATCCACAAAAGTATAACAAAGTCAGGTCTCAATGAGACTCAGCGATCAAAGTTTATTCCGAGAGTGTAAAATTACAAAAGCAAATCCTCCTCCTCTGATCTTTGGTTTCATTTAAATAGAGAAAGATCAGAGCATAGATAATTACAACATGATAAATTTGGGTTGATTCTAACCAGATGATCAACAAGAAAATATATTCCCTCTCATCTCTTCAACAAAAGCAAGACGAATTTGGGTTTACAGCTGAGATTTGGAGGGCGGCAGCAACTGCAAATCTGAGAAAATCGTGCTCAAAGAACCCTGCGTTTCTCCCTGTACAAGCCGAATTTGGGCAATCTGTTCTTGATGAAGATAATTGGGCCCGTTCTGGACAAAACCCATGTTCCGGATTTTCCAAATTCGTCTTCATTTGCTCATAATCTTAACCGCAAAACTGTCACTCCTTAAACCAACGAATTTCTGAGTTGGCTGATTTAAAAATCAAATCTTCAATCTGGAAGTTACTTTGGAGGCTAAAAATGGTAAATAAGGTTAAAACCAACTTATTAGAACTATCATTGGTAAAATAATGCATAATAATCAATTTATTAGAAATAAAGGAGAATAAATAATATTTATTCATGAGAGCATAAATAATTAATAAAATGGATTTAAATGATAAATTATAATAAATGGCATGATGAAGAATGGTAGAAATGGGTGAAATAAACGTTCACAAGCGACAATAATAATGGTATATTAACGACTCTACACCAAGAATCTCAAAGATTCCTCACAAGATTCTCTTCTTGGACACAGGAAAAAATTTAGTTGCTCAGATGAAGAAATGGACTACGCCATTAGACTCATAGTGAAAAACCAGTTCATTTGACTATAAAATCAACATAGTTCTGACACCTTCAAAATTATGCCCCCTAGGGAATCTTAAAGATTCCTCATAGAAAATATTCTTTGAAATATTCCCTAACATATGCTCTAACAATATTCCTAGAATCTTCTTGAGATTCATGACTTCATTGGCCTGCTTGCACCCTCATCTCTCATGTATTCTCCATGGTTCCCTTTGAACCATTTGAATGGAATTTTATAACAAAGTGTGAGGGTGAATAAGACAAAGTGTGTGGTTGGCACAATGGTTGGAATAGTCATATTAAGTTACTTGTTGTTGGGGAGGTTTTGGGTTCAAAACCCATGGACTCCTAAAACCCAATTTTGGTTTTAATATAGTTTTCAAACCATATAATATATGGAAATCGTATGTCCATATTGTAACGACTCCCAAAACCATGAGAATAAGACAAAAATGGAGGTTGCACCATGCCAAGGCCACTTGGGCCTAATTTGAGGTGCCATGTGGCACCATGTGATTGGGCCATGTGGTAGGCTCTCATTGGTCCACATCATCTGCCACCTACTTGCCATGTGTTGACTTGTGGTGTTGCCATGTCACCTGCTTGTGGGTCCACCTGGTTTGCTGACTGGGCTACCACATTATCTTTGTGGGTCCCACCAGGCCTGTTGATATTTCATCCACGTGGCATCCTAGGGATTTCCATGTGGCACCCTGGATGGACTTTGACTTTGACTTTTGCCTAATTTGACCAAAACTTTGACTAGCCATAACTTTTACATGCGACCTCGAATTGAGGCATCTGTTGGAAATCTCTCTTTGAGATCTACAACTTGGTCTTGGTTTCATAAATTTTTGAACAATTTTATTTTTGAGGTTTCCTGGAGTCACCTAGATCATTCCTCCCCACTGAGGAGCTTTTATTTCTCCAAAAGCATGAACATTATCTGTACTTTGTTGCACTCCCTCGTCTGCACAACAAGTGCCCTAATAGACCACACTTCATTCTCCTTCACCTTTGTCCTTCAAAGCCATAAGTGATGAACTGGCACTTGCATCTTATGTGAACCTGTAGTACATCTTGCAAAATACATGTTCAATTACATGACTTATCATGACCCAAGCAAACCACATACTTTCCAAGAGTTTATAACACACTCTTTGGTCAAGTTTACATCGGAACCATAACATAAACAAATACCCCAACTATCAAAAAGAGCCAAAAATATCACCATGTTGCTTTCATAAGTGATGGCAAACACTTCATCACTTTTACAAACATGTCATAACATGTGATTTACAAAATGTGGTCATGCTCAACTACTTAAAAATGCTACCCATCTCTTACCCAACCAAGTTGATGGGATCTCTTCATGTAGCTAGCTTTCTCATTGATTTGCTTCACTAAGGGGTCCTTGTTCCTTCATAGGTTATTTCTAGTCCTCCTTTGGTCATTGCTCTGGATGGAGCTCCCAACATGTGGCTCTCTAATGTCCATGCTTGTTACAATGGCCGCAAAAAATCTTTTTCCTCTAGATCTGTCTGACCTTCTTCCTTCCTTGGTGTGGAGAAGGGTTTACATGTCTTGTTATTTTCCTTATTTACATTCTCTTCCGACACTTGGTAACAACATGGTTATACAAGCCCGAAAAAGTACATTATCTTTTATGCCACAAATTTTGTTCACCATTAACAATCTGCTTGTAATCAAAAGGAACATTAGCATAATGAGACCTCTTATTGTAATAGTCTCGGGTTAAAATTTCATTTAATAAAGTTAATAAGGGAAAAATAAGACCAAGGTCATGGGACACTTATTCCAAGCTGAATGTTGGGCAAAATATCCTAGTGGGAATCACTTGTGTTTATGGCCAAGGGGAAATTGGAAAAGGCAATGGAAAAGGCTTTGAAAAGGAAAAAAGATATTTTTGGAAATTTATTTATGAAAATAAAGGAAAATAGGAGAAAAGGGAGGTGAAAGGTCACAATTTGTATGTGAGGAGGAAAATGAAGTAATATAATGGGAAAATGAAGAAATTAGAGGCATTAATAATTAAAGTACATCAGAGCATCAGTTGGTAGCCTTTTGTCAGTTCAGTTTTGGAATTAATTTCAGAGAGGAGAAGAGCACAAAGAGGAGAAGGACAACAGGAAAGAAAAGGAAGGACAAGGAAAGCAAAGTAAAGTAAGGATCAAGTGAGGAAAATTTGGATCAAGTAGCTTTAGAAGGAATACTTGCAGGTAACAGGTTGCATGTATGATTTCCTAGCTGGTTTCGACATGCATGGTATGTGCATGTTGGTATTTGGTTATTTTGCTACCATTGGCAGGGACTTTGTTGGGTTTCAACAGTGGATTCTAGCCTTGCCTTACCATTTCAAGATAGCCATGGTGTGATGGGATTTTTCTCGGTTTGAACTTTGGATTGCCATAATATTTTGGATCTGAGTGATGTGGTCTCAGGAAAATTCCCAAAGGCCTAGGAATCCCTAGACCAGTAATGGTGGGATACACAGTAAAGCCTGAGGGTGGAGATGGGAGAATTCCTCAAGGTATTGAAGAAAAATTCATGAGGCATCCAAGCTTGGTTTGGTTTTGTGATCTCAACACCGGTTTAGGTGAGATCACGGTATGGTGAGGTTGGAGGTGGTTTAACCTATGGATTCACTTGTTTATGGATTGGTTTATCCCATGAGATCCCACATTCATGCTTGCAATATGGCACGAGGGTGATTAGTTGAAAGAAGTATTTGGTTCAGCCAATCTAAGGTTGGGTGGTATGTGGAAGTCCTTAAACTGGTTGGATTTTGCCTATATTTAATAAGAGCTAAGTTTATCTTTATTTTGATGAGTAATTGTACTTGTTATTATTTGGCTTTAATGGTTTTTCTCTCATTGTTATTTATCTGGTTATATGCTGGTTATAAGCATGGTTATTTGACAGTTCTTAGTCATGGATCTTTCCATGTTTTTACTTGTAACTGAATGAATAATGAATGAAAGACCTAATTTATGTTATGAAAACTAATGTGAGAAGGAAGTGATCCTTCTTGTTAAAACTCAGATAAGTTTTTAGCTCTTTATGTTCAGACTTGCATTCATGACCTGTAGGTTGCATGTTTACCAAGTGTTTGATGGAATGTCAGTCCCAGTTGGGGAAGGTCAGGTCAAGTCTTGGTTTTAGTTTTTCTTTACAAGCATTGTTTCTATGTCATCTATCATCTCTGGAAGTTTCACTAAGTTCTAGGCAAAGGCTTGAGTCCTGGCCCTAAAAAAGTGGCTCAGAATTCGGGGTTGTTGTCATAGAACTTAGCAAAAAAGTTTGTAGTTGTTGACAAGCAGGCCTATGGGAGTGACTAGAGGGACATAATCACTCACATGCATTGGCAAGGGAGCAAATGGGGCTTTAGGTTAGTGAAAATGAGAGTTATCTCAGGGGTTGGACCCCTGGAGGGGTTGGGTTGCTTCTGGAGGGCCTGTAGCTCGTGAGGGAATTCAATAAGGTCTCAAGTTATCGACTCCATTTCCTTAAGGTAATATAGGAGGTTGAGTCTTATCATAATTACCCTCGGCTCATATTTACCCCGGGTAAATCAGTGAAGGTGGGTAAATGTGGGAGGAGGCAGCTACAGAGTGGTATCAGAGTGGGTTGCGCTCGTAAAGTTTGATGTTGTCAAGGTTATGGTTGTCATGCATGGGGTCATGGTATACAGTTTGTATGGTCATGCATGATGTTTTTATGTTGTTATGTTGATGTGTTGATATGATTATATGGATATTCTTATGATTATACATGTACATGCTAATGTGGACTGATCTTGCAGATGAGATAAGCCTCCCCTAAACATCACTGAGGTATGGATTTGATTTTGGTATCTATTTGGTTTATCTAACATGGTACACTTGCAGGAAGAAGAGAATCAAAGATGACAAGAAAAATGGTAGACTACAATTCCCATGACTCTCCCTACAGATCAGTTGGGCAGCAAGGAGAAGAGCATTCTCTTGGTGTAGCAAATACATTGAGGAGCTTGAGGGAAGAGATCAGAAGTTGCAAAGCAGACAATGACAGGTTGGTTGAGGCTTAGGAAATACTTGCAAGGGCTCAGGAGAAGCAGGTAGAGGTTAATGCAGCAATCCTTTATAGCTTGTCAGAGTTGTAGAAACAGGGACATATCAAGAACAGGAAGAGAAAACTAATGGAGCCTATGGTAGCAGGTCTCGGTCCGGATATAGGTTGGATAGAGGGGACACAGTTAGAGGTGGAAGATCACTAGATACACCTGACAGGAGGACTGGTATGTATGGGCATCATTCTAGTTCCTCATCCAGGAGACATCATCACAGTCATCATTGTCATCATCCTTATAAGAGGGGTGAGTATTTACCTGAGGAGTTCAAGAAAGTGAAGCCTCCTACATTTGATGGAGAGATGAAGAAGGAAGAATATGTAGACGCATGGTTTCTTGAAATAAAGAAATTCTTTAGATTTCATAGCTACTCAAAGAACATGAAAGCCAAGATATCCACCTTCATCCTTGAAGGGAAAGCAGACATCTGGTGGGAAGATGTGAAGAATGTCAAGGGAATTCGGTAAGAAGAGTTGACTTGGGATGAGTTCGAGAGACTTTTCAAAAATAAGTACTTGTTGAAGAGATACTATGATGACATATTTAAGGAATTTCATGAGCTACAGATGGGTTCTATGATAGATGATGAGTACACTAGTAGGTCATGGAGTTGTTGAGGTATGTGCCTTACCTCAAGGAGGAGAAGGCTAAGATTCAGAGGTTCATCAATGGGTTTCCAACAACATATAAAGACCGAATTGAGTTTGATGAGCCTAGATCATTGGAGGAAGCCATATGGAAATTGAAACATTGTTATGAGTAATCAAAGCGCAAAGTTGAGCCTAAACGTGACTTGAAGGGAAATGAGAAAGTTAAAGGGAAGTGGCCACTAAAGCGGGGAAGACCTCAAGATGAAGGTGAGAAAGAAAATGTGGTTCCTTATAAGAAGTTAAATATAGTTGAGAAGGGGCATGGGTCACAGCCTGGAGAAGTAGACTAGAGGTGATGGTAAAGGACCATTGCAGTGCTAGATATGTGGCAAATATCATCGTAAGAAGGATTATCCATTGTACCAAGGAGGTAGCCCTTAGATCTACAGTGCTCAGGAGGTGTAGACAATTGGGGATTTTGGTCATAATATTCCTCAGGTTTATGTATTTGTGAACAACAAGCAGGCAAATCACTAGGCATCTATTATTAAGATGGATGGTAAATTTTGTGATCAATTTATTCCTATGTTGATTGATCCTGGAACTAATTATAGTTATGTTAATCGTGACTTGGTGGATAAGTGTGGCTTGAGAAAAGAAGTGCATGCAGAGTCTTGGTCGGTGCAGTTGGATACAGGTACTAAGAAGAGAGTTCATCACTGGGTAATAGATTGTGCATTCGAGTTGAATGGTATGCCTACAACAACACATTTGAATGTAGTGTCATTGGGATCGTATAGTATGCGTTTGGTTATGGACTTGTTGTATCTTCACAGGACCAAAGTAGATTTTTATGACAAGTTTGTTGAGTGTTTGGATGATAATGGGGAAAAGAGAATCTTGCAGGGAAAGAAGAAGCCTACATCAGTGAGGATGGTCATAGTTATGCAGGCTAAGCGCAGTTTCATGAAAGGGTGTGTGATGTTTGCAGTTAATATTTCTAGTGACAAGGGTAAGGATGTAGAGGATGCAGAAATATTCAAGAGGTGCCCTATATTGCAGCAGTTTCAGGATGTGTTTCTAGCAGATATTCCAGAGTTTCCTCCTTCCAGAGAAGTGGATTGTTTTATTGAGTTGGTACCAAGGGCCACACCAACATCAAAGGCACCTTACAAGATGATCACTCCAGATTTAGTAGAGTTGAAGTTGAAGTTGAAGGAAATGATTGATAAGGTATACATTAAACCAAGTGTATCACCTTGGGGTGCACCAATATTGTTCATGAAGAAGAAGGATGGTACTCTTAGGTTGTGCATTGACTATAAGCATTTGAACAAGGTAACGATCAAGAACAGGTACCCATTGTCGAGGATTGATGACTTGTTCGGTCATTTAAAGGGGGCAACAGTGTTTTCAAAGATTGACTTTAGATCAGGATACCATCAAGTACGCATCAAAGAAGAGGAAATATACAAGAATGCCTTCAGGACTAGGTATGGCCATTATGATTTTGTTGTATTTCCATTCAATTTGACTAATGCTCCAGCTACTTTTATGTGCTTTATGAATAGAGTGTTGTGTCCTTATCTGGAAAATTTTGTTATTGTATTCATTGATGACATCTTGTTATATTATAAGAATGAGGAAGAACATGTCGAGCATTTAGCAGTAGTGTTGAGGTTGCTAAGAGAGCACCAGTTGTATGCCAAGCTTATCAAGTGCAGTTTCTTTTAGACAGAGGTGCACTACATGGGACATGTTGTCTCCATGGAAGGCATAGAAGTAGATCCAGAAAAGGTAAGAGATATCATGGAGTGGGGAGCTCATCGCAATGTGGATGAAGTAAGATCATTCATGGGGCTAGCAGATTATTATAGGAGGTTCATTAGGAATTTCTCATGCATTGCCTATCCTATTACATCATTGCAAAGGAAAGGTAAGAAGTTTGAATGGACAGAGGAGTGTTCATCCAGTTTTGAGCAGTTCAAGCAGTTGTTGACAAATCCTCAAGTGTTAAAGAATGCATATCTGGGTAAAGAGTTTGTAGTGTGTAGAGATGCTTGCAAGAGAGGGCTTGGTGGAGTCCTTATGCAGGAGACAGGTGATATGTTATGAGTCCAAGAAACTGAATGAGCACAAGCATAACTACATGACTCATGATCTTGAATTGGCAGCCATTATTCATGCCTTGAAGATGTGAAGACATTATTTTCTCGGAAGGAGGTTTGTGTTGATGAGCGATCACAATGGGTTGAGATATCTATTTGACCAACCGAATTTGTATGCCAGGCAAGCTAGATGATTGGCTACCATTAGTGAATTTGACTTCAAGATAAAATACATCAAGGGTAAGGAGAACAGGGTTGCAAATTCTCTCAACAGGAAATTTCAGTTGAACCATGTTACAGTAGTGAGATCATATGGGACAGATTTACAAGATCGAATCTCATAGGCACGACAATAGGATGACAGGTACAGGGAACTTATGCACGGGTTACAGTAGGGTACAGTTGATCAAGATGTGGACTATCATCTCACGACAGACGGTTTGGTCAGATTTAGGGACATGATATATGTATCAGATAGTAGTGAGCTCAAGAAGACTATCTTGAGAGAGTTTTATGTAAAGCCATATTCAAGTCACCCAGGATATCAGAAGACATTGACAGTAGTGAAGAAGTTCTACTATTGGTCAAATATAAAGAAGGAAGTGGCAAAGTTTGTGGCTAGATGTTTGGACTGTCAGCAATTGAAGGCAAAGTGTAAGCATCCAAGTGGGTTGCTTCAGTCGATTTTGATTCCAGAGTGATAGTGGTAAGTCATTTCCATGGATTTTATTACAGGTATTCTAAAGACATTGAGGCAGCATGACTTTATCATGGTTGTGGTTGACAGGTGGAGCAAGGTAGCTCACTTCATTCCAGTAAAGACCACTTATTTAGCTAGTGAGGTAGCATGGGTCTTCAAGGCGGAGATCGTGAGATTTGATGGTGTTCTGAACAAGATTGTGTCAGACAGGGATGCCAAGTTCACTTACAAGTTTTGGAAGGAGTTGTTTGAAAGATTGGGGACCAAGTTGGCCTTTAGTACATCTTATCATCCATAAACAAATGGACAGACAGAGAGGTTCATTAGGATACTGGAGGATATGTTGAGGATGTATTTCAATAGAGGATATGGGAGGAGTACCTTCCATTGATCGATTTTTCTTACAATAATGGTTATCAGGAGTCGCTAAGGATGTATTGCATGCATCAACAAAGGATATGGGAGGAGTACCTTCCATTTATTGAGTTTTCTTACAATAATGGTTATCAGGAGTCATTGAGGATGATTCCATTTGAGGCACTGTATGGGTAGAGTTTTAACACTCCCATCAGCTGGAGTGATCCAGTGAACAAGTTACTTATTGGATCAGACATGTTGGTAGATATGGAACAAGAAATGTGGGTTATCAAGAAGAATCTAAAGGTAGCACAAGACAAGCAGAAGAGTTATGCAGACCAGCACAGGGAATTTAAGGAGTTTCAGGTTGGGGAGGATGTGTATTTGTGCATCGAGCCCAAGAAGAGCTCCTTGAGGATTGGATCATGTGCCAAGTTGGCACCATGGTATTGCAGGCCTTTTGAGATCCTTAAGAGGATTAGACTAGTGGCCTATAGACTTGCACTGCCTCTGACAGTGAAAGTCCATGATGTTTTTCATGTTTCATTGTTTAAAAGATATGTAAAGGATGTTGATAATGTTATTGATTGGTTTGTATTGCAGGTGGAGAAAGAAGGAGAATTCTAGCCGAAACCTCGGTGAATATTGCAGCGGAAACATCTCATGCTCCAAAACAGATCAATCGAGCAAGTTAAAGTGCAGTGGAACCACTTTTGGGCTCGATGAACCTACATGGGAGATGGTTGATCAGATGTGGGCTATGTATCCTTCATAGTTTGTCGAGAGAGGCAAATGAATTTTTGTTATTTGTACATATTTATGTATGGTTTCTATTTTAAATACCACCATGAGTTGTGTTATAAAGCTCCAATAAGCAGTATGGTTATCATGTTGTCATGTTTGTCATGATGGTTTTTCTTTTAAGCAGGTTGTTATTGTAAATATTACAACGAGTTGGGTTATAAAGCTCCAGAGGTAGCATTTTTTTACTTTCAATGGTTTTGCTGGTTGTAGGTGTCACAGAACACTGAGGACGTTGTTCCCCTAAGGGGGAGAGGTCTGTAACAACCCCATGTTAAAATTTCATGTAATAAAGTTAATAAAGGAAAAATAAGAACAAGTCATGGGACATGTATTCCAAGTTGAATGTTAGGCAAAATATCCTAGTGGGCATCACTTGTTATGTTTATGGCTAAGGGGAAATTGGAAAAGGTAATGGAAAAGGATTTGAAAAGGAAAAAAGGTATTTTGGTATTTTATTTATGAAAATAAAGGAAAATAGGAGAAAAGGGAGGTGAAAGGTCACAGGTTGCATGTGAGGAGGAAAATGAAGGAAAATAATGGGAAAATGAAGAAATTATAGGTATCAATAATAAGAATACATCATCGCATCAGTTGGTAACATTTTGTCAGTTAAGTTTTGAGATTAGTCCTAGAGAAGAGAATAGAACCAAGAGGAGAAGGAAAGAAAGCAAGCAAAGGAAGGACAAGGAAAGCAAAGGAAAGCAAGGATGAATTAAGGAAAAGTTGGATCAAGCAGCTTTAGCAGGAATACTTGCAGGTAATAGGTTACATGTATGATTTCCTAGTTGGTTTTGACATGCATGGTATGTGCATGTTGGTATTTGGTTCTTTTTTTGTCATTGGCATGGATTTTTCTGGGTTTCGACAGTGGATTTTAGCCTTGCCTTTCCATTTCTGGATAGCCATGGTGTGATGGGACTTTTCTCAGTTTGAGCTTTGGATTTCCAGAATATTTTGGATCCAGGTGAGGTGGTCTCAGGAAAATTCCCAAAGGCCTAGGAATCCCTTAACTGATAATGGTGGGATACACGATAAAGCCTGAGGGTGGAGATGGGAAAATTCCTCAAGGTATTGGAGAAGAAATTCTAAGGCATCCAAGCTCGGTTTGGTTTTGTGATCTTGACATTGATTTAGGTGAGATCATGGTATGGTGAGGGTGGAGGTGGTTTAACCTCTAGATTCCCTTGGTTGTTTATGGATTGGTTTATCCCATGAGATCCCACATTCATGCTTGGAATATGGCATGGGGGTGATTGGCTAAAAGAAATATTTGGTTCAACCAATCTATGGTCAGGTGGTATGTGGAAGTCTCAAACCTAGTTAGATTTTTCCTATGTTTAATAAGAGCTAAGTTTCTCTTGCTTTTTATGAGTAAATGTACTTGTTATTATGTGGCTTTAATGGTTGTTCTCTCATTGTTATTTATCTGGTTATATGTTGGTTATAAGCATGGTTATTTGACAGTTCTTAGTCATGGATCTTTCCATGTTTTTACTTGTAACTGAATGAATAATGAATGCAAGACGAAAGTGGGTAAATGTGGGAGGAGGCAGTTATACTTATACCTTATTTGGTTGTTT
Source organism: Pinus tabuliformis (assembly GCA_031772625.1). Classification (NCBI taxonomy): domain Eukaryota; kingdom Viridiplantae; phylum Streptophyta; class Pinopsida; order Pinales; family Pinaceae; genus Pinus; species Pinus tabuliformis. The sequence goes on from CM062817.1 coordinate 391,257,133, forward strand.
CTAGTGCGAGCTTGGTGATGAGATCTTGACTTAGCTCTTCTCCTGCAATGCTCATTGTCACGGGAAGATTTTGGCATACTTTCAACATCCTTTTTCCTCAATGGTTTTAATAATGGTTTGGAAGCTTTTTCTACCTTCGGACACTCTCCTTCAATGTATCCTAATCCTGCAAATTGAGGTATTTGTACAACCTCCAATGGCTGAGTCATTCCTTAGCCATTAGCTCTTAGGCCCTTGCTTTCATATCCCATATTCTTCATTAATCTTGAACCAATGCTTGTAGTGTGCTTTTCAAAAGCACCCAAATTATCATCATCATGTGAAAATGAAATTGAAGAATTACCAAAACTTTTTACCTATGAAGCAGGTGTTAATGGCTTTGTTGAGCCTTCATTTCACTTCAAATTTTACACGCTCAATTCACAATCCCTGGCAAAACTCCATTATACATGGCATTTTACTGATGCTTACATTTTCTTTGTGAAATCATGAGAAATTCATATTCTAAAAACACTTTAGCAAACCATCAACATGAAATAAGGAACAAATAAGAAGCCATAATTATGAACAACCATAACTCAATGATATGATAATAGAGTTTGTCTAGTGTGGACTACGTCTTCGGGCCCGGCGTCAAGAGTGGTGAGGTCGCTTCATTAGTTGTTGCTGGAAGATGATGAGTACATGATGCAATATTTGTCAATACAAGGAAGAACTCCCTTAACTAGAGTGGCATGTCTATCTCCCACGAGATTTTCTTTTATAAAAAATCTCTCATAAAATCTATCCTTCAGTATGACAAAATAGAAATCTCTCACATAAAGTGGCATACATGGATCTCAAACTCAAAACATCATCTCAACAAAATGAAATAAGGACATGGAAACAATGCACTTTATACCTCCAAGTCTATGGACAGCTTGAAAATTTGCTACTCGTATGAAGGAACTTCACATGCCATCGTATTCCTTGCTAAAATCTGTGAAATATGATTGTAAAATCGACCCCTTTTTGACTCAGTCAAATCTGGGCTCCCTGGGAATCTCAAAGATTCCTCACATGATTCTCATCTTGGACACAGGAAAAAATTCAGTTTCTCAGATGAAGAAATGGAATATGTCATTAGACTCCTAGTGAAAAACCAATTCATTTGACTATAAACTTGGCATAGTTCTGACACCTTCAAAATTTTGCCCTCGGGGAATCTTAAAGATTCCTCATAGAGAATATTCTTTGAAATATTCCCTAACATATGCTCTAATAATATTCCTATAGTCTTCTTGAGATTCATGACTTCATTGGCATGCTTGCACCCTCATCTCTCATTTATTCTCTATGGTTCTCTTTGAAACATTTAAATGGCATTTTTTAACAAAGTGTGAGGGTGAATAAGACAAAGTGTGTGGTTGGCATAGTCATATTAAGTTAATTTTTGTTGGGGAGGTTTTGGGTTCAAATCCCATGGACTCTTAATTTTTCCTTAATATGGTTTTAAAGCCCAATTTTGCCTTAACATGGTTTTAAAGCCAAAATTTGGTTTTAATATAGTTTTCAAACCATATAATATATGGAAATCGTATGTCCATATTGTAACGACTCCGAAAACCATGAGAATAAGACAAAAATGGAGGTTGCACCATTGGGCCTAATTTTAGGTGTCATGTGGTACCATGTGATTGGGCCATGTGGCAGGTTCTCATTGGTCCACATAATCTACCACTTAATTTCCATGTGTCAACTTGTGGTGTTGCCATGTCACTTGCTTGTGGGTCCACCTGGTTTGTTGACTGAGCTTCCATGTCAACTTTGTGGGTCCCACATTGCCTGCTAATTTTTCTGCCACATGGTAGCCTATGGATTTCCATGTGGCATATTGGGTTGACTTTGACTTTGACTTTTTCCTAGATTGACCAAAACTTTGACCGGCCATAACTTTTGCATATGAACTTGGATTGAGGTGTCATTTGCGTTGTTGAAAATATCACACTGAGATATAAAACTTGGTATTGGTTTCATAAAAATTTTAACATTTTGATTTTTAAGGTTTCTTAGAGCCACCTGGATCAAAGAGCCTCTGTCAATCAGATTTTTGGAGGCATATGTCGAATAGAATGTGTGTAAACCAATGCTAAAGGATGTGTGATGGCTTCCATTTATCACAAGATTTTATGGGTATAACAATGCAATCACCCAGGATTTTGCACAAGGCTTTGATGGACAGATTATTCATCATGGAGACTTACTCATGGCCATTTCATAAGAGTTATTGGCCCAAGCCACTAGAGTCGCCCATATTGGTGATTAATGATTTAAAAACAAGTATATTGAGAAGGGGGTGTTTAGATGATTATTGTGCTCAAAGGACTTGAATCCAAACTAGGGAAAAGGGCTCTCGAGGTCATGGATTATTGATAAATGGAAAAACCTCCTCTTCATCATCCAAAAGTATCTTAAGTGAAAACATAGGTATGTTATAACCTTCCTCCACCATATCATATTGTTGCTCCATTTTGAAGCAGGTGAACTTGTCAACTTCCCTTTCTCTTTTCATATAAGTCTTAGTTGCATGGCAAAGAAAGTGCAACAAAACTCTAGAAATGTGAATCGTAGTTTGTATCAACTTGGGTTGATAAAGTTGTAAATTTTATATCAACTTAGAAAAAGGGAGGATAGATGGTATGCTTTCCTTTCTAGATATTGATTTAAAGTGATCAACGCCAACTATGAAGGGAATCACCTAGAGAAATTGCGACCTAGCAGAGAAATAGTTGATGAAGGTGATAGTGGAGAAGGAGTTGAGTGGGAGGAGGAAAATAAAAGTGATGACAATATATTTGAAATTAAACAGTGTGAGGAGTACCCCCAAGAAGTTCTATAGGGTGATAAAACCACTTGTTGTCACTAAAAGGGTGACTAGGAGTATGGCTAGAAGAGGGTCACTTTAGTAGAGTGAGGAAGCTTCTTTTCCCCCTTTAGAGTGACTCAAAGAGACCTCATCCTCCCTTCACCCTCGAGCTTCCAAACAAACCATGCCACTTAAGCCTTCCAAGGAAGATACATTTAACATTTTTCCTACTACATTTATCCATGATAAACAAAAGGAATTCATAGCCTATTCATCCAAAGTACCAAGAACAAAATACTCTAATCCCAAGATTTATGATGTCCATGTCCAAGACACTGCTTGTCTATCTACTCCCACCAATTTCGAAGAAACAACTAATTATTATGAGAAACCTATACCAAATGCCTCATCTACTATCCCAAGTGGACCTTCACTTGAAAAATTAAGGAAGAAAGATAATAAAATTAAACACTAAAGGCCACGATTGAAGAGTTCAAGGTGTTGGATTTCTATATCAAGAATGAGAATTGTGTCCTCAAGAGTAAAAATGCCCAACTACAAGAAGAAATTGATAAATTGCTAGTAAAAAATGAGAAAATGTACAAATTAACAAGGAAACACTACTTGGTCATTCACAATAGATAATTGGAAAATAAATTTAAGGTGGCAAGAAAGAAGAGTCGGGCCAAAGTGAGCATCTCCATTGGCAACCACTAACTCAGCAAATTAAATATTTTGACTAGTTTTATGTTTTTGTCACCTAAACCCCAAGAAGATTAGCATTCTACCATGTTGGCAGTTTGTATTTTGTTGTGTGAGGACATGCAAGAGCTTTAGCGCAAGGGAGTTGTAAGGGATTGAAATTGACATGGTTTTACTACTAGTCTTCCACATTTTCGACCTCATATAATGCCCATTTTGACCAATTAATATCATCCTTTCATGCTCTTTCCATAAAAAGTCACCAAAAAGTACCTACAAGGTAATTTTTCCACATTCTATTTTCATTCCAATGTTTTAGCATGATTAGGAGACTTAATTTAGGATTTTATGCTAATGAGGGTTTTCAGCATCAAGTAACCTCCACGAGAACTTGTAACCGATCTCCAATTTCATGAGGATTCAACATTTCTTGGGAACAAATGGAAACATGGGTTTTCTTTTGAAAATCGCCATTATGCTATGATGCATGTCAGATCAAATCAAGGGTCGTTATACAATGTGCAAGATACTAGTCAAACTCATTTTCACCAAATCCCCAAGTTTGGAATGAAGTGCAGTTGTTAGGCCCGCAATATTTGATTTACTAAACCTGCACGTAGTACCCATTTGCAATTGGAAAGGGTGGGATCATTGTCTAGAATTGGCCATGAGATCCACTCATATATCCTTTTCTTGCCTTTTCTCGAGATCAGTTTGTAATAATCAAGTGAGACAAGGGATCCCTTAGGTCCACCTATTCATTCCCCTTTCTCATGTACCCATATAAACTTTGATCCTCTGTCCATCACACAGGAATTCGGAAGAGGCTAGGAAGTAGTTTGATCAAACCTATATTAGTTTTATCATAAGATCAACTCATTGTTGGCGTTTGTTTACACTGATTAACATGTAATTTATTTGGGGTTGAATTAATACGATGCAATGTGTTGGTGTCATGTCACATCTAATGCTTTCACATACTTTTTGTGTAGTTTAGATAGATAACGTAAGTGATATGGCTAGTTGGGAGGGACCACCAATCCAGCCATGTTCGCCTTGCATCCATACTATACATTATATCTCGAATATTTGTGGTAACATTGTTTTACATGAATTGTTTAGGTTTGATTTATGTAGTAATATTGCTTGTTGTATATCGCTTCTCACAATTGTTACTAGGTATCGTTATATATCCTTGTTGTGTATCCTGTTCATCACATTTTCTATGTCATATATATTGTTATGTTAATGGTGATTGTGATGTAGGTACACATGGTGTTACTTGTATTCATATCATTTTGCATGAGTATGAAACCAATGTTGTGTGTGTTGCATATATATTAGAACAGGCCTATTCTCTTTCCCAAAATAGAGTATTAAACCGTATGACCAGTTTCTATATGAATCCATGCAAATGAACATTGTCCATTCCTTTATTTTCTGTGCAAACATATATACGTTTCTTTTCCTTTCGTAGTTTGGTGCATTGCTAAAAAATTCATTGATTTTTCAGATTTACTTTTGAATTACAGAGTGTGAAGAGAGAACATTGAGGGAAATATTAGGCTATGCTTATGTCCTGGCTATATAATGATTGTTTGGTCCAGTCATCATGATAGGCAAGGTCTTTTCAATCAGGGACATCATAGGCAACCCCAGTAGCCTTAGTATACTCAGAATTCTTTCCCTTTCCCTAAATTTGATTGTGTTTTTTACCCCCCACAGTGAACCAAATCTAAGAATTACTTTGAGGTTGCTTAAACGAGATATGAATGCAATAGTTTTCATGTGTAATGATATAGTCTTGTGAAATCCATATCACAACCTTGCTTAAGTCTATTGTCTAGAGAACAAGTTCATTGTGAGTTTAATTTTAGTTGGTTTGGTTTAACATGTCTTTTTCTTTCATATTGATAGGATAGAAACTCGTCAATTATTTCAAATCTACACATATAGTGTAGTATCTCAGAAGTTTGTAAACATCCTAGTTGATAATTTAATGTTGAATCCTTTAGCAAAATAAATCGACCAATAGGTGTATTGATTCGAACAAGGTTTTCATCTAGAAAAAATGTAATCATAATTGTTCCCTTGTTGTTTACAGGTGTCACTATAGGAAAATAATCTATAAAATCACCTAAACAGTCATATCCACCATCATGTGCACTATCTATTACCTCACCCTGGGAGAGTATGTCATGGACCCAATGAGAAGATGGATTTGTTTGATTCATGGGGGTCTAAACCCTTGGAAAAGACAAAAAAGTCATGTGGGTATGTGTATCCTACTAGGATATAAAGGCGTTGGCACTACTCTGTTGCAACCAACACCAGTCTCACAAATAAGGGCATGCATAGGCACCAAATAATCCTATTAAAACAAAACAAAACAAGAACTGTTCATATCATATAAAATTATCAAACAAAAATTCATAAATGATATATATATATATATATATATATATATATATATATATATATATATATATAAGTATTATTAAAAAAATTGCTTGCCCCAAAATGTTGTATTCGTTGTGTCAAAACGCTACACCTTTCTTGATTCGCCTCTATGGGTTTACACTTAAGTGGTCTGATAAGTGTCATATTTTCCTTTTTTAAAGCCTTTTTTATTGTTTCCACTAGATTGAGGCATTCAAACAATGCCTCTTCATCAATTTCAACATTGTCAATAATCAAGTGTGGGCTACATTTATCAACAAAAGAAAATAAAATAAAAGTAAAAAATAAAAAACCAACTAACAGCTAATTCTGGAACTCGATGCATCTCTGCTATTTAATCCTATTGATAGATCAAATTTTTCACCTTGGTCCTGAGTATTAACCTCATTATAAGGTTTGAAACGTTGACCATCAAATATTGATGATGTGATTTATTTGAAAGTTTTGTTGCAAAGAAAAGAAAACTTAATTCAATTTTAAAAATAATAACAAAATTCACATTAAATGGATATGGATATTGTTAATCCTTTACCTAATGCAAGGTTGGTGAATTCCCATGATCACCCTACCTCAATATAAGAAGCATGACATATTAGAAGTAAGTATCAATAATTACAAGATAACAAGAAAGATGGTGATAGTGCAAATGTTCCAAATCTACAAGAAAATCTAGAATATGTCCTAGTTGTAACTAAATATCACGAAAGCATCATTGCTTTTGTAGAATATTATTCTAATGGATTAAAAAATAGAGGAACTAAGAAACTTGTATATTCATGTCTTCTCCATCACGATGAAGCTTAAAATTTTCAACGTTTGAAGAGGACATAAATCAAGTAGTTTGGGAACTCAATTAGAAATATGGAGGTTAAGAAGATTAAAATAGGTAATGGATACCTTAGAATTGTCAAAAGTGCAATCAAGAGAAAAGATATCTCTAACCTAAGGATGAGCCACACTTGTTGGATTGAAACGTCGACCATAAATTTTTTTGATGTGAATGATCCAGAAATGCCAAAACAAAATTACTCTTCTCACAAATGCCTCTACTCTAAAAAAGTAAACAAATAAATAAATAAGGGGCAGAGAAGTATGCGTCTAGGAGACAAGAAAGAATGTGGTATAGAAAGTAATGCTCAATTGTTTTTACCATGTCACCCTTCTCCCGTTTAGAGGAAGCTAAATGATCAATAATTAATAATATCCTCAAATTAGTTAAGAAAGGACAAGCTTATGGAGGATCATCCTAGTTGATCTAGGAGGCTCGAGGGGACCTCAAAAATCAAAGTCCTCAAAATTTGATGGAAATAGTACCATGTCGAAGAGCTGGACAAGCCAATTCCAATGCAACTTGAATTGCATCAAACAAACTTTGTATACGAAAGCTATGAGGTTTATGAAATTTATGAGGTTCTGAAGTTAGTGTCAAACAATTAAAAGAGTTTGTAGGTTTGCCACATGGAAGCACGAGGGAGAACCATGTGGCACTATAGGACGATGATGTGGTAGTGTCCATGTTGATGTGACAAGCTAAAAACTTGACATATGTGCAGGGAAAGGATGGCATGAAAAAACAAGTGGCGTTGAGTTGGCAGAGTCAGGGAACAACACGTGGCATAGCTAGGAGACTAGGCTAACTTGTTGGCATTGATTGGGAATGCAGGTGGCATGTTGTGGACCACTGGAAAATTTCCATGTGGACCAATAAAATGGTGCCACGTGGCATCCCACGGAGGCCAAATGGGGGCTCCACTCAGTGGAAGGTTCTGAATTCCATTTCAACAAACAAATTATATACACATACCAAGCCAACATATGAAACCATATATGTTTGTATTATATCCAAAATGGAAGGTCCATGGGCTTGACCCAAAGACCTATCCCTAAAAAATGACTTAATATATCTTAGCCAACCAATCCACTAACAAACTTGGTTGTAAAGTCCACCCAAAAAAAACTATTTAAACTCAAGTTTATTCATCCCTGGGGGAGTACATGTGCCCATCCATGGGAACATTCTGTGAGGCTAACGAAGTGGAGCCCAAGAGAGAGAGATAGTTGACACGTGCACCGAGGTGGCATGGTTTTCAATGCAAAGGCATTAATTGTAGAGAGTTCACTCTATGTGGCACGAAGTCTGAGGTAGTGGAGCCTAGAGGGGTCCAAAAGTGATAGTGACAAAAATGTATGGTGTTTCTAGTCATTCTTCATGATTTTAAGGATGAATCCTGTAACACCCTCCTCCCACATCCACCCAAGTTACCATGCCAACTGGGGTAGACATGAGATGAGAGGCTACTATGATCAGATTCTGCCTCCTAGGTGACCTTAAGGAAGTGGAATCAACAGAACATCACATACAACCATCCAGCACCATCAATAGAACACTCATGAGACAAGTCAACCATTCAGACAACCTATCCCTGGGTCCCACTATTGTTCTAGACAATTTAAGGCTCGGTCGCTCTCATGCTATGGGAAAGGGAGTGACCAGACCTAAAGTCACCCTCATAGGCCTACATGCCAGTGACTATGGATGAAACTTTCCAGTTCTGTGCCAGCGACTCTGGGGATTGAGCCACCTTTTCAAGCCCAGAGCCCAGGCCACTGCCTAGAATGGTATGAAAGCTCGAAATTAAGTAAAGTACAAGGAAACAATGATACAAAAATTGTTAGGCCCCTATACTACTAGTGTAACCCCTTATTGTTATTAGTACAACCCCCTTATTATATTGATGTACCCATGTAGTGCCCATATTGTTACTATTGTGCCCCATAGAAGCCCACTATTGTTATTATTGTGCCCTTACATTATTATTGTTATGTCGGCTCTGATTATATTATGACCCCTTAGACTCCTATATATAGAAAGGAGGTCTTTTCATTTGTATTATCCAAGAATTTTTTAGTTTTGTAATGTAAAGGAGGTTTCCCCCTCGAAGAGGCTGAATTCTAAGGCGTTGATCTATCTTTTCTATATTTTTGTGAGATGGTTTCATAACATTTGGTATCAGAGCTTTGGATTCTAGGGTTTCGTTGCTCCAAATAGGTCATTGTGGAATTTTCACTATAACTCTTTCGCTTCGACGTTTCAGAAGCTAAGAAAAAAACCAATTTGAGAAGAAATCAGTCTGAACCTTCGCTCCGAATTTCATATCCTGTCTAGCTATATTTTCGGAGATATAGTGTGAGGAAGTTAGGGTTTTTGCAGACCCCTGAATTTAATTCCAAATAGGCAACCTTGGGAAAATTGTCATAACTTTCTCTCTGAGCATTAGATTGAAATTTCGTAAGAAGTTACAAAAAGAGGACAGACTTTAGTTTCTTCTATACATTTTTCAGATCCAAAGGTCAAAACAGTGACATGTGGCACATCGCACAATTTTTGTCTATTGAACTAGTCTATAATCAGGTCACCGTGCGAGATTTCGCATAACTCTTCCTTGGAGAATCCAATTTGGATCAGACTGGTGGCATTGGAAAGAGGACACAGAGGGCTACTGCAGGTCGCAATTTCAGAACTCGAAGAACCGGAATTACAGAGTTATAGTTGTTTCAAGATCGAGCTCCTAAAATCAAGAAAAGGCGATATGAGGAAGTTTGATGGCAAGGATCCGGTAAATTGAATACTTCATATGGAGCAATATTTTGATCTACATGGTGTACCACTGTTACAAAAGGTATGTATTGCATCTTCATATTTAGAACCGGATCAATTTTTATGGTATAAAAGGCTTTGTTCTCGTAAACAACTTGTTACGTGGTCAATTTTCACGGAGGAAATAATAGCACATTATGAGGATACAAAGAGCAACACCACAAAAATTGGAAAGAGTAAAAGAGCTTTGTTACATAGTGTAAAGTAAAATTATGACAACAAGGAAGTCTACCCCTCACAACTATAATAATGGAAGTGTTGTTTCTCCTAGCCTTCCACAACCTACAAGGGTTACACCACAACAATTGGAAGAGAAAAGAGAAAAAGGGCTTTGTTAAAATTGTGATAGAAAATGCACTAAAAGTCATAAGTGTGCTGAGAAGAAATTAGTTTACATAGATTATGAAGACGAGGAAGAAAAGGATCAAGAAACATCAAAATAAGAGTATATACACCAGGAACCAACCCCAGAGAAAGAAGAAATGAATCCGACCATATCTTGTAAAGCATTGGCAAGAATTACCACTTCTCAAACTCTCAAGATAGAAGGACATATCAAGAAGAAAAAGGTTCAAGAAGTGAAAGATCACATCGAGAAAGAAGAAATGAATCCAACCATATCTTGTAATGCATTGGTCGGAATTACCACTCCTCAAATTATCAAGATAGAAGGACATATCAAGAAGAAAAATGTTCAAGAAGTGAAATATCACATCGAGCATCAAGAAATGAATCCGACCATATCTTGTAAAGCATTGGAAGAAATTACCACTCCTCAAACTCTCAAGATAGAAGGACATATCAAGAATAAAAAGGTTCAAGCAGTGAAAGATCACATCGAGCATCAACAACAAGTTCTCCAACTTTTAAAGGATAACGCCACTTTAGTGCAAAATCGAATGAAACAACAGGTAGATCAACGTTGTAGTGAAAAATGTTTTGATGTAGGTGATTGGGTATTTTTACTGCTACATCTCAAGCAAGCTATTTATGAGAAGGAAATGTTGGAAATACTACATGCACTTAAGAAATGGCGACCTTACCGAATGGGAAGACACTTCAAGGTAAAAATGGATCATGATAGTATTAAATACTTTTTAGAACAAATATTATCTATAGAAGAACAGAAAAAATGGGTCACAAATATATTGGTTATGAGTTTGACATCATCTATAGAAAAGGGAAGCAGTATTTTATTGCAGATGCACTCTCAAGAAAGGATGAGGATGTGGAAGCATTTTTTTGTGCTATTTTTATTATCCAACCAGATTGGATAAATGAAGCAAGGGATGAATGGAAGAAGGACGAAGAAGTATGGCCACTTTTTCAAAAGTTGCAAAATATCCCAATTCAAAAAATATTGCCAAAAATTGAAGAGGAAGGAAAAATCATATTGGAACCTGGAGCACTCACAGAAACAAGAACCCAACAGCTACGGAATCGATCAATTTCAGAGTATCTCATCAAGTGGAAGAACTTAACTGCTGAAGATTACACATGGGAGGACAAGAATTTTATACAGAAGCATCAAGAACTACTCAAGCGTTGAGGACAACACTTTTTGAAGGAGAGGGGCATGTTAGGCCCCTGTACTACTAGTGTAAACCCTTATTGTTATTATTACAACCCCCTTATTATATTGATGTACCCATGTAGTGCCCATATTGTTACTATTGTGCCCCATAGAAACCCACTATTGTTATTATTGTGCCCTTACATTATTATTGTTATGTCGGCTCTGATTATATTATGACCCCTTAGACTCCTATATATAGAAATGAGGTCTTTTCATTTGTATCATCCAAGAATTTTTCATTTATGTAATGTAAAGGAGGTTGCCCCCTCGAAGAGGCTGCATTCTAAGGCATTGATCTATCTTTTCTATCTTTTTGTGAGCTGGTTTCATAACAAAAGTAAATAGTGGACCAAGGCCTTAACCAGACCCCTACTAGCCATGATAGGCATTTCATCAAACACATTGACAACATGTAACCTACAGGTGTAATTAACTGAATTAAGTGTAGGGATGTCTTACTTATCTGAGAATCACCATGAACCATTGTTTCCTCATGTATTTTGTTGCCTTATCACTTATTAGGTCATAGACACAATATCCAATAAAATACAAGTAAAAACATGTTGAGAGCCAAACATACTTGTTGCCATAAAATGTACATATAAACAACATAATAGGAATAGAAATACAATAAATATATCAACCATCAAAATCCAGATATACACCAGTAGATTTACACATGAAAATCAATGGAATGAATTTCTCATTAATCAATGTAATGAACCAACCAGAGGTGGGACTACCACGTTCCACCCGACCATAGATTGGTTGGGCCAAGTATCTTGTCAGCCAATCACCCCCATGCCATATTCCAAGCATGAATGTGGGACTCATAGAGCACATCAAAAACACCAATCAATGTGGATTCTACCGGAGTTATCTACCTACATCGTGAGGAATTTGAGTGCTCCTGGTCTCCCAGGCTTTACCATGCATCCACAGTCTGATCCAAGGATCACTAGGCCCTACATTGAGACATACTCTCTAGGCTTTACCGTGCATTCCATTTCAGAATCACTAGGCCCAACAGAGAGAAAAACCACCTCTTGGCTTTACCGTATATCCTGTCATTCACGGTAAGGATTCCTAGGACCACTGAGGCACACAATTTGGCTTTACCGCAAACCACAGTCTGGTTCAAGGGTTACTAGGATAGTGGTTTCATGCACCCTCAGTCCAATTCAGGTACCACTACCACCATGTGTTTGCCCATTTGGAGATCCACCGCACTCAGCTTTGAATCCAATCCGGACATCCCACATAAACCACATGACAGAACCCATCTCATCAAAGTTATTAGGAAATGACAAGGCTAGGCTGAAAATACTATCACACTTGGAAAAATCCATGCCATGGTAGAAAATAAACACATGCAATCCATGCATGCCAAATCTTGCAAGGAAAATACACATGCAAGTCGATACATGTAATGAAGCCTGTTGTAGTTGCTTGATCTCGCCTTTCCTTGTTTGATATTTGCTTCCTCTTGCCTTCTTTACCTTTATTGCTCCAATGCCAAAGTGGTCCAAGAAAACTCTAAGTGTCCAAGAGTATGAGAGAGAGAGAGAATAATGAGAGAGCTCCAAAGCTAAACTGACAAAAGGTTACCAACTGATCCTCAGAATCCTTTTTATGAATGAGGCCTCTATTTTCTTCATTTTCCATTATTTTCCTTCATTTTCCTCCTCACATGCAATCTATGACCTTTCACCTCCTTTTTCTCCTAATTTCCATTATTTTAATAAATAATTGTGCCAAAATGTCATTTAATGCTTAGCGATTGCCTTTGCCAATTTCCTTAGTCATAAACAACCAAATGAACACCCCCTAGGATGTCTTGCCCAACATTCAGCTTGGAATAAGTGTCCCATTCATCCATGGTTATTGTTTTTAACTTTTATTACATGGAATTTTCACTAGGGCTATTACAAATCCACTAGACTAGACAAAATCGGAATTTGAGCAGTAGATCTGAGGGATCATGGTTAAATCCCATATGTGTCAACACTTCTTGGCACGAATTTTGAGACAAATGCACTTTTCAGAAGTTCTTCATGTTTCTAGTCAAAAGTTGCAGAATGATGAGACAAACCTGCTAGTGTTTTTTTGGTTAAGTTTTGAGTAGCAGATTTGAGGGATCATGGGTAAAGTGCACATGTGTCACTAATGCTTGTCACAAATTTCAAGAGAGAGATGCACTTTTCAGAAGTTGGTCGTATTTACAATCAAAAGTTGTAGAATGACAAGATGAACTTGCTATTGTTTTGTTTGATGAGTTTTTAGTAGTGAATTTGAGGGCTGATGGTTAAACCCTACATGTGTCATTAATGCTTGGCACGAATTTTGAAACAGATATGCACTTTTCAAAATCTAGTTTTGTTTACAGTCAAAAGTTGCAAAATGACAAGACAAAGTTGTTGGTCTTGTGTTTGCTGATTTTTGAGTAGTGAATCTAAGGACTCATGGTTAAAGCATGTATTTTTAATTAATGCTTGGAACAAATTTCGAGACAGAGATGCACTCTTAAGAATTTGGTCGTGCTTACAGTCAAAAGTTGTAGCATGACAAGATGGACTTTTTGGTGTTGTGTTTATAGAGTATTCGAAATATGATTGAGTGTTTTGGCACATAAACCAATGTAAGTCTCATTTACTGTTAATTTTCCCTTTTCAATATTTGTAAGAAGGGGAATATGTACTTGCATATTCTGTACAATCTTTGTATGTTGCAACAAGGCAACAAGATATGAATTATTGCGGAAAATTATTTGCTTGAGATTGTGCATATAAACTGAAATGGTATGGCACTGAAAAGACCATTTTTCCACTTGAAGTGAGAGTTCAAGAGGACATCTCTTTGAAGGAGAGACGTTGTCATTTGAAGTGAGAGTTCAATCCTATTATATTGACAAAGAAGAACATATTTATTGAAGACCAGTTAATGAAGCGGCTACACAGTTGAGTGGATCCCAGATACGTAGCCCTTACTAGGTGAACTCCATTACCAACTCGATGATCTCTTCTCTTATGTGATTGATCTCTTGTCTCATGTTTTCTTATGCATGTTATTTCCGCAATTATGATCATTAAATGCATTAAGTAATGAATTTGGATACTATCAACACATTCTCATGTTTAATATTCAAATTAGATTCAAGCCTAATAATGCAATAAAGTCAGAAGATCAACATCAAGAATTAACTCTTGTTCAATGGGATTTCAACCAGACCAAGCTCAGATCGGTTTCCCCTCATATTTGGATCACCAATTCTCTCCCAAGCATGCTCTTAACACTTGATTTAGAAGAAACATTTTGAACACCACAATATATTCAAAGTGGTTTGTGAAGGATTTGATGGCAATGCATGAATGACAGATGAGATAACCAATAGCATGTTATAGGTTAATAAAATAAGTTCAATATTTGTCTAAGGCCTACAACAATAGGAATAAAATATGAGCTAAAGGGGTTCCATGTTAGTTCTCTCCCTAAGTATGCTCATGACACTTGCATTGGAAGAAACATTTGAATGCTACAACGTACTCGGGGTAGTCTATGAAGGAGTTGGTGCACAAACAAGTATTATATATGAGCTAACCAATAGCATGTTATACATTAGAAAATAATTTCAAGATTTGTTTAAGGCCTACAACAACAAATATCCTAAACCCATTTCCTTGTGAAAGGAAAATTCACAGGTCCTCAATGAGCATCACATTTTGAAGAACCATATGGAGGCACAAAAAATCATGGCTAATATATTTTGTATAATATGAGTGTGGAACATGCTACAGGTAAAGGAAGTACAAGATTCAACTCAATCTCATGCTTGAAGGACAAATAATTTGAACACATTTCCCCAAAGTAGGAAAAAGGCTCACATGTCCTAGAAAAATTCAAGATTTGGAGGAACATATAGCAACACAAACACTTGTGATAGAATATCTTCTACATAAGTGATGGCTCTTAGTATTACAGAAATATTTTTGCAACCCTAAGATCCTGCTTTAATTATCAACCCAGGGTTCATACATACTTAAGAGGGGTCAACACTATATGTGAAGCAAACACCTTCCTCTTCCTAGTATGACTCCCTTTGATGTAGGTGAAAAAAGGAAATGAAACAACTTCAAATGATAAAATATACAGGTAAGCCATCAATCCTAAGATGCAAAAGGTAAATAGCAATAAGAAAACATATTCTCCTTTTGTCGGAAAGCAAATGACAAAAAGGAAATCTATTCTACTTGCAGAAATGTAAAGCAAACATAAGAAAATGATAACAAAGAAAATCCAATATGTCTTGCTTGAACGGAAATGAAAGTAAAGTAAATATATTCTACTTTGCAGAAAAGAAAAGTCCTAGACTAGTTCTACACTTTGTTGAAATCAAATTGTAGGAAAGGAAATCTAGACTAGTTGCAAAAATCAATATTCAAGAAGCAAGCAATGCAAAATATCAATGGCGACCTAACCAAGCCTCAGCTGAACCAAAGTGGTCTCAGAGTATTTGTAGGCTATTATAAGACATAAATATACTTCTTACATGAACTTGGAGTGAATTTTGGCAAGGGAGAAGCTCGAAAACAAAATGCTACAGGAAACTTTATTCTGCTACACAAAACTTCCAGCAAGCATGTCTATCAAGTTACACTGCCAAATTCCTAAGCTAATCAAGTGAAAATGTTGTGGGTTAAATTGTGTTACTAATTTGAATGTTTTTATATTTCAATCCAAGTGGAATAAACTCAAAATAGCTTCATTAACACGTGCTAAAATTTAGCAGAAATTTACTACTAAAACCAGAAATTTCAGAACAATGAACTAGTAAGCTAATCAACTGCAAATGTTGTGGGGGAGATTTCATTATTAATTTGAATTTTTTTAGACTTCGGTCCAATTGGAATCAACTCAAAAGAGTTTCATTAACATGTGCTAAAATTCAGTAGAAATTTACTACAAAACCCAGAAATTTCAAAATAGTGAACTAGCAAACTAATGTAAGTAATCCAACGATGAAAATAACTTTACTAAGATATGCTAGTGATGCATCACACTATTGATTATCTAAGGAACCTGAGAACAAACCCATTTGAATAATTTAATCAATCTAACCTACAACAAATGAAGCATGAAAACTAAGTGCAGAAATGATAAATGTAACTAAGCAAAGAAATGTTGGAAAAAAGAGAAATAAAATACACAACAGGGCTCTAAGGCTTCTAGGATGGCCAAGCCCAAGGATACTCAGAGTCCTATGAAGGAAACCAAGCCTTAGAAGCTGAAAATGAAACCAAACTTCATTACTAAAATCAAGTACATCCCTGCTGGAAATGAAAGTAGAATTGCTAAATAACAAGTCTTCTTCTCAAAAACACCAAAAATTCCTCTCCCCTAGAGGCTAATTCGAATTGTACTTATACAAGTTGGTGGGGGAGCAAAATCCTTGAAAGGAGGACTACTTCCACCTCCAAAATCCCTCAAAAAGTGGATATGGTCCTGTTGTAGGGAAAACCCAACCCTCGCCCCCTATTACTTCAAATAATGGCGACCCTTTCCATTAATTTCTGGCAAAACACCTTTTATGATTTTCATTAAGATTTTTTTTATTTTTTTTTACTTTCGTCAGATTTATATTTTGATTTTTTCTTTGAATCCGACTTTTCATAAGAGTTCCATTGATACTTGTTTCGCCTCGTTTGGTCAACCGGTTTGTAAATGGCACTGCTTTGAAGTTTGATCATTTTCTCGCTTAGACTAAAATTGTAAATAAATGTATATTATCTCAATTTTTGTAACTAATTAAGTTCAATAGTCATTCATTGTAAATATTGACTTTTAGTTAAATTTTATTAATTTTTCATTTTTCATTAATGGCCCTACAAAATGACCCAGCGAAATCATACAATGGATGAAAACGTGTTTCGGAATCTTGGTAATTTACTCTAATTTATTATTATAAAACAAATTGCCATGACTGGATTCTCAAAATTACAAAGTGACTATAGTCCAATTTGTAGGATTATTAATTCCACGTGGGCCCCACTTCATATCACTTCCTTCCTTCCAAGAATTGCGATTTTAAAAATCCCAATTTAAAAAATGCGATCAAAATTTGCAATTTCAAAAGTGCGATAAAAATTTGCGATGTGATGTTGCGATATCGCATTCACATATCACAATTTTATTAAGCTCCTCAATTTAAACATTTTTGGATTCACGATTAGAAAAATACGAGGAGTTAACAATTTTTAATATAAGGTTTTTTATCACCTCCGCATGACTCCCATACCTCCACCTCACTGCATCCTACCTCACACTCACCTCATCCTCCACTCACTTCACCCTCCACTCACTTCCCTCCTCCATCACTCCTCTTCACGTGGATGGAAAAATGGTTGATTTCAGTGGTTTGTTTTGTATGAATTTTAGATTGATTAATGGTTTGTGTATTAAATTTTTAATTTAATATTATATTTATATTATAATAATTATAATATTTATTGTAATTTTACTATAATTTAAATTATAATATTTTATTGTTTTTTACAAATTCGGTTGCTATATTAATCTCTGAAAAAAAAGAGGGAGTCAGGACTCCTGAAATACAATAGATGTCGAAGTAAGTCAGGATCTGAGGAGTTACATAGCAGAAAGATCTCCTTAATCCTGCTTATTCTAGTTTTAAGAAATTCTCGACAGGAATAGATTCTTACAAATTGGAGCAGCAGAAATTGACAATGACAAATCATTTTTGATCCATGCTAATGTGGTTGTGATGCTGTGCTATATAAACCTCCAGCATTTCTTCATCTTCCTTATGGTTGGCGCTTGAAGGATTTGAGATTTCGCTGTTGGAGATGTTCTTCATATGATTCAGAGCCGCGATGAGCTCTTCAGCCTGGCTGCCTCTTATAGACCAATGATTGAACTGTTGAAGAAGGGGAAGGATCCTGTGCTGGATAAGATCGAAAGTAGTGGAGAACTGCCTATGAGTGCTAACAGATAAGGAAACAGACAAGTCCTCTCGGCCACCAGAGTTCTACGAGATAGCAATCAGATGATCTATTGAAAGCAAGGACGCTGAGTGATAACGAGGAGATGGGCAGGATGGACGGAAGTCGAACTCGGGGGAGGAAGGGGAATCCGGAGAGAGGCAAAGGGTGACTTGGAGACTACTCATAAAGTTCAGATAGGCGAGAGAGTGAAGAGAGGAGGTAACGATAGTGCTTAAAAGGAGCAGAGCTTTGGGGGAGTCGGATCTGCGCCAAATCCTGTTACAATTAGAGGAATTGATGGATGTCTGGGAGGACTGAGACCACTTCTTTCTATCAGGAAAGGCTGGATTGATGCAAGGTAAACAGAATCGGGTCATGGCAAAGGTTGATGACTCACCTCAGCGTTGCAACATAAGCTGCCCATAATCCTTTCGCAAGCCTTGTTGGCGTGTCTGTCAGCATGCTTATTGAGGTTGCGGAGGATGTGATGATACTGCAGGTTGCCCAATGTTTGGTTCAAGAGCTGGCATCTCTGGATGACCTGCTGAAGGAGGATGTTGGGAGACTCTTTTTGTTGGATCATAAGGCTTATGACAACCGAGGAATCTCCAAAAATCTTTGTTGTTCTTATTCCAAGCCTGTTGAGTTGCGTTAACCCCTGATAAAGAGCCAATGCTTCTGCCCGATTGTTGGATAAGTTCCCAAGACCCCATTCGTAATAGAGAACGCATTCCCCATTAGCATTAAGGATCAAGCCTCCTGCTCCAGCTATTCCTGGGTTTGACTTAGATGCTCCGTCAAAGAACAGGTAGTAGTTGTTGCAATTTTGTAACCAGTTGGCAAACTCCTCCTCTTTTAACCTGATTTTCCATGGATGGATTTCCTGACTGCGCTGGGCTTTCCCTGTATTACCTTTCTGAATGCTGTTGTTTTTATCCAGGATGTAACTAATGAAGCTTCTTTCCTCAACACTGTACTTTGTTACATCAATGTTGCTATGGGTTTTGACTGAAATGGTTTCGAGAGCGAGATTCTTTGCCTTATTACTTACAATTCTTGATGCCGTATTTTTATCCTTAAAAATTCTCCGGTTTCTTGCTAGCCAGATACTCCACAGCATGGTGTAGGGGAGAGTATTCCATACTCTCTTCACTAGGTTGCTTCCCTTATTGCCCCAGGGACAGCTCTTTTTCCAGGCAAGAATCACTTCCCCTATTGATTGCTGGGAAGTCCATGGTAACTTATCAACGAGGTCTAAATTTTTCCAACAGTCCACAGCATAGGAACAGTCGACAAAAAGATGGTGCATGGTTTCTTTAGCGCCACAACAATTAGGGCAGCGAGATGGGCCGTTAATACCCCTCTTTTGCAGGTTCTCTGCTGTTAAGATTTTCCCTTTTAGAAGGGCCCATGTAAAGAATTTGATTTTAGGCAGCGCCTCTGATTTCCAAACGATTCTCCATTGGTTCCATAATGGCATGGGGAAGGTGTTGTAGCTGATATGCTGGTGTCCTGCTTGAATAGAGTAGTCCGATCCTGAGGGGTCCCAACGAAAGCCGTCCTTCTCATTTTTTTTAATGGGTGCTTTACTATGGAGCAGAGACAGAAGAGCGGATAGACTGAAATTAATATCACTGGGGATAGCAGGAAAGGTCCATCCAAGCCAGATATGAGACAAAGGATCCCATCTAGAGATTTGATCAAGATAAAAGATCCCCCTGTTGTTGAGGAAAGTCAAAATAGGAATAGCTTCATCATGCCTGTTTATTGGCTGTTGTCCCAAGATTTTATCAGCCCCAATGTTTATGCTAGTTCCTCCCCTAGGAACTTTGGAAATATTCTGAGTCATCAGAGGAATAGCTTTTTTGCATAGTCGCCAAATTTTTGAGGAGTCCCTATTGGCGATATCAGAGTCTAGAAGTTGTTGTCTAGGGAAGTTCAGATATCTGGTTTCCAGAACCCGTTTCCACCACGTCGGAGGACCAGTGATGAGCCTCCAAACAATCTTCCCTCCGAAGGCAAGATTAGTAAAAGTGGGGGACCTAACACCGAGACCCCCTCTGTCCTGTGCCTGAATAACTTGTTTCCAACTAACAAGGTTGAATTTCTTCTTGTCGTTTTTTCCTCCTTGCCAGAGAAAATGGCGCAGGACAACTTCCATTTTGTGTAGGAAAGAAGCTGGGGCTTGGAAAAGAGAAAAGCGATAGAGGGGTAAAGAAGAAATACCTGATTTAAGAAGGATGAGACGGCCTGCTGGGTTGAGCCACATTGAACCCCATTGCTGAACTTTCCTCTTCATCTTGTCAATGATGCTGTCCCAAGTTCCTGCTTTCAAAGGTCCTAGGCTCACTGGCATGCCCAGGTAAGAGAAATGAGTCCAATCTAAATTGCAAGAGACTCCAAAAATATTTGCAATGTTGTGGATGATCTGATTTGGAGCGTTCCATCCATAAATACAGCTTTTTTGCTGGTTGATCAGGCCTCCAGAGTACTCCATAAATTGATCAAGAAGAATCTTGAACCTCCGTGCTATGGTGGTGGAGGCTCCTCCAATGAGCAAGGTGTCATCAGCGAACTGTGAATGGTTGATATTCTTGGCTCCGTTTCCGAATTCTATATCGGTAATGAGACCCACTCTTCTGTTGTGGTTCAGAGATTAACTAAAGGATTCTGCCATGAGGATGAAGAGATAAGGGGAGAGGGGACAGCCATGTTTGAGACCCCTGGAGGATTGAAAGGCTTCACCCGGCCTTCCATTGAAGAGAGGGGAGATCCATGGCCCAGTGATGCAAGCAGAGATAAGATTAAGGAAGGGCGACTCAAACCCCATATTCTTTAAAACAACAAAGAGGAAGGAGTGCCTAACTCTATCAAATGCATTGGCCAGGTCAAGTTTGAGGATGAATCCTTTCTCCTTCCTAGATAGACTCAAGTGAATGGCTTCTTGCACAAGCAGAATAGAGTCAGTAATTTGTCTGTTGGGCAAGAACCCTCCTTGATTTTCAGAAATCAAAGAGGGAAGGAGAGGTTTGAGTCGTGATGCTAAGATTTTGGACAAGATTTTGTAAGAGGAATTGCAGAGGGATATGGGCCTAAACCGAGAGAAGGAAGAAGGTCGATTTTCTTTAGGGATGAGGGCAAGGAAAGTGGCATTAGTGTAACCACCTATCTTACCCTTCCGCTGAATCCACCTGATCATCTTGATTAGATCCTTTTTTATTAAACCCCAGAATGCCCTGTAGAAACATATGGGGAATCCATCAGGCCCAGGAGCCTTATCAGGATTCAGAGTCCAAATCGCACTTCTTATTTCCTCCTCTTCGATTTCTTTATTCAGGTTGTCATTCATATCCTTGGTGAGACCTTTAGGGAGATATTGAAGGAGGTCTTCATAATCCTCTTCTCCTTTGGTTTTAGTAAGAAGATCTCTGTAGTATTCTGTAGCAGCATTTCTAATGGCCTCTTGAGTGTTTTGCTGATTGCCCTCCTTATCCAAGATTGAGCAAACATTATTCCTGAGTTTTCGAGCTGTGGCCTACTTATGAAAAAATGTTGTATTTTTATCTCCACCTTGGAGCCAGAGTTGCCTAGATTTTAGCCGCCATTTGGATTCTTCTTCCCTGCTTATGTGACTCAGTTGAGAATAGAGAATCCTTTCTTGCTCCATACTCTGCTGGGAGAGGCCTTGTTCTTCTATCATTCTCTGGATATTCTCTAGATCGCTCTTAACTTTCTTTTTGGTCTCCTCGGGTTCCTTATAATTAACTCTTGCCCATTCTTTGACAGCCTGCTTGACTTTTCTTTGTTTGGTTTCCCAAATGAAACCTGGTGATCCTTCTACATGCTGATTCCAAGTTCTCTGGACAATTTCTCTAACTGCTGGAACCTCATTCCAGAGGGGGCTATATTTAAACGGAATGGGCCCAAGGGGACAGTGAGTTTCCAGCGTGAGGGTAATGGGATAATGATCAGAGGCTGATGAGGTGAGAACATTGGCATATCCCACGGAGAAGGAGGAAAGGAACGAAATGTTGATGAGAAACCTGTCCAGTCGTTCCATTATGTTGCCCAAGCCAAGTCTGCGGTTGCTCCAAGTGTACCTACGATTTTTTGGGGCAACGTCCACTAGATCGTGGTCTTGAATGATAGCCTCCAACCGGCCTCTGAAGGGATCTGGAGAAAAGGTGCCTCCCCTTTTTTCATTGGCATGCAGAATGAGATTGAAGTCACCTGCCACTATGATATTTGAGCTTAGCTCACCATCGATACTAGCCTGAAGGTCGCCCCAACATATTTCCTTTTCTCTGTAGTGATTAGGGGCATACACGTTGTAGATAATTACAGTTTGGTTATTTGTTCTGCTATCCAGCGCGGTTCTGATCCAATGCTGATGTAGATTTACTGAGGCGCAGTTCCACTTGTTGTGATCCCAGAGGGTGGCGATGCCTCCCGAAGCTCCTCTTGCATCGCTGACGCACCCTTTGTATTGATTCTACTGGTCTATAATGCCTCTCATTACTTGCTGGTCCTGTTTTGTTTCCTGAATCAGTAATATTTTTGGCTTTTCACTATGGATTAAATCTCTGAGGGTTAAAATTTTGGAGGGGTGCCCTAACCCCCTACTGTTCCAAGACAGTATTTTCATCATTGGATGTTTGGCGTGCAGAGAGGTGCTCGCCTCTCTTGCTCTTTGTAGTTTGTTTCTTTTTCTTGATGTCCTTGAATGAAAGACTCTATTGGGGTTTGAGTTACCATGGCTATATCTTTCTGAGCGTTCTCGTCCCTATGTTGCTTAGCTAATTTTCTACCAGGTCCAAGTTTCTTATAGGTATCGCTGGCAGTTCCATGTTCTTTAGTGCTGATTCTAGAATGTCTGGAAAGAGAGGGCTCTAGAGAGACTTGCGATGAGATGATCAGAGAGGGAGGGGGATCAGAGGGCTCAGAAAGGTTCAGGGGGGGCTGAGGAGGATCCATGGATGGTCAAGGGAAGATAAGACTAGGAATGGATTAGAGGAAGAAGGGATCAGCGGATCAGGAGGGGGGTGGATAGATGAAGGAGGGGAGGAAAAAGATGGTCGAGAAGCAAAGGGAGTTGGAGGATCTGATTCCAGGGAGGTTTTGGGTGGAGGGGCAGACTTCTTCTTTTTGACCGTTTTCCAATGGCTCTCTTGATCGCTGCTCTCTGCATCAACAAGTTTAGGGCATCTATTGGCAAAGTTTCCATATTCGTGACATACCTTGCATTTAAAAGGGATCTGCTCGTAGTCCAGCTGCTGGATATGGCTCCATTCATCCACTTTCAGTTTTATTGCTTCTGGTAGACCTTTGCCAAGATCCACTTCGACACAGATCCTTGCGCAGGCCTGCATGTTATCTTTTGGCTCACTGCGATCGATGTATTTTCCCACTGCATTCCCGATGGCACGAACAGACTCATCTCCCCAGCAATGGAGGGGGAGGTGAGGGAGACGGACCCATACCGGGACAGCACTGGGGACGTCCAGTTCAGGATCAAAGTCTGGAGTCCATTTGTTGAGGTAGAGGCCCCTGGAGTCCATAAAATAGGGTCCGTTTCTGAAGATTAAGTCCTTATCCTCTTTGGATTCAAAGTGAAATGTGAAGTACCCTTTCCCACAGAACCTGATGGAAATTTTCCCTTGGATCTTGTCAGCCCAGTTTCTTTCAACCCATCTTTGAACAGTTCTAGGAGAAGGCCAGAGGCCTGTAAATTGTCCTATGAGACCTTTTTCAGCGAGAGACAAAGCTGCCATGCGTGGCAGGGCCGGAGGCAGCTGAACTTCCTGGAGCACATCTAACTTCTTGACAAATCTTGACAGAGCAGGCCTGGGGCGCTGCGGAGGTAGGGATTTCACTAGTTCAGAGAAAGCACGTTGAGAATCGACCCCCTCCAGAGGCGGATCCGAGGGGGCCATGGCAGGAGGCCAACGCCCAGGCAGGCGCAGAAGACCGCAGGGGGACACAAAAGAGGGCTCGAACGCGCGGCAGCTGAAATAGCTACATAGTTTTATTTGAATCAGAGCTGCTGATAATTTAAATTATAATATTAATGTAATATTATTATATTTAATTAATTTCTGTTAAATCATTTCCACCTTGTAAATAATTAATTTAATTTGTAATCACAATAAATTATAATTAATTAAAATTAATTATATACATTAGTTAATTAATAATTAAGCTAGAATCAATTGTTAAATAATTAAAATTTAATTTAGGAATAGAATTTAATTAACAAATTCTGATTTTTTGGCCTAGGCAACGAAATTTCCAGAATTCTGCGAGATTTGACTTATCAACTTTGGAGACTCATAGATTGAGTTTTACTTGGCCAAATGAGGCCCAGGACGGCTCATTGGAAAGATAAAATCATGGAGAATATTTCTGAGGAAGTTTCATTAATAGATTTGATCATTTATTGGATTTAAAATTTAGCAGAAGGTCAAGCTCTGAATTTTTAAATCAAGCTAATTTTCTGAGTTTTATTTTCTGCATTTTCATTTGTCCAAACCTCTTCTGAATGCAAATCCATTCGTCAATGATATCCTTGGCAAATTAAATCATCACAGACATTAGTAGAAAGCTTAGATTTGCTTTTCAATTATTTATTTAATTGAATTTGATTAGATTTGTTTTAATTCCAGATTTAGCATTTTGATTTTATTTTTACATTTTAATTTTGTTTTGATTTGATTTGATTTTGCAGGAAAACAATTGAAGAGATGAAGAGAAAATAATCTCAATCAATGAGAAGGCTCCAGCAATAGAAGAATGGAATTTTGAGCCAATGAAAATTGATTAAACAGATTTATTCTTCAACAAACTTTCTTATTTTAAATTCCTTTGTAAATATTATAAATAACAGACTGTAGAATGTAATAATGGCTTCTCTCCTCTACAATTCTGGAATTCTAAAAGCACTTCTGTAATAGGGATTTAGAGTTGTAGGTAGGAAGAGTGAAAATCTCAGGTCTAGGGATTATTGAAGATTTTTCTTTTGCATTTTGAATTATGTATGATGGGCAAAGTTTGCACTTCTGTAGCTCTTGTTGTAACAGCAGAAATTCAAGCAATGTAAAGGACTATTGGAGACCAGAGCCAGAGAAATGGATTCAATAAATTGGTATTTCTAATACTATTGTTTTAAATACTAGTTTCATTTTATGATGTCAGGAATGTGTCATTTTATTCATATTTGTGCAGTTTCGTCGGTATAAGTAATTTGTCTCAATCATATGTTATTATTTATCTTTGCTCTTATGGGTTGAATTCTCATTTCTGAGTAACTATTTACTTAGAAATCTAACTTTTAATACTAGTTTAACAAATAGTAATATATTGTGAACTTCTTCTTCATATTATTGTTTAATTATTTGAATTATTGATTAAATAATCAATATCATTTATGTGAACTTCTTCCTAAATGTTGTTGGTTGATTATTTCAGTTAAGAGGTCTCTGTATAGAATATGTTTTGGTACTCATAATGTCAGTTAATTGAACTATTTCGTTAGCTTGATATTCATTATAATCCAGACATATTTAAATCCCAATACTTTAAATATCTTGCTCTTGGTTGGGTTATATCTATATCTGCCTAATTGAGATAGGATTAGGATTTAGTTCCTTTTGCTTGTATTATAGAATAAGTTTGAATTTGGATTAATTTATACATTCTTTTAAGTCCTCTTCCCAAAGAGGCAAACTCTAGTTGTGGCTTGGTTGAGCCCCAAATCAGTTTAAGGATCATTTTCTTGCCTGATCAGCAAGAGGGTTAATCATTACTTCTCCATTGGTGGATGAAAGTCATATTGTAAGCCATTTTGGAGATTGAGAGTAGGTAACTAGACCTAGTTGAACCAGTCGGAACCACAATTCCAAACGGAAAAGGAATTTCTTTAAGGTCCGGATCGGGTGGTCTTCCCCCATGTTGTTGCAGCAATTTTCGAGGTTTCAACATTTTGGCGCTAGAAGGAGGGCCTGAAACTTGTTGTCAGTTGGAGTCTTTGTATTCTAAACATTTTATTCTTATTACAAATGGCTCCTCTTAAACTTCCAATTTAGAGTTGTATTTATGGGCATGCATCTTCCAATACTCCACCAGAAGTGGTAAGACTTTTGTCTCAGGTAAAGTTTAACGGTAAGAGAAATTATTCTGCTTTTAATCATGCCTTTCAATTTATTCACAAATTTTCAAATTATCATTTTCAAGGAATTGATGATGGTATTTTATACAGGATTTTTACTCTCACATTTGCGGCAAAAGCCAGAAACTGGTGTCGAACTCTCCCAATTGCCTCAATTCACAACTAGGATCAATTTGTTACAACATTCCTTTGTAAATTTGACAGTTATAACTACAAACAGGTATGTGACGATTTTGAAGATTTACAAAGATTCGAAAATGAATCTTTGATTGATTTTACCATCAGGTTTCGTTTAAATTGTTTGAAATTTAAAATTGAAGAAAAACCTACGGATGAGGAATTATTAGATTGCTATGAAAATATTTGCTCTCTTCCTCCCATTTATAATCCATGTAAAAGTATTTCAAGCTTTGCTCAAACTCCTTCCAATTACATTAACACAATTGAGAATTCCAATATGAAGATGCAAACAAATGATGATGAAGTGGTCTCTATTATGCACGATCGATTTCTTCATTTAGTCCGCGCTTTTTACAGTACTGATAGTGATCCAGATGCACCTTCACATGTCAGCGAATCTCAATCACAAAGCTTGGAGAATTTTACTATTCAAATGCAATAAGATACTAGCAATAATCTTGAAGAATATACCGCTTTGAAATCTAAAAATCAATATGTGTTAAATTCAGAAAATCAGAGCATAAATCAGCAAGTACAAGCACCAATCAAAGTTTCCAATAATACGCAGTCTTTTGTACAAATTTCTGAATTCTTCTATGAAGAGAAAATGCCAAATTCAGAACAGCAAGGCAACATTCTTCAAGAAAACACAAGTACACAAATGAATGATCTCAAATCTGAAATTTACAATGAGAAGAATGTTATGAAACCAGCTCAAGAAAAGATAGAAAAGATAGATCAACGCCTTATAATTCAGCCTCTTCGAGGGGGCAACCTCCTTTACATTACATAAATGAACAATTCTTTGATGATTCAAATGACAAAACCTCCTTTCTATATATAGGAGTCTAAAGAGTCACAATATAATCCAGCCGACCTAACAATAATAATATAAAGCCACAAAAATAACAATAGAGGGATTCTATGGGGCACAGAAATAACAATATGGGGGTAATAGGGGCACAACAATATAAATAAGGGGTATAACTATAATAGTAATGGGGTAATCACTAGTATTATAGGGACCCAACATGCCCCTCTCCTTCAAAAAAGTGTTGTCCTCAACGCTTGAGTAATTCTGGATACTTCTGCATAAAATTCTCATCCTCCCATGTGGAATCTTCAGCAGATAAGTTCTTCCACTTGATAAGATACTCTGAAATTGATCAATTTCGTAGCTGTCGAGTTCTTGTTTCTGTGACTGCTTCCGGTTCCAATATAATTTTTCCTTCCTCGTCAAATTCTGGCAATATTGTTTGAATTGGGAGCTTGTCACCTATAACCTTCTTTAAACATGAAACATGGAAAACTGGGTGCAATCGAGAAGCTGCAGGAAGCTCCAATTTGTATGCCATAGTACCAATCTTTTGCAACACCTTGTACGGACCATAATACTTTGGTGATAGTTTATTATCCTTCTTAGCTTGCTTTAGGGACATTTGCTTATATGGTTGTAGCCGTAGGAATACCCAATCACCTACATCAAAACTTCTTTCACTGCGATGTTGATCTGCCTGTTGTTTCATTCTATTTTGTGCCAACACGAGGTTATCCTTTAAGAGTTGGAGGACTTGTTGTTGATGTTCGATGTGATGTTCCACTGCCTGAACCTTAGAATTTTCTCTTAAATATGATGTGATGGATGGTGGTTGATACCCATAAAGTGCCATAAACCTGTGATAAAATCCATTGAAACCTCCTCCCAACGTTGGCTTGGAATGGATAAAGGTTGTAATAGACCCGGTGTCTTAATTGTTTCAACTTTATTTTGTTGGCAAACCAAACATTCCGCCACAAACTTTTGAATATCTGATTTAAGACCATCCAAAAAAAATTCCTTCTTAACCCTGTGGTAAGTTTTTAAAAATCCTAAGTGCCCTCCTAACGAAGAAGTGTGAAATTCCATAAGAATCTTTTGTTTTAGCTGGGAATTCTTACAGAGGTATAAGCGATCTTTGTACCATAACGAATCATTTTGCCAGCTAAATGTATCAAAAGTACTGGAATCTTGTTGTAGCTTTCGAATAAGTGCCCACACTTCTTCATCATTCTTCCATTCCTCCCTTGCTTCGTTTATCCAATCTGGTTGGATAATAGAAATGGCACACAACAATGCTTCCACATCCTCATCCTTTCTTGAGAGTGCATCTGCCACCACATTTTGCTTCCCTTTTTTGTAGATGATTTCAAAGTCATAACCCAACATCTTTGTGACCCACTTTTGTTGCTCTTCAGAGGATAATCTTTGTTCTAAAAAGTATTTAAGGCTATCATGATCCGTTTTTACCTTGAAGTGTCTTCCCATTAGGTAGGGTCGCCATTTCTTAAGTGCATGGAGTATTGCCAACATTTCCTTCTCATAAATAGCTTTGCTTAAAAACTTTCCCTTGATTGGACGACTTTCAAAAGCAATGGGTCTTTCATCTTGCATTAGAACAGCACCAATTCCATTTCCTGAAGCATCACATTCCACAATAAAGGTTTTTGTGAAGTCCGGTGTAGCTAAGACCGGTGCTTGGCACATTGCCTCTTTAAGATGTTCAAAGGCCTTTGTTGCTTCTGGAGTCCATGAAAATGAATCTTTCTTCAATAATGTTGTTAGAGGTGCTGTTATTCTCCCATAATTCTTAACAAACTTGCGATAATACCCTGTCAACCCAAGAAATCCTCGCAGATGCTTTATGGATGTGGGGATTTTCCATTCCTTAATGGCTTTAATTTTGCTAGGGTCTACCTTAACTCCTTCATGAGATACAATATGACCCAAATATTCCACCTCCTGGACTCCAAAGAAACATTTGGATCTTTTTGCATATAATTGTTTCTCCTCCAATAGTTGTAGCACCCTGTCAACATGTTCAACATGATCCTTCCAAGACTTGTTGTAGATTAGTATATCATCAAAAAATACTAACACAATTTTCTAAGGAATGGTTTGAAAATTGAATTCATCAAACCTTGAAATGTTGAAGGTGCATTGGTAAGGCCAAAAGGCATGACCAAAAATTCATAATGACCCTCATGAGTTCTAAATGCCGTTTTCGGAATGTCTTCAATCTTCATTCTGATTTGATGATATCCCGAACGAAGATCCAACTTGGTGAAGTAAATTGATCCATGCAATTCATCCAGTAATTCATCAATGACAGGAATGGGGAACTTATCTTTAATAGTGAGCTTGTTGAGCTCCCTATAATTCGGACACATGCGCCATGATCCATCCTTCTTGTGCACCAATACTACTGGAGCTGAGAAAGAACTTTGACTCGGTTGAATTATACCAGCCTCTAGCATTTCTGCAACCATACGTTCAATTTCACTTTTTTGGACATAGGGATATCTGTACGGCCTGATGTTTGGAGGAACACTTCCTGGAATCAGATGAATAGCATGATCATGATCACACATAGGTGGGAGACCTTTGGGAGTCTCAAATACCTTGGAATGATTGTCCAGGACTTTTTGGAGATCTGGAGAAATAGATGATTCCAATGTGGAAACATCTAGCGAACATAATTGTGCAATTACACCTCTTTGCTCCTTTTTTAGAAGCTTTGTCATGCCATTAGAGCTGATTATCTTTCCTGGTTTCCCTGCAATACCCCTTAATTCAACTTCCTTTCCTTTCGTAGAAAATTTGATGAAAAGTTCTTGAAAATTAAAAGCTATTGTACCCAAGGATTGTAGCCATTGGACTCCTAGTACAACATCGCACCTCCCATTGGAATGGAAAGCATTGGGCTAGTCAATACATATTCTCCCATGGATAGCTTGATATTATGGCACTTTCCAGAGAAATTTATTGTTCCTCCATTTGCAATCATCACTTGACACTCTGGTGCTGGATATAGGAAGCAATTCAATTCTTTTGCTACCCTACAATGAATAAAATT
Organism: Pinus tabuliformis; assembly: GCA_031772625.1. Classification (NCBI taxonomy): domain Eukaryota; kingdom Viridiplantae; phylum Streptophyta; class Pinopsida; order Pinales; family Pinaceae; genus Pinus; species Pinus tabuliformis. The sequence goes on from CM062817.1 coordinate 391,287,609, forward strand.
GTGGGTGCTTCCTGAATCAATCAACACTATTACCTTTTTCTTCTTGATTTGTCCTTCTATCTTGATGGTTTGAGGAGTGGTAATTCCCGCCAATGCATTACAAGATATGGTCGGATTTATTTTCTCTTCATCTAGGCTTTGTTCCTGGAATATATCCTCTTCTTTTGACCTTTCTTGCTCCTTTTCTTCTTCCTCTTCACAATCTATGTAGAATAATTTCTTCTCAGCACACTTATGACCTTTTGTGTATTTGCTATCACAATTGTAACAAAGCCCTTTTGCTCTTTTTTCTTCCAATTGTTGTGGTGTCAACCTTGTAGGTTGTGGAAGACTAGGGGCAACAACACTTCCGTCTTTATAGTTGTGAGTGGTATGCTTCCTAGTTGCCATAATTTTGCTTTCCATTTTTCTTGCTAACCTGAATGCCTTCTCTAATGAATCAGGTTCCCAAAGGCAAACATCATGTTGGATATTATCCTTTAAAGACCCTATGAACACATCAATCCTATGCTCCTCTGGAATATCTTTTACCCTTATGTTCAATTTTTGGAACTCCTCAATGTGCTCCATTATTGAACCCTTTTGTTTGAGACTTATCAATTGGCTAAAAAAAGTGTTGCTTTTTGTATCCTCATAATGTGCTATCAATTCTTCCGTAAAATTGCCCAAGTGATAAATTGTTTACGAGAACAAAGCCATTGATACCATACAAACTGATTTGGTTCCAAATATACAGTTGTCATACGTACCTTTTGTGCGTTTTGCACATTATTGAGATCGAAGAATTGCTCCATCTGTAATATCCATGTGGCGGGATCCTTGCCATCAAACTTCCTCATATCGATTTTTGGAATATGGTGATTCTTCGATCCAACATTAGCGTCTATGGAATCATGATTAACATTTCTTTTGTTCTCATCATGAGTTTCCTTTACTACCTTTTCACCATTAGTAAGTATTTCTTGTAGAAAATTTGTCAAATCTGTCTTCAAATCTGCCATGCCTGTCTTCAGATTTGTGTTCAAATCTATCTTGAAATTGTCCATCTTAGCTTCCATGCCATTCATCTTAGCTTCCACGCCATTTATCTTAGCTTCCACGCCATTTATCTTAGCATCTGTTAACTTTTGTGAGCGTGACATTTGTTGCACTTGTTCTTGTAATTTTGATATATCATGTAGCATTTCTTCCTCTTCTTCATGAGTCATGCTAGAGCTTTCAGGTTCCTTACTAGGTGTTTGCATTTTCTTTCCTTGGGGCATCAGTTATCGATAATAATGCTCTACTATGCCCTTTGAATTCCTTCAAAATAAATTTTCAAACCAAGCTTAAGCAAAAATTTAAAAAAATCTACACACCTTTTTTCACTTTGTAGGAGCTTGATATTGCCTCTGATGTATCTCTGTACTTTCCAATCATCTAGTTCTGAATTTGTGACCTGTAGTAGCTCTCTGTGTCCTCTTTCCAATGCCACCAGTCTGATCCAAATTGGATTCTCCAAGAAAGAGTTATGCACAATCTCCCAAAATGACCTGATTATAGACCTTTCCAGAAGAGCGAAGTTGTATGAAGTGCCACGTGTACAATTTTCGATATTTGGTTCTGAAAAAGATATACAAGAAACTACAGTCCGTCCTCTTTCTGTAACTTCTTACGAAATTTCAATCTGATTTCCAGAGAGAAAGTTATGACAATTTTCCCCAGGTCACCTGTTTTGAATGTAATTCAGGAGTCTGCAAAAAGACCAACTTCCTCAGATCATATCTCCGAAAATATCGCGTGAAAAGCTCTGAAATTTGACCCAAGGTTCAACGCGATTTCTTCTCAAATGGGTTTTTTTTGCGACTTCTGAAACGTCACAGAAAAAACGTTATAGCGAAAATTCCACGATGACCTGTTTGGAGCAGCGAAACCCTAAAATCCAAAGCTCTGATACCAAATGTTATGAAACCAGCTCAAGAAAAGATAGAAAAGATAGATCAACACCTTATAATTCAGCCTCTTCGAGGGGGAAACCTCCTTTACATTACATAAAAGAACAATTCTTTGATGATTCAAATGACAAAACCTCCTTTCTATATATAGGAGTCTAAGGAGTCACAATATAATCCAGCCGACCTAACAATAATAATATAAAGCCACAAAAATAACAATAGAGGGATTCTATGGGGCACAGAAATAACAATATGGGGGTAATAGGGGCACAACAATATAAATAAGGGGTATAACTATAATAGTAATGGGGTAATCACTAGTATTATAGGGACCCAACAAAGAAAGCATAAGAATTCTTAAATAGAGACACTTTTAAATCCATTGCTTCTTATTCTCATTTTTCCCTTTATCCTGATATTTTTTATTTTGACAATTTATCCCCTCTTAATATTAATGATATTTCAGAAAATAAAAAGGTTGATCTTAATGAATTGTCAATTATTTTTTATCGAGATAGAGAATTAAGTATTGATCATTCTTCTGGCATTAATGAACATGTACTTCATATTCCTTCTTGTTTTGATACATTGGATGAGATTGAAAGGAATTCTAATGAATATCATGAGGTCATTTATGATAGTTACTTTGACATGGAGAATACTGATTTGTCTATTTCACTATTGAATCCTCGTGATCAAAGTCTAATCAAAAGTGAAAATGAAGAACACTCTAATTCAGAAATTGTTTCAAATAGTTTTAATTTTCAAATAATTAATCATACCCATTATTTCATCATTAAAGAAAACATTCCAATCTATGATTTATATGAAGATCAAGATCTCATTCCTATTCATAGTTATGATTCTCTTCCTAATTCACAAGTTGGTATTAGAAATCATTTGAATCCTATTATTCTAACCCAAGTCTTGTGAAAAGGAACTTGTTTTAAATAAATCCTAATTGTGTTGTAAATATTTGTTTTATGTTTTTAACATTCAATTTTTAGATAATTTGTGGTGACATATTGAGCAATTCAGTATTAAACACTTAATTGATGTATTGTCTGAATGGGAAAATGAAATTTCAAATTTTAATTGTGAACATCAAGAGTTATTTTTCTTCTAGTTTCAACTGATGTTCATTTCTTATCGATTACTTCTACCTTCTCAAAGATAGTGTCAACAAGAGAGTGAATTTTCACAATATGACTAGTATTCTAATTCAATTAATAATCTTCTACTGTATCTAATAGATTTTCATCAATTTTTCATAGATCCCTGTGAAAAATATTTGGAAAGTTTTCATTCACAGAAGATTGTTAATAGTTTAACACTTGTACATAACACTAACATATTTATACATGTCATTGAATCTAAAAGCTCATTTTCACAATCTGGCATGTTATCTTCTCTTTTGAATCCCTTCCAATCATCAATAGTGGAAATTCATCCAAATTTCTATGATCCAATTGAAATTCAATTAGAAAGGGAATTTCAAGAAAAGGTAAATATAAATAAATTGCTAACAGTAACTATACTTTTTAAATTTAGATTTATTTGCTTTAGTTTAATTTTGTTTGTATCTTTGTTACTAATAATTGATTTGTACATGCATGCAGGAACTAAAATGCTTACATGGTTACATTGGAAGTATGACTATACCTATTCATGATTCCCTCATTAAGTTAGAAATAGAAATAGATTAATTTTGATTATATTTGTTTTCTGTTTATACTTATTTTATTATTTTAGATTTTCAATAAAGAAAGTAATGAATCTAAATTTTCTGGGCATCCCCTTTCGTTTTCGGAAAGCATCTTAAAAAAAAAGTAGAATCTCTTAAATCATACATATTTATGAGAACACTTCATTGTCTTGTTTTGGGAAAAATTCATCACGATGATCATACATAAAGAAATTCCAAGAATTTGCTACAGCTTGACAATTTTTTGATTCACAAGTGTCTGAAAAAAAAGCTCAGTTTCACCACTCTTCTCTTCCAATGTAAATTGGAAGTGGATGTAATATGAAAGTTCATTACTTAGCATTTTAATTAAATAAATAGATGACCTTGAGCATATGGTAATTTTGAAATATACGTGGGAGAAATTGAAAATTCATGAGGTAAAATTTACAATCAATTTTCCTCCAGGTATGCATTTTAAAAGGTTCATCTTCATCTATTGTTTGATTTTTCTTTTTCATGATTTATTGCCTATTTATGATTCGGTTTATTTTTGTAGATCTTCATTGCTTTAATTTTGGAGACTTGAAACAAACAAGCAACTATTTTAAATCTGCAGAATGCTCAGGGAAGTATAGTTGTTTTGTCAGAATTTGAGGATTCATTAATTTTTCTTATATATTTCATTAAAATTTCATTTAGAATTTTAAATATATTATCGGGAAATTCATGTTGGATCATTATAATATCGCAACTCTCCTCATAAGAAAGTTGTGATAACATCTTCCTCCGATTGAATGATCCGATGGTTAATCAAATTATTGAATGGCGTTTTTATAAAAATGAAAATTTGAGTTGGGCGCTTTTATTTTGAATAGTTTAAAACATCCCAATCTTGTTGTATTGTTTTATAGCATTATCAGAGCATCCTAATGTCGGGACTTTTCATATAAAGCATCAATTAAATTATTGCGATATCCACCCAATCTCGGACTCGATATGAAATTTATATCCAATTCCTAAATATATCACGTCCATTTAAAAATCACAATTATAAGTAGGGGCATAGGTTTAAAAGTTCTGATGTTTTGGATCTGATACGATATTAAAATTCACATAATAAATTTATCGCGTTCGTTCTTTATCGCACATCGGCATATCAACAATGTTACATCTTGTACTTAAATCTATCGATCGTCAATTTCTTTTAAAATTCAAAATCGATCCCACTAGTGAGCCACGTCATCCATCGCATCCCCGAAATCACAAAATAATATATGCATGTCCTTTTAAAAACTCCTACCTTTGATTCTCTGATATTGCGATCATTTTATCGCATTGCATATATTCACATCGCAATTGCGATATTGCATTTTCACTTAACATATGCCCATATCACAAATTTTCCATCGCAACACTTGTATCGCATTGCAAAATTCAATGAAGCCTTACCTTAAGATTTTTCAATGCAATAGACCTCGATGCATGCCTCTCTGCCATTGACTTTCAATCATTATGTAACATTAGATCGCATATCGACAAAGGTAAAAATCGCAGATTGAAATTTATGCATGGGAAAGAAACTTGCGATGCGAAACATCCGATAAGGCGTTGTATTGTATATAAGATTTTAAGGCACTCTTGGGAAACCACTATGGTAATGAAGAAATTGATAACAAAACTGCAACATGGTTAAATCATTTTTATTTCTCTTATATTTGAGTTTTAGATATATCACTTTATATTTAACATAGGAAATTAAGACCTCCCCATCTACACATTTGTATTTCATTATCTTGGATTTGGTCTTAATTCTGAAATATTTATGAAAAATCATGGAGTTGATATGAAACTAATAACATTATGAATACATTTATCACTGAAATCCATTGAAAAACATTTTTTCATTTCAGACGAATTCAGTTCACTTCAGATTCCTAGAACATGAAACGTTGTTTTCTTCTAGTTTGTTGCTTGTTTTAGTATAGATTTAATAAATAATGGGTTAATAAGATTTCAATTAGTTCAACTTCTTCATGATTTTAATGTTAAGTAAGAAGTTAGCTAGTATTGGAGAAAATGATATCTTTCGGGTATGATTAAATGCAATTCTCCAATGGTAAGTTTCATTTACCCATTCTCATTACTTTACTTTTGTTTTTAGTTTTATTTTTTTATTTTTGCTGATCTTGAACTCTGCTTTTGCAAGTCTTCATGAACCTATTGCGCCTCTGCCAGATCAGTGTTGAAATTCATTCTCTTTTGATTAGTTTGCTTTGAGATTCTTGAAAGAAGCAGTAATAATCCTCATTGAATTAGCTAAACTGGGGAGTTTCTGAACCTTTAATTGTTTCCTTAAGCATTTCTTTTGTTAGAAAATAGTTAAGATGATGCTTTGAAACAAAAAATTGACACCAGACAAAAAAAAAATTCATTATCGTTGAATTTTATCATCACTGTTATCAGAAGCCAAAACGCTTATAACTCCGCAAGATAAGATTTATCTAAAACTCAACAAAAGAAAGAACATTCACATGATTATTTTTCTTTATCTCTTTTGTTGAGACATTTGTATGAGTAGTATTGATGGAATTTATCTCTTAAATTTGGATTTTTCTTTCAGTTTTTGTTTTCTTCAAATTTATTTTGGTTCGCTGATTTCTTTTCTTATTTTAGCTTAGGAATTCTTTCTCTTCTCTTTTTAGTTTTGTTTTGATTTTTGTGACTCTGTCATGATATATGTGAAAGGACATTTCTTGTTCAACAATGGTTCACATACAGGGGGAAATATTAACTCTACCTATATCAGTGAATTTCATTTATCATTAAAGGCATATCCTTGTGGAACCATAAGATCATCTGGCTTTAAATATTTTTCATGGAGGAACACACATTCCTTTCTAAGTGTTTGAGTTTACTTTTTCAAGGAAAGAATTGATTTTAGTTTAACACAATGGATCCGTCCCACCCCTCCAGATAAAAACCTCTTATTGATAGCTACAGGGAAAGAATTTGGAGCAAACATTATGAAAGTATTATGTCCATTAAACATAAATCTCTATTACCATCCCACCTCTTTCACTCAAATACATCATAAACTAAAAGCTTGCAAATATGCTTATCAAAAGAGTGATTAAAGAGGAAGCATGGGAAATACAAGTAAACCCGTCAGGGCTATGGATGCTCGCTGGCAGCGAGACTAAGCTTGTATGGCATAAAAGATAACTTCGTCGGGGTACTGTTCAGGCTCACTGGCATCGAAGAATTGTCAGAGACAATCATAAAATGGATATATGATTTATCAAAAACTCCTATCTGTACCTTCTTCTATTTTTCATACAAGATAGGTTTAAAATAAATTTTACCAAATTTGGATTCATGACTTTTACTCTAATCTTCTTTGAGTATTTATCTTTACAAACTCATATTGTTTAATCTATTTATGTGGGACCTATGGAAATCTTTTGTTGTTAGACGCTTTTGTGATTTCCATTATTTTTAACTTTTGGATAAATTAAAGTTCATTATCTTTAACCAGAGATAAATGGTTCTTCCCAGTGTGTCGCCATTGTTGTAGGGAAAACCCAAACCCCCCCCCCCCCCCCCCCCCCTTCCATTACTTCACATAATGGGGCCCTTTCCATTAATTTTTGGCAAAACACCTTTTATGATTTTCATTAAGAAATTATTTTCTTTCTTTCTTTCTTTTTTTGTAACTTTTATCAAATTTATGTTTTGATATTTTCTTTGAATCCGAATTTTCATAAGTTTTCCATCGATACTTGTTTCGCCTCATTTGGTCAACCGGTTTGTAAATGGCACTGCTTTGAAGTTTGATTATTTTCTCGCTTGGACTAAAATTGTAAATAAATGTATATTATTTCAATGTTTTTAACAATTAAGTTCAATAGTCATTCATTGTAAATATTGACATTTAATTAAATTTTATTAATTTTACATTTTTTCACTAATGGTCCTACAAAATGACCCCGCTAAATCATACAACGGATGAAAACGTGTTTTGGAATCTTGGTAACTTACTCCAATTTATTATTTTAAAACAGATTGCCAAGACCAGATTCTCAAAATTGCAAAGTGACTATAGTCCAATTTGTAGGATTATTAATTCCACGTGGGCCCCACTTCATATCACTTCTTTCCTTCTAAGAATTGCGATTTAAAAAATCACGATTTAACAAATGCGATCAAACTTTGCGATTTCAGAAGTGCGATAAAAATTTGTGATGCAATATTGCAATATCGCATATCGCATATCACAATTTTATTAAGCTCCTCAATTTAAACATTTTTGGATTCGCGATTGGAAAAATGCAAGGGGTTAACAATTTTTAATATAAGGTTTTTTATCACCTCCTTATGACTCTTGTACATCCACCTCACCTCATCCTCCACTCACTTCCCTCCTCCATCACCCCTGTTCACGTGGATGGAAAAATGGTTGATTTCAATGGTTTGTTTTGTATGAATTTTAGATTGATTTCAATGGTTTGTGTATTAAATTTTAATTTAATATTATATTTGTATTATAATAATTATATTATAATTATAATATTTATTGTAATTTTAATATAATTTAAATTATAATATTAATATAATATTATTATATTTTAATTAATTTATGTTAAATCATTTCCACCTTGTAAATAATTAATTTAATTGTAATCATAATTAATTAGCATTAATTAAAATTAATTATATACATTAGTTAATTAATAATTAAACTAGAATCAATTGTTAAATAATTAAAATACAATTTAGGATTAGAATTAACAAATTCTGATTTTTTTGGACTAGGCAACGAAATTTCCAGAATTCTGCCAGATTTGACTTATCAACTTTGGAGACTCGTAGATTGAGTTTTACTTGGCCAAATGAGGCTCAAGAGGACTCATTGGAAAGATAAAATCATGGAGAATATTTCTAAGGAGGTTTTATTAATAGATTTGATTATTTATTGGGTCTAAAATCTAGCAGAATGTCAAGCTCTGATTTTTAAATCAAGCTAATTTTTCTGAGTTTTATTTTCTGCATTTTCATTTGTCCAAGCCTCTTCTGAATGCAAATCCATTCGTCAATGATATCATTGGAAAATTAAATCATCACATGCATCAATAGAAAGCTTAGATTTCTTTTTCAATTATTTATTTAATTGAATTTGATTAGTTTTGTTTTAATTCCAAATTTGGCATTTTGATTTTATTTTTACATTTTAATTTTGTTTTGATTTGATTTTGTAGGAAAACAGTAGAAGAGATGAAGAGAAAAGAATCTAAATCAATGTGAAGGCTCCAGCAATAGAAGAATGGAATTTTGAGCCAATGAAAATTGATTAAACATATTTATTCTTCAACAAACTTTCCTATTTTAAATTCCTTTGTAAATATTATAAATAACAGATTGTAGAATGTAATAATGGCTTCTCTCCTTTACAATTTTGGAATTCTAAAAGCACTTCTATAATAGGGATTTAGAGTTGTAGGTAGGAGGAGTGAAAATCTCAGGTCTAGGGATTATTGAAGATTTTTCTTTTGCATTCTGAATTATGTATGATGGGCAAAATTTGCACTTCTGTAGCTCTTGTTGTAACAACAGAAATTCAAGCAATGTAAAGGACTGTTGGAGACCAGAGCCAAAGAAATGGATTCAATAAATTGGTATTTTTAATATTATTGTTTTAAATACTAGTTTCATTTTATGATGTCAGGAATGTGTCATTTTATTCATATTTGTGCAATTTTGTCGATATGAGTAATTTGTCTCAATCATATGTTATTATTTATCTTTGTTCTTATGGGTTGAATTCTCATTTCTGAGTAACTATTTACTTAGAAATCTGACTTTTAATACTAGTTTAACAAATAGTAATATGTTGTGAACTTCTTCCTCATATTATTGTTTAATTATTTGAATTATTGATTAAACAATCAATATCATTTATGTGAACTTCTTCCTAAATGTTGTTGGTTGATTATTTCAGTTAAGAGGTCTTTGTATAGAATATGTTTTGGTACTCATAATGTCAATTAATTGAACTATTTCATTAGCTTGATATTCATTATAATCCAGACATATTTAAATCCCAATACTTTAAATATCTTGCTCTCGATTGGGTTAGATCTATATCTGCCTAATTGAGATAGGATTAGGATTTAGTTTCTTTTGCTTGCATTATAGAATAAGTTTGCATTTAGATTAATTTATACATTCTTTTAAGTCCTCTTCCCAAAGAGGCAAACTTTAGTTGTGGCTTGGCTGAGCCCCAAATCAACGTAAGAATCACTTTCTTACCTGATCAGCAAGAGGGTGATCTGATGTCTCTTCTCCATTGGTGGATGAAAGTCATATTGTAAGCCATTTTGGAAATTGAGAGTAGATAACTGGACCTAGTTGAACCAGTCGGAACCACCATTCCAAATGGAAAAGGACTTGCTTTAAGGTCCAGATTGGATGGTCTTCCCCCATGTTGTCGCGGTGATTTTCGAGGCTTAAACAGGTCCCTAGTAACAGGAGTATTCATTAAATGTTGATTTCTGGCTTCTCTTGTAGTAGGAAACACATCCATAGATTTTCTCAATCAGTTGATCTTCATAATTGTCTAATAATTCCATAAAATTTTATTTATTTATTATCCATTCCTGGTCGATCCTGTAACATAAAGCAAGTCCCTAAATTCTCTCATTCTACAAATCTTCATAATTTTTCCAATATTCTCACAATATTCTCTAAAATAAATAATATTAGGCACTTAATAAGAAAGTCACCTGCAAACCTTCCTATGAACATATTAAAGCTGAAAAATGCATTATAAGTGTAGCAAGAAAGGTTTAATGTGCCTAGGAAAGGTTATATGGGCCTTAATTTGTATCTAAACTAGAGGCCCATCAATAAGTGTATGAGACACCTTAGAGGAATAGACAATAAGAATGTTAGTTTTGAATTGTTCACCAGTCAAAATTTCAAGACTCCAAAACCTCCACAAATAGCATGTTCATCAAGATATGAATTCTAGTTCTAAATTTTTTTTTGTTCCCTTTTATTTAAAGTATACTAAATGTGATAAGAACATGGTAGTGTATAACTGGATAAGGAAATCTCTTTTTGGATCTTGTTGGTGTCTACACACTATATATAGTACGAGTATAAACAAGAATTTTTTGTCTTTTGAAAATGGTCCACACACTAAAAATCTAGCCTAAACTACAATTATATGATTTTTTTATCATGGTTATCTTTGATGAAGTCTCTCAAATTTTGAAATTCCATGGAAGAAACATGTTGATTATATAAACTCTAGGAGAATGGATAATCAAGATACATCAATACCAACAAAAGATTATATAAAAATTGTCTTTGATTTTACTCCCAAATATTGATACAAAATTTTATTTTTCTTTATAAAGGAAAAAAACCTAACATGATTTATACCAAGGTGCAAAAGTATGGTAATGCTCTTGGGAGAGAATTGAATTTTACAAATTCCAAAGGGTATATGAGGCTCATTATGGAAAATAAGCAGATGATTAACATGACAAGAGTATCTCAACAAATGGTGGTAGCATGTGCACAAGGCTAATGAAGGAATCAATAAAAGCATATTTGAGAACCTGCCCTGATAATGAATGTGATGATGAAAGAATATTTCGGAAAATAAATGATTAGAAAAACTATTAACCAAAAGTACTTTACAAAACTCCTTTAACAATTCACAAAAACATGGCCATAATTAATACCAATTCTAAGAATGAATTTCTAGCATGGAATAATGATTTATATAGGAACGAAATATTAGATCAAGAATAAATGAATCCCACAAATGTAAATATGACCACTTATAGGATTAGTAAAACCCCTCCATTATTTGACCTAAAATATGCTAAGACCAAAGAAAATGTCTTCTAAATTACCCAAAAAAACCACAAATATCCAAAATTTAATGAAGCTTACCACTTAAACTTCAATTGCAAAAACCTTTATAGATTAAACCAAAAAAGAAACTAGCATAATAAATACATGTTGTTTATTTGTCTAGTTCCTCTAAGCTACAATACCCTTCCAAGAGATTGGTTAGGTACAACAACAAGCAAGGTCTATACCTGAATGAGCATTCTTTCTAATGAACAAAACGATGAGCATCTGATGTGGTAAATACCCATAGCATTAGAGAGAAAGCCAAAATGGGAGGTGGCTGGAACCTTTTATTATAATTTAGGGATTAGGTAAGAAATCCAGAGTGGGAGGTGGCAAGAAGATTTGATTATGACTTATAGGTTTGAGGACAAACATAGAGCAAAAGGTGGTGGGAAGCTTTACTTACATTTTAGGGGTTATGGTTGTTGAAGTGCTTTGTGAAAATGGTTATAGGGGTTTATGATGATTAAAGGGATTACAATAGTTAATCATTGTAGGAATTTAGGGTGGATATATTGGTTAAGCATGATTGGGTTAGGGTTGGTAGTGCTTAAGGGTGCTAGGTGTTATAAATGTTACATTAACTGTTATGAACGTTGCACCTTAAAATAATAAGAAACCAACAATTATAGTCCACTTCAAGGGGAGAACCTCATTTTACAACGAACACAATGTATAAGACAAGATTTTACGATCCTAAGACTAGGTCTCCTTCATATGTGTGTGTGTGTGTGTGTTACAATTATTATAAAACGGGACCATGTGTGTGTGTGTGTTTTACAATTATTATAAAATGGGACCATGAAAGGTTCTATCATACATGACAATATAACAGTAGAAATGTAATAACTCAATATCTAGGGATTAATAAGGGGTTTTAGTGTTAATATGGGGCTTGTATATGGATTAACATGCAACTCCCCTTCAATTGTGGGTGTTTTTACTTAAACAAATCATCTTCCCATATCATCTCTTCCACATGTAGGTTCTTCCATTTGATGAGGTACTTAATAACTGTTCAATTCTCAGTCACTTAATCCTTGTTTCTAGTTCTAGTATGATTTTCCATTCTTCATTAATCTCTAGTAAAATAGTTTGGATTGGGATCTTGTCATTGATTACCTTCTTTAATCGAGAAACATGGAAGCACAGATGTATACATAAATATGGAAGCAACTCCAATTTGTAAGCCATACTTTTGATCATTTGCAACACCTTATGGGGGCTATAATACCTTAGTGGTAATTAATTGTCCTGATTGTTTAAGGGACATTTTTTATTATGGTTTTAGTCTCACAAATACCAAATCCTTGAATTCAAATTCCCTTTCACTATGATGATGATCTGCTTGTTGTTTCATCCCATTTTATGATATAACCAAGTTATCCTTTAATAGTTTGAGAACATCTTATTGATGTCATATGTGGTGCTCCACTACTTGAGCCTCTAGAGTTCCTTTGAAGGGTGATGTGATGGATGGAGTATGATAATAAATTTCTCTAAATGGGGACATTTTTTATGAAGTATGGGAGGATGTGTTGTACCACCATTATGCTAAGGGAAACCACTTGACATGTTATCTTTACTTACCATACGCAAAGAAAAATAGATATCCTTATAAATATGTATTCGCAATCTTAGTTTTCCCATCAATTTGAGGATGATAAGATGAGCTATGAGCCAATTGAGTACCCAAACAAGAAAATAATTTAGTTCAAAATTTTCCAATGAAAACTAAATCTCTATTATTTATACTAATCTTTGGTATCCCACGTAGCTTTTGGATTTTTTCTATGAATGCTTGTGTCATTGTACTTGCTTTAAAAGGATGAGAAAAAGAGAAAAAATGGGTATACTTTGTCATTCAATCTACCACTACCACACTGACATATTTCCTTCATATTTGGATAAACCTGTAATAAAATCCTTTGAATATTCTTCCCAAGATTGGCTTGGTATGGCTAATGGTTCTAGGAGCCCTCTGCTCTTGATTATCTCTTCCTTATTTTGTTGACATACAATATATTTAACCACAAACTTTTCCATATCTATGTTAAGAACTTCCCAAAAAGAAATCATTCTTGATCCTATGGTATGTTTTCAAGAACCTTGAATGTCATCTTATAGGAGAATTGTGTAATTACAAAGGACCTTTTGTATAAGTTGATAATTCTTACATAACTATAAGTGATATTAATAGCAAAAAAAATCATTCTTGCACATAAATTTTCTACTGCATCGGGTTCCTCCTATAGTTTCTAAATGAGCTTGCACACCTTATCACGTTTCTTCCATTATATCCTTGTGTCTTCCACCCACTATGATTATAGAATGGAAATAACACATAGTAGAACCTCTATGTCTTCCTCTTTCCTTGAGAGTGCATCTTCCACAATATTTTATTTTCTCTTTCTATAGATAATTTCAAAGTCATAACAAAGCATATTTGTAGCCCATTTTTGTTTCCCTTCTAACAATAGTATTTGTTCCAAGAAGCACTTCAAACTATCATGATCTTTTTTTACTTTGAAATTTCATTCTATTAGGTATGGGGGTCATTTTTTAACTACATGTGGCATGTAAAACATTTTTTTTTTCATATATGGGTTTAATTAAGTTCTTCCCTTTAATTTTGCTACTTTCAAAAGCAAGGAGCCTTAATTTTTGCATAAAAATAGCACCAATTCCATGGCCTGAGGCATCACACTCCACAATGAAGGGTTTTGTGAAATCAGGCGTGACCAGTATGGGTGTTATACACATAGCCTCTCTAAGTTTTTCAAAAGTTTTGGTTTCTTCTATAGTCCAAGGAAATGCTTACTTTTTCAATAATTTTGTCAACTATGTTATTGATTGACCATAGTTCTTTAAAAACATGTGGTGATATCCTATTAATCCTAAGAATCCTCTAAGTTTCTCCAAGATCTTGGGGATTGGACATTCCCTCATAGCTTTGATTTTATTAGGGTCAACTTTGACACCTTCATGGGATATAATATGACCCAAATATTCCACCTATTGAACCCAAAGGCACGCTTAGAAGGATTTGCATATATTTGTTACTCTTCTAATAATGTTAAGACCCTATCAACATGTTGTACTTCCTCTTCCTAAGATTTATTGTATTTTAGTATGTGCTCAACAAATACTAACAAACTTTTATAAGGTTTGATAATAGAATTCATCAAGCTTTGAAATGTTGAAGGTGCATTAGTAAGTCAAAATAGCATAACCAAAAACTCATAATGACCTCCATATGTTCATAAGGCTATTTTTGGAATGTCTTCTTGCCTCATTCTAATTTGATGATATCCAGAATGTAGATTTAACTTAGAAAATAAAATTTCTCCATGTGATTCATCAATGATAGAAATAGGAAACTTATCTTTGACTACCATTTTGTTGAGATGACACATATGTCATGAATCATCCTTTTTTATAACCATCGCTACTAGTGAAGGTAAATTTCTCTGACTAGGTTGAATGATGCTATCCACTAACTTTTTTGAACCATATGCTCAATCTCACTCTTTTGTGCACATGGATACTTGTAGTGCTTAAAGTTAAGTGGTACACTTCCAAGTTGTAAATGAATAGCACAGTCATTATCTCAAGTAGATGGAATACCCTTAGGAATCTCTCTAAATACCTTTAAATGATTAGTGATAATTTTTGGGAGATCCAATATAGGAGAGGCTATACAAATTTGAATGTCCAATGAACACAATTATGCAATTACACCATGGTATCCCTTTTTTAGTATTTTTTTTCATGCTATTAAATTTTATCACTTTATATGGTTTACCTTGGATATGTCCAAACTCAATTTTCTTTCTTATAAGGAAAATATCATGGAAATATCTTGAAAATTAAGGGCCATTGTTCCCAATAATTGTAACCATTGGACCCTTAATAGAACGTCAACAGTACCCCTATAGATTGCTATCATGGTACTATGTAATAAATACTCCTCATATTCAACTTAATACTATGGAACTTCCCTAAATAATTGTATGGTACCTCTATCTACAATCATTACATGAAATTTTGGTGCTCAATATTCAAAGCAGTGAAGAAGTTTTTCTGATTTGTAGTTGATGCAGTTATACGTACTACCTGAATCAATAAATGTTGTCACCTTTTTCTTTTCTATATATCCTTCTATCTTGAGGATTTGTGGAGTACTGATGTTGGCCAATGCATGACAAGTTATTGTTGGAGTAGTCTCTTCTAGCGCTAAATCTTGTGATGGTTCCACTTCTTCATCTTCACAGTTTATGTAGAGTAATTTCTTCTAACCACATTTATGCCCCTTACTATACTTCTTGTCATAATTGAAACGTAGTCCCTTTTCTCTTATTTCATCCATTGGTTGAGGGTCAACCTTGTTAGTTGAGGAGAGGGAGCATGATGTCTCCATAGTTATTATTGACTAATTTTCTAGTAGCCATATGTTTACTTTCAACTTTCCTTGCTAGACTAAAAGCATGCTCTACGGATTTATTTCAAATAGATGCACCTAATGTTGGATGATTTACTTTTAAATTCCCATAAAGATGGATAATGTATTATCCTCTGAATTTTTCTTTACCATAGGACTCAAATTCTAATATTGTTGAATGTGATCTATAAATAAACCTTTTTGTCAAAGATTTACCAATTGACAAAATAATGTATTTCTCTAAATATCCCCATAATTTCCTATCAATTCCTTTTATAAAAATATACCAAGATACAATAGAATCATTTTTACTTTTGCAAAGACATTGGTACCATACATGTTGATATTTTTCTAAAAACAGAGTTGCAGTATCTAACTTTTGTAAGGCTACCACTTGGTGTAGATCAAAGTATTGCTCCATCTAGAATATCCATGTTATAGTATCATTGCCATCATACTTCATTTTATCGATATTCAAAATGTGGTAGTTCCTTGGTGTTGACTTGAAGCCCTGATGATGTGGATCTTGGAGTGAAAAATTATGATTATGTTTCCATGATTCAATATTTGTGGCCTCCTATTGTGACAAAATACATCCATAGGTGATTGAGTTCCAACACAATTATTCTCCATATTTTCATGATTTCCTTGGATCTCAATATCCCTTTTAGGAAGCCTCTCGAAGAGAATATTTTCCATGGTCTTCATGGACTTTTGTATTTCTTCCTTATTTTCATTCATCGTTTCAATTTCATTCATAATTTCTCTTTAAAAAATTTCTTGAAACATGATAAATCCACCTTTTTAAACAAAACACCATCTGTTTCATTAACTTTCTTATCTAATTGGGAGAACCTAAATTCTAAGCCTTGACTTTCTTCATGATTCCTGGATGAACTTCCAAGAAGTTTAATTGGTGTAGTATCTTTCTTTGGAGCATAGTAATAGTACTTCTATTTATCACAACTTTCAGTGACCAAAAAAATTGGATCGTGTAACTAAAATCTATGTCACTTGTAAGTTGCATACCTTTAAAACCTTAAGTTGGAGAATATCTAAATGGTTAGCCATTTTCATGATATATCTATGAGATTTGAACCCTTCTAAATCTGAAATTTTGGCCTATAATACTCTAATATGTCTTCTCTATAATTCCACAACTCTAACCAAAATGTAACTTTCCCAAATCTTGTTGATTTTTGGCCTCTTCCCAACAGAAAACTTGTATGACATGCCACTTTTCCAATTATTCAAGTATACTTATGAAATTTTTACCTAAGGTACTTCATTATGTCTCCTTAGATATCTTAAAATTTCACAATATGAACTATCCCAAAAAAATTCAAGAAAAAATGCCATGATCACTTTTTAGAAACTAATTTCAGGACCATTGACAAACTCTAACTTCCACAAGGTATATCTCAGAAATTATGTGAACCAAAATCTAAAATTTTTACTAGACATACCTTGCCATTCCTTCTCAATTTCACAATTTGAAACATTCGAGAAAGAAAATTTTCCAATATAGGTCATTTGAAACATATTTCAGGACCAATCACCAACCTAACTTCCATAGTGTATATCTCAGAAAGTGTAATGAACTAAAATCTAAAATTTAAACCATATTTTCCTGGAGATTTCTCATCAATATGCCCAAAATTTCACCATATGAAACGTCCTAGACAAAAAGTTATAGAGAAAATTCCAAGATCACCTATTTGAAGCAACAAACCTTAGGTTTTATGCTCTAATACCAAATAATGTGAACCTTGTGCCTTAAAAATGATAAAAACCCAATAATTATAGTCCACTTTTAGCGTGAAACCTCCTTTTACAATGAATACGATGTTTAAGGCTATTTTTTTATCCTTAGACTGGGTCTCCTTAGTACATATATAGGAGACAAAGCGTAAAATTATAATAAAATGGGACAATGAAAGGTTCTAGTCTACAATATAATAAAATAAATGCAATCACTTAATATCTATGTCTTTATTGTAGCTTCTCTTAAAACAATTAGTAATATCAAAGATAAGAGACACAGCGATATTGTGTTATTTTCCTTTCAATCCAACTTGGTCCAATTTTATGTCCTCATCCCTGTCGATGCAATGCCCATATCTACAATGATCCATTAATCTTTATCCGCCACAAATTTTCCATTTTGAGTTTCCATAGCTCAAAACTATGCCCATGAAGTTCTCGATCTCTATATTTTATCCGAACTTATGCAAGAATGCAACAAAATATAGATATACACATAAACACATAGATGCAGCAGAAATAAAATTTCATTTCACTAATATCAAAGAACTGAAATATGCTTACATACAGAAATGGAAATAAACTAGCTTGGGAAATGGTAGCTTATCTCTGAGAGGAGATGTGGCAGCTACATGCCTCTGAACTATGTTACAATGAGGCTCAAAGGCCTATTTATTATTTAGAAACAATGGAAAACCCTAAACATCCAAAAACCTAACCCTAAGACATGAAGCGCCAAAACCGTGGACCTTGTTTCGGTAAATTGGTACATCAACTTCCCGGGGTTGTAACTTTGGCATACGATATTCGTTTGGCTATCATAATACCTCGTTTCAAATATTTCAAAGAGAAGGTCAAAAACAAACAAATAAACTAGATTTGGACTTTTTTGGTCTCTCTGTTTTTCCTAAAAACGTCTTTTAGTCCCTCAAAATGGCTCTGGAAGTTTAGGACCCTAAAAACTACCAAAAATAGTAAGGTGTGCTACAATTAAGGAAAATGAAAAGAAACAACAGTGGGGATCCAAGTGGAATAGGCAAGTGGCCACCAATATCCACCTAGATCAGCCCTACCCCCTTAGGAAGCAATGGTCCCCATTGCGGTGAGTGCCTCCATGAGATGGGGAAACTTCTGTTGAACTTGGTCCCTGGTGAGACACTTGCCTTGGTGCAGGAGTTGGCTAACTTTGACAACCCAATACAGTCGGATCTTCTGTTGGTGAGTATTATTGATCTGTGTGTCCATGATCTGATCAATTGTGGCATGTTTAATGTAGTTTAGGCTTAACTCTATTCGTGTGAGTTGTTCTGCAATGTCTGATGTGTCTAGTAATGGTGGAAAGTATGGTCGAAGGCAGTCCACATTGAACACTGGGTGCAGGCCAAGGAATTGTTGAATGTTGAGCTCGAAATAATTGTCCCTTATATTCTTAGTGATGGTGTAAGACCCATATCAGAGTGGGCGAAGCTTGCGGTGAGGCCCAGCGAGGCGCTCCTTCTGCAAATGTAACCAAACTTTGTCGCCCACCTGGAACTTGTGTGGAACCTGATGCTGATCATGATGCTGCTTGTACTTAGCATTGGCTTTGTTTAATATGTCATGGACATGTTTGCAAATGTCTTGAATGCGCTCAATGAAGTCGTTAGCCCTCTCATATTCAGACTGGACATGAGCCGAATCTTCTTGAGTAGTTGCAAATGGTATGGACACGTCAATGGGACATAGTGGTTGGAATCCCAACCCCACCTGAAAGGGGTTGTGGCCAGTTAAGCTATGGAGAGCTCTATTGTAGTTGTGTTGGACTGTTATGAAACCAGCTCACAAAAAGATAGAAAAGATAGATCAACGCCTTAGAATTCAGCCTCTTCGAGGGGGCAACCTCCTTTACATTACACAAATGAACAATTCTTGGATGATACAAATGACAAGACCTCCTTTCTATATATAGAAGTCTAAGGGGTCATAATATAATCAGAGCCGACATAACAATAATAATGTAAGGGCACAATAATAACAATAGTAGGCTTCTATGGGGCACAATAATAACAATATAGGGACTACATGGGTACAAAAATATAATAAGGGGGTTGTACTAATAAAAATAAGGGGTTACACTAGTAGTATAGGGACCTAACATGCCCCTCTCCTTTAAAAAGTGTTGTCCTCAGCGCTTGAGTAGTTCTCAATGCTTCTGTATAAATTCTTGTCCTCCCATGTGGAATCTTCAGCGGGTAAGTTCTTCTTCTTGATGTGATACTGTGAAATTGATCTATTTCGTAGCTTTTGATTTCTCAGTTCTATGACTACTTCAGGTTCCAATATGATTTTTCCTTCCTTGTCAAGTTCTCACAATATTTTTTGAATTGGGATCTTTTGCAACTTTTGAATGAGCTCCCACTCCTTTGGGCATATGGATATATGTAAGGCTTGATGTTTGGAGGAACACTTTGTGGAATCAAATGAATAACATGATCATGATCACGAATAGGTGGGAGGCCTTTGGGAGTCTCAAATACCTTGGAATGACTGTCCAAAACATTTTGGCGATCTGGAGAAATACATGATTTCGATGTGGGATCCTCTAGTGAACATAATTGTGCAATTACACCCCATTTTTCTTTATTTAGAAGCTTTGTCATGCTGTTAGATTTGATTATCTTTCTAGGTTTTCCTTCGATACCCCTCAATTCAACTTCCTTTCCTTCCCAAAAAAATTTCAAGAAAAGTTCTTGAAAATTAAAAGCTATCGTACCCAAAGATTGTAGCCATTGGACTCCTAGTAAAACATCAGCACCACCCATTGGAATGGAAATCATTGGGTTATTCAATACATATTCTCCCATGGATAGTTTGATATTATGGCACTTTCTAGAGCAATTTATGGTTCCTCCACTTGCAACCATCACTTGACACTCCTGTGCTAGATATAGGAAGCAATTCAATTCCTTGGCTATCTTACAATCAATAAAATTATGGGTACTGCCCGAATCAATAAAAACTCTTACCTTTTTCTTCTTGATATGTCCTTCTATCTTGATAGTTTGAGGAGTGGTAATTTCTTCCAATGCATTACAAGATATGGTCAGATTGATTTCTTGAGACTTGATGTGATCTTTCAATTCTTGAACATTTTTCTTCTTGATATGTCCTTCTATATTGATAGTTTGAGGAGTGGTAATTCCGTCCAATGCATTACAAGATATGGTCGGATTCATTTCTTCTTTCTCGATGTGATCTTTCACTTCTTGAACCTTTTTCTTCTTGATATGTCCTTCTATCTTGAGAGTTTTAGGAGTGGTAATTCTTTCCAATGCTTTACAAGATATGGTTGGATTCATTTCTTCTTTCTCTGGGGTTGGTTCCTGGTGTATATACTCTTCTTTTGACGTTTCTTGATCCTTTTCTTCCTCCTCTCCACAATCAATGTAAAATAATTTCTTCTCAACACACTTATGACCTTTAATGTATTTGTTATCACAATTGTAACAAAACCCTTTTTCTCTTTTTTCTTCCAATTGTTGTGGTGTAACCCTTGTAGGTTGTGGAAGGCCATCAAAAACAACACTTCCATCTTTATAGTTGTCAAGGGTAGACTTCCTTGTTGCCATAATTTCTCTTTTAATTTTTCTTGCTCACCTGAATGCCTTCTCCAATGAATCAGGTTCCCAAAGACGAACCTCATGTTGAATGTTATCCTTTAAAGTACCTATGAAGACATCAATCCTTTGCTTCTCTGGAATATCATTTACTCTTATATTCAATTTTTTAAAGTCCTCAATGTTCTCTGCCATTGAACACTTTTGTTTGAGATTTATCAATTGGCTAAAGAAGGTGTTTCTCTTTGTATCCTCATAATGTGCTATCATTTCCTCTGTGAAAATTGACCATATAACAAGTGGTTTACGAGAACAAAGCCCTTTATACCATAAAAATTGATCCGGTTCTAAATATGAAGATGCAACACGTACCTTTTGTAACAGTGGTACACCATGTAGATCAAAATATTTCTCCATCTATAGTATCCAATTTACCGGATCCTTGCCATCCAACTTCCTCATATCGCCTTTCTTGATTTCAAGAGCTCGACATTGAAATGACTGTAACTCTGTATTTTCAGATCTCAAAGCTCTGAAATTGTCTCTTGCAGTAGCCCTCTGAGTGCTCTTTCTAACCCCACAAGTCTGATCAGAATTTGATTCTCCAAGAAAGAGTTATGCCCAATCTCCTAAGATGACCTTATTATATAATGTTTCAGTAGAGCGAACTTGTACGACGTGCCACGTGTCACTGTTTCGACCTTCGAATCTGAAAACTATGCACAGAAAACTACAATCCATCCTCTTTCTGTAACTTCTTACAAAATTTCAATTTGTTTCTCAGAGAGAAAGTTATGAAGAGTTTCCCAAGGTCACATGTTTAGATGTAATTCGGGAGTCTGCAAAAGCCCTAACTTCCTTAGATCATATATCCGAAAATATATCAATATAATATTTGAAATTCGGACCCGAGATTCAGAACGATTTCTTCTCAATTGGATTTTTTCTTTAGCTTCTGAAACTTCGTAGAGAAAATGTTATAGCAAAAATACCACAATGACCTATTTTAGATGAAATTCCGGAGCTTGCAAAAACCCTAACTTCCTCTTATCATATCTCCAAAAATATAGCGAGAAAAGCTCTGAAATTCGGACCTGAGGTTTAGCACGAGTTCGTCTCAAATGGGTTTTTTTTTCACTTCTGAAACTTCGCAAAAAACAAGTTATAGCAAAAATTCCACGATGACCTATTTGGAGCAGAGAAACCCTAGAATCCAAAGCTTTGATACCAAATGTTATGAAACCAGCTCACAAAAAGATAGAAAAGATAGATCAACACCTTAGAATTCAGCCTCTTCGAGGGGGCAACCTCATTTACATTACACAAATGAACAATTCTTGGATGATACAAATGACAAGACCTTCTTTCTATATATAGGAGTCTAAGGGATCATAATATAATCAGAGCCGACATAACAATAATAATGTAAGGGTACAATAATAATAATAGTGGGCTTCTATGGGGCACAATAACAACAATATGGGGACTACGTGGGCACAACAATATAATAAGGGGGTTGTACTAATAACAATAAGGGGTTACACTAGTAGTATAGGGACCTAACATGGACATAGGGGAGGCTATCATCCCATGTGCATGTGGGGGCTTCGAGTCGTACATACACAAAATGTGTATGACAATCTTGTTGGCAACCTATGTTTGGCCATCAGTTTACGAGTGGAAAGTCGTGGACTTAGTGAGCTTGATATCCAACATCGACCAAAGGCTTGACCAAAATGTACTTAGGAACTTGTTGTCCCGATCTGAGATAATGGACTATAGGATCATGTACCCACACTCATTCAAAGAAGATTTTAATAGTGGCTTCTATTGTGATACTCTTCTTGCAGACCACTAGAATGGCCATCTTAGAGAATCTGTTGATGACCACGAAAACACAATCATTATCATTCTTAGTAGAAGAAAGGCCCGATATGTAAACCATGGAGATGGATTCCCAAGGTCGATATGTAAACCATGGAGATGGATTCTTGGAGGTGAAAATTTGGAACTTTCTTGCCTTCCAGGAGCGTATGGTATGTGTTGCCGAATTTTAGATCGTCCTTGTAAAGATGCGGCCATCCCGCAATGTTGTGCCCACAAGAGTCGAGAACAGTGGTCAGCGCCATGGCCGACGGTCAGCTGAGGAATTCTGCAACATTGTTGGTTCTTCCCTTCTTGTAATTAATGTTCAAATGGAAATTTTGTAGGCATGTGGACCATTTCTTATGGCAATCGTTCTACAACTTCCGCTATGTCTATATGAATTGTAGGGATCGGTGGTCTGTTTGGATGACCGTTTCCTTTCCCAAAATGTAATGCTTCCTTTGTCCGCAGGCCTACAAAATGGAATACATCTCTTTGTCATAGGTGGGATACTTTCAGACTGTGACTGAAAATCTCTCAATGTGATATGTCACGGGCCCATGTTAAGTAAGAATTGCACCGATAGCATAGTCAGAGGCATTTGTCTCAATCTCAAATGGTTTTTGTAGGTATGGTAATGTGATCACTAATGCAGAGCAGAGGCGAGCCTTCAACTTGACAAACACCTTCTCTTTGGATTCAGACCAAAATAACTTTGCTTTCACTCCTCCCTTGGTGACTTAACTCAAAGGCCAAGTGATATAAAAGAACCCCAACACGAACTTGCGGTAAAAGTTGGCAAGACCCAAAAATTTGCAAAGCTCTATTAGAGTGGTTGGAGATGGCCAATCCTAAATGACTTGTATCTTGTCTGGGTCCACATGCACACCCAACTCATCAATGATGCACCCCAGATATTGAACCTAGACCATACCGAAAGTGCATCTCCAAATTGGCACACAGATTGTGTTACCGCAGGGTTTGGAGAACCTATCGAATATGGTGGAGGTGCTCTTCCCAACTCTAGCTAAAGATCAGAATGTCATCCAGATACACCACCATGAATGAGTTAGTGAAGGGTCACAAGATGTAGTCCATCAGCCTCATGAAGGTTGCAAGGGCATTCGTCAACACGAAAGGCATGATCAACCATTCGAAAAGGCCCTCCTTGGTTTTGAAGGCAGTCTTCCACACATTGGAGGGTTCAATCGGTACCTGGTGATAACCAGACTTCAAGTCAATCTTGCTGAAATATTTGGTCCCCTTGAGCAAGTCCAAAAGGTCATCAATCTATGGGATTGGATCCCTATTCCGGATAGTGATCTTGTTCATTGCTTGATAGTCAATACAAAGTCTCCAAGTCCTGTCCTTCTTCTGTACCAACACGATCGAGCTCCCACATGGTGATGAACTTGGCATGATGTGCCCTTTCTGAAACAACTGCTAAATCTACCTCTTGATTTCATCATTCTTCAAAATAGAGTGTCGATAGATCAATCCATTAGGTAGCAGCACACTTGAGGTCAAATCAATGGAGTGCTTGACCTGACAGTGTAGATACACCCCCATGGGTGAGGTGAAGACTTCCATGTACTCCTCCACAACCTTATCCATTTGTTTATGTCATGTGGAGGAGCCATGTCTAAAGCCCGTGGACATGATATTCTTCTTGCCCTAAGGGCGAATCATAAGGAAAACAAATTTCCCGATATGGGAAATGATCTTACTGCATTGCTTCGCAGTGATCAAATAAATGGCGGTAGGCGGTGCTACCTCTCATATCATGTACAACTTATTGCCCAAATTAATAATAACAACATGAGGCCTAGACTCATACACAGCATGTCGCTTCCACAAGTATGGTTGGCCTAATAATACATCACAAAATTCAAGAGGAGCAACATCACACAGTACCTCATTTTTTAAGAGCTTGATGTTGTAGGGAAGGAGACATTGTTGGATGATGTGGAGATATCGAGCTTGGGGAAGCCACTCGATGGTGTACAGCTGCGAGTGTGGTGTTGTCAGTAAGCCCAACCGCTTCATGACCTCAAAATCGATAAATGAAAAAATAATCTACCAAAAACCACCAAAAATAGACAAAACATTGTTGACATTACAAATTATGGGTTGTCCTTGATGGCAACCCACTTGATGGTTTATTATTTGGTGGAAACCAACTTGATGAAGATGTAAAAAGGATGTGTCTACATGTGATAGAGAATTTGATAAAAGGCAAAACAATTCAGAGGCAGAGGAATGATAAAGTTGAAATTTCAAGAAGTATATGCAGGTTTTGTTAAGAAAAGCCTGTGTGAACACGTGAGTTTGAAGAAGCAAAGGCACATAGAGTTTCCACAACATGGTATTCTAAATACCAAGGATCCTTACCATGGTATTGAGCCCAGTAATGGATCTTTTTATCCCGTCTAAGAAAACCATCAGCTGGAGTATGGTTTTGACCTATGGTATTGGATAAGGGATAAGTTCTATAAGGAGATGATGATCAAAGTGGTAGAATGAGTGCAAGTGATGAATATCTTATGAATAGTTAGATCTGAAGAAAATATTCATGTAATGGGTTCTTGATGTTTTGCTTAATATAAAACTAAGTATGCACCTAGGAATTTGACGATGGATTAGATCCAATAGATCTAGGATGAAAATTTTCATTTGATCTGTGTTGATAGTGTTTTAATGAGTGACTTTTATATGTATGTCAAGATCTCGCTATGTCTAAAGTTCTATGTTGCAGCAAAGGTCTGAATCAAAAATTATAGGTCTGTACGCGAGTTTTATACCCTGAAAGGCACATACACATGCGAGTGTGATACTGGTAAGTCGTGTACATGCATGTTTGACTCCTAAAAAGCATGAATACAAGTGGATATGCTTTGAGGAAAGCGCATACAAAACATAAGGTTTTGATGAAAAGAATGTCTGATCAATTTAATCAGTCTTGTTGTCTTTTTTATGTTTGTCAATAAATTCTTCTTGATGATCTGGGCTTAAACAATGATGTTTTGATTATGAATTGACTGATTGAAGAATGAGGATGATACTTTCTGTTTGTGAATGAAGTTCAGTGACGGTTATGTGATTATTTCATAATGATGCAGTAGATTTGAGTATGATTCAGTATTTGTTTCAAAATGTCAGTGGTTTAGTTTTTCAGAAATCAGTGATTCAATATTTGTACGTGGGTATGCTTTATGGAAAGCACGTACACATGCGGGTATGCTTTATGGAAAGCACGTACACATGCAGGTTTGATACTGTAAAGTAGCTTATATATTTTGATATATGGTTGATCAGGGTTTGCAGTAACAAAATCTAGTTTTTGCAATGTGCAGTATGTTGATTGGTATTTTGGTTACAATGATCTAATTGTTCTAGTTTTCCGGTTTCAGTTGATTGGTTGAGTTTCATTTGATTCAGTGATTTGATTTCAGTGATTGGTTGATTCAGTTGGGTCAGAGAATGATGATTGAGTTACAGAGATAAGTTTCAGTTTTGATGATTTGTTTTGGGCTTAAATGTTAGTAGTGGGTCCAGTTTGAAAATTTGATGAAACATGGCCTACAAGTTGTGATGCGTTGTAGCAGGTCGATCAAGTATGAAAATTTATGAAACATGGTCCCCAGAGGTGTTGAGGGTTGGAGCCTTCAATGAGGGAGTTGAAGCTTCCTTCTAGTGGTAGTTGGTAAAACAGATCAGGTGATTGGATCTCCCTTCTAGTGGGTGCTGATTGATCCGGATTTAAACATGAATGCAACAAATTACATATATAACCATAAAGATAGAGATGTAGCAAAAATAACACTTCATTTCATTAATATCAAATATTGAAATATGCTTACAAATAGAATGGAAATAAGACTAGCTTGGGCGATGGTAGCTTATCTCTGAGAAGAGATGTGGTGGCTACATGCCTCTGAACTGAGTTATAATGAGGCTCAAGGGCATTTTTATTATTGAACAATAAGAGAAAACCCTAACCCGAGGAGATGTAACACCAAGAGTTTATGGGCCCCATTGGGGTTAGTTGGGCAGCCAACTTCCCGGGGTAGTAACTTGGTCATATTATCCCCATTTGACATGTATGATACCTCATTGGAAAGATATCTCTAAGGACTACATCTGAAATTGTGATTTTTGTGCAAATTGTCAGAAGCATTTTTCCAAAAGAACGTCGTTTAGGGCCTCAAAACGGCTCTGGAAGTTCAGGACCCGAAAAACTGTCAAAAATAGTAAATTGTGCTATAATTAAAGAAAATGAAAGAACAATGGTGAGGGTCCAAGTGGAATAGGCGGGTGGCCACCAATATCCACCCGGATCACCGGTAAATGAGATCAAGGTGTTGTTGCTCCCTTCCAGTGTGTGCTGGAGAACAAGTGAAGGTTGTAGCCTTCTATAGGTGGGTGCCTGCGTGCTGGTATGAGTCTGCGCCAGTACAAGATTGTAAAATATTTCTTTATATTAAAAAGAAGACAGAGACGATAGCAACAAGTGGTTTTTTTCCCACATTGGGTTTCCACCTT
This sequence comes from Pinus tabuliformis, assembly GCA_031772625.1. Classification (NCBI taxonomy): domain Eukaryota; kingdom Viridiplantae; phylum Streptophyta; class Pinopsida; order Pinales; family Pinaceae; genus Pinus; species Pinus tabuliformis. The sequence continues at coordinate 391,315,365 of CM062817.1, forward strand.
AAATCCTGGTGTTCATGTGTGTTACTTATGTGTGATGGTTTATTTTTTTCTTACTACACATGGTTACAGCCTATTTAATGTTTAATGAAGTACTCATGCACTGGCTAAAAGATAAACAAAAGATGAATTAAATGAAAAGTAAGTTTACTGGATATACGTTAGTTGTCTTCATAAAAGTTGTGTACACATGCAGGTTCCCTTCAGTAAAGTCGCGTATAGAAATCAGGATATGAATTTGAAAAGTTTAATGACTTAAAAATACTGATTCACCCCCCCCCCCCATATTTTTCCCAACAATTGGAATCGGAGCAGGTTCTTCGACAAAAGCTTGACCACTTGAAGCAAATTCGTCAAGACAATGGGAAAGAAGCAAAAGAAGAAAGCAACTCAAAGGAAGAAAATAGTGAATGGAAGAAAATATTCAAAAGCACCCTGCTTTCTATTGATCAAGAATGAAGAAGCATTATCAGGTATGGGTTTTTGTTCTAAATGTGATCCATTTCCTTGTCTATGCAAAAATGATAGTGATGAAGAATATGAGTTTGATCAAGATTGTCAATTACTTATGGAATTTGAAGATGAGTCTGATGATAATTTCATGGATTCCCTAGAAGAAAAGGATATTTTTATTGAAGAAATATCTCATCTTAAGATTTGTTTAGAAGAAGCTAAATTAGCAGAAGAAACTTTGAAGAAACAAATCATAGAAAAAGAAGAACATAATGAGAAGCTAGAATGTGAAATAGTCAGTCTAAGGAAAGAACTTGAGAAAGCAAAAAGTCTTAATCTTAGATTTTCTAAAGGATCTGAAACCTTGGATGAAATCATCAAAGTTCAACGCTCACCTCTTATAAAGACAAGTTTTGGATACTGTGAAGAAACATCAAAGACTATAAAGTCTTCTACATATCTCAATGCAGTAAAAGGAAGCAGTCAACATCACTCCGTCTTACAACAAAAGAATAAAGGACCAAATACCTCCTAGGTAAACTCTACTTGGTTCAATCAAAAGAACAACACTAGAAGGTATTATGCTCCCAGACGAATCTACTTTAATGAAAAATGTTTTTCTTATCACAATTTTGGCCATAAGGCTACTCAATGTGTTGCTTATAAAACTCTCATGACTAGGGAAGAAAGAAAACAAACGAATGAGAAATACTCTCACAATGCATTCTCTCTTCTTCAATATGAAGTTGAATGCTCCATTTGCAATAACTTTGGGCATAAGGAATTTGAATGGAGGAGCAAAGGATGATCAATATCTCAGGATAATCAAATGGAAACAACATCTAAGGTATGAAAGAAGAAAACCATTGAATCTGAGAACTGTGGTCTAGATTTATATGCAGGGGATCAAGAAAATCTGTGGTACATTGATAGTGGATGCTCAAAACACATGACATGTGATAAAGATAAGTTTATGTCTTTTAATGAAATAAATAAAGAAAAGAACGTAACCTTTGGAAACAATACACCTGCTACTATCAAAGGAAAAGGAACTATTATGTTAAAAGAAAAGGTTAAAGCTAGAAATGTTTTATTTGTTGATGGATTGAAGCATAACTTGTTAAGTGTCATCCAGATGTGTGACCAAGGGAATGAAGTTGTTTTCAAATCAAATAATTGTGTGGTCTGAAATCTTGATACAAGAAAGATGATAATAAAAGGAACAATAACTCCAGGTAATGTATATGTCTTGGAAGGTGGTCTAGAAAAATGTTACTTAAGCAAAGCAAAATAAGGTTGGTTATGGCACAAAATATTGGGACATCTAAGCTTCAGTAAATTACATAAGTCAAGGAAGTTAGGAGTAGTTCGTGATTTGCCACACATCTCTCTACCAGAAAATACCATATGCAAATCATGTCAATTCAGTAAGAATATACGTGTACAATTCAATGCCAAAGAAAGTTTTGCAAGTAGGCCTCTTGAACTTATTCATACTGATTTGTGTGGGCCAATAAAGAAAAGGTCTCTTAGAGGTGAACAATATTTCATCTTATTTATTGATGATTTTACTAGAATGTGTTGGATTGGTTTATTAAAGTATAAAGATGAATTTTTTGATAAATTTAAAGTCTTCAAAGCTTTAGTAGAAAATGAGTAAGAGTTGAAAATCAAATGTCTTAGATCTGATGAAGGAGGAGAATACATATCAAATGTTTTTTTCAACTTTTGTGAACATCATGGCATCAAGAGGCAATTTTCTATAGCTAAGACTCAACAAAATGGGGTAGCAGAAAGAATGAATAGAACAATTCAACAAATGGCATGTTCCATGCTTGATGGGTCCAGGACACCTCATACCTTCTAGGGTGAAGCAACACATGCAACGGTAAATATTCTTAGCAAAGCTCATATCCGTGTGAACAGTGATAAAACACCTTATGAACTTTGGTACGGTAAACCCCAAACTATTAAGCATTTCAAAGTTTTTGGAAGTAATAATAAAGAATAATAATAAGTGTTACATAAATAATAGTAATGATAAATTTGGAAAGTTTGAAGCTAGAGTTAATGAAGGAATTCTCCTTGGACACTCCTCTAGAAGTAAAGGATATAAATATTACAATAAAAGACTTAAAAAATTCTTGAATGCATTGATGTTGTGATTGATGAAGCATCCAAAGGTATCAAAAAGGAAGCACCAATATATGATGAAGATCCTCTTACATCTAGCCAAAATAATGAGGAGGAAAGAATCAATGAAGCATCAGATGAAGGAAGTAGCAATACAGAAGCACTAGAAAAGACTCCATCAAGGTATGTTCAGAAAACCATCCAGAATCTCAAATTCTAGGTGGTAAGGAATCTGGAATACAAACTAGAAGAACTCTTATTGGAACATCTAGTCATCTAGCCTTACTATCCACAATTGAACCACAAAATGTAAATCAAGCTAGCAAAGATGAATTTTGGGTTAAAGTTATGCATGAAGAACTTGACCAGATAGAAAAGAATCACACTTGGGAATTAGTTCCTAGACCTCATGATAAGAATGTTATTGGGACAAAATGGGTATTCAAAAATAAATTGAATGAGAATGGAGAAGTAATTAGAAATAAAGCAAGACTCGTTTGCAAAGGTTATGCTCAACAAGAAGGAATAGACTTTGAAGAAACATTTTCACCTGTAGCCAGACTTGAAGCCATAAGAATGTTTCTTTCCTTTTCAAGCTTTCATCATTTCAAAGTTTATCAAATGGATGTTAAATCTGAATTTTTAAATGGGAATCTAGAAGAAGTCTATATTGAACAACTTGAAGGGTTTATTCTAGGAAATGATGAAAAACTTGTTTGCAAGCTCAAGAAAGCATTATATGGGCTAAAACAAGCCCCACGTGCATGGTATTATCACCTTGACAAATATCTTCAACAACAAGGCTTCACTAAGGGGTCTACAGATAGCAACCTATATATAAAGGTGGATGATGGTAAACTTTTAATTATTGTTGTTTATGTGGATGACATCATCTTTGGTAGCAATGAAGAATCCATGAGTCAAAGATTTGCTTCTATCATGCAGCAAGAATTTGAAATGTCTTTACTTGGTGAACTAACATACTTTCTTGGTTTACAAGTACAACAAGCAAAGAATGGCATCTTTCTTTCACAGAAAAAGTACCTTAAGAAAATTCTGAAGAAATATGGAATGGAATATTGCAAACTGGTCTGCACACCCATGGTGACAAGATGTAGTCTCAGTTCGCATGATGATTCTCCCGCAGTCAACCAACCAGAATACAGATCCATGATCGGAAGTCTACTTTATCTTACAGGAACAAGACTAGATATCATGCATGTAGCTGGGATTGTTGGACAATTTCAGGCCAATCTAAAGGAAACTCATATTCAAGCGGTTAAAAGAATCTTCAAATATCTACAAGGCACTCAAGACTTTGGTTTATGGTATCCCAAAGATGCAGATCTTACTCTTCCTGCTTATAGTGGATGATATAAAAGCATTAGTGGAGGAGAATTTATATGGAGCCCCGCTTGGTATCATGGTTCAACAAAAATACAAAGCTCAATTGCTTTATCTACTACAAAAGCAGAATATGGTGTTGTTGCATCATGTTCCACACAACTTCTCTCGATCATGCAAACATTACATGATATTCAAACCAATTTTTCTCCACCTATTTCCATTCTATGTGATATACAAGTGCAATTAGTATTTCAAAAAAATTAGCTATACACTCCAAGACCAAGCATATTCCAATTAAATATCATTTTCTAAGAGAACAGGTGCTTGAACAAAAGGTCAAACTAGAACATGTTCGCTCAAAAGAACAAGTTGCTGATATTTTTACAAAACCTCTTCCAAGTGATGCATTTGAATATCTCAGACAGAAATTAGGAATGGTATCTGCTTCATCACTCAGTTGATTCTTCATGTTCAAGGGGAGTAAAACATATGTGTCTTAGTGATGACTCCCATGGTTGTTTTTTATTTTCATGTTGCTTATACTACTAACAATGCCTCTATTGTAGTAATAGTAAACATGTACAGATAGAACAGACTCAGGGGGAGCTGAAGGTGTGAAATTTCAGTATTTCACTTTTTGTACGTAGATCTTATGAAGACAAGTCATGTGTATACGTGAGTTCTGAACTGAACAGTTGTGTATATCTTGGTATGATGAAGAAACAATGGGATAGACTTGGGAAAAGGGTCTGATATGCTTCAGTCAATTATTGTTTGGATTTCCTGCTCTGATGGTTGATGATTACACTCGGTTGATGCTAATTGAAGGTGCTTTTGGCTTGTATAAGTTTTTGATGGCTTGGGGATTGAAGAAGATACTTTGATGTCCTAACTGATGGATGAGTTGATGTGATCAGATCTAATAGTGATTAGTTGGCACAAGTTCATGGGGAGCGTTTACTATGCTTCTAATAATGCATTGTTGGAATTATGTTTGCTTGATACATAATTATGTTTATCAATAGGTAGATGATATTGAAGCTACATGATGGACATGTACAAGTTGTTGTTCTTGGTGCTGCTGATAGATTCTCATGGTGCAAATCATATATGATGTATGATAGTTGCTAATAACTATCATGGTCCAGTTTATCTTGGTTATACATGTCATATCTATCATTTGATCTAAAGGTCATGTAAAGACCTAGTATGTACTCATTGTCAAATTCAATCATGTATGGACTACTATGGTCAAGTCCTTTTTGACATGTGATGTAACTTGTAACCCCAATGTGCTTGGGAAGCTGATGTAATAATGATGTAAAATATGTAAACCCACTCTAATTGGGTGATTTATGTAAGTTTGATTCCTTGGTGATAGGACAAGTCATATGAGTCATAGAGTCATGCACTTCATTATACATCGTTAAGAAATTTCATCATGTGCTCAGCGGGAGCATGGTCAATGTTCATTTACGGAAGCCTTCATTTAGCATTGGTCCACCCTTTTGCCTTGATGTCAAAGGGGGAGATTAACTTGGTGTTTGAAAATATTGGTGCTTGGCTTGATGTGTTTTACAGGTATCTACAGATTGTGGTGACCAAACACCAAAGTGGTTACCATCAAGTCCAAAGGGGAAGATTGTTGGCATTATGAATTATGGGTTTTCCTTGATGGAAACATACTTGATGATTTGTTCTTTAATGGAAGCCAACTTGATAAATATGTCAATAGGATGTGTCTATATGTGATGGAGAATTTGATCAAAGGCATAGTAGTTCAAAGGCAGAGGAATGTTAAAGTTGAAATTTCAAGAAGTACACATAGGTTTTGTTAAGAAATCCATGCACACACGCGAGTATGAAGAATCAAAGACGCATACAATTTTTGCACCATGGTATTCTAAATACCAAGGATCCTTACCATGGTATTGCCCTATGGTATTGAGCCTAGTAACGAATGTTTTGATCCTATCTAAGAAAGCCATCGGATGAAGTATAGTTTTGACCAGTGGTATTGGATAAGGGCTAAGCTATATAAGGAGATGAAGATCAAAGTGGTAGAATGAGTGCAAGTGATGAATATCTTATGAATAATTAGATCTAAAGCAAATATGCATGTAATGGGATATTGATGTTTTGCTTGATCTAAAACTAAGTATTCACTTGGGAATTTGATGATGGATCAGATCCAATAGATCTTAGATGACAATTTTGATTTGATATGTGTTGATAGCGTCTTAACGCGTGATTTTTCTATGTATGTCGAGATCTAGGTATGTCTGAAGTTTTGTGTTGCAGCGAAGGTCTGAATCAGAAATTGCATATCTGTACATAGGTTTTATAGCCTGCAAGGCACGTACACATGTGAGTGTGATACTGGTAAGTCACGTACACGCATGTTTGTCTTTTGAAAATCACGTATACACGCATATATGTTTTGGCGAAAGCGCGTACAGAAATTAGGGTTTTGATGAAAAGAATGTCTAATCAGTTTAAACAATCTTGTTGTCTTTCTAATGTCTATCAATGAAGTCTTATTGATGATCTAGGCTTAAACAATGATGTTTTGATTATGAATTGACTGATTGAAGAATGATGATGATACTTCTTGTTTGTGATTAAAGTTCAGTGAAGGTTTTGTGATTATTTCAGAATAATGCAGTAGATTTGATTATGATTCAATATGTGTTTCAGAATGACAGTGGTTCAATTTTTTGGAAATCAATGATTCAAGCTCTGTACATGGGTATACTTTATGGAAAGCGCATACACACGCGGGTTTTCTACTGTAAAGCAGTGTATATATTTTGATATATGGTTGATCAGGGTTTGTAGTAACAGAATGTGGTTTATGTGATGTGCAGTATGTTGATTGGTATTCTGGTTACAATGATCTAATTGTTCTGGTTGTTTTCGGTTTCACTTGATTGGTTGAGTTTCGATTGATTCAGTGATTGGGTTTCAATGATTGGTTGATTCAGTTGGGTCAGAGATTGATGATTGAGTTACAGAGATAAGTTTCAATTTGATGATTGGTTTTGGGCTTAAATGTTGGTAGTAGGTCTAGTCTAAAAATTTAATGAAACGTGGCCTACAAGTTGTGATGTGTTGTAGCAGGTGGATCCAGTATGAAAATTTATGAAACGTGGTCCCCGGAGGTGTTGAGGGTTGGAGCCTTCAATGAGGGAGTTGAAGCTTCCTTCTAGTGGTAGATGGTAAATCATATCAGGGGGTTGGAGCTCCCTTCCGTGGGTGCTGGTAAACGAGATTAGGGGGTTGGTGCTCCCTTCTAGTGGGTGCTGGAGAACGAGTGAAGGTTGTAGCCTTCTATAGGTGGGTGCCTATGTGCTAGTATGAGTCTGCACTAGTACAAGATTGTAAAAGCTTTTCTTTATATTAAAAAGAAGATAGAGATGACAACAACAGGTGGTTTTTTTTCCACATTGGGTTTCCACCTTAAATCCTAATGTTCATGTGTGTTGCTTATGTGTGATTGTTTATTTTGTTCTTACTGCACATGGTTACTATTTATTTAATGTTTAATGAAGTACTAATGCACTGGCTCAAAGATAAACAGAAAATGAATTAATTGAAAAGTAAGTTTACTGGATATACACTAGTTGTCTTAGTAACAGTGGCGTACACATGCGGGTTCCCTTCAGTAAAGTCGTGTATAGAAATCAGGGTATGAATTTGAAAAGATTAATGATTTGAAAACACGGATACAACCCCCCTGCCAAGTACTTTTCCCAACACACCAATATTTTTTCTTCAAGGATATTGCTCCTAAACCCTTACATAAGAAAGTCTTGTACCCCGTTACAACCCCTTGCTATGCCTGATGCAATATACAACACATAAAAATACTTATACAAAAAAAATATAACATATACCCAACATGGTAAGAAAAAATCCCTAAATTTTTAACACAAAATTAATTATGACATTTTTACTTGACTCAAACTTTTGCAATTATAAATCATTAAAATTACATAAATAATTCAATACATATATATTTAAAAAAGCACCTCATAAAAAATAATATATTTCCACATTTTGTGATTAAATATTTTCTTTTGAACCATTGAAAAAATACACATTTATAAATAAACATGTCACCTCCCTAAAAACTGCATGGAATCGGTGCCATAGACTTGAGAAAAAAAACACACCAAAGGAAAAAGGGAGTACTTAAAGCAAATTTTAAAAGAGGAAACAAGACTTGGCTTGATAAGAGCCTCGGAAAAATGGGAATAATACATATAAATTTAAGACTAAAGTTTATCATATTGAGGAAGAAATACATAAATATAAAACTAGACTTTATAGCCATCCATGTACCATGATAGAATGGCAGAATGGTATATATATATATATCAAAAATTTTGTATTTAAAATAATACCTCATTTATCATATTCAATCGAAAATATTTTGATTATAATCTTGATAAAATACCTAATTATATATATATATATATATCAAAAATTTGTATTTAAAATAATACCTCATTTATCACATTCAATCGCAAATATTTTGATTATAATCTTGATAAAATACCTAATTAAAAAAGTAATATTGTATTTGACCAAAAATTTGCAATGCATAGAATGCTCATGGGTATGGAATTGTTTTATGAATTTTAAGAACTAAGACATGTAGAAAACGAAACGTAGTACTTAAATAACCCTTCAAAGGGAAGAATTTATACTAAGGCTTGGTGTGAGAAAGAGTTAGAAAAATAAAAAGATAAAATGATATATAACTATAAATATAAAATTAATATTGAATAAAGATATAATAAGATACATGAAAATTTAAGTTTAACTTTTTAATATTTAAAATCGAAATAAGGTTAAGAATTACTATGAACTTTTGTTACAATCAAAACTTAGTATATGAAGGCATCAATGTGCACATTTAATTACAAAATTTTGTATTTACAAGTATGATAAAACTTATAAATTATATAATAATAATAATAAATATTTTATCTATAATAATTTTAAGAATATGCATGTTCCAAGTACAATTTTTTTTTCACTTGCAATAATTAAAATTAAACATGGTGGAGACTATTTTTTTCCAAATTGTAAGAAATTAAATGAGATTGTAAACTGATTATAGAAAAATAACTAAAATTACAAATTAATTGTGAAAAAATGAATTTTCTCTAATTTATAAAAGATAAAAAAAAAATTGCAACCTTTTATTTATATATATATAATTTTTTTCTTAAATAAAATAAAATAAAAATATTTTTAAAAAATAAAAGTTATCGTACCATTGAGAAAATGCCCTTTATAGTAACCCTTCCCCTTATAGTCATCCTTCCCTTTTTCTTATGTGTCAACCAAGAAAATTTCTTTACCTATAATGTTTAGATGTTCACTTAGGAAAGTCTACGTAATGGTTGGAAATTTTTACATTTAATTGTTAGATGTCAATTTACACATTTAATTATCCGCTGCCAATTCAAGAAAAGTTTATATATTTAATAATAAAGCATAATTTCATAAGTCAATATATACTCCACTTTCGAAAAAGATATTTTATAATGTTAGGTTAATTCCTTGAGATAGAATTCATTATCATTTATACCATGAAAAAATACACCCTTGCAGGTCAAGTCACGAACCCGTCTCAGGTTCCCTTTGTTATTTTATATTATTTTTAATAAATAATTTTATATTATTAACTTTTTATTTTAAATCATATTAATTAAAGTGACAAGTGAAATGGAATATTTATTGTTCTAAAGGTAAATGAAAAAAAAATGGTATAGAGTTTAGGCAACACATTTAATAATCGGTATATATTCATTTTAAATATGGATTTAACATGAGTGAGGGGATCCAATTTTTTGATTTGCAATTTTTTTATGAATAGATATTGTTTAAATGTTGTGTATAGTTATTTTTTTTAGATTTTTTTTTTTAATTATTTTGGCCAACATGAATAAAATTTCAACTTTGATGATGGACAGACAGCATTACACATCATATTGGGTTGTAGAATGAGCCTCTCGGTTCAACTAGCAGAATGATACATTTTATGGTAAAAATTAAATTTAGCTCAAAACTTTTCAATCAACCACATAGTTATAATAGGAAACTCTAACAATGTCATCTACCACTTAAACCTGAACACAAATCCAACAGATTTGAGATTTCTTTTAATCCATAAAAGGATTATACAATGTCTAATCGCATCCACAAAATATAAAGCATTTAACATGTTAAGAGAATTGAATTCAAAACCTAACAGTTTTGCAAATCAAACAATAATGAGAAACTATGGGACCATGTTGGTGGATGGAAACTTGACCTTCCACTCAGTTCCATGAAGTTCAACTAGAACTATGATCCAACTTGAATCCCTACAATAAGGAGAAAAGCAATGGAAATTGATCATGCAGGTTGTCGAGCAAGCGAACTACGAGAGGCAAAGGATAGAAGGGTAGGTGGCAAGGTGTTTTTGTCGGGTCAAAGCAATCTCATCCACAAATCCCGGTATGTCATCCCCCTCGGGTTGTGCTAAGAAGTTGGGGAAGTACACCTGATGCACCAAAGTAGCACATGAATTAAATTGTTCGTAGGAAACAAGGAGTCTAATGCATTGTTATGTTAGAATTCATCAATTGGTAATCATGGGAGGAATTGGGATGAGGTGTCTCACACGTGCAAGCTCTAAAACATTCCCTCCTGACTCATTTGATTTGATGAGGAATTTAATTATATTTTAGTACAATAAGCATAAATTTGTATGGGTTCCTATCCATCTTCATTGGCCATTGTCTAGCATAATGAGTTGGGATGAAGATAAAATTCAAGTAAAAATTCAAGTCATTTTTGTAGTTAGTTTGCATCCAAGATTCTAGACTCATAGCAAGGTCAAAGATGGCAGGATGGAAACACAAGACAAAATCAAAAGGGGACAAGTGGCGAGGAGGAAAACCATTAATGAGGAACTATGGGAACTTCAAGAAATTTTCATGGCCCTGGATATGCAAACAAATCAACTTGTGATGGTGCTCTCTTTGACAATGGCAATCATGTTAGAGCACAAGATCTTGATCTAAAGGAAGAATGACGAGATTAATTGTCTTCGGAAGAAATTGGATGAAAATCAGCTCAAAGAGATTCGATTTGCCACAATTTCAGTTCCATCGTCATCATTAGTTAACTTAGTTAGTCACCTAATAGTTAAGCTTAACTTGAATAGCCCCTGATAATTATGGACCCAAATGAGGAAGAGCTTAACTTCAATGCATGTTAAATCTCTTTTGTTTGATAAATTTTGTAATAGGAGTTAAATTTTATAAAATTGGAATATTTTGTTATTGAATTTGTACTTATGAAACTCCAAGAACAACTAGTTATGAGAATTGGTGGAAGAAAAAAGTGAATAAAAGCCAAATGTAAAAATAAGTAAAAATATGTGAGCTCTCATGCTCTACTCAAAATGTTATGTAATCTATATATATTCTTTCAATTTTTGCTAATACATTTTACTAATTTATTTGCTCTAGTAAAATCCATTATTTATATAATAATATAAATTATCTTCTAAATTGTTTTTATTTCTCATAATCATTCTCATAATAATATAAACCTTCTTTATAATATCACATATTAATTCAGATCACTTCACATTAACTAATTTTTTATATCAAAATCATTATATAACATTGTACTTTATACATAAGAAAAAAAAATGATGATCTACATTATATCAAATAATACTTATACTCTATGTAATACATGTTTCACACATAAACTATAACACTTATTTCAGATTACATATAAATCAATAATAATACCACATCTATTATAATTCACATATCAAAAATACCCAACCCCACATACACATGAAACATCAAATCAACATATATAATATATAAATCAATAATAATACCACATCTATTATAATTCACATATAAAAAATACCCAACCCCACGTACACATATGAAACATCAAATCAACATAATTAAGAAAATGATATGATAAATCTTATTGATATGGTATATAAAAAAATTTAAACAATTTGATGACCTTCAATCAATTAAAATAGTTTATTGTGAAAAATTAAATGGTGAAAAAGTTAAACATTACACCAAACATTATTATTAAAAAATTAAATAGTTTATTATGAAAATTTAAATATTCAAAAAAAATAGACACTACACCAAACTTTAGATAATAGTAGATATCCAACCTTTGAATGCTTGTATAATAACTAATAAAAGCATGTGTTTGTTCCTAGCTTTGTGCATTATGTAAAAATAAATTATAAATAAATAATAATAATCATATAAAAAATCTCGAAATATAATATAAAATTAATGTTTAATAAATTAAACAATAAAATAAAAATAGTAATATATAAAATGTTATCTTTGAGCATTGAAAATGTTAGAGTGAAAAAAAAATAGATCTTATAAAAACGATTATCATATTATTGGCATTTTTTTTTTAAATGGGGGTGGCTAGTCCCCTGAAGAAGCATTTATTAGGCCATATGTATAATATATTTACATGAATACAGGCAGATAAACCATCATATCAATCAACATCAATCTCTATATATCAAATGCACTGCTGAGCAGCATCAAGATGGTGGATCGAACGCAGGCGGGGAGCGTATAAGCCTGTCGCCCCGCCGCTGGACCATGCACACATGTGTTTTTTATTTTGGTCTAGTTGAGGAAATTTTGAATTAGCATATTAATATTAATTATTTATATTTATATATATATATATGTGTGGGGGAGTATTTTAGTATTATAAAAGAATAAGTAATTAAAGTAATATTGTAAATGGAAAAGGTGATTAGAAAAGTTGAATTTGGAAAAGTAGTTTATTTGAAAAGAGTAAAATGAAGTGTGTATATATGTGTTATATAAAAATTTTATTAAAATACAAGTATTTATATGGTTTATATTTATGAATAAAATATTAATATGGTGATTATAAAAGTTGAATTTGGAAAAGTAATCTATTTGAAAAGAGTAAAATGAAGTGTGGATATATATGTGTTATATTAAAAATCTATCAAAATTGAAAGTATTTATATGGTTTAGGTTTATGAACAAAATATTAACCTAGGATCATTTATAGAAATTATTTTGAAGTAGATCTAGTCCTTGTTTATCATATAAAGTAAACCAAGAAATAGTGAATCATTTGTTTTTAGAGGTCTTTGTTTATCATGTAAAGTAAACCAAGAAATAGTGAATCATTTGTTTTTAGAAGTCCTTGTTTATCATATAAAGTAAACCAAGAAATAGTGAATCATTTGTTTCTAGAATGTGATTTCTCCAATGCAATTTAGAAGGCAATAATAAGTTTTAAATATTGAGACAATTTAGAAGTCAATAATAAGTTTTAAATATTGAGATATTAAGTTTTAAATATTGAGATATTACATTTTTATTATTATATTAATGTTGTCTACTAAACCTCCTTTTTAATGATTTGTTCTATTTATTTCCTATATACACCAAAAAAATACTTAATTTTAAAAATCATCTCCATTTATTATAAAAAGGAGTTCATCTAAAAACATTCATACTCATTTTTGTTCCTTTAGATATAAAGTTATTTTCTTTCGCTTTTTATACTATTTAATATTCCAAAACTTTGATTTGGGAAAAAAGGAATGGAGTCCGATCCAATTAAAAATACCCAAAATTTTGACTAGGGAAAAAAAAGAAGGAATAAGATCCAATTAAAAATTCTCGTAAAGAAAAGTGGTGAAAAGACAAAGAAGTTATATAACACCCCTCTTCTAGGGATGATTTAATGGTAAATTTGGGTTTAAGAAATAAAGTCATATTCAAAGGAGATCACACATTATCTATAGTGTAAGATATGCTGATGATCGTATTCCAAAGACTAAAGTAAAAAGAAAATCTAAATCTAGTTTGAGAGACCTTTATATCACCTGGTATTTTTTAAAGGGGTTTATAAAGAAAGTAGGACGTGGTTTGTGCATTACAAGTTTACTTTTAAGTGTGGATTTGGCATAGTACAAATAACTATATAGATTTAATGGTAGTTTATGTAGTTTTAATTTTAATTAAAAAAAAATTTAAGAAGTTGTAAGTAAATTAAAGTAAATAAAAAAAAAAATTGAAATTTTAATAATAATTTACAAAATACTATAACAAAATTTCAAATTTCAAATCTATCTTTTCGAAAATCTCTTTATAATATATAAAAAGAAAATAAAGAAAAATGGATTTACCAATGGGCATACTAAAAATGATTGAACAGAGGAAATGAATCTCTATCTCCTCTCCCTAAAGAGGATTTCTTTTAAAGGCTAAATAATTCTTCTTTGTATCGTTCCAAGATTTTAAAAGCTGAACCATTTTTCTTTGTATCGTTTCCCAGATTTCGGGTTAAGGTCTTATTTTTTTAAGTTTTTTTTTTTTGAAATAGCACTTTAGTATTTTAGGTGTGGAGATTTTATTTAAAATAATAATAATAATATTTTAAAAATACTTATTTATAACAAATTATTTGTATTTATTTATTTATAAAATAAAATTTATATAATATATAAATAAGATTAAGGAATAAAATAAAGTAAATAAAATATAATTATTAAGAAGAGATATAGTAAAAAAGTTATTAAAGAAAAAAAAATATCATTAAAGTGAAAAAATAAATTTTGGAGGGGTGCTTGGATCAAGAAAGGGTGAGAAGTAAATTGTCATCATCCCACTAAGCCACACGCTGAGGGACGTGGTAGCATGTCCCCATAAAAGTTTTAGTGACGTATGCACAAGGCATGGGGAACTTTATATCTCACTACCCTTTGACCCATACGACGAATCCACCACCAATTGCAACTGTAATTCGATGGCTCTTGGTACAATCATAGTGGATTACACATCCCTCGAGGAAAGTTGCCCACCTAGAAAGCACATCTCGTTGAGGGGAGGAATTAGTCAGGCATTCAATGATTATTATGCAGAACATGATTGCAATGACATGCAACTTAATAGGTGGTGTGAGAAATATTATCATAACAATTCTTTACTCCATCTCATGCTTCAAAGCTCTGGCATGGGGACGAAGAGTTGGGATTTTATTGGAGGAAAGTGCATTTCATTTGTTGGGTTGATTTTTCTCTCATCTTGGTTAGATATATTGGTAGTCTGGCCCTTAGTTTGGTTGGTTTCAAGCCTAGGGAAGGCCAATCAAAGTAGCAAGCAACTTGTTTTGTTTTCCCTACCCCCCAACTTCTAATTTTGGTATTTGTTTTGTTTATTTCCTATCTGGGTTTGTTCCGTTTCGGTTAAATTTTCTTTCTAATTGTGGGCGGACTCAGAGGCTTCATTTTTTCGAGGATATTCCACAACAAGAATGTGGTCAGGGGATCAAAAGGGGTAGGTTCGGTGTTTGGTTCGTTGTGATTTCTTTTGTTTTCTTACTCACTCTTGGTTTTCTAGCAACTAGAGTTTCTAGAAAGAGGCAGGGAGTAGGTGGACTTCAGGCTAATGCGTCCCTTCCACCATTTGAGGTAGTTCATTCTTGGGTTATATCATTGGTTCCTTGGCCACTGGTGGCGGCGGGGGAGGGGATTTTGCTTCTAGAGACTGCTTTTGACATGATTCTCTCCTACTTTCTCAGTCCACTTTAGAGTCAATGGGTCCCCCCATCCACTATTGGGTTTGTATCACCCATAGATTCTTCAGTATGCCACGTCAGAGAATGCGAGTGTGTTAGGGAGTGGCCTACTACCAGGAACACGGGCGCACTTAGGCGCAAATGAGGGCTGAAAGCTTCATAGCAAGGTTTAGAGATATCATTCCTTAACCTATACAAGAGGAACTTGCTCAAATTGAGTGGGAACTGACTAACGAATGACGCAATCTTATAGATACAAAAGTAGTAATTGAAGTGTTTGATTGGGTTTTGGTTGTTGGGCACACATGCAGGCGTTACAACCAATACATGTACACTGTGGGAATAGATTGACATGTTAAGTTCCTTCTTGGGCACATCTTGGTAGATAGAAATGAGAGTAGAGAGGACATTCTCCTCTCTTTGGATCACATGCAGCATCAATTGAAATTTGTGGATCGTAGGTTGGGTCATATGGGAAGGCATATGGGCATTCCTCCTAAACCAGATTGCTCTTTAGGAAACAATAAGGAGCCCATTCCAGTTGAAGCTATAGATTCAAACAAATATCCTTGACTAGTCTCATTCTATCTTATTCCTACTTGCTCTCTATTTGTATCTCTTAGTTTGTAAATGGCCCAATTTTTAGCTTTTGGTTCCTAGTTTTTATATCAACAAGCAAAAACATGTCCTTTACTCTTTTGAAAAGGCTAAGATTATGGGACCGATCTGGTTTTCCTCGTGATAGACCAACCCAAAACTCCATGACTTAATATGTGCTTCATGTTTTTATGGAATACACAATTTTTTACCCCACAAAAAATGACGTAAAAGAATAGATAATAATGGTTTAGTAAATTGTTAATATAAAAACAAAATAAGAGACAAAAGTCAAATAGAAAAGATAAAAATTAAAGAGTTTATTTCTTGGAAAGAGGACCAAAAAAAGAAGTGAAAGAATAGATAATAATGATTTAGTAATTTGTTAATGTAAAAACAAAATAAGAGACAAAAGTCAAATACAAAAGATACAATTTAAGAGTTTATTGCATTGAAAGACACTTTTACACTTTAGTATGAGATTATAATCCATTTTGTGTTTAATGTGAAGTTCACATGTAGAATTTTAAAACAATATTAATAATAATAAAATATTTCAATGTCAACCATCAATAAAATATTTCAATGTCCATCTTAATAAAAATAATTTTATATCGATTTTATATATGGAAAGAAAGCAATTTGAAAGTAAATAATATTTCATTAATAATGAGATTTTGAATTATGTGGGGTTGCTCAACGTGCTAGGACTTCAAACAAAACTTTTTTTTCTTTCAAGGAAATTGTACAAGGGAACACTTCAGCCATAACAGATTTGAGTCAAAACAATCCAGGCCCTTACATAATAGACCAAATGGAGCAAGCACCAACTATGGATGTCAATCTTACTGAAGCATCTTCCCTCTTTTCTATTCTCCTTTCAAAGGTTGTTATTTGCATATTTAATGATTTGGCCAAAACCTGAGCTTTATTTCGATGGGTTTTCTTCTTTTGACACCCAAATGTAACATTTACTTGCTCCAAAGGTTTCTTCATAGCCTAATTTGAAACTCAGAAGGACCTAGATTTTGTTCTAAATGAAGGGCATTGGTTTTGGGTGAGGGTTGGACTATTTTTTACTCCATGGTTCCCAAAGTTTGATGCCACAACTATGGTGGTCTCAACTATGCTAGTTTGGGAGAGGCTTCCAAACCTCCCTCTCCTTTTCTAGCATCATGAAGTCCTTGAGGATATTGGAAATACTTTGGGAATTTTTAAAAAATGGACTTGGAAAGAACGAAGAAAAGCCTCTTCACTTTTCCTAGAATATTTGTGGAGATAAACCATAGGAAAGGGCTACTTGATCACATAATATTTTAACACAAAAAATTTCAGTGGTCTCAAGTTTTAGATTATGAAAACATGACATTTTGATGTCGAGTTTGTTTTCAAATAGGACACCTGCGGAACACATGCCCACAAGTAAAGAAGAATCCAAAAAAGAAAAAGAGGCAATCAAACAGGCCAAAAGGCTGGTAGTTTTCAAAACACCACCTTTTAGATGGCGAAGAAGAAGACATCAAGAAGAGCCATTGATACAGGTGGATATTGGTGGCCACCTGCCTATTCCACTTAGACCTCTAGTTCGTTTCATTAGTTTCCTTGATTATAGCAACATTTACTATTTTTAACAGTTTTTCAAGTCCTGAACTTCTGGAGTTGTTTTGACCCTCTAAACAACATTTTTTTGAGGTCCGAAGTAGGCCCATTAACATAGGAAAGGGCCTGCAAAAAATCTTGTAGCACTGAGATAGATATTTCTAACGAGTTATCATACGCACCAAACGAAGATCATATGACCAAGTTATGACACCTGGAAGTTGGTTTCCCAACTAACTCTAATAGGGCCCACAAAATCTTGGCATTCCATCTCCTAGGGTTAGGGTTTTGGTTGTTTAGGGTTTCCCCTTGTTCAATAATAAAAAGGCCCTTGAGCCTCACTATAACACAATTCATAGGCTTGTAGCCACCACATCTCTTCTCAGAGATAAGCTACCATCGCCCGAGCTAGTTTATTTCCATTCTGTATGTAAGCATATTTCAGTTCTTTAATATTAATGAAATTAAGTTTTATTTCTGTTGCATCTCTATGTTTATGTTTATATATATATATATATATATATATATATATATATATATATATATATATATATATATATATATATATATATATATATATATATATATATATATATATATATATATATATATATATATATATATATATTTGTTGCGTTCCTACATAAGTTTGAATCTATGGTATCAAAGTGGTCTTCTCTTTCTCTACTTTTCTTTGCATGTCCCCAACGAGGTTAGGGCATACGAAGTTAAGGATCGAATCGATTGAACCTTTGCAAGACTAGCCTTGCAAACCCCAACGACCTCCCATGGTGGA
This sequence comes from Pinus tabuliformis, assembly GCA_031772625.1. NCBI lineage: Eukaryota > Viridiplantae > Streptophyta > Pinopsida > Pinales > Pinaceae > Pinus > Pinus tabuliformis. The sequence continues at coordinate 391,333,927 of CM062817.1, forward strand.
AGAAAATAAAGACAAAGGAGTAGGAGATCATTTCAAAATATTGCTCGAGGAAGCCCTTGAGTGACAAAGGAACGTGATGATGGATAACTTTTCCCAGATCCTTCGGCGACTACCCATAGGTGATGCATCTTCATCCAACAACCACTCTGGAAGTGCCACTCCTTTTAAGGTACAAGTTAACTTTGACATTCCAAAATTTGAAGGACAGATAGATGCAGATGCAGTAGATAGATGGTTAAATATGTTGGAAGGAGATTTTTCAATTCATGACTTTTCCAATCAGGATAAAATTACTTTTTGACTCCTTAAAGTCGCCCCCCATGTCAAGGAATTGTGGGAAACCTACTGTGAACAAAAGGATGGGAGGGAACCCTCACTGTTTTTAGCTGCATCCACTTGGAATTCTTTCTGAGACGCCATCAAGGAACAATATTACCCTATCAGGAGCTATGAATATAAATACATAAATTGGACCACATTGTTGTAGGGAAGGGACCAAGATGTGTCGAAGTTCGCAAATATTTTTCATACCCTTCACACGAAGCTGGGTATCAAGGATTTTCAGCAGCATTTGACACTCAAGTACCACGGTTGTCTACACAAGTACATCTAGGATGAGATGGAGTTCTTGGACATCTCCTCACTTGGCGCTGCCTATCGATTTGTTGTCAAGATCGAACAAAAAATTAAACAGAAGAAGAGAGACTTTGGATCTGCAAATTTGAAGCAAGGGAAAGGCACCCCCAAATCACAGAAAAAAGGACAAAGCCAAGGCAGGGTGACCCAAGAAATCCCGTAGAAGCTGCAAGTAAAGAACAACACCACAAAGACAAAGAAGGATACAGGGAAATGGTGTGAGTTCCGTAAGAGCCCCACTCACAACACAAGTGAGTGTTGAGCCAAGTAGTCATTGGTGTTCGAGCTAGAGGGTTCTAAATCAGATGTATGTTCCAACTCTAAGTTAGAAACTGACAAGGGGAATGACAAAGGGAAGCATATTATTGATGAAGATCCTAGTTCCACCATTACCACCACTAAGATCTAGAAGATTGAGCTCAAGATCCAGAAGGGGGGAGCAACGCTTCCACTCACATATGTGGGTGAAGGGTTCTCTGTTGCAGTACATTATTGACAATGGAAGCCAAAAGATCCTCATTTCAATAGAGGTCGTGATGTGGTTGGGCCTACCGACCACACCACACTTGCAGTTGTACAACATCGTGTGGCTTCACCAAGGGTGAGATCTCTGCGTCAACCAACATTGTCATGTTCCCTACAACATAAAGCCCTTCAAATATGAGGTATTGTGTAATTTTGCTCCTCTTGAAGTTTGTGATGTATTATTAGGCCAACCATACTTGTGGAAACATCATGTTGTGTATGAGTCTAGGCATCGCACAGTTATTATTTCTTTGGAAAATAAGTTATACAGGATACCGAAGGTAGCACCACCTACTGCCATATCTTTGATCTCTTTCAATCAATGCAGTAAGATCATTACCTAGACCGGTAAATTTGTCTTCCTTATGATTCACCCTTAGGGAAAGAAGAAGATTGTGGCCAGATCCACAGCCTCTAGTTAGGGTTCCTCCGCACGACAGCAGTAGAAGGACAAGGTCGTCGAAGAGTACAGGGACATAATCACCTCACCCAAAGGGGTACCCCTAAACTGTCACGTCAAGCACTCCATTGATCTGACCCTGAGCGTGTCACTACCCAATAGACCGATCTATCAATGCTCTATTCTGAAGAATGATGAAATTAAAAGACAGATTCAAGAGCAGTTGCAGAAAGGGCACATCAGGCCAAGTTCATCACCCTGTGGGAGCCTGATCGTGTTGATACAAAAGAAAGATGACACTTGGAGACTATGTATTGACTATCGGGTGTTGAATAAGATCACTGTCTGGAATAGGTATCGAATCCCACAAATTGATGACCTTTTGGACCAGCTCAAGGGGCCAAAATATTTTAGCAAGATTGACTTGAATTCTGGTTATCACCAGGTACCAATTGAACCCTTCGATGTGTGGAAGACCGCCTTCAAATCCAAGGAGGGCTTTTTCGAATGGTTGGTCATGCCTTTCAGGTTGACGAATTCTCCCGCAACCTTCATGTGGCTTATGGATGACATCTTGCAGCACTTCAACAACTCGTTCATGGTAGTGTACCTAGATGACATCCTGATTTTTGGTCGCTGTTGGGAAGAGTACATACACCATATCTGATAGGTCCTCCAAACCATGCGATAGCACAAATTGTGTGCCAATTTGGAGAAATGCACTTTTGGTATGACCCAGGTTCAATATCTAGGGTACATTATTGATGAGTAGGGTGTGCATGTGGACCCAACCAAGATACAAGTTATTCGAGATTTGCCAACCCCAACCACTCTAACAAAGCTCCGCAACTTTCTGGGTCTTGCCAATTTCTATTGTAGGTTCATGTTGGAATTTCTCATATCACTTGGCCTTTGAGTCAAGTCACCAAGGGTGGAGCTAAAGAAAAGTTATTTTTGCCTGAATCCCAACAGAAGATGTTTGTCGAGTTGAAGCATTGCCTTTGCTCTACATTAGTGCTCACATTACCAGACCTTCAACAACCATTTGAAATTGAAACAAACACCTCTGACTATGTTATTGGTGAATTTCTTACCTAGTAGGAACATCCGGTAGCATATCACAGTGAGACACTTTTAGATATAGTCTGAAAGTATCCCACTTATGACGAAGATATGTATTATATTGTTCAGTTCTGGAAGCATTACATTATGGGGAAGAAAACAGTCATCCACATCGACCCCTGCAGTTCATACAAACACAAGGGAAGTTGTAGAACGATCGCCATCAGAAACGACCCACATATCTACAACAATTCCATTTGAAGATCAAGTACAAGAAGGGAAACATTAATAGTGTTACAGATTGTCTCAGCCGAGCACCAGTTATGGCACTGACCACTGTGCTCGACTCTTGTGGACACGAGACTTTAGGGTGGCCGCATCTTTACACGAGTGATCCAAAATCTAGCAACACATACTAGATGCTCCTGGGAGGCAAGAAAGTTCTAGATTTTCACCTCTAGAGTGCACTGTTATGCCACCTGGGACACCTATGTGTTCCTACAAGTGAGTGTGCCAAGATGATTTGGGAGGTGCTCTATAGTCGGGTCGATGGACATTTCAGAGTAGAGAAAATAGTGGCAATGCTGCAGAAGTATTTTTATTATCTGAACCTTCGAAAGGATGTTGGAAAGTACATTAGATCATCCACTTCCTGCGCCATTTCCAAACCCACAACCAAGAAAAAATGCCTATATAATCCTATGCCTACTCCTAATCAGCCTTGGGAATCCATCTCTGTGGATTACATGTCAAACCTTCCTTCTACTAAGCATGGAAACGACTGTGTGTTCGTGGTCATCGACAAATTCTCTAAGATGGCTAGAAGTCTACAACAAGAGTATCACAGCAGAAGCCATTGTTAAGCTCTTCTTTGAACGAGTGTGGGTACATTTTGGGATCCCACAGTCCAGTATCTCATATCGAGATAGCAGGTTCCTGAGTAAATTTTGGTCAAGCCTCTAGTCGATTCTGGATACAAAGTTCACTAAGTCCATGACCTTCCACCCCCAAACTGATGGCCAAATAGAGGTCATCAACAAGATGATTGTGCACATTTTGTGCATGTACAACTCGAATCATCCAAGCACATGGAATGAAAGCCTCCCCTATGTCCAACACAACTACAACAAAGCTCTTCATAGCTCAACTAGCCAAAACCTCTTTCAAGTGGGATTGGGATTCCAACCTCTATATCCCATTGATGTGGTCATACCATTTGCAGCTACTCAAGCAGATTTGACTCATGTCTAGTCTGAAGCTGACTGGGATAACAACTTCATTAAGTTCATTCAGCACATCTGCTAGTAGGTCCATGACATATTGGATAGATTCAATGTTATGTACAAGCAGCGTCATGATCAACATTGACTGCCACACAAGTTCTAGGTGGGCGATAAAGTTAGGTTACATTTGCAAAATGAGCGCCTCTTTAGGCCCCATCACAAGCTTCACTCGCTCCAATATGGGTCATACACCATCATCAAGGATATAGGGGAAAATTCCTTTGAGCTCAACATTCCACCATTACTTGGCTTGCACCCAGTATTTAATGTGGATTGGCTACGACCATACTTTCCTCCATTGTTGGACACATCCGATGTTGCTGAGAAACTGACACCAACAGAGCTCAACCCAAGTTGCATCAAGTGGACCATAACTGACAGGATCATGGACATGCAAATAAAAACACTCACTAGCAGAGGATCCAGCTATATCGAGTTGTCAAAGCAGGCCAAATACTTCACCAGGGGAAGTGGTTCATTAGGGACCATGTTCAACAAAAACTTCCTCACCTCATGGAGGCTCTGCACGAAATGGGAACCATTTATTTCTAAGGGGGGAGGACTGATCCAAGTGGATATTAGTGGCCACACGCCTATTCTACCTAGACCTCTAGTAGGCTTCATTAGTTTCCTTGATTATAGCAGCATTTACTATTTTTAACAGGTTTTTGGGTCGTGAACTTCCAAAGTTGTTTTAACCCCCTAAACGACATTTTTTTGAGGTCCGAAGTAGGAACATACACATAGGCAAGGGCCTATGGAAAATCCTATAGTACTCGGATAAATATTTCTAACGAGGTATTGTACACGCCAAATTGAGATTATATGACCAAGTTACGACCTTGGGAAGTTAGTTGCCCAACTAACCCCAACAGTGACCACAAAATCTTGGTGTTCCATCTCCTAGGGTTAGGTTTTTGGTTGTTTAGGGTTTCCCTTGTTGTTCAATAATAAAAAGGCCCTTGAGCCTCATTATAACACAGTTCAGAGGCATGTAGCCACCACATCTCTTCTTAGAGATAAGCTACCATCACCCGAGCTATTTTATTTCCATTCTGTATGTAAGCATATTTCAGTTCTTTGATATTAATGAAATGAAGTTTTATTTCCATTACATTTCCGTGTTTATGTTTATACTTGTATTTTGTTGTGTTCTTGCATAAGTCCAAATCAACCATCCTATCCAATTATATGAGGATGCTTTGGATCAAACTGGAATCAAAACAAATAGGGACATTGCAGCACAATCAGGAACCATCACCTCTTTTCATAAAGGTTTTGAACTTGAAGGTTTCTAGGATTCGGATCAGAATGGGGGCACTAAAAAAGCTTATGTTTAAGAGAGATGAAATTCAAACAAAGAAATCACCCCTATGGAAGCAGCCTAAGATTTGGCTTTGGTTCTTATTGAACCAAATCCATATGGTTAGGAAAAATTGCAAAAAAGGAAAGGCAAAAAATAAAAGATAAGCACAAATTGTCAAACTTAATTTATATCTTCTTTTGTTGTGTGTTTTTTCAAAGTTGTTAGTTCTTCTTTCTAGCTCAATGATGAGAGGTATTTTTTCTTTTGGAATGCTTACAACATATGCAAAATGTAATTTTATTTTTTCTATGATGAATAAAATTATTCGTCTTTTTCTACGGAAAAAAAATGAGATGTGTAATTCCTTCAATTCTTACTTGTGCAAAGAGGCGTTTTACAACTTACTATGGGGGAGATACTATAGTGGAATGTTACATTGTAACATCCTTCAGTATACCTCATAAAAAATACATAGGTTTAGAAGTTTTAATGAGTTTTACTAGTATGTAATATTCCCAAGAGACTTATTCCATACTCCTTAACTGATAACCAAATGATATAATCATGATCATTAAGTGAAGTAACCTTAGAAAAGGAATAGAAAATATCATAAAGTAATAACCATTAAT